>JAZDUH010000145.1:4055000-5255000 GCA_036419115.1 Scarus forsteni
ATGAATCCGTTCGCAAATCCTACAAGTACCTTGCTGCCTTGCATGAAGTACGTTCTATATTTCCATACTATCTATTTTAGTCATCCAAACTATTTTATTTCTAAAATATTTCTGTTCCCCATCAGAACTGCAGTCAGCTGATTCAAACGATCGAGGACACCGGCACAATCCTGAGGGAGATCAGGGATTTAGAGGAGCAGGTGGGATTTTCAGTCTGTTACTGTCAACACTTCGTTTGGTTACTGCAGCGACGAAGATTTCTACCTCTGAGATAGTCTTATGTTTTTAACTTTATGGACAGAGATGCATGTGCATTGCCTCGCTCAGCAGTAAGACTCAGCAGTAAGGTTTAAAATGTAAGGAAGCATCATTGCTTTTGTCTAGTTTTACAACAATATTTGAGAATTTCAACCATGAAGGACACATTAAATAAGAGTGGAGGCCAAATTTTCAGAGTTTTAAGAGCACAAAAAGGACTCCGCTGTTACCTTACAAACGTTTATTTGATTTTAAAACTAAGTTTCAGTAAACAAAACTTAATCTAAAAAGCTAAACACAGAACGTAAGCCAGTTTTTCTACTTCTTTAATATGAGTTACATAGAATTAACTGGTTATTAAAGAATATGTTATTTCTCTTTTGCCAAATGCACAAAATGAAGCTTCACAGAAACAATTACAGACAATATTAGCTCTTTTATCCTGGAAATATTGATATTTTCAATGTTGTCATGGCAGATTTTGTCAGTTAAGATTTATCTAAGCAGCTTCATTCGTGTTGCGCCCTCCATCACAACACCAAGCGAGGCAGGTTAGGGCATGGAAACACGGACCAAAATTTATGTCTTAATATTTTCTTTTGCTTAGAGATGATTTTTGATATACGTCTCATTATTTTGGATAGATAATGTTCAAAAAGACATGTTAATGAAGCGTAGAGCAGGATTGTTAACCCTTTGACTTTCTAACTAAGAAATACATTTGCAACAATTATTTGTTGGTACAGTTGTGTTCCTTCCTCTTCATTTAGCAACATTTCAGCTTGTCGTTTTGTCAGATCACCCAATCAGGAAGCAGACATGCAGGTCAACCTGCTGGTTGGCTTGCCCGTCAAGGGTTATCCTGGGCATGAATGGGTTTAATCTATTTCTGCAACTTTTTTTTGTTTTTTTTTGTACGTTAACATATTAAAGATCAAAATTTAGACATGTACCAGATGACCCAGTTTTCTGAGGAATCAGACACAACTTCCATAATCAAATTTATTTTCTCAAACTAGATTAGGATTGTTGGAAGATCAGGAACTATGTAAAAGAAATTCTCACCCCAGTGTATGCTCTTACTGTTCGATTTTTAAGATTCACTTCTTATATTGATGTTTAGATCACATATCGGTGTTACAAATACTATAAATCAGAGTTGGGCTTTCAGAGTTTTGAATGCAGGAGCATGCAGTAAAAAGTCAACCGCAAGGTTACGATGCCAGTTAAAGAGCGTCAGAAGACTTTAATAGTCAATATTGCACTTGGGTGAAATTTTGAAATCAGTTGTCACACTCAAGCTTTTCTCGGCCCAGACTACGTGCTCATTAACCAAAGTCCTTCCTCCTAACTGCAGCTCCTCTCCCCTCCACTTAGTTTCCTTATGTTGACCAAATAAAGGCCTGAAGTCTAAAAATATTAAAAATGAGCTTTAAATCAAGGCTGAAAACAATTTTTTGACAAACTCACAGCTCTGTGTCTTGTTCGCCTTTCAACAGATCGAGACAGAAAACAGCAACAAGACGGTGTCCAACCTGGAGAGGATCCTCGACGACTACAAGGCGATCCGGCAGGAGAACTCGGCGCTCGCCGCCAAAGTGAGAGAAGGCTGAAGGACGCCGCGGCTCTCTCCGCTCTGCCCGCTGAGGCCGAATGAACCTGGAGCCACAGATGGACTGGAGGATCCAGCTGTTCTCTAACACGCCCTCTGATGGAGCTGCTGTTGGACTAACTGGTGTTTTACTGAAAGGACGGACAGACGGACAGATAACTGTGGCCGGACTCGCCTGGTGCCGATGGCTCTGTATGTGAATGAAACACTGGACAGCAGGGGGCGCTGTCAGACCTTTTCTCTTCAAATGTAAAGTCCTTCATATCAGTGTATAAAATGTTTTCATAAGATATCTTGATTAAATTTAAATCTGAATTTTTAATACAGGAGTTTAGTCCACGGTTTTCAGATGCTAGCGGTCCCTTTGTGGTCCTGATTCTATTGAACCCGGTATGATGAGTGAATGGCCTTTTGAATGTAATCCATTAACAATGTCGTCCAGCCCCATCAGCAGAGTATTGTTGTATATATGGTACCAGCTTAAATAAAGATGCCTTACAAACTTGAAGAGCTCGCGGTCATGACGAAGACTCACATTTGAACCTTAACAAAACATGTTGGTTATTAATACTTCCAGCAACTGAAGATGCAAACACAAGCCCTTTTTTGACTGCATTAACTCATGAAAGGACCATCATCATGTCACCTCGAGGACATGATGCACATGCAGACACATTCAGGTCAGTTTAAGGGTGCACAGGTGAAAACCTCACACCCAAGGCTCCCGTCAGCTGTGTTACCAACTGACATTAACCCCGAAAATCAGCTTTTATCCCCCTGGACCAACCAACTACCCTCTGGCCCCAAACCAAAGTCCAAAAAGTACCAAAAAAAACAGACAAACAGAAGTAAGAGAAACATTCATGCTGAAATAGACTTCTTCTAAACACACAATTCCATCCCTGAACTAGAAAAGACCTCCACCATACCTTTCACCATAATATTAGTCCTACCTTTATTTCATCTAAATATTTAGATTCTTTAACCATGAAAACATACCATTAACAATTGGATTCATAATGATATCTATTTTAGTTCAGTAGTTATTCACAAAAATCACATTTTTCGTCATGGCGAATCCAGACGGTGATCTGGATCAACACCAAAATCTAATCATTTGTTCCTTGTTCCAATCCGGACATTTCCTGAAAGTTACATCAAAATTCGCCCATAACTTTTTGAGTTCTGTTGCAAACAGAGAAACAAACAGACAACAGCAGTAACACGACCTCCTTGGCTGATGTAATAAGCCTAACACTGTGACATCAGCAGTTCAAGCCCACTGGCCTGGGCTGAAGAAAGGGTGAAGAGTCATTGAAAATGGTGCTGAACTGACAAATGGCTTAACACAGAATATAAACCAGTTTCTGCTTCTTTTTTTAAATATTAATATTAATATTTAATATTGCAGAGAGTTGCAGAGAATTTATTGGTTATTAAAGCATGTTTTGCCAAGTGTAAAACAGGAAGCTTCACAGATATTACGGCCAATTTTAGCTCTGTTGTCTTGGAAATATTGATATACTTACCTCTGCCAATGAGGTCATGTTTTTGCTGCTGCAAGATTGTCGGTTTGTTTGATTTTTGCCAAGATTATGCAAAAACTGCTGCACAGATTTTGCTGAAATTTTCAGGAGATGTTGGAAATAGCCAAACTTAGAAATGATTAGATCAAAAAATATCCAACATTAAAAAAAATCCTGTAAAGTTAACATTGAGTGAAATAAAAAAAAGCACATATCTTCCATTTCTTATCAGATTTACTTCCAGTTTCACAGGATAATATGGGGTCCATGTCTCTGTCCTCTTGGTGAATTTCATCTGGATCTGATCCTGATGAACATCACAAAAAGACACTGAACTTTATAAAGGAAAATCTCATTGATGGCATTCAATAATTAATACAAAATCAAAATATTAAGTGATGTTACCAGTACTTGTTGTTTTTAAACATGATATCAGCCTCCATGTCTGTGCTGAGTTTGGTCTAGATCCGGGCTCTGCCACTGATCTGGTGATCCAGACTTGTATCTGTTAGAGTACCTTTCTAGTTGAAGTTATGGCAGATTTTGTCAGGTTTTTCTTGTGAACATGCATTGTATTTATTTTATTTTATTTTTTTACATTTTCACCTACCCAAGCAGATCGATGTACTCCCAAACTTCATCTTCACCCGAGCCCAAGTGAAGATGGGCATTGAGGTAAGCCTTAATTTAACCAGGAAGTCCCATTGAGATTAAAAATCTCTTTTACAAGAGAGACCTGGCCGAGGTAGCAGCCAATACAACAGTGATACAGACTTAAAAAGCAAGACTAAACATGCACAGCACAACAACTCACATTTTAAAACAGGCATACAAAATGTACGGTGACTTTTTATGAAAAGCAGCTACACTTCTGTCACCACACTCTTTATTAGGGCTGGGATGATTCACTTTACTCCTGATTCGATTTTTTAGGTGTTGATTCGATTTAAATTGCGATTCCATGCCAGCGAAAAAGATGAACAATGATGATGCCTCCAGACTATATCAGGAAAAATACACATCACATGTGAGTCTGTTTTTAGGATTTATCCAGCAATATATTTTGACCAGCTGTTTATACTCTCTCTTCAAAAGCCTGGACTGCATTTAAAAGTGGCTTATTAACACAGGCTAAAATGTGTTAAAATTAAACATTTAAATTTGGAAAAAAAAATATTTTCGAACAAAAATATTGAGTTTAATAATCAAACAAAAATCGTGGTATGTATGTGAGTGGATTTTTTCTCCCACCAATACTCTTCATGATCCTTTTAAATTTTCTCAGCGAGGTTAATGACACATTTTTTTTAGCTGTTTTTAGAGATTGTTGATGCCCGAGCCGCTCTGTGAGAAAAGGCAGTCCGTCCCAGATCTGTAAGCTCAGGAAAATGTGAAGAGCATCAGATTAGAAGAGCTGAAACGAAGAGGCTGCAGAGGTCTGATGGTAATTATAAAAATGTACCAGTGCTGATGTCTGCAGACTGATAAGGATGTCCAGCATAGAATAAAGCTGGATCAGGCATTTGTATGAAAAAAAACTATTTTTTTTTAACTTAAGTGCTCATAAAAATACTTTAGATGTCATTAAAATTAAATTTGTGATTCTGAATTAGACTAATTGTGCAATGATGTTTTTCTGGTCCATGATTTAGAACAGGGGTGTCAAACTGATCCAGTAAAGGGCCACTGTGGCTGCAGGTTTTCTTTCCAACCAAGCAAAAACACACCTGACGCAAATTATTCAATCAACTGGATTGTCTTTACATGGTTGATTGGTTGGATCAGGTGTGTTCTTGCTTGGTTGGAATGAAAACCTGCAGCCCCAGTGGCCCTTTACTGGATCAGTTTGACACCTGTGATTTAGAACTAAGGAAATCTACTTTATCCCTATTTAGTACTCTTCATGGATTATAATTAATATTATTCAAATATTTATATTGGCTTTTATACAGCAAACATACAATATAATCAACCAACTAACAAGGCTGCAAACAGCAGTCACATAATATATATACAGTATAGAATTAAATCAACAAGTGCATACAAATAATAAACAAGTGTTACAACCAGCTCGTGTAGGGAAAGGGGAAGTAACATAAAATAAACCAAGATTTTTAAAGGTTTAAATAAAGTTATTTATTAACAAAGCGTTACTTTTTTTGACAACACAAGTGAGGCAAATAAACCAATTGAGTGCTGTAAATTAAAATAAAACAGGAACAAAAAGAGACTCTAACCTAGAGTTGTTGGTTTAAATAAGAACAAAAACCCTACTACCCAGAAAAGTGACTCACAAAAACAGCACTCAAACCTAGTGTGTCTAACAAAATTCAATCTGCGTGTGTGGTAGTGTGTTCAAATGCAACTAGTGCCTCACGAAAATCACAGTTTTACAAGCTTTTATCTACAACAAATCTACGACCAGCGAGTAGGTACAGGAGCATGGCTGGCTACAGCGTGCTCAACGAATGTGAGCTCTGCCGGCTTCTTATGTTGCTCGCTCTTGATTGGTCGACGGGCAGGCGGTTGTCTGTCCAATCAGGAGTCCTGAGCACAGGTGATCGGGATCGGCTGCATCAACCTGAGAGCTCAGACACACATACACTCACATGCACACTCACAACACCCAAACAAAGAGAGAGAGAGACTCCAAACGGCAGTGGCCGTAACAAGACAAAACTAAAATTGCTATAAATTCTTGCAAAATACAGAGATTGCAAGTACATTATGTACTGGTTGCAGTGTCTCGTCAGGAATCCCAAGATAAAATAGTTCTAAAAAGGCTGCCAAACATTATAAGACCTCTGGGTTGATCCCTTGATTGAATGTTTACTTTTCAAGTTTTAAATGTGCCATTAAGTCCCAACCCAGGCCTAATTGATTTCCAGTTTTCATGAATTATAATGGGAAAATTATCCACCTAACGCTCAGCCAACCAGTGGATATTCATGTCAGCTGTGTGTGTAGTTTGTTGCTAAAAACGACACTGACAAACGTCACCTTTTGTGAATTTTATTAAACAATATAGACATTGACTGTCAAGAATAAATTCACAAATGAATTACACCAAATGATTTGGTTCACAGTCGTGTAAACTTCATTAGACACTGGCTGATGGAAGCTCTCATTGATTCTTTGGTAAAACTGCTCCACAGATTTACAACAGCCTAAAAAAACACAGATGATTAAAAAGAATCACCTGAACACGCTCGTTCAGCTTCCTCTCACTGCTCTGCCTCCTGATTCAATGATCGGACATGATTTTACACACCACGATGGAATCCTTTTTAAATAAACTACTGAAAGCACATCCTAAATAACTTTTCTCCATAAAACGCTGCATGAATTAAACTTCTTTATCCCCACATTCGTCCAATATTCCTCATTATTGCTGTTATTAAACACCACATTCTGCCTCTGTTAAGGCAAAAAGCTTGAAGCGGGTTTTGGGGCGTCTGTGGTCAACGTGTTGGTTGGCTCTTCATGTAAAACAAAGACCACCACCTGTGATACCTGCTGATGGAGGGTTCATATCAACCTGGGTGGACTCCTGTCATCACCGTGGAGTAACAGATGGTCTTCATGATTAATAAGAACAGTCCCACCAAAGCTGGGAGCCGTCCAGCAGAAGCTTGAGTCTTGGTTCCTGTCCAGGGGACTGGAGGACGAGGGGTGCAGCGGCGGGCTGCGAGTGCTGGAGGGTTTGGGGCGTCGGTTTTTAGTGACCGCCGAGGCTTCGCTTTTCTCCGCTCGTCCAGTCAAGACCGATGAACGTCAGACTCATGGTCATGAAGATGAAGCCCAGAGCTGTGAAGCATGCAGCCTTGAACACAAAGACACAAAAACATGGACTTTAAGGTCTATTAAAGGACTTCATGGTCCTGCTGATCGGTCCAGTCTGAATTAAGTTACCTGTATCTTTGGTCTGGAGTTCAAGGGCTCCCTGTCAGTGGGGATGATCCGGATGTAGAACAGTCCAGGAAGGATGAAGATCAGACTAGGGGCAGTGGTTGCTCCTGAAAAAAACAGAAAATAAAATCAACCACCAGACCAAGATCGTTAAAAAGAACTGAAAAAAACAGCCAACTGTGAACTCTAGATAAACTTAAGACTTTAACTTAAACCAAGTTTCTACCTTTTAAAGCGACAATATCTTTATTTTACACCATTAAAGTGTCACTGGTACTACAAGTAAAGCTTTGGGATTTCACTACTAAAGTGTTTTAAGTTTACTGCTACAAAATTGAAACACAAAATTGTCAACTAGTAAATTTTTTTGTGTTACTAGAAAGGTCTACTTGAGCACTAGTGTGCCAAAAACCTTTACTAGTAAAACTAGTAATGCACAATATCTCACTAGTAGTACTGGTCGAATGTTTGTAGTGTGGTAGTAGTACAAGCAAAGCAAAAAGATTCACTAGTAGTACTAGCAGACCTAATACAAATGAAGAAGGCGGGATTATAACCAGATCCTGCACTCTGATTGGTTGTACTATTTCGAAAGCCAGTGTGAAGCCTGAATTTGCTTTTTCTCGCCTTTTTATTAGCATAGAAGGCTTACTAGCTGCATAGCGTACTTTGCAGCATACTTTGTTGTATGTTTTTTTTTTTTTTCAAATGTATATTTTTGGGCATTTTGTGCCTTTATTGATAGGAGAGAGACAGTGGATAGGCTTGTGAAAGGGGGAGAGAGAGCAGGGGAAGACACTCTGCAAACTGGTCACAGGCGGGACTCGAACCTGGACCGGCAGAACCATATACATGGGATGCTAACCACTACGCCAAACCAGCACCCCACTTTGTTGTATGTTTTGTCTGGACCCCAGGAAGACTAGCTGTCGTCTTGGCGTCAGCTAATGGGGATCCTTTCAAATAAACAACAAATAAACTAGTAGTACTCATGAACATTTTTAAGTATATTAGTTGACCCAAAACAGTCGACTTGTTGTAACACTGAACATTTTTGAGTCTATTTGTAGGACTAATGAACATTTTTCAATCTACTGGTAAAACTAGTGACACTTTTTTCCTCCTCAATAAAGTCATGTGCTAGTTGACCAAAACTGAGAACCTGTACTTCAAATTTGAGTACTAATAGAGCTGTCGATGGTTTTTATAAATTTTATGCCCAAACAGCTTTCCATACACTTTCAGCTACAGCAGGTCCACCAGCCAACAGCAGAGGTTTTCTATCCAGAAGAATCGTGACAGACGAGGCTGAAGAACAGGAAGACTGAGCGAGCCTGAAGCTCGACTAAAGTAAACATTGGACAGGTTTTTACACGAATGTGAGAGCTCTGAAACACAGCAACTGCAGCTGGTGGATTGAAGAGTAAAACTTGACTTACACTTACCCCTCAAGGACTTTTTTTAATGTATATTTTTGCACTTTGTGCCTTTATTAATAGGAGAGAGACAGTGGATATGCTCATGACAGGGGGAGAGAGAGCAGGGGAAGACACTCTGCAAACTGGTCCCAGGCTGGATTCAAACCCGGACTGGCAGTAGTATGTATACAGGACGTGCATGGTTGCGAACCACTCCGCCAAACTAGATCACGCCCCTCAAGGACTTTTGACTTGACTTGGACTCGATGTTTGACATTCAGGCCCAATCCTTATTTTCTATACTGCATAACTAAAATCTAAGGAAGTTTACTCATCCAAAATTGGTTTCAGTTCTGAAAATCTCACATGACTTATTGTAAGCCAGAAATGCTGGACATATCCAGCTGCACATCTTATTTCAGTACTTACTAACTAAGAAAAAAAACATGAATTGCTTGTCGTAAGTCAAAATATCTGCCAATGTGAAACAACAAATTTAACTTTCATGATGTCTTAGAAGTCAGATGTGCTGTCTCAAGTAGTTTCTAAACCTGACATTAAGACCCTGAAGAAGTAAAAGTTTGCTTGTCCCATTGGCAGTACATCAGATTTAAATACCTGATGAGAATATTTCTATGTTAAAGGAATAAAAAACTGACCAAAAAGGTATTATCGAGCATACCAAAGGGCTGCTTATCTAACAAAACTCTATCAAAAGCCTTGTTTCTCTGCCTAACATCACCCTTTACCCAACATATACATCAGCTTCAGATTGATATCCCACCAGTGATTCCAAAAATGTCTCGAATGTTTGGGACCAGGATGACCAGCAGGTTGACGGCGAAGAGCAGACACACGGCGATGGCGATGTGGCGGACCCAGTGGAAGGGTCTCCCTGGAAACAGGAGCTGCAGGAGGGCACGACGGATCTGACAGAAACACAGACGAGGGTGAGGACATAAGGATACAGCTCAAAGTCCATATAACTATTGAAACATGTTTTAGACAGTTTTTGAACATCAGTGAGCACGGTAATTCTATAGTAAACCAACAGATGTTGGAAAAGTAGTTTATATAAAATATATGCCTTAGATTATTGATTATTGATGTTGTTTAAGTTCTTACAGGAAACAGAACCACAGGGACAGTCAGCGTGACGGCCACCAGGACGGCCAGACGGACACACAGGATCAGTGTGTCCAGAGGATCTACCTTACTGTAGGTGTGCAGCAGCTCTGCCTCGGTGTTACCTACAGAAACACAGACAGATAGATGTCACTCTTTTCACTCAGGAGCACGTTTGAGATCATTTTTGGGAGTTTTCCCTCACTATAGAAGGTCAGATATCCAAATATGGCGGTGAGGAAGTACATGACGAACATTCCCAGGATGGAGACGTTCCCGATGTTCTGCATCCTCCTCTTTGTTGGACTGGAAGGAAGCAGAGTGTCAACTGGTTTAGAGGTGCAGGTCAAAGGTAAACAAGGTAACAACAGCAGCTCTGGAACTTAAATAAGAGGCTGTGATTGGTTTATGTTTTAGTCGACAAGGCAGGCTTTAACAAAACTCAACAACTTTGGGAAAATCACTTCCTTTTACTGTTATGAAGCTGTGCAGATCATTTGGAGATGTACTTTTTAAAGTTCTCTCTATTTGCCTTTTCACAGATTCAAAATACTCCATGAAATTTTATCTGCATGTGTGAACACAAACAGCAACACCTGAAGGAACCTTCTCATTCAGCTTTTCACTGAACTTTTATTTTAACTATTTTTTCTGGATATTTTAATTCTGATGGTTTTTTTCTGAACTGTGCCTTAGGTATCTCTGTTCTTTTTCTAAATTTCTCTTTGTACATCTTTAACCCTCAACACTTTAACTCCCAGCTCAACTGTTTGGCAGTTTTTTCAGCATTTTTTTTAAGTGAGTTTAAAAAATAGATTAATTAGATTAATTAATTACAGGTCATAATTAATTAATCGCTCATTTTTTTTTAATCTACTGACAGCACTAACTATGACCAAGTGTTTACAAAAGATGGAAGGGAAAACAAATATATTTTTCTCCTCTACAAACATTTGCTAACTTTCTTCTGAGAGTAATGCTAGAGTGTTTCTCTCTTGCAGTATTTTGGGGTTTTGTATGTAGCATTTCTCTTTCCCATTTGTTCTGTCAGTTTGTATGTTTTTACTTCTGCTTCATTTCTGTAATTACATCTTTTTATTTTGTGCAGCGTTTTTCTGTTGCATTTGTTTTATAAGTTTGTGTGTTTTTGGTTTTGCATCATTCCTGTGTTTGCAGCGTTCGGAGGTACGTGTGCCCTTGTTGGCCTTCATACCAAACTGCCTAGAAATTACAGATTATTGTAGGTTCTCTCTTGTCCACGGTTTAGTTGGGATGTAAACTAGTTATTTTGTAGAAACAGAAATCAAAAAGCTTGTGCAGCAGATCCACACACTCTAACATTCCTACAGCTCCCTTGTAAATATTTTATTCAACTTTTGAAGACTTCAGTTTGTGCCTCTACGATCAAAGCTGCTGCAGAAGAGCAGACAGAAGGATGCATGCCAGGGTATCAGGTCCGACTTATTCTTAAATCTCATGGCAGTGTCAGGAATGAGGGGCACCCCGCACTCTCGGTGGAAGTGCATAGTGAGAACTGAATGTGAAGAATGCCGTGTCGGGTGAAGCTTACTTTCTCAGCTCTGTGTAGATGGGAAGCACTTCGGGGTGACAGACAAAAGCAAATGCAAGGATGGGGATGGTGTACGCCGTCTGAAAGTCAAGTAACACACAAGCAGGAGTTCAAGGAAGCTCGTGAAACCTACACTGCTGCAGCGTGACCACAAATAGCTCCTGCCTGTGCACGTGGAGAGCACACGGCACTGCACAGAGATGGTCATATTAATGTGAGTAACAGGAGTTCAGGGGGTTCTTTATCCCTGACCTCTTGGTTGATGGTGAAGTATTTGGCCGTGCACATGTCATCGGAGACGTCGGCGCTCATGGAGGCGTTCACGAAGACCTCCAGAGGACAGGGGATGTTGAATCTTTTGTAGATGACCTGATGGGATGCAGGGAAAAAAGAGAGGAAATAACATTTCAAAGTAAATATGTCTTTTTAACTCTGAAAATGGAGTCTAAAAATGCATCATGTTTGATTTCAATATAAACTGGTGATTTGGTTTTCAACACTTAAAACTCTGCAGTATTTTGGAGCCAAATATCAGGCATTCAAATGTCATCTGCATCCATATAATCTTTAAATTAGTTAAAACTTGTTGTAGTTTTCCATTTTTTGCAAAGCTCATCAGAGATCCTTTAAGTACTGCAGAAACTCAGATCTGTCTGGACAAAACTGTCTTTTTTTAATCAGAGATATCTTAAATATTTATTCTAACCCACATTACTTATCAAGTTGACATAAATATCTTAATTCAAGGAGAAAAGGGTAAAAATAAAGCTATAAATTGCTAGCAATTTTAAGAAAATACATTCCAATCAAAAAAGGACTGTTTGACTCAGTGAGGGTCTAAGGTTCAGGTTTAATTTCTTCTCTAAATAGCAAAATTTTATTTAAAGACAACCTTCACGTTAAATTTCTGGTATTATTGGGCATATTATCTTACTTATTACAAGCAACTCAGCTTTATTTTTAGGTTTTATTTCTTTAAATAAGATCTCAATCAAGACATGTTAGGAAATTGCTGTCATTAAATCCAGAAAATGGAGTCTAAAAATGCATAATGTTTAATTTGAATATAAACTGGTTATTTGGTTTCAACGCTTAAAACTCTGCAGTATT
Organism: Scarus forsteni; assembly: GCA_036419115.1. Classification (NCBI taxonomy): domain Eukaryota; kingdom Metazoa; phylum Chordata; class Actinopteri; order Labriformes; family Labridae; genus Scarus; species Scarus forsteni. The sequence goes on from JAZDUH010000145.1 coordinate 4,067,529, forward strand.
TTGGAGCCAAATATCAGGCATTTAAATGTCATCTGCATCCATATAATAGTTAAATTAGTTGAAACGTAGTTTTCCATTGTTTGCAAAGCTCATCAGAGATCCTTTAAATACTGCAGAAACTCAGATATGTCTGGATAAAACTGTTTTTAATCAGAGACATCTTAAATATTTATACTAACCCACATTTACTTATCAAGTTGAGATAAATATCTTATTTCAAGGAGTAAAAAGGAAAAATAAAGCTATGAATTGCTACCAATTATAAGAAAATATCTTCCAATCAAACGAGGAAGGTTTGGCTCAGTGAGGGTCTTTAATTTAGGTTTATTTCTGGTCGAAATAGAAAATTTCATTTAAGACAACCTTCAAGTTAATTTTGTCTCATATTATTGGCAGATTATCCTTCTTATTACAAGCAGCTCAGCTTTATTTTTAGGTTTTATATCTTTAAATAAGATCTCAATCAAGACATGTTAGGAAGTTATGTCTTATAATCAGGCTAGTTGGATTTTTTGTCTTGAAAGTGGATAAATAATCAATCTTAATCTGAGTTTTTGCAGTGAAGCCTCCTTTAGGCCTCACATTGTTGAGCACGGGATGATCAGGCAACGTAACCTCTGATCTGATATGTGATCTCCAAAATCTAACCGGGTCAGACTTAAATCAAAAATGACATCCAGGTGAAGTTTGGCAGAATCTCTCTGAGCGCTCATGAGGTATCACATGTGCAAACCAGGGCCAAATGACTGAAGATATCCAACTGTAATCCTTTCCTTACTGAGTCAAAGTGGACACTGGTGCAGATACCGGAGAAAACTCTTCGAGGAGAGACTTGGGCTCCATCCCAGTACACCCTTTGCCCCTGCCACTTGGCCCTTCCCCTTTGTTCTGTTGTCCTGAGTCTTTTTTTTTTGTTGTTTTGACATAATTTTAAAAAGCACACAGTTCTCTGCACACATTTTAGTCAGTTCCCATGGCCATCAGAGGCCTGTTATTTGGGATTAGAATAATTTGGTGCTTTCTTAAAATAACTAATGTTTTTGTGCGTTTTCTTTCTTTATTGTTTGAGGCTATGAGAGAGCAGGGAGGGACATCCTGCAAATGAGCATCAGGCAGGAATCAAACCGGGCCAGCAGTGTTTTTAACACTTTTGTTCAGCCATCAGGCTCTTTATCTGTGATCTTAAAAAGCTAAAAAGTTCACGCTGTAGTGACTCACCGAGGAGAGGAAGAAGACCATGCAAGAGAGAGAGAAGCCGCTTGTGTATCCGAGATATCCTGCAAAACATGAAAAATTATCTTCAGTGAGCAAAATCCGTCTCTATATATTCAATTCAATGCAATTCAACTTATTAACAAGTCTTGGCGACTTGACAGAGCAGCTTGTGCACAAAAAACAGAAACAAACTAAAGAAATGAAAAAACAACAGATGAAGCTAAGACAGACCAGGAAGGCCTGGACTGAACCCTGGTATAAAAGAATGATTCATTTATAATTAGACCTCATAAAAGTCAACCAGTTCAAATAAAAAAGTGTAATGCAGAGGTAAAATAAGTGAAAACCAGAAAAGCATATGAAGAGCAAGACCTCTGCCAACGCCATAGTCCTCATCCATATTGTGATTTTGACCATAAATATTATTCCTACGTTTATTTTTAATAATATATAGATTCCTTGACCATGAAAAAATACCATTAGCAATTGCAAATATGATATCTATTTTAGTTCAGTAGTTATTCAGGAAAATCAAATTTTTCGTCATGGCGGATCCAGACGGTGATCCGGATCACTCCTAAAATCTAATCATTTGTTCCTTGTCCCAATCCAGATATTTCCTGAAAATTTCATCAAAATCCTCCATAACTTTTGAGTTATTCTGTTAACAGAAAAACAAACAAACAAACTAACTAACAAACAAAAAAACAAACTGACACATGCAATAACATAGCCTCTTTGTGGAGGTAAATATGAAACCTTAAACTGAAGAAGCATCAAATTACATGATCTGACACTAATTTTAAATAAGATTGTTTGTTATTCACATTTAAATACAAGTTTTGATACTGACATTAATGGTTAAGGTTCTAGATTTGAATAAAAAAGTTAATAGAAAATATTCACAATATTTTAAAATATATAAAATAAATGAATAATAATAAGTAATAATAACTAAACTGCCATGAGCATTAATGTGTGGAGTGAATAAATAAGGTGAGGAGAGATGATGGCATACCGAGGTGCTTCATCAGGGTCAGAGGGAGGATGATGCACACGGTGACGATGATGATGAGGTAGTTTCCGTTCATAAACCAGTCACTACAGGGAGAAACAACACATTAGTCACGTGGTTATTTACATTAAACTGCTGAATGATGGCAGGTGCACAAGAACCAGACAGCAAATCTCAGAAGAAAGTCAAATCTCAATCGTCCCATTCGTCTGTTTGTCTGCTTGTTTTTGAGCAATAAAACACGAAAAGTTCTCAGCTGATTTTTATGAAATGATCAATGAATGTTGGTCATGACACAAAACAGAAGTGAATATATTTGTGGTTGTGGGTGATGTGGTTACAGGATTTGAGCAAGAGCAGAAAAAATCTCAGCAGATAATTTCAGCCTTCAGTTCTTTATTTGTTTAGGCCTCTTTTATTCATCTGCTGTCTGTGATGCTTCCCCTTCAATCTTTCTATTTTTCATGCCCAGTCAATTGTCCCAGATAAAAAAAATAAATCATCTTTTTAATTCAAGATAAGCATTAAACAGGAGGAGCAAACCTCAGCTCATGATGGAATAAATATAAGAGAGTAAATATAGAGTTTAAATAATCTTTACATAAATATGGCTGACTAAAGGCACAAAACAAAAGATGTTGATGGATGTGTTGCAGAACATCATCACCAGTAAAATCTTTATTTTCCTGTGTCGCACCGAGCCAGCCAGGCGTTTCCTCAGCTGATGCAGGCTGCTGTTTTCCTGCGCTCACGCTCACAATCACTCTCTGATGGTTGGAGTGTCAGTCGTACATCAGTACCAGCCAACATACTCATACTCATTTACACGCCACAGATGCCCAAGGACACATTGACATGTGTGAGGCAGAGCTGGGCTTGAATCTGCAACCTTTCCATTCCTGACCAAAGCAGCACCAGGCAGTGGGTGATTACTAGGGGTGTAACGGTACATGTATCCGTGCCGAACCGCTCAAAACAGACCTTCAGTTCGGTACAGTGCTGTACTCGAACGAGTACAGTAAGTTTACGTTGGCCGCTGCACATGGCTCTTTAATATTCACGGGGTACTCGTCTACGATTGGCGTGGTTAGGGAAGGCTTTTTAATATTCATGAGGAAAGTGGTCTGTGATTCGTGCTCTTGCGATAGTGTACATATCATGTGGACGTGACGTCTCACGGCGAGCCAATCAGAAGACGAATTATCAAAGAGCTTCCTTAACCACAAAAGCTTGTGTCTGAATTGTGCATCATGGCTACTGCTAGTGACCAACCGGAGCTTGGAGACCCTCCCCAGTCGCTGAAATCTCCTGTTTGGGAACACTTGGGCTTCATTGTGAAATATTGCAACAGAGAAAGACAGGTGGATAAATGAAGGCGATGTGCCGATACTGTTCAACTGAGGTCGGGTATTTTCCGACAGCACGGCAAACATGCCAGCTCACCTGAAACGGCACTACTCAAGTGTGAAGATTTCCGCGGCAAGGAAAAAAACCCACTGTAGTGCAAATTCAACTGTCGTCCGCATTCAAGCAGCCTCTCCCTGATAGTTTAGATCAGGCCAAAGCGGTAACAGCATCCATCAGCCTTTTTATAGCATCAGATCTAAGACCATATTCAGCTGTGGAAAATGCTGGTTTTAAAAAAGAAACTCATTATTTTTAATTTCAAACATTTGTTGTTTGTTTTATTTAACTTATTAGTATTACCAAGCAGCACATTGGGTATATTTGGGTTTTCAGTTTGTATCATTACACATTTTTGGTTTAATTAACGTGCTAAACAAGCAAATGGTTTTGCGTTGTTCCCATAATGTACCAAAAATGTACCGAACCGTGACCCCACAACCAAGGTACCTACCGAACCGTGATTTTTGTGTACCGTTACACCCCTCGTGATACTGAAGCCTTTGTTGAACCTTAACTCAGAATCATTCTGGCCGAGGATGGAGAGGCTGAGTGAGTTTCCATATCAAGCATTTGGTTTATTTGAACCCATTTTTCTCTAATCTTTTTGGTTGCATGTTCGTGGAGGCAGATCCTCATGCACACACTTCTGTTGGTTCATCTATCATCCCTTCAGTATGCTACTGTAATGTGACACTGAGGGAGAGTCTGCAGCTCTGCACAAATCTATGTGCCAAGAAACCTTCAGCGCTCAGGAAAGCTTTCAAACGTCTTCATGTCTGTAACATACATCATGCCTGTAACATAACATGTCTGTTCATCTCCTGCTCAGAGCTGCAGCTGATTCAGTCTGAGCCCTCCCTCCATCCAAGCTTGGCTGGCCTGAGCTCACCCTTGACACGAGGGTCGGTGTTATAGGGTGCAGTTTAGCCCACAAAGCTTCCTTAAAAAAATCCGGTTACACTTTACTTTAGAGGTCTGCAAAATTCATTGCACTTAGGTAATAATTAGACAAAGTTTTTTCTTATTTCTTTCAAATTACTCATGAGAATTTCATGAGAATTTGGTGTAAATTAGCACATAACTTTATTATTATTAATTATTATTAATTTATTGTTGCAAGTCAGAATTGGTAGGTTACTGTTTTTTCCAGTTTCTTTGAAATTTACTCCAAATTACAAGGTAAGATGGTGACAATTAGCAAATAATTTATTTGAAATTAAATCACAACCCACCACAAAATGTTTTGTGGTGGGTTGTGATTACAGGCCTAATCATAAAGGTATATCATTCATCTCTATTTTGCATGTGATCTCAACTATGCATATCAACAAACTCGGTACTGAAGAACTTGGTGAAATTAAATAACATATAGCTAACTATCAACTGCTTATTGGGAAATTGAACTATTCACTTAACATTTCAAAGGTACTTATCACAGGAAACAATGAACCTAACTTCTATATTCAAGAACTAAGCAGCTATTTATCACCTGCTTCTCTGGAAATAGCAGAAATGTTGGGATACTTCTAAAAACATTTTGTGGTGTGTAGCAAACCTGGACTGCAAATAAAGCTGTGAGGTGTGGTCCTGCTCCTGAAACTTTCAGGGGAGGACCTACATCACAAATCATCACTAAAATATACTGGTAAATATTAAAACATGTTAAAATACTTTAACTGGCATCACTTCACCTAAGTGTACAACTGGAACCTCCCTGTCCCGTGAGGGTGAATGTGTATATACTGTATGCTCTTGTTTGCTTTTTTTCTTTTACATTTTCCCATGGTTTTAAATCACTCCTCAATTTCTTTTTTATTAAATATTATTATGGTTTTTATTTTAATGATTTTTAATCTTATTTCTATTGTACTCACTCTTTTTACCTTTGTTCCATTCTGACTATTATGTCTCTGATTATTAAAGGTGCTATGAGGAGAATCTATTTCCGGCAACATAAAGACTCTGCTACCCATGAGCAGCAACACTGTTCGTGAGCCAAAGCGTGTTTGTTGTGATGCTAATGAATGCAGCTCAGACCTTCCTCAGAACTCTGCATTGCTTTACAAATTCTTTTTTCAACAACTTACAGGATGCAAAGTGACGAGGTAATGTATCTCTTTCTAGTTACGTAGCGGTAGTTTTTGATGTGTGACAACAAGCAATTTTTGGAAAACTTAGTATCGTAGTTTTGTAGCCGGCTATATATCACTACTTACAGCCCGGTGCTCCAAGACGTGTCCAAATAATATAAATTTGCTCTAGTTTTAATTGTCTTGTTCCTGAAGTTGAGTATCCAGGCCAGTCCAGCCCTGTCTGACCCGACCATGAAGCTAAGGAATAGCATTTATAGATAACCTATTTTGATGCTATAAAACTCATCTTAAAGTGTGTATTTCCATCAGGCATATATCTAAAAGTGAGACTTTTTTGTAATTACTTAGAAACTCCTCATAGCATCTTTAAGTTTATTCTTTAAAATTCAATAAAAAAACATATTTAAAAAAAGTATTAAAGCTTTTGTAATAACTCACCCAGAGGAGGACGTCAGGCCCAGAAAAGCTTGTATAACCAGCGGCAGCTCAGATTTGACGATGAAGAGGTAACTGGACATGGCTGCAGGAGAGACAAGCAGAGACATCCTGAAGAGAAGGTGTTTATTAGTCTGCGGCTCACGTGCTCCCTAAACTCAGATTTTTCTGTCACATCTGCAGGTTATGGGTTTGCTGCTGGATCACATGGACACTTCAAATGTCTCACCAGAGCATCAGAGTCTCACCTCCAATGTTGTGAAGCGTTATGATGACGGCGGCCAGGATCTTTCCTGTGTGACCAAACGCTCTCAGGCCGAGCTGCTCGTACGCACGGATACCTGAGGAGAGAAACCAGGCAGAGAGACGCTTAAAAGGAGACGTTTATGTCTTTTAGGATCACAGTGGTCCACAGCCAATCACAGAGCCACATACAGACATCCACACTCACACCTGAGGACAATTTAGAGTCATCAATTAACCTATAGTGCATGTTTTTGGTATGTGGGAGGAAGCTGGAGTGCCTAGAGACAACCCAGGTATGCACAGGGAGAACCTGCAAACTCCGCTTCATGCACAAAAAGATGATATAGAAATCGAAAGAGTATCTGAAATTAAATGTCTTGGTGTGATGATAGATGAGAAACTGGGCTGGAAATCACACATTAAGTAACATTAAAGGAAAAATATCCAAGTCAGTTTCAATTTTCTAAAAAGTCCAATATTTCCTAAATTAATCTTCGTTGTACATTTTGTACTGCTCCTTCATACTCCCATACATGAATTACTGTGCTGAGGTGTGGGGGAATACATACAAAACAAACACAAAGCCAATCTTCATAATACAGAAAAGAGCAATACGAATCATAAACAAAACCACATACAGAGAACCAACAAACCAACTCTTCATTGAACTTAATACATTAAAATTTAAGGACCTGGTCGATTATAAAACTATCCAAATTATACTCAACAAAAAGATAAACGCAACACTTTTGTTTTTGCTCCCATTTTTCATGAGATGGACTCCAAGATCTAAAATTCATTCCAGATAAACAATATTACCGTTTCTTTCAAACATTGTTCACAAATCTGTCTAAATGTTTGATAGTGAGCACTTCTGCATTGCTGAGATAATCCATCACACCTCACAGGTGTGCCACATCAAGATGCTCATCAGACACCATGATTAGTGCACAGGTGTGCCTTAGACTGTCCACAGTAAAAGGCCACCCTGAAATGTGCAGTTTTTTTGCTTTATTGGGGGTCTGGGGACTCAGAACCAGTCAGTATCTGGTGTGACCACCATTTGCCTCATGCAGTGCAACACATCTTCGCATAGAGTTTATCAGATTGTCAATTGTGGCCTATGGAATGTTGTTGTGAGGCCGGTTGGATGTACTGCCATATTCTCTGAAACGCCTTTGGAGACGGCTTATGGTGGAGAAATGAACATTCAATGCCCGAGCAACAGATCTGGTTGACATTCCTGCTGTCAGCATGCCAATTGCACGCTCCCTCAATGCTTGCAACATCTGTGGCATTTTGCTGTGAGACAAAACTGCACATTTCAGGGTGGCCTTTTATTGTGGACAGTATAAGGTACACCTGTGCACTAATCATGGTGTCCGATGAGCATCTTGATGTGGCACACCTGTGAGGTGTGATGGATTATCTCAGCAATGCAGAAGTGCTCACTATCAAACATTTAGACAGATTTGTGAACAACATTTGAAAAAAATGGTAATATTGTTTATCTGGAATGAATTTTAGATCTTGGAGTCCATCTCATGAAAAATGGGAGCAAAAACAAAAGTGTTGCGTTTATATTTTTGTTGAGTATATGTATAAAGTTAAAAATCATATGCTACCAAATAGAATCCAAAGTTTTTTTTCAATTGAGAGATGACAAACATCATCTTCGAGAAAATTTTATATTCAAAAAACAACCATTGAGAACAAATATGAAACTTCACCGTGTCTCAGTTAAAGGAGTTACTTTATAGAACAGCTGCAGTGATGAACTGAAATTAAGTAAAACAATAGGAAGGTTTAAATTCATCTTTAAAACTGAAATATTAAACAGATACAGAATGGAAAACAAAGACAAATCAGTCACACCATGGGTGTGTGTTTCCAGTGTCATTATTGTCTTTGTTTGAAATTTGTTGTTATTGCTGTTATTTGTCTGAGCTTGCTGTTGCTTTTGTTGCTAAATATGTTGATGGCTATGACCTGAAGAGGCTTCAGGGTGAATTTAAGTAAGACATTTTTAAAATGAAAAAGAAGTGGGACTAGATTAGTTTGTTACTTCTTCCTGCACCCTTTTCAAACTGAATCTGTCTTATTTTCTTGCAAAGATTAATGATAGTAGAAAAAATGCTGTAATTTCTATTAGCCTTTGCTTACCTTTATATTTTATTTTTGTTGGATTTGTACATATATATATATATATATATATATATATATATATATATATATGTATATATATATATATATATGTATATATAGATATATATATATATATATATATATATATATATATATATATATATATATATATATATGTTTTCCATTTAACTTCATGATTTTTAGATTCTTACCCACGACTCCTGCGCTGGTCAGCAGCAGATGGATATATATATATATATATATATATATATATATATATATGTATATATAGATATATATATACATATATATATATATATATATATATATATATATATATGTTTTCCATTTAACTTCATGATTTTTAGTTTCTTACCCACGACTCCTGCGCTGGTCAGCAGCAGATGGATGGAATAACAGGATAAACATGCAATACACATCAGCAGGATCCTGGAGAGAGAGAAGAAAAGAAGACATATTTATCCTAGAAGGCTCCTATGGGCTCTCCCTGTCTTGTTGCCAGTTTGTCTTACCTCTAGTCTTTGTCCCAGCACTCATGCTTGTCATGTCTGGCCAGTAAAAATAATAAAACCTACAAAATTTTGTCTTGGGTCTAATGCTGCGTTCCAGGCAACCCATAACTCATGTTTTTCCCACCTGTAACTCTTGAAAGTGCACTGGAACGGCAGTCGAACTCGTAACTTCCCACCCGTGAACTCGTACCAGATCGATGTACTCCGAGTTACGACTTGTGATGTCACTTCACTGCTTGAAAAACATGGCAGCCTCTAAATAATGACACATACTGTAAAGTATAAGCTTCTGTTACCTTATGCATCGTTTCCCCTCCTCTGTTTCACTCAAATGTTAAAGTTGATGAAGCACAAATATTCTAATGTCAGCCATGTTGGTTTGTTTGCACACCAGAATTCCTTGCGTTCAAACCAAAGTTGTAATTTGCCTTTAACACTTTCGGGTCAGAACTCTGAGATTTAAACTGGGCAATTTCTGAGTTATGGGCTGCCTGGAACGCAGCATTAGCTTTAGCCTCATGTCTCTCTGATGCCTAACTCAGATTCTGTGTACTGAACTTTACCTGTTTAATCAATAAACCGACTGCCATTGTCAAAACGGTGAAGAATTGAACATTTGTGTCCTCTCTTGTGCCTCCTTCTTTGACGTTGTAAGTTGTTTTAATATTTGAAAATTAATTTACAACTTTCATGATGGTCGGCCTTGTCAGGTTTAGTCTTATATTTAAATTAGATAAAGTTCTGATCAGGCCCATAATGTTTTTTTAGACAAGCCAGCACATTCCTCTGGAAATATCTCCTCTCAGTCTGTATCTTTATTTATGTCCTTGAGAAAATCCTAACATGAGTGATATAAACATCAATGAGGCCACAAAGACATGAACTACCCTGACCATTACAGCCATCAGGACCGATCGGGCAGTTCTGTCTGCCTCCACTTGGCCTCAGTTTTGGACTTGGGTCTAAAACATGTAATTAATGAAGATCTTGACATGATTTTGATACGTACATCTGCTCTCAAGTCTTAAGTTTCAGCTCAACTGTACGTCTTGTGCAGTTCACATGAGACGTTCTTACCAGAGTTAATTTTGAAAGCACTAGTTTTAGTTGGAGTCTTTTGCCTAAAATAGCTTTTAAGTTTTAGTCAAAATTTAGTCACCTAATTTGTTTAATTTGTAGTCTAGTTTTAGTTGGTGAACTTTCACAACGTTTTAGCTGATGTAATCTACTGAAAATTTAGTCGACTAAAACATGAAGTGAATGTTTCCTTGAATTTCTGAAGTCATGTTTTACTCTTGGATAAAATCAAACATCTAATAACCCTTTATTGAATGTTAGTAAAGTCTGAATGTATAAATAAACAGAAACAAATGTTCCTTTGTGTGAAATGCAGTCACCTTTATATAGGCTACCTGGCAGAGCATCTCAGTTACAATACCAGAACTGTCAACAAACAGTGAACTTGCTCTACATGAATAAACACTATATTACCAAAAGTGTTCGCTCATCCATCCAAATAATCAGAATCAGGTGTTCCAGTCTCTTCCATGTCCACAGGTGTATAAAATCATCACCTGGGCATGCAGACTGCTTTAACAAACATTAGTGAAAGAATGGGTTGCTCTTAGGAGCTCAGTGAATTCCAGTGTGGAACTGTGATAGTATGCCACCTGAGCAACAAATCCAGTGGTGACATTTCCTCACTCCTAAATATTCCACAGTCAACTGTCAGCTGGATTATAAGAACGTGGAAGTGTTTGGGAACCACAGCAACTCAGCCACCAAGTGGTAGGCCACGTAAACTGACGGAGCGGGGTCAGCGGATGCTGAGACGCATAGTGAGAAGAGGTCGCCAACTTTCTGCAGAGTCAATCTCTACAGACCTCCAAACTTCATGTGGCCTTCAGATTAGCTCAAGAACAGTGCAGAGAGCTTCATGGATGGGTTTCCATGGCCGAGCAGCTGCATCCAAGCCTCACATCACCAAGTGCAATGCAAAGCGTGGATGCAGTGGTGTAAAGCACGCCACTGGACTCTAGAGCAGTGAAGACGCGTTCTCTGGAGTGGCCAATCACGCTTCTCCATCTGACAATCTGATGAACCAGTCTGGGTTTGGAGGCTGCCAGGAGAACCATACTTGTGGGACTCCATTGTGCCAAGTGTAAAGTTTGGTGGAGGGGGATTATGGTGTGGGGGTGTTTTTCAGGAGCTGGGCTTGGCCCCTTAGTTCCAGTCAAAGGAACTCTGAATGCTTCAGCACACCAAGACATTTTGGACAATTCCATGTTCCAACTTTGTGGGAACAGTTTGGAGCTGGCCCCTTCCTCTTCCAACATGACTTTGCACCAGAGCACAAAGCAGGTCCATAAAGACATGGAGGACAGAGTCTGGTGTGGATCAACTTGACTAGCCTGCACAGAGTCCCGACCTCAACCCCATAGAACACCTTTGGGATGAATTAGAGCAGAGACTGAGAGCCAGGCCTTCTGGTCCAACATCAGTGTGTGACCTCACAAATGCTCTTCTGGAAGAATGGTAAAAAATTCCCATCAACACTCCTAAACCTTGCGGACAGCCTTCCCAGAAGAGTTGAAGCTGTTATAGCAGCAAAGGGTGGACCAATGTCATATTGAACCCTATGGATTAGGAATGGGATGGTACTTAAGTTCATGAGGGTCAAGGCAGGTGAGCAAATACTTTTGGTAATATAGTGTATCAACTCATAAAGAGAGTCGCTCCGATTGTTTGGTTTTTATTTTTTTTGAAGGCACTGGCTCTTGCACTGGAGACAGATTAACACTCAGGGTGATGTCCGCTTTGGCTGCAGGAGTGATGGAGCACGTTAGGATCAAATTATCCAAAGAAGAATGGGGTGGTCGATCCAGCACTTTGACTCACTGCAGATAAATACCGCCTGCTGCGATCAGCCAAAATTAGCCCCACATAGTAACACACTTGGACGTGTTTAACTGCAGCAGGAGAACTGAATGAGTGACTCACGTAGGGGAGGATCCATCAATAAAACTTTGGACTTCAGCTGTTTGTTACCTGATTTGTTTTTCATGAGGACTAGAAGCAGAACTATTATGTCATGAAGCCTTTTTAAACTTTATCAATGAGCTGAATGAACAAGTCTGTGATTCAGTGGAGAGACAATCACAAATTCGGAGAATCCATGTCAAAAAATAAAGTTTGAAGCAAACAAAAGTGTTTCTTCGTAGTTTATTTGAAGCATTTATAAAAACTGGTATAAAGAGCTGCAGTTCAGAGTCTTTTTAACCATGCAGACCTGAGTCTTCAGGGTTTAAAATCTAATTTAAGATTACCTGAAATAAGCTCAAGAGATTACAAAAAGTCCAACTCAAGATTTGAAGCTTTTGGACATTAAACTTTAATATTTTTGATCACTTTCCAAAAAATGTAAAACTTACATCGGCACAGCCATGATGACTAAACAGTCTGCATAGTTTGTGTATTTTAGTCATTTAAATCGAAAAGATCAGTGATTTATTTGAATAATTCCTTTTTTTAAGATGATTCAGGTTTGGAAAATCAGGTTCATGATTGACCACAAGCACTGACACGATTGGTCGAGTGGCGTTAAGTCCTGCTTCAGCTCAGTCCTCAGTTTGTCAGAATGTTAATCTAAAGCAGTTTTTATTCACAATAATGTTTTCATAGATTTTTATTAGCATGCAAACAGAATGGTGCAACAATGAGCTCAAAATTTTATTGTATTTGGGAAGTTACTGATTATAATATTATTAATATCATAAATGTTAAATCGTCTTGAGACCGGCATTCAGCTAAAAATCAGCCACTATAAAACTTCCCGTTTTCAAAATAAAAACATCTTTTATTATCTTCTTTTAGTTCTTTTACGCTTTTGAAAATTGGGCTCTTGTTTTGGAGCCGAACGGAAGTTTCTTCAATAGCATAACGGAATGTCCGAAATGCCGAAGTGAAATTTGTAACCGTGCATTTTACAGCTCAAATGACCACATTTTGGTATTCTCCGTGGCGACTTTCTCGCCTAAAATGCTCTCTGCACTTTCAAATGTGGCGAATCAACAGAGATATTTGATAGCCTGGTGTGCTTCTGATTTTTTTCGCCGGAGGTTTAAAATGCATTGTGGGAAACTTAGTAGTATACTACAGTGTGAACGGTTGGCATTCTAGTCACACTTATAGTACGTAATACGTAGTACGTTAGTATGCCTTTTCGGACACAACCTCTGTGTTCTCAATACTCTTTGTTGGGTCACTGATTGTCTTCCCTGTTTCACCATGTGCTTGTGTACTTTCAGCGTTCTTCAGTGTCTCCAGTGTTCTCAGTGTGATGTCAAAGGTTGTAGGTAGTCTGTTTCTTTGTTTTTTTTGTTAAGATCTTTGGTAATTTGATTTGTACTTTGTTTTTGTTTTTGTTTTTGGTATATTTTTTGTTTGCTTAAATGTGCTATCAGGACAATCTATTACGGGCGACATAAAGACTCTGCTACCCATGAGCATGTGCGGCGACTGTCGTAATGCTGCGTTCCAGTAACCTCGGAACTGGAAGTGACATCATCTCCAACTTATCGGCGTTCCAGTTGAAGTCGGAAAAAACATGCCGATCTACCAGGCTATTGTTAGCTGTTGTTAGCACGCGTTTTTGTTCACAAATATCACATGAAGAATGTGATTATCACTATGGCAGCATTTTTGTAAATATAAGTGTAACAATACTATGTATACAGCTGATCTAGAGCAACACACCCCAGTCAGAAGTGCAAATAAATGGATTATTACAGGAGCTAAATAACTGTTCACACTGGGGGCATCCATCTTCCATTGTCAACTCGGGGGTGGCGAGGTTTTACTGAGTTCCCAGTAGGAAATTCAGACTCCGGGGGACGTTCCAGTTGCAGTTTCCTACTCAGAATGCGGAAATTCCTACTTCTGACTACAACTGGAACGCACCAAAAGCATGACCCAAGCCAAAGCGTGTGTTTGTTGTGATGCTAATGATGCAGCTCGGACCTTCCTCAGAACTCTGCATTTGCTTTACAACTTCTTTTTACAACAACTTACAGGATGCAAAGCCACGAGGTAATGTATCTCTTTCTAGTTACGTAGCGGTAGTTTTTGATGTGTGACAACAAGCTATTTTTGGAAAACTTAGTACTGTAGCTTTGTAGCTGGCTATATATTGCTACTTACAGCCCGGTGCTCTAAGACGTGTCTGAATAATATAAATTTGCTCTAGTTTTAATTGTCTTGTTCCTGAAGTTGAGTATCCAGGCCAGTCCAGCCCTGTCTGACCCGACCGCGAAGCCAAGGAATAGCATCTATAGATAACCTATTTTGATGCTATAAAACTCATCTTAAAGTGTGTATTTCCATCAGGCATATATCTAAAAGTGAGACTTTTTTGTAATTAGAAACTCCTCACAGTCTCTTTAATAATAAAGACTTTTTGTTTTTATGCATTTGGGTCCTGGACCTTTGATTTTTCTTAGTTTTTGGTTTTCGAAATCCGTTAAAACAGTTCCATCGACTTTCAAGGATCCTGGAGAATCAGCAACATTCACAGCCCAGGAACAACTTCATGAAACTCCTGATGTTCTGACCTCCGCGGGTCACCCTGTTATCACCCAAACATGAATCCTCTCCAAATATTTGCAGACTGCTTCAGAACCATCACGGCACACTTTCTGTCATAACGTTGTGGCGTCAGCAGTTATCGTTAAGTTGCATAACGTGCACCTTGGCACCTCGTGTGTTTGTTTGCTCGCTGTCGTTTTCAGGGAACTTCATGTTTAGGAACAGAGAGTGTGTGTGTGGGTGTGTGTGTGTTCGGTTGGACCCTGCAGGCTAAAGAGTGTGTCTCTGTGGGACTCACAGGAAGAGGACGATGCCGGTGTTGGACATGGCGTAGGACAGGCCCAGGATCCCGCTGCCCATGATGGCGTTACTCAGGTTGAAGACGGACATCCCGAAGGAGGTTTTCCCCTCAAACTGTAGGAAACAGACGATTACACATGAACTTTGAAGACTCCGCACAGTAAAATGAATCATTTCATTTCATGCTGGGCTTACACCAAAAGATTTTCACAGTCACAGATTAAAAACTGAAAGTCTTTAGTAAGTTTTAGGAGTCTTACTGCAGTCACGGTGCACTCCTGTCATCTCCATTGTAAAGTTTAAATTGGTAATCTGAGCTGTTATGTTATATCAGTCTTTTTAGTCTTGGGCTTGAAATAACAAGTCACAGAGACTTATCAACAACCAATCAGGGGTGGACATTAACCAGGTAGATTTCCTTGAGCACTGTACTTAAGTACATTTTTGTGTATCTGTACTATACTATTTTTTTTTAACTTATGACTTTTACTCCACTACACTTGCAAGACAAATATCGTACTTTCAACTCCACTACAGTCCAACGAAGGGTCTTGTTTCTTTTCAGTATAGCTCTGGAGTCAGTGGATTAAACTTCTTTTCTCTTCTAAAATGTGATCTGCGTATGATTTATTAAAGTGACGATGCCGTACCTGTACCTTACACATATTACTCAATCGAGCAGCTACACATTGAGCTGACATTGCTCAGATAACAGTTTGTCTTGGCAGTGATAACACCAATTCCACACCAGACGGTCATATATGAAGTCTGATTCAATCGTGTTTAAATAGACATTTCTGTAGGCTTCGTAGCATACTAAACAGGTTTTTATACTTCTGGTTCTACAAGCAGGTCAGTGCATTCAGCTGGTTGTTTCAGTCATCGGGTTCTGTAAATTAATTAAGCTAACATTACAATAATGTGCTGCCGTTAAAACAAAAATGTTCTTTTAATACTGAAGTATTTTCAAAAGCAGGTACTCCAGTACTTTAACTTGAATGCTAATTTGACTGGACAACCTTCCCCTGTGTTGGAGTAACATTTGACCAGGAGTATCTAAACTTTCAATCAAGTCATTACAATCTTGTTATTCTACAGGATCTATAAGCAGATCAATGCATTCAGTTGGTTGTTCCAGTCATTAGGTTCTGTAAATCAAGTGTGGCAACAGTATTATAATGTGTTGACATTTACTCAAAAATAGGCTTTTAATGGTATTTTCAATAGCAGGTACTCCAGTAATTCAACTCGAGTACTAATTTGACGCCACAACTATCCCTTGTATAGGAGTAATATTTGACAAGAAGTATTTAAACTTTCAATCAAGTCATGGATTTGAGTACTTCGTCCACCACTGCAACCAACAGATGGATGGAATCAGGAAACCTGACAGTCAAAACAACCACAGAAGTGGAAGAGCATCATGGACGAACAAGAAACACCGGCAGTGAAACGTCGAAGGTCCAGACCATTATTAGCCCCAATATTAGAGCAGATGGACCTGCCTGATTCTGAAATCCTACATATCTGTCTTGCCAACTTCCCTTGTCCAGCAACTTTACTTAGCTTAAAAGCTTAAAGCCAAATAAGGAAAGAGAGGCGGGAGCTGCGGACGTGATGGAAAACAGGAAGTTACTGCATGTTTGAAAAGGAAGGTGGCCTCTGAAGCGTCTCAATTTCTGCGTTTAAAAAAAAAAAATCAGAAATAGACTCAATTTATTTGTTTAAAGAGGAGCATAGAACATAACTTGAAGCTTGTACAAGTTTATGTCGCATATAAGTGTTAAATGATACATCTGTGTGGTATGATTTAGTGTAAGACGACAGTCTAAGGTAGTTTATGCTAACGGCTAACAACAGCGCGAATAATGACCTTGCAAGATTCACAGTCTTTGTAAAACCTCAGTCTGTGACTAAAAACTCTTAAATACGTGTCTTTGGATGTGAACAGGTGTGAGCTGATAGGTTTTCAGAGTCTTTACCAAACATTTTTAACGTCTTCTGATACACGGGCAGCATTAGTCGTGTTAGTTTGGAGTAAAGATTATTCAAACAAAGACCTCGGGGTCTCTGCACTCACGTCTGTAAACTGAGCCGTCTTCAGTCCATCACTCTTGTGTGGCAGGAACTTTTCCTCCTCTGGTGGAACCCTGATAGAATAACAAACACTTTTACAATCAGTTTTTAATCATGTGGGAAATTAATTTAACTTTGAATAAGATCTCCTACCCTCCATCTGGGGGCACCTCCACATCATAGTGATGGTTTCCATTTGCTATCTTCTGCATCTCCATGTTGAGACTTCTTCACGTGATGATTCAGTCTTTGGATGTTAGGAAAGCTTCAGAGCGGGAAATCTGAAAAAGAAGATCAAATTAATGTTTATAACCTCCTCTGAAACATTAACTCTGCCAGCCCTGAAGTGCAGTGCTCTCCTGCCAGATGTGTTTTCAGCTCCTCTTTAAATTTGGATATTTGAGTTTTTATTCCCTCACTTACTGGATTTGGGAGCAATCTTGCGTCATATTCATCCCAGCAGTCACTTTAGATATTTAAGATCATCCCATGTATAATATTTACGCAGCCGTCGTGGTTAAAAATAAAGGTGTAAAAATACACTTTGACTGACGGTGAGTATTTTCAGCTGTGGTTCAGCGGCCCAACCACAGAGCCTGAAGACTGTTTCCATTGGTCAAGTGAATCTAAAAACTGATATGTATAATTGGTTTTCTTCAAGTTCTGTCTTTTTATTCATGCACAGAGTGAACTTTGACTTAGAAACTGGTGACTATGAGACTTTATACGTTACATCTCCTGGTTAAGATTGCCATTTTCTTTCTGCCTCATGTTTCTTGTCTTTTCATTTCCTGTTTTATTTTCGTGGTCTCGTACCTTGTGTTTCCTTCCTGCCCTCCCCTACCTGTCCTCCTCGCTCAACAGCTTAATGTGTTTCACCTGTGTCTACTGTCTTGATCTGGTGATCCCTGTTTGTTGGACCTTTCCTCTTGTATTTAAACCACTCACTTCGTCTTCTGTGCGAGATTGTTTTTTTACCTCCATGTGCATACTTTCAAGCATTTTTCCTGTCTGATTCCTTGTGTATCCTCACCTGTTTTCCAGTCTTTTGTTCCTGGAAAGCCTGTCAACTTTGTACCTCTGTCTGGTTATTTCTGATCTCCTGTGTACCAAACCTTTTTGTCTGATTAAATGGACTAAAACTTTCCTCTGAGTCTCTGAGTCTGCTTTTAGTTCCTTTTGCCTGGCAGTCATTACAGTGGATCTAAGAGTAGAGGTCTTCAACCACCAGGCTGTATAAAAATAGAAATACTTTGTTAAACTAGAAAAGCACTCGGAGAGTGCAGACCTCCGCCAGCACCACAGTCCTCACCCATATTGTGAATTTCACCATAAATATTAGTCCTACCTTTATTTCATTGAAATATTTAGATTCCTTTACCATGAAAACATACCATTAACCATTGGATTCATAATGATATCTATTTTAGTTCAGTAGTTACTTCCTCTGAGTCTGCTTTTGGTTCCTTTTGTTTGGCAGTCGTTACAGTATATCTAAGAGCGGAGGTCTTCAACCACCAGGCTGTAGAAAAATAGAAATACTTTGTTAAATAACCCCCTCTTTGAAATAACAGAACCAAAGGGTGTTTTATTTTGAAAGGATGGTGTGATCTTTGTGGTATCAACTGCTGACTTCCAGCCAACAGGCTCCAATGTCTCGGTTAATCATCTGATTCTCCCTCTGATTCTGCACAATGTTAAGTTATACTTCATGTACTTGAGGATTGTTTTTTGGTGTTGGACGATGTCATCCAGCCAATAAAGATGCCCCATTGCCAAATCCAGAAATTCTTTGTAAAGATGCGTATTAAGGCATTAAAAAACCTTATTCTCCAGGCACACAATCATTCTTGAGGGTTGGTTTCAGCAGCCAGCCTCAAGTGGACACTCGGGGTACTGCAGCTTTTGGCACTGCCTCCATTTTCAGCCCTGCTCTGATTGGCTGACCAAGCCTTACTGTTGTAATTGTCTTCCAGTGTTGTATACTTCAACGAGTCTGCATTTGTTTCATGTTGCAGGGCTCATGTATTGCCCGGGTCCTCTTGAGTCCGTGTGGACAGGTTCTTTCTGTGATCCGGACTGGGGTGCGAGGTATGGCTTGGGGGATATAAGGGGCTTTTGTTGGGCTGGTGACTTCTGGGAACTGTACCTGCATATGGTGGGCTGTGGTTTTCTAGGGTGGCCTGGGTGGCACAAGCCCATGGTGTGTTTTTTTTGGACCCCGTTGTTTGTTTGGGCCAGGATTGTTTAAGCCGACTTAAAGTTCTCCTGCTCTCCTCTTGTGTACATTCTTATTTAGTTTTTATTGTTATTTACTTTTTTTTTTTGCTTGTTTGTTCTTACTATTGTTATTTATGTTTGTTTTGCACATACTTTCTCTATTTCTTTTTAGTAACTCTTGAAACCAAACTGTCTGTATACCACTGCTTTAGCCTTTGCTTTATCATTACTGTTCCTGTTGCTTATGTTGACCTGTTTGGGTCTGAGTGTGTTTGATTTTGAAACTGCATTGCTTCCATTCTTGGCCAGGCCCTCCTTGAATGTGGGACTAGCCTGGTTAAATAAAGGTTGTATAAAAATAATAACATTTATTCTCTGTGTAAATTAAGCACTTTGTGCAACATATGTTGTATGAAATGTGCTATGCAACTAAAATTTGATTCATTGATCGGTTTATGTTTGTTTTACAGGATTATCTGATTAAATCCAACAAAGTTTGTTATTTCTACATGGATAATTTACTTAAGCTTTCTTTTTAAGCAGACAAGTTTTTTTTAACTCATACATTTTCATGTTTTGGCGGAGCTCTTCTGAAACATGTAAAAGTATGAATTAAAAAAAAACCTTTCTTGTCTGTTAAAAAAGAAATTATAAGCAGATAATCCACATAGACATAATGAACTTTTTTGGACTACTTTGTGAAACTATGGACAAACATGTCAAAGCACCACGCTCCTTGGAACAACTGGAGAAAAAACTGGCACGCCAGAGGTTTAATCTATGCTGCAAAGTGACGAAGGCAGAAGAGCTCCGTCGAAACAATAAAGGTATGATTTAAAAAACCTTAATTGTCTGTTAAAAAAGAAACTCTAAGCATATTTATTTTCTGATTACTTCCTTCTGTGCTTTAACTCTTGTGCTGCATGTGCTATACAGATAGTTATTTTTTGTCTTACGGCTGTATTCTGCACTAGTCCTGCTATCCCAAGCTAATGAGCTCTAACTTCTGATGTCACACTGGTAGGTCTAATGGCAGGGGTCAGAGGAATCAGCTGTTTGAGGCGGCAGTAAACAAAGAAAAAGACTTTTCTAAAGACAGATCCTCTCAGAGCAGTTTGAGTTTTTAAGTATCCCCCCCCCCCCCCCCGCCTGTATTAGCTCGTATAACATCATCTGTTACTGTAATACAGGCTCCAGTGTTTTGATTTATGACCCAGCGAGAGTCCAGAGTTCAGCAGCTCCATTTAACCCCCGAGCACACGTGAAGCCCCCCCCCCCCCCATGTGTCCGAGGGGTCTGAATGTCCCAGCAGAGGAGCCAAACTCCAAACAGAGCCGACGACACCTCTTCAGGTCAAACCCTGTTCTACTACACTGGCTCCAAAATCTTTAAATGTTTGTTCTGTTAGGAAATGACGAGAAGACCTGGATTTTTTTTTCAATCAACCGAGAGGGAACTAACCAATCCTAGAGTGGGTGATCGACAAGCCTCCTGATGATAACGTGATCACACATTCAGCTATGAAATCTCTGGGAGTCAAAGTGAACTCAGTGTTACATTGAAATTAAATTCTGACATTTTATAAAAAGGAAAATCTGGAAAAAACTGCAGAGTATGGGCCAAAACATTGTCTAAAACTGAGGGGATATATTTAGTTTAGTTTTTTATAAAGCACCTTTAAGAAGACAGCAGCTGATCTATGTATACGGGACAAGTAAAAATAGATAAAAATAAATACATACATAGATAAAAACAATAAAATTAAAGCCCAGTTGAACCCAGCACAGACTGGAAGCATTGTCTCTCATAAAATTTTTGACAGAGGTGCAGCAGCAAACTACGACTATCTTATAAAACTGAGTTTTAACAGTTATTCTGGCACGGCGGACTATCCTGCTTAAATGGAAAAATACTACACCCCATTCCCATAAATGATGGGTGATGGACATGTTGGCTCATTTAAGAGTGGAACAACTGAGATATATAACCCAAGGGTCAGATAGAAAGTTCAGGAAGCTTTGGCAGCCATTTCAAACATATATTGAGAAACCATCTGTTGAATTAATCAATGGCCCAGTTTCATATCCTCCAGATACTTTACTTTAACTATGCAGCTCATTTTAATTCCCTTCCTTTGACAATAATTATTATCTGTTTAATTTCTTTTTAATAACATTTATTTTTTTCAATTTTATCTTATTTATTCCCATTAATCTTATAACTGCTATTGATTCATGTATTTAAAGCCTTGGCTTTCTTGGGAGTGTTCATATTGAGTGTCTTTATGAGGGTGTGGAATATGTGTAGATTTGTAGATTTGTTTATTTTTAAAAGAAGAAAATGGGACAGTTCACGTTAATGAACATATAAATGTAAACATGTGAGATTATAGCCGTGTGGCTAATTTCTATCTATAGTCCCATTGGCAGGTTGGTGTTGTACAAAACATTTATACACAATAAAAACAAAACAAAGACAAAACAAAACAAACAATACGAAACAAAGCAAACATAGTTGATCATCAAAAACTATGTTTGCTTTTCTGATCCAGAATCACTTCCAAAGTTTATGTACAAAAGAAAAACTTACACTTGACACTGATGAGTTTAAGTAAACAAAGTAATAATTTTTTTTGGCATACCTGCTCTTTGTAGCCAACAAACTTTTCCACTTCCACTCTCCATCGTGTGTCACTAATCACCTTAAATGACCTGAAGCAGGTGGCAACTCAAGAGGGGTCAACAAAAAAAGACTTTCTAAGTCTGATGAGATGTTTTATCCGAGACTCCACGAATGAAGATCAAAATCAGACATTGAACAGTTTGATTTGTACAGTGTGGTGCCCCGATAATCTTAACTACACACATAACCATTCTGCACCACCATTGATCGAGAATCTAGTCCTCCAAGACAGACATCTGATTAAATCGGATCTAACAAAAACCCAGAAGAAGGAGAAACAACAACAAACAGAAAACACGCAGCATGGAGGAGGACATATGAGAAGAGGGAATGATGGTGGTCTTTGACTATTTTTGAACTAAAAAAAAGAAAACAATTAGCCAGGCTAGACAGCTAATACCAACAGACTATTTAAATTGATACTCTTTCCTTTATCCTGTTCTACCATAAATCAAATTCATTATTTAAATTAGATTTCTGTTTGTCCCCAACATTGGCTGAAAAAGTTTGGAGATGTCTCTAAAGCCTGGTCTTTCTGTAGGAGGGTTGGTTTTAAAATGCATGAACACAGAAACCCAACGAAGTGTCCTGGAGGTGCAGACATTATCCTCACCAATTCTCTGCATGCACAAGGACAACAGACACCGGTTTGATTATAAAAATTAACAGAACTTTAAGGAGCTTCATTGAGTCATATAACACAGAGTTCATACTCTGCAGCAGAGAGGAGCAGCTGCGAATTAAAACAAAAATGATTTTGTTAGCTAAATTGAAACCTTTCGCCCCACAGACATCTGCAAAGTCGAGTCTTATGATTCGTTTGGTTGATGTGTTTCATGTGCAGGGAGGTAATAAGGGTCAGCAGGCTCAGCGGGAGAGGAGGGCCTTACTGAGCATGCTCTGTGGACCAAAACGAAGACATGAGATCCGGAAAAATACCAGCAGGCAACTTCAGCTGGACGACTGAATGAAGAGCTGGGCTGAGCTCTGTATCACTGGCTACTGGTGTTGTGTTACTCGAGACCACATTTTAAAGGTCTTGGTCTTGTCTCGGACTCAAGAGCACTTTTACTCGACCTTGTCTCGGTCTCGGACTGGCTGGACTCAGGATTTTCCATCAAGACCCAACACTTGGTAAATCAACAAAAAGCTTCAGTCCATGTGTTATGTTTCCCCCCTCAACTCGGTCTCAATTCCCAAAAGTCTTGG
Organism: Scarus forsteni; assembly: GCA_036419115.1. NCBI lineage: Eukaryota > Metazoa > Chordata > Actinopteri > Labriformes > Labridae > Scarus > Scarus forsteni. Next base: position 4,090,688 of record JAZDUH010000145.1, read on the forward strand.
TCTGGTCTTGGTCTTCGTGCATTCTGGTCTCGGGCAAGTCTTGTGCTGCTTTCGAATTCCCCCTCTACATACGAACGTAGTACATAGTAGGCACTACACGCTGCCTACTACACTGGAATTTAGTATGTAGTCTGACTGTTCTGTTTATTTTGTAGCTATGCTGGTTTCCAGTTTGAGAAAAGCTGAAGTAGGCTACAGCTGATTTATTTTCCAAACTTATTTTTAACTGTACAAAACAAACAAACGAAGCGTACATGTTGACATCTCAGGTATTAATCTGCAAAGATATTGCTAGAAGCAGCATTTTATATGAATCAGTCAGTGGTGGAGAATATTTATTATTTCAGAGAGGATTTTTTTTGTGTGTGTGTGTGTGTGTGACGGCGTATTAGGGCCACTTAAAAGTAAAACAAGAACATATCAAGAATAAATATCACATGCACAATACAGTATTAAGAATGAGGAGAAGCAGGAAAATTTGACATGGTTGAAATACAGAGGAAAAATACAGAACGTAACGGTAAAATGTCGTACTTGTAGGTGGTTTACACTAATAATGCTGCAGGTATAGGACTGATTTAACACCACCGTCCGGCCGTTACGAACCATTAATGGAAAAACAACAACAGTGATCTTTTTACAACTTAATACACAATAGTATGTGTTGCAAAGGTAAAGATATCGAGTAATGGCTCTTAAATTCATATTCGTCTGCTGCTCAGGTTGTTGATGCTCCACTCTCAGTCATTTTCAATTCAGGCGCTTTGCATTATGGGTAACAGTAGGTGAAGCAGACTGGTCCATGCATGCTGTACATTTTTCCAGGTTTTTTTGCATACTGCAGCTTCACATTTGTTTGCATACTGTATACTACAGACTACGTTTTGGACAAATCAGTACGCACTGCTAGTATAGGAGAATTCGAAACAGCCTTGTTCTCGCATAGTGTGGTCTTGAGAACAAGATTACTGGCTGCGTTTACATGCAGTCAATATTCCGGTTTCTGAAACATTCAGAATAACTCATTACATGTGTGAGCAAACAGGGTTATCCCTCTGTACATTGTATCTTGATCAAAACAGCAATGCAAGGACAACATCTCGACGTACAAAGTGTGTCATGTCACAATGTGTACCATTCACGCTTCTCCTTCCTGTATCCAATGACAACAACGACAACAGCAACAGCAGCAGTACAGTGGATAATGAACAGCCCAGAGCAGGTAGCAGTCGACTTCATTTGCCCTTTGGTGCTGCATTGACCCACCATCAGTACTTGACACTATTCTTTGTCAATCTCTTCATTAATGGAGGGCGAGAACGTTAAGAAATAGGAAATGGAGCTGTGCCATTTTAAAACAAGTACTTCCTGTACTTAAAGACTAAGATTCTTGAACATGTGCAGAACACAAATGAATGTTCCTTTCGATGGGGATATCCCCACAGGCGTATACTTGACCAAATCTTTGGGTTTGAAAGGAGTAACCCTGAAACCAGAATATGAGCATTTTCTGTTTTTTCAAAAGGGTTGTTGGTGTTTACATGGCCGTGCGCAAATGGGTTATTGCCAATATTCCCATTATGAAAGGGTTAATGACTGTATGTAAATGCAGCTGCTGATTTAGTTTCCATGAGAGCTTCATTATCGTCCATCTTTTGCTGGAGATAATCAGACTGGGTCAAGTAATTAGACCTGTTTTAAAAGATCTAAATCCAACATTTATTTTGACATCTCCTTGTGATGATAGGAGCTGTATCTCTTGTTGGAGTTTCCCCGATTGAGTCTGTATCCACTCTCTGATGCACTTGTGCTGGTTAATTATTCTGATTACAGGCAGCTGCCTCGGACACCACAGAGCAGTTATCTGGTTTAAGATGCACTGTTGAAGACTTGAAGAGTTGAACTATGTGGCTTATTTTCTGGTTCTGACTCCGTCAACACAAAGCTAAACTAAAGTCTCTGCATTTAGGAGCAGCTGATTTTTTCTCCTCTACCTTTCTTTTAAATTTCTTCAGCCTGCACCAACAACTTCCACTGCTTTTCTCACCTTCATATTGCTCCGTTTATGACAAGGAGAAAATAACTAAAAAACAACAAAAACAAGCAACAGTTTTAAGGGCAACCTCAGATCAGTGAAATAAGGGGCAGCAACTGAGCCCACTGCAGACTGCAGTCTCAGGCTCGGTCCACATGTGGGAGGGAGAAAGGGTTTTTCAGTGCATTTTCTCCTGCTGTGTACACATGAACAGGGTCTTAGGTCGATGAAATGCATATTTTGGAAAAACTCCTGCCAAGGTGAAGCTTTTAAAAGTTGCCTTAAGTGTTACTGACTGGACTTTGTGCCAGCGCAGACTTTCTGTCCTACCTGATGCTGCTTTAAAACCCTCTGATGATACAAACACTGCTCATGTTTTAGATAAGGCCTGTTGTTATTGTTTCTCATGTGACTGTGTTGTCTGATGGCTGAATGCATCTGTGTTTGCTAAAGGTACGGCAGATGCTGAAAGCAATAGGAGCTGCCCAAGAGCTCATCAATAACAGGATTTGATCAAAATGATCGAATGTGTCTCCAATTGAAATATAAAGAAGAAACAATTACTGAATAAGTCTGCTAACATCAATTAGCATAGCCACAAAACAAATCGTCACTCCAGTCAGGCTTGTGGTTGGAACAGAAAGGAAAATAAAACTGATTTGGCACAGAAATGTGTAGGAAGGTTGCATCACACAGACATCATAACAAGGAACCAAACAGCATTTTAACAGTACATTTATAAGTTTTTATGTAGACAGGATTATTTTTGAAAACAGAGGAGAAAGACTGGAAATGGGGCGACATGTTTGTGTTGGCCAATCTGAGCCTTAGCACTGGTTCCCCCACAAAAAAAACTTTTTTTTATTTGACTCTATAATGATTTGTTCATTAAAACTGTTTTCTAGAATTCACATAACTTGATTCAAGCAGTGAGTGTAAACATATTTTCAGATTGTGTGTCACAGCAGGTGAAGTTTGGAGCTGCTCACAATTCTGATTCACGGTTAGAAGTTTTCACTGCAAACATTAATGTTACCAGAACTGGAATGAAATAATAAAAAAGAAGCAAACAGGCATTTAAAGTGTTACATATTCCCTTCAGGTGTTGTATTGTCTTGTATTGTGTGATTATGTCAAATACAGACTCACTGTTAAATTTTGTTTTCATTCTTTGAACACGCTCACAAAAAACTACAGAAAAGACAAATACTAGACCAAAAACAAACTGGCCTTCAGAAACCAGCATGGGTCTAATCCCTCTTAACTAATCCAAACATTATATTTGGTCATCAGGGCCGACATGTGCAGGAGTGTTTCTCAAACCGGCCGTGTGTGGGCAGATAAGAGAGCGCAGATCATCCAGGTCCGTCCTGCAGCGATAACAGCTGAGAATGACCTCCTGCTCAAACAGCAGTGAGCCGCTGATTCAGACTTTGACTTTCTGTACTGTAGGCCCCATGTGGGGTCTATTTGTAAATACTGTCACCGTGCCGACCGGCTGCAGGCTGCTGAGTCTGCACCGCCAAAAATATGCACTCGTGGTTCATGGAGAGGGAAGATTGCAGTTTAATTACTGGAAATGATGCACATGGCGTCTTTAAGGGGGAGGCAGAGTGACGAGTTTGACTAATTTAAAGACAAGTTTGTCCCCAAATGAACAATTATTACAACTTTATTTGATAACGAGTTCACAAAATAAACAGAAACTGCACTCTTCTCTTTATTAAAACTTACTGAGAGATCATCCATCCATCTAATCATCTATCCATTCATCAATCCGTGCTGCTAATCATCGGGGCTGGAGTCTGTTCCAGCTGACTCTGGGCAAGAAGCAGGAAACACCCCGGACTGGTCACCAGCCAATCACAGGGCATAAATGAGACTATATCCTAAACAGGATAAACAGCATTAAGCACTTTATTTTTAACATAGTTTTATGGCTTTTGCACATCAGATTAAACTTTTTTCTTGCAAATTATTAGCTCATTTTTCTTTTAAACCTGCAGCAGTCGATCTGAAATTGCACATAAGCTCTGCAAATCCACGAATGAAACTGACCATCAGATCGAGGTTGATTTTTTAAAAGTTTGGCGAGGAGTAGGCCCATGTCTGACTAATGAAAGCATTCATTGTTTGCATGTATGCATCGACTACAGCTGCTTATCAGTGGACTCCAGGGCTGCCCATAAGGAGAGATGAAAAGGGGGGAAATTTCTGGAGGCTATCTGCTGAAGGGAGTCGATAATAAACCTTAGATCCTGAACAAAAAAAAATATTTTAATTTAAATTTGTTTTTATTATTAAAATTCAGACAGCTCTAAGCAGCCCTCTCCACTGATACGGTATGAGCCTGTTGCTGTATTTCTATTTTTGTTTTTTATTTTTAATCTTGAAGGCAGTCCAGATAAACTTATCTGCTGTGCCAGTACTGCTGGACTGATTTTAATACTGCCAGGACATGAACATAAATCAGGCAAGAAGACTCGAGCTGATGCAACAGGACGAAGTGGTAGAGACGATTAGCAGAAGTAAAAGTGCTCCAGCAACAGAGCAGAGGGGAGCTTACGGGTGAACGGCATTTTAATCAATCACATAACAAGGGGGTCAGCCGTCTCTCTGGCTGTATGGATGCTGCCATTTCTACCAATCTTTAGCTCAACCTGCTCACACATGAAGAGACCGTCTTGAGCAGTGGCGATTGCTCTAAGACTGCAAGGGAAGCTCAGCTTCCCCTTAAATGTCCCTAAAAAAGTGGTGATATGTACTGCTGTGTGTACATTTCATTGACTAAATATGCTCTAGAATACCTTCATCTTTTGTTCAGAATCAGCTACTTATCACAGGTAACTGGTGCGACTTCCTTCTCATTCATCCCTGCAGCGTCTCAGCGCTTTAACACAGTCTGACGCTGAGCGTCTTCTGACTTCGATGGGGAAGCGTAGAGTGGGTTGTTCCACTGTAGAAACTGGACAGTCATTGGATAAACGCTGGGCTTTGTCCCGCCCATCGAATGCTCAGCGTCTCTGGGGGTCTATGAGGCAGTGGGCTGGCCTGGACGCTCGGCTTCTGCATGATGATTGGTTGATCTGTCCGAGGCCGAATCCCTTTTTAAATTGAATCCAATCAGCCAATCAGCGATCTTGAAGTATTACCCTCCACCGGAGCATCTTCTAAGTTTTACATTCAGTTTTTCTGGAGAGGAGCTTCTCCTGTTCAAAGCGGCTCAAGTCTTACACCCTCAACACAATGGGCCAAGGCCGTTTAAGCAGTCTAGCTCTGCTGGCCATTGAGAGAACACTGGTAACATCCCTGGAAAAGACACCTAGTTGGTACGACAGGGTCACAGATCATTTTCTTGAAAAGGAACGGAGCGTAGAATTTACATTTAAATAAATAAACAAATTTATGATGTAGGCCGGAAAAGAATGAGCTTCCCCTCCTTGACTGACCAGCAGCTGCCACTGGTCTTGAGAAAGGACTGAAGAACACATACAGACTTGTGTCCATGTCAATACTCCTGTACGGTGAGAACACAAGGGTGTGATATGGTAATCAGACTGCTTAGGTGTTTAATAAGACCATAAAACCATTCAGTCCCTGCAGACAATAATGAAATCACCAGGGTTCCTGCAGTCAGCCTCAAGTGGACACTGAAGGAACTGCAGCCTTTGCCTCTTCTGCATGATCCTTCTTTTCCAACCCAGGAGTTTTCCACCTTCACGTACGTCAGAGTCAAAACACTGAACACTGCCTTTTACAGCTAATGAGTTTGGTAACGGTTTAGTCCGACTGCCTTATGGCTGTCAATCTGCAGGACACACCTGGTCTGTTTTCTGCTGGGTGGGATCTTCTTACCTTTATACTCTCCCTCTGTCTTATGAATCACCTGCAGCTGCAAACATGAATTTTCTGAATCTAAAACAAGTCCAAGAAACTCTTTCCCCACAAAAGCAGCTCAAGTAAATTAAAAGGTAGCTCACAGCAGATTTGATGTAATCTGATGACAATAAAAAAATGCTGTTTTTGATTTATTTACAAAGGCTCATATCGTGATAATAATACATCTCATAAAACTGCACGGGCCTATTAATAACCTGTGAGTGCTTCTATTTCCATCAAAAGGAAGCTGGAACAGCCTCAGATTCAGTGTTTAGCTCATTAGGTCACAGTTTTTATAACGGCAAAAGAAAAATGACTTTTTCATTCAATTGTGAGTCATCATAGTTGTTCAAATGTGACCCTCTTGGTCACCAAAGTTGCCCAGTCCTGATTCAGACCCTGCAGGAGCTTCATCCTGTTTCAGTTTTTGCTTCATACAAGAAAAAATGAATTAAGGAAAGCTTGATATCATAAAAATATATACAGTATAAATAAATGTGAGTGTGGTCAGATGAGGCAGAGAGCCTGAAAGTAAACCACACTGTCTGATATCTAACAGGTGAGATGATTATTAAATCTCCCCAGGACCCCAAAAACTGTTGATAATAAATGATTAAAAATCAGAGAGTCAAAGTCTGATCTCCCTCCCGTCCATGCTCACCTTTTACTATCTGACTGATTGACTGGGGACACCTGCCCACCATGAGAGCCAATCAGCTCCCAGGGATTCATGCCAACGTCTCTCTGGTCAAACACACGTTTACGACGGTAAACACTGAAGTTTAGTTCTGCCAGACACTGAGCTCAGGCACGTGCTGCTCAAGATCTGTTTACACAACAGAGACAGAGGAGAGCGTCATTCCAGGGTTTGATTGAGTCTGATGTGTGACGACGAGACAACAAAGTAACCGGCAGGTGGGAAGAAAGTCTCATAGTTATCGTGAAGAAGATCCAACAGCTCATGAATGTCTGCAGGTGTGTTTTCACTGCATCTCATCACTGGCATCCTCAGAAGTGCCCTCACATTTTTGATTTAGGTCACTTTGCTCCACCAAAACATCTGCAGACGCTCCTGACTCTCAGAAATATGAGCAGAGTTAGCTACAGGCAAACACTACGCACAGATTTGTGATTCAAACCTTTTTTTTTTTTGAGATTTAGAAATTAAAATATTTATCTGGATTAGTTTGATTCTAAGAGAACTATTTCACACGGTGGTGGTGCAGCAGGTTGTGCATGTGCCTCACAGAGAGGAGGTTCAAGCCCCGCTTTTGTGTGGAGTTTGCGTGTTCTTCCCGTGCATGCGTGGGCTCTCTCTGGACAATTTGACTTCTTCACACAGACCAAAAACATGCTAATTAGGTAACTGTTGACTCTAAATTGACCTTAGTGTGAATGTTTGTCTGTCACTCTATGTGGCCCTGCAATTGGTTGGCGATCCCGCCTCTCACCCAGTGTCAGCTGGGATGGGCGATGTAGATGATTGATGGATGAATCGTTTGACAGCACAGATTCTGTGCCACTTCTCTCTACACACGAGCAGAGAAGACCAGAGTTTAGGTGCCTACACACTGAACGCGACTTGAGTGTCCTTGGTGATAACTCTTTATGCAAAGTCAATGTACAGCTGCAATGGGGCGGGGCTAACCCCCCTGTAATGCAACGGTTGCGTTCACTTCACTCATCGCGAGTTGCCAAATTGAAAAGGTTGATCTATTTGGGTGATGTTGTGTGTTGCTGTGCAGCACCAGCCAGTCAGCAGTGTGTGCATGTGTGACGGTACCCGTGACAGACCGTTCTTATTCCAGACTACAGAGTAACAATCCATGTCCCTGTGGAAACATTAGTCAGTGAGGACATTAGTTCCACCTGATGGACCGCAGAAAACTCACAGACTGTGTCTGAAATGGCATACTAATGTACGATATACTCATGTGTATATACTGTATACTACACACTATAAGTATGATTAGAATGGCAACCGTTCACACTGTAGTATACTACTAAGTTTTCCATGATGCATTTCAAACCTCCGACGACAAAAATCAGAAGCACACCAGGCTATCAAATATCTCTGTTGATTCACCACATTTGAAAGTTCAAAGAGCATTTTAGGCGAGAAAGTCACCACGTAGAATACCAAAATGTGGTCATTTGAGCCATAAAACGCACAGACACAAATTTCATTTCGGCATTTTGAAATTTCGCCATTCCGTTATGCGCGCCATTTTGCTATTGAACTTCCGGTCGCCTCCAAAACAAGAGCCCAAATTACAAAAGCGTTTAAGAACTAAAAGGAGATAATGAAACATGCGTTTATTTTGAAAACGGTAAGTTTGCTAGTGACTGATTTTTAGCTGAATGCCTGTCCCAAGACGATTAACATTTATTGGGCTAAGCCAGGGAAAGTCGTTCATTTTCCCTCGCAATGCATCATGGGGCATTTGAGTGTGACTAGTATGCCCACCTCACATACTTAATTTTTTTCCCAATATAGTATACATTCCGGGTTTTTCTCGCGCATTCATACTTTTCTCACTATCTAATGTGAACGCACTACATATTCATTTTGACGTCACACTTAGTATGAGTGGTACGTTAGCATGACATTTCGGACACAGCCACAGACGATGCTGCTGCAAGTTGGTAGGTGAGTGAAAAGGACACAGTTGGAATAATGTCAGCTTATACATCCTATTATATGATGCAGGATATGATCCCAGTAAAACTCAAGCGGACGTGACGCCACCGAGCAACAGTGACCAAAATGAGGTATTTATGGACATAGCACACGACTTCAGTGGTCGTGAAGTCGCTTTTGGTGTTAACGCAGCTTTACTGTGATGAGTATGTCCCTGTCCACACAGAGGCCAAAGGTTTTCAGTGTTCAAAAGCTTTTCTTAATGGCGAGGTTTCAAGAAACGTGTCTGTACAAATGAAACACTGAAAACATGACAGCCCATGTCAGGCCAGGAAGTATGACAGTGCCTTCACACTGAACGCGACCTGAGCAACGCCATCACCATGGTCGCATTCAGTGTGAACGCACCTTAATGCTGCGCATTTCTGAAAAATGTGTTTATTTACTGTAAAAACTGAAGCACAATGGTGGTGTTTTCAGATTTATCCACTCTGGGATCTGTTTGAAAAATGTGCTCCTATAACACTGAATTTGTGTGGACGACACGCCTACATGCTAAAACTTTTGTAGACACGTCTGAAGTTGTCTCCCATAACTATAGTAAATCTCATGCAACCTCTCTTAAAAAATACAAAACTATTCTTCTAACATCTTGTCTAAGGACATACAGGCGAAAAAATCAGCCTGAATTTCATGGAGAAAATAAAAATGTTGACCAACTTGGCAGCGATCAACAAGTGTTGTTAAAATCAAGGTAGCTACTGTTTTTAAAAAAAATCTATTTTCTATTTTTTTCCCCAAATATTATTGGGGTGTTGTAGATCTTTATTCACAGCAGAGAGACAGCAGATAAACTGAGAAAAGGGAGAGAGAGATCTCTGAAGGACATGCAGCAAATAATATAAGGTATATGCTATCCTCGCCAAACCTACACACGTCTATGTTTTCTTAGTTGGTAAAGATTTTCAACACAATTTCAAACATTTAAGAGGAAAAATTCTGATCCATCGCATATTTCTTAACTAGACAATTAATCTTGATGCAGAAGATGCTGCAAATGCTTCATGTAATTTTGAATAATGGCTTTACGACCAGTCAAAAAACTTGTTAAACAATAAAAAGATCCTCTGACAAAATTCACAAAGCTGGAAATCTCCCAGTTTGAAACTAATTTCTTGTCAAACATATTTAATTTAATTCATATTTATGTGAACATGTTTCATCAATATCATATTTCCAGACATAAAAATCGAATATAAGCCTCAATTTGCAGAGTGCAAGAAGTGAACATATTTGCAAATTTGGCCCCAGTTAACAGGTGTTATGAAAACCATGCTTTCCAAATCAGAGAATAATCTCATGTCCAGACATTTAATGAATAGATTTTTAGTTTTATTTTAACTTGGACCTCTTTTTGGATCCTCAATCACCACATATGCATATGATTAAAATGCTGCAGCTAAAGTCAAAGTCAAAAATATCAGTTTACACTCACAAAGTTTACACAACAATTCCCAATAAACATACATATTTAATATATAAGAAGCAGCAAATGAGGAGAGAATTACCAACAGCTACTGTCAGAAATAAGTAAATAAACAAACAAACAAACAAACAAAATGTCTGATTCAAAAGCACCAGGGAGCCAATGAGACTGAGCCTCTTCTTCTTGGAGAGAAAACAAACTTTTTAATAATTTAACTTTTTTCTTCTAAAAAAACAGTTTTCTTCTTTATTCTCTGAACTTTGGATCGTCTGTATAAAGAAGGATATAATATATCTATAGAATATATTTAGGAGCCTCTGAATCCTTCAGCCTCTCTGTGTTTTGATTCATGAAGAGCAGTGCTCGGTGAGGAAGAGGAGGAACATGCAGCGTACAATGTGTGCCGACTTTAAGCCCCGCCCTATTTTCCAACCTTGGACTGTGTGGATGTATATGTGTCCTTATGTAAGGCTGCCAACCCAGTCTGTGTGTTTGAGTGTTAGTCCTTAAACTTTATCAAACATCAGAGAAACATCTTCAAAAATGACCAGCAAACATCAGCGAGGATCATGTTTGAGCCAACAGGACAAAAATGTTTAAAGTTTGTTTATGTCGTAGCTTTGGCATCATTTTAATAATTTATTTTGTTTTTATGATGCTGTTGATGCTTCAGGTGTTCAGGGTTATGAGGGAGTAAACAATAATTCCTTTATGATAATTTGTTATCGGTAAAATCATTAATATTTTTCTCAAAGCACACAAATACTTGTATTCTGATGATTTACATAAATACCTTAATTCAAATGTTTTCATAAATAAGTTAAACCGCAGGAAAAAAGAAAAAGGTCATTACAATGAGGGAATACTCAGCAATGATGACTGTTTGTCGTGATGTTGTTAATTTAAAGAAATGTATGTGTTTCTTTATTCAAGAATATATAAGAGGAATATGTAAAAAAAAAAAAAGCTCAAATACTTTAACCTGAATTGTAATAAGTAAAAATGTTAATTCTGCGAATTAAACTGCAAAGATTATTGTTAATTATTCCTAATAGAATACATTTCCATTTAGAAAAACTGTAGTGCAAAAATGTTGATAGTTTGATTATATTTCAGCTGTAATTTTAGTATAATTTCATCAATTTTTGCACAAATGATTCTACTGTGAATGATGCAAATACTTTCGTTTTTTCAATGATTTGGGAGAATTGATTTTCTTTTTACTTCTTGCATTTTATGATGCCATATATACTACCCCCACCTACATGTCTGTTTTGACTGTTTTGAAAGTCCACTCTGTAGCCTGTAACCCCTTCTCAACATCACATTAGGCACAGTTTGGGCAGCCAATCAGTGCAGAGCTCATTATCATAGCCTCATTTAGCCCCGCCCCCTCAGGTCAGAGTGTTTTTCAAAGGGGAGGGAAAAGGAGCTACATCTGATCATCTGCAGAAACACACTTTTCATTATTTTATTCAACTTTAATTCAATCTTTGATTAATAAGCACCAAAGAAATGATATGAATGGTCAACTGCAGCAGGGCATGGGCCTTTAAACTATATTTTTAATCAGAATATCTTAGAATTGATAGTACATAAGTACCTAATTTTAATTAAATCAGATAAAAGTTTAATTCACACAATAAGATAAAATAGTAATTAACACAAAGGATCTGTCTCTCTTTAATGTCCTACAATTATGACTGTTTTGTTTTTAATTTTGTTTGAATTTACTTCTTTCTTTTGTCAAAATACATGAAATTAAAATTATGACTAAGACACAACAACATGAATCTTAAAATTAAATAAGTTCAAAGTTGCATTCAGTAACTTAAACTGTAAAAAGTTATTAGAGGATATAAAGTTAATACTTAGCTGTCCCTCCATTAATGTGAACTTTGTTAAGTTTGGTACCATATGACATGATTCTCTACCAAAATGTTAAAAAATGTATTAATAAATAAGACGCAGACTTTTAATTTGAATATTTTTTTCTGAAAGTCAGTGCCTTCGAATTTAAGTACAAAAGTAGGATTAATATTGATGGTATTTTTTTATGGTCCTGCATGAATGTTCTGTTTTTGTCAGTGTTTTGGTTATCATACCACATTATACAGAGGAACTAGAATGAATAATGACATAAAAAAGAGACTTAAGAACTGAATTAATGTGAACAATTAATTTTTTTTTAATATGTGATGAGAAAATATTTGCGGAAATTCATCTTTATGCTCTGTACCCTTTTTGATACCCTTTGCTGTGCTTTTACTGTTATTTTGGGGCAATTTCACTTCTTTCTCACCCCCAAAACATGTAAAAACATAAATACTCAATGTAAAAACATTTACATTTTGAATTTAAATTACTAGAAAGTTTAGGTTGCATTACAAAAGTGCACATAATTGTTAGTAAAATGTTAAATAACTATCTTAATGTACTGGCCTGCAAAAACTTGTAAAGCTACAAGCCACAGAAAAAGAATTGTTAAGTCCAAAAATGAATCAAACTGGTTAAAAACAATCAAAGTTTATTGAGCGCATGTGAAAAGTTGGCTTTCAGTGCAGCTTGTTAACTTTAACAAGAACTTCTACGTTTAACTTCTCGTTGCCAAATGAAGCAACTAAAAGTAGGTGCAGCTGTTTTTTTTTACGGTGTAGTTTGAATTAATTATCATTAAATATCTTTTTAATTGATGTTCCTGCAACAGCTTCTAAAGTGCAACCAGCCGCTGGTTTAGAAAAAAATGAATTTTATTTTAAAATTTGAACCACATGTTTAGAGGAGATAAACATAAAAATGACTTTTAAAACTTTTGTTTGGATGCTTTAGATAAGTGCTGTTATGATTGATTAAAATGAAACATCTGGAGCACATCTGCAGAATCTAACTTGCATATATAAAGTATAAACTGTTTTATTTTCCTCTAAAGTCAAAGTGTGAGCTGCTCCTGCTCTGCTCTCCTGTGCAGACCCTTTCTTCAGCCTCCCCCCACGTGGCAGCTCAGACGCTGCAGCTCCACCGACAGCAGAAAAAGAAGTCACTGACCTGCAGGGAGAAGCTCGGCTGGGCCCTCGGATCAGCAGGGGAACCTTGGAGTGGGACGTCCCGGGATCAGTGGAGCTCTGTGGGATCTGTGGCTTGTTTTTGGAGCCCAGCAGAGGGAGAGGCTTGGAGGGCAGAGGAGAGGGGAGCAAATGTTGGAGCAGCAGGAGGAGCAGCAGGCGTGAAGAGGACGAGAGGGAGGAGAAGCACGGAGGTTTCAGGTTTCTGGTGAGGTCACGTATGAAGGCAGTCCTCCTAAAAAGTCAACTGTGACTTTCTCTCAGGCCTCTGCTGATGGATGGGCCTGTGGGGAAATGTCTGGGGCCTCCCCGCACACACTCAGCAGGTCCTGCTGAATTGTTTCCATGTTTCTTCTCTTCCCAGTGCTAACGGTGGAAATATGTCGAGGTGATAGTGTTGCATAAGAGCCTGGCTGCTCCTGCTGCTGCGGGGAGAGGAACTGGAAGAACAGGGCTTTGTTAGAGTAGGGCTGGAGATAAATCAAGTTTTAGGGTTTGTTGGTTTATTCTCGAAGAAGACGTCGAGGAAGGCTGATGTTGGAGACCACAGGCAGAAGAAAACACAGTTTTCACTAATAATTCTGCAAACACACTCACTCCAGATGATCCAGCCAATCCGAGAGACCACTGCTGGTTGTTCTAATAATGATTTAAATAATCATTTATGCTCTGTTCTGCAGCAAAAACAAAACAAGAAACAGCGGCAGTAAGAATGTAAAGCTGCACTAACGTTTGTTAGCTGTAAAAAAAACTCAAAGGTGCTATGAGGAGAATCTATTATCAGCGACATAAAGACTCTACTACCCATGAGCACGCATGGCAACTGTCGTAATGCTGCGTTCCAGTAACCTCGGAACTGGGAGTGACATCATCTCCAACTTATTGGTGTTCCAGTTGAAGTCGGAAAAAAACATGCCGATCTACCAGGCTATTGTTAGCTGTTGTTAGTATGCCCTGCGTTGTAGTATGAAGAATGTGATTATCACTATGGCAGCATTTTTGTAAATATAAGTCTAACAATACTATGTATACAGCTGATCTAGAGCGACACACCCCAGTCAGAAGTGCAAATAAACTGATTATTACAGGAGCTAAATAACTGTTCACACTGGGGGCATCCATCTTCCATTGTCAGCTCAGGGGTGGCGAGGTTTCACCGAGTTCCCAGTAGGAAATTCTGACTTCGGGGGACGTTCCAGTTGCAGTTTCCTACTGGGTACTCAGAAATTCCTACTTCTGACTACAACTGGAACGCACCAAAAGACCTGACCCAAGCCAAAGCGTGTGTTTGTTGTGATGCTAATGAATGCAGCTCGGACCTTCCTCCGAACTCTGCATTGCTTTACAACTTCTTTTTTCAACAACTTACAGGATGCAAAGCAACAAGGTAATGTATCTCTTTCTAGTTACGTAGCGGTAGTTTTTGATGTGTGACAACAAGCAATTTTGGAAAACTTAATATCGTAGTTTTGTAGCCGGCTGTCCGACCTGACCACTTAGCTAAGGAACAGCATTTATAGATAACCTATTTTGATGCTATAAAACTCATCTTAAAGTGTGTATTTCGATGTAAAAGTGAGACTTTTTTGTAATTACTTAGAAACTCCTCATAGCATCTTTAAGTGAGGTACACACATAAAGAATATCAGGATTTTTTTGTCCTGACTTTCCCCTTTCCTGACCAAGCAGGCAAACTCAGTATTATCTTCTGTTTTATAAGATTATTCTTTAAAATAATCCTGTGGTTAGCGGCGTGTTAAGTGTGAATTGGTCCTGACAATCGGCTCTGAAAAGGGTCGAAGTGACAATCGTAAATATTAAACTTGTTCAGTATTTGTGACCCAAAATTTTCATGTGTGTAGAAAAGCCGCCAACTCCCGAGTCGTGACTCTGTGAATTGTGACGTGAATGTAGCCGATCAAAAAGTGAGCTGACTGAGGAACAGGGAAGCAGGCGTACATAAAAACGAACATGGCCGACCTGAAACAAAACGTTGGGTGGACCAGCTCACATGTTCACGCTGGCTTCAGGATTATTTCCACACTTTTTTTCTTTTTTGTTTAAGATTTTTCCATCAAAAAATTGTCTTTGGACTGAAATCGTTCCCTTTTCTCTTGTGTCCTCTTCCATGTTGCTTGTTGTGTTTTCAGGTTGTTGCTATGTTTCTTCCTCTTTGTTTTTGTTGGATCATGCTTGATCATGCAAGGTTTCTGGCATGTCATATTTGAAACTGAGGAACAAGGCAGCAGGCGTAAATAAAACCAAATATGGCCTACCTGAAACATAGGCTGTGGTCGAAAAGTCCTTTTTGCTTTGGAAGGTTCCTAACAGAGTGAAATGAACCGAAAGTAGTTCGTGATCAGAGCTGTTCGAATAGTTTAAATGCTTAGGAAAGGTGGCTCAATGCTTCCTTTAGCATCTCCTTTAGCATAGGATACACCAGACCATCCTTTACGAAAGTAGGGGAGAATATTGAGTCCCACAATTCTCTGCAGCAACAGCATTTATAAACAGCGTGTTATCAGACTGCTTCCGAATTCAACTGAATAATGACGACAACATGCAGTGTGAACATGAAATGATCCAAAGGATAAATTCAATTGTTTAGTATTATTATTTTTCAACATAAAAGCAACCACACTGATGGTGAGTATTTCCTATATAGTGTATATTTATATTAGGTATAGATATCATATTTATGTGGATATTTATATAATATCTATATACATGTGTGTATGTGTCGTGTGCTTAGGTATAATTTCTATTAATATAGATATTGCTGTCCATATTGATTCTTATATGTTATAAATATGTTTTTTTTATTGTATATTAGTGTGTATAAACATCATTATAAATGGACTATGTTTGTAGTGTACATAGGTATAATGTATTTGCATAGATATCAAAGTAGAATATATTCTTTTATGACCCATGAGAAACAGTAATGATGGGTAGGAATTCAAAAGTATTTACTCTCTGGTGCCCTCTGTGGTCGTTGAGTGTAACTGCATTGTTGTACACCAACAGGAGGAGAAGCCGACAGGACGTCCCAAGAGACAAATAAACCATGTGGACTAATACAGTTCAGTCTGATCATGTTTCTTTTCTAATACATCATCATGTAGTTACAAGTCCAAAAATAACAGGGCTAAATCAGCAGCGGTCAGACATCCCTCCTCGTCTTTTAGCTCACGCCAGTGAGTGAACGCCAGGCCAATGTTTATCCCTGTCCGAGCATTTAGCTTGTTACTCTCCTGTTTTCCTTTACTTGTCTCCTCCGATGAAACTTTCCTTTTTTGAAGGTTTTTTCTGCTGCTGCCACCATGATACCAACCCTACATTTAGCTTTCTTCTTCTTCTTCCTCTTGTTTAACAGTGGGTGGCATCCAGCGTCAGAGGAGCATTACTGCTGTGCAGGAGTGTGAGCCAGAGGTCCCCATTTCCATCAGGAAAATAAGAACATAGTTGCTTTAAACTAAATTCTGCTCATTAAATCTGTTTTAAAAATTAAAAAACTGCTTTATATTCTCCTTTTCCCAATGTTTAGCTTTTGCCTCGAAGTCACGTATGCCTTAAAGCAGTCAAAGGTACCAACCACATTGAAGGTACATAGAGCCAGTGAAGGTGACACAGACGCTCAGACCATGACAGAGGAGTCATTACACCTGTTGGAAGGTGATGTACTATCACAATGATTCTAGAAATATATTAGGGTTTAACATTTAACCTGTATATTTACTGAGCATCTCTTTTCCTTGTATGTGAATGGCATTTCTCTATTTCTATTTCTTTGTTTACATGTTCGAAATAAAAAAACACAGAGACGCGAGTTGAAATGCTCACGGTGCCCACGATGGCGTGGGTTCGATTCAAAGTATGCAGGAATCAAACCCTGACCCTTCGGTTTTATCTGTCATCACCATCACTACCACGCAGAAATGATGTGATTGTTCTAGGCCATCACCGTGGCTCCATCACCAGATAATGATAATCCACTCTGAGGGGTAAAAGTAATGAAGCTGATGTTTGTACCAGTGAGAGTGGGAGGTGAATGTTTGGCTGTAAAGGAACCACACGAGGGCCCAGACCTGAGTAAATATATAAACCAGAGTCCCCCGCGAGTGTCCCAGGTGACCCGAGTCCTGCAGCTGAAGCAGGCGCGTTGAAACAACAGATGGTCCAGGATACACACATTCCCAGGGTTATTTTGGTGCATTGTTCCCACACAGGAACACAGCTACACAGGAGAGTGCTGATTGGACCGGTCTGTGTGAGTGTGTGTGTGTGTGTGCGCGTCTGGCCGCTCTGACAATGCTCCTCAGGACATTAAATCTGTCTCTGGATGATTTAAAGCGAACAAAAACGCTCTGGATGATTTTTCAACATGTTCATTCATTTAAAAGTTCAACATAAATCCTTCAGATTTTTACAAAACCTGAGATTGACCTAAACAGAAAATATCCTGACTTGGAGGAGGGAAAATTAGGGGGTCTGCAAGTTCAAGGTAAAGTCTAGGTCAAAGTTCATGTTGCATGCACTCATACATGCAGCTCAACCAGGTATAAAACTTTAAGAGTTTTATCCACGTGACAGACATTATCCATCCATCCATCCATCCATCCATCTTAGGGGCTGTTTACACGAGGCCTAATACGGCTGAATCTGAAGAAGAGTTTTATTGTGTTTTGGCCTCCTGTTTACGAGGGGATGGTACCTGGAGTGCTTTAATCCACAAACTTTTGAAACCAGGGTCCAGGGTGGAGAGATTTCAAAACGCTCCTCTACGCAGCTCCATGTAAACCAGAGTCAGAGCGTTTCAGGGTGAAACAGATGTCACCACATGTGCAGTACTCTTTCACATTAAAGCTGCGCATGCATACCAGGAACAACAACAGTTTCATCGTCTACCGAGTAACGTGCTGCTTACTGTGCTCGATTTGTTATCCAGACAGATCCAGACAAGAAACTCCTGCATCTTTGCCACTCGCCGTTGTTGTTTGTGAAAAACTTTGTCTTCTTCGTAAGTCTTCTGCCCTCAGCTAAATGTACGTATTTAGCCTATGCAGCGAGCTAAACATATAAGGCTTCAGTAAGGACTCCGAAGGCATGTCCGTTTTTGCAGTGTTTACTGATGTGCCACATTATCCATTTCTTTTTGTAAAACTGTAATACAGAGAGAGAATAAAACATTCAGTCTCAATATGACTCCATAAAGATCACATTCACCATCATTATTTGTTAACAATGGATTCAGACTTACAATCATAGCGATAGAAAAGACCTAGCAAGTACACAAATCAACCAACAAAAGCGACATGCGAAACGGAGCCAATGCTAACCGCTATGACAACAGCCCAGCAGGTAGCCTCCGCTGAATAAGAAGCAGAATATCTGTCTACAGACAGCAAATTATCCACTTAGTCTCTAAAGTGCATCAATTAGACAGAAAACGTACAGACTGTGCCTTTATAAGGACAGGAGTTGCAGGAGTAAGCAGCAACACTGCTCATGGCTGTCCATACAGTGTGCTGGAAGAAGAGAGTCCTTCTGGTCTAAAGTAGGCTGCTATTGATGGTACGTGGCCAGCAGGCGGCAGTGTTCACCACTAAACATGAAATCAATCCTACTAATATAACAGGAACATTCTCAAAAATAATCAAAGAACAAATTTACATAAACTAAGAAAGAAATGTGAACAAAATACCTGAACTTCTGTAGGGGACAGAATACTACGTGTGCTGTAGCAGCGCTGTTTCTCTGCAAACCTACATCATCATCCACTGGACTGGCATGCACACTACAGCGGATTCATTCGTTTCCAGCATCTCCGTCTGAACGTGGATCAAGTTTGAATATGCACAAGAAAAACCTTTGAGTTTTATATGAGAGTGTCTCCGTGTAAACAGGGCCTTATTCCACAAGCTCGTCTAAGGGAGAGCCCAGACACTCTGACATTTCGGTCGCTTTTACCTGTGATCTTGTTCTTGGTCACTCCCCACAGCTCATGACCACAGGTGAGAGTAAGAATGGAGATTTGGAGGTAAAAATCAAGAGCTTTGTCGTTTGGTTCGTTTCCCTCAGGACGTTTGGATGTTGTGTACAGCATAAAGAAAATAATACAAACAATTTAATAATTTGAAAATCCTCGACCGCAAAATAGTTTTGCTGAAAAATTTGTTTTGTAAATGATTCTAAAATGTGTTGACTTCTGACAGTTTTCAGCACTATATCTGTACAATATTTTTTGCTTTAAGAAATTATTTTTCTGAACCTTAAATGTAAATGCAGGCGAATCAAAGGATTTATAAATATTACATGTCTTTGTTTTGTTTACGTTGTTGTTACTGATGTACAATATGAATGCAGATACAAGTTCTATTCAGTTTCATTTAAAGGATAAGTTTGGTTTCTACAGCTTTCACATTGTTTATAGAATGAAGTAGAACAATATACTCACCCAGAAGGCTTTCCTGATCCAAAAAGTGCTTCAGGAGATATTTAGATCCAAAATCGAGCGGCGGACATCCATATAATGGTAGCACATAGGGCATACAGCGCCGCTCCTAAAACTGCATTAATCGTCCAAAAACTCATTAGTTTCACCAATATTTCATCATGGTCCGCTCACGCTACTCCTCCAAGACAGTCTGTGTTGCTCCAAACATGTCTTTGTGACTATGCTGACCTCTGAACTGAAGAAGAAGAACGAGTGTACCGCGCATGCGAGCCAGAGTTTACAGATGAGGAGCTCATCGAAAGGAGGACGTGGAGGCAAAGAGAGGAACTGCTCTCCAGAGTGTACTGCACATGCGCGGTACACTCGTTCTTCTCCTTTAGTTCAGAGGTCAGCAGAGGCTCAAAGACATGTCTGGAGCGACACAGACTGTAATGGAGGAGTAGCCCGAGCAGACCATGATGAAATATTGGTGAAACTAATGAGTTTTTGCAGTTTTAGGAGCGGCACTATACATGCCCCGTGTGCTACCATTATACGGATGTCCGCTGCTCGATTTTGGATGTAAATATCTCCTGAAGCACTGTTTGGGTCAGGAAAGCCTTCTGGGTGAGTATATTGTTCTACTTCATTCTATAAACAATGTGAAAGCTGCAGAAACCATCCTTTAAGAGCACCTCTCTGTAAGCTCTGCAGTGAGTTCTTTTGACGGAGTGGCTCTCACTCTGAATGTTCAGTCTGTAGGATATTTATTCACACATCTTCGTGTGAATGGAAAACAAGAACTTGAATGTTTAAACTGACAAACTTAATTTTACTCATTTTGAACTTGATGACTTCAACATGTTTCAAAAAAAAAAGCAAAAGACTGGAAAAGTTGGGGAATCCAGAGAATCTGGAGAAATCTCTACACATAAGCAGAAAGGCCATAAAACAACATTGAATGCCTGTGACCTTAAAGCCCTCTGCTGTGGTCTGAGTCCACATTTCAGACTGTTTTTGGACATCGTGGACGTGGTGCAATGTCAAAAGCTTCATACAGAGTCTGGAGCACCTTCTGTTCGTCTGAAATTACTGGTTAAAAAAAGGAATTTAGGGAACCAAAGAGGTCTTGTTGTTGCTTTGCTCCTGAACAAGACTGAGAAAAATGTCATGAAGGAGAGGATTTGGATTCATAAAGTTACAAGAGGATTCAAATTCATCCCTGATAATTTATAGACCATCTGGCACTGCTGTTCACCAGTTCATTCTGATTTTAAGGCTAAAATAAGCAGCAAAATGGAGGGAAAACCACTTGAACTCTTACAGTAGAAACCAAAAACCGCTTGAACTCTTACAGTAGAAACCAAAATATTTTTGTCCATGTGTTTTTGTTCCTCAGAGGAGAAGCCTTTTTTCGCTCTCGTAGAATCTCTGACCTCTCCGCGCCCTCGCTGTGGTCTGTGGTTCCAGATTGTTACACCCATGGGTGAATTTCAGACCTCCATCAGGAATCTGTAACACAGATCAGCGCTCAGTTTTTACTCTCCTCACACTAAACTACAGACTCCTCGGCAAACAGAAGCCTTTGCACCATAAATATTTTTTTCTTAATTACATGGTTCGTGTTTTTTAAAGATTTATGATTATATTTTCTGTCAGTTGAGTGTTTCATACCTATAAATCAGTCATGTTTACACTGTTCATTAAAAGGCAATATGCATTGTGGGTAACAGGATGTCAGGTAAACTGGTAAAATGCATATGGCTAGTTTTTTTCTTAAAAGTATTTTGACATGCTGCAGATTTTGCAAACATTTGCAAACTACAGACTACGTTTTGGCGAAATCAGACCGTACTGCTTGTGTAATATTTATTTAATATATGGGCTTTTGCAAAATTAAATGCACTGACGTTTTTTTAACCAACCATACATTCAAGCTAACATAGCTTGAATGTACATGGCTCATTTCACGTAGTGGTGGTCCATGCTTGTTCCTCTTAAAGGAAATGTTACTTCTCTGATGATTGTCTCCTTTCTCATTAAACCCTACATCAAAAACACTAAACTGTCCCTTTAAGGCTGTCTGATCAGTATGACTGTGTGGATGTGCAGCCGTGTTAATAATGCCCATATTTGAGTGATTTCCAAGCTCCTTTCTTTAAAGCACTTCTACTATTGAGCCCAAATCTCAGGGCAGAGATTATTCAAAATAAGGAAAAATAGCTCATTTAACATGTAGAGCAATATTATGGGTCAATGTGGGTTTATTTAAATAATATCTAATCAAATCCAATAGAAAACAGTATTAATTTTGAAATATTTATCAAAAAACAAAAGCAAAAATTCATAAAGAAACATCATAAAATTTCATAATGTCTTACACACTTCAAAATTTGATGGATCACATTTTATAAAGGCAGGAGTGTTTATAAATATGACAAAACTAAACCTTAATATATGCTCTACCTTGGAATTCTCCTTTCTAACTAGGAAAAAATGCATTTATTTATGAGTTTTAAGATTGTGAAGTTACAGAATTTACAGCTTAGAGCAAAAAAATTACTGCACCTAGAAAAGTAAGTCATAGAATTAACTGTTAGACTGTTCAGCTTGAAAGGAAGAACAAGTCTGTATTAGATCAGTGAGTCAACCATTAATCGACAATATGTAAAGCAAAACACAAATACAAAAAAATCACTTAGCTGCTGAGGTTTCTACAATATCTTGTACACTTTGGGGCAGCGTCTTTATTTTTTTTTCTTTTTTGTTTTGAGCAAAGTGTACTGAACAGGAAATCTGATTGTGTCTGGTTTCAAAGCTACATCTGTTAGGAAACGGTCAAACACAAGGCAGGAGGTTAACAGTAGGTACCCTCAGTTCAGCTAAGTCAGCAGAATCAGCAGGAACTGAAATCGAGTAGCATGTCTGGAAATATCAGACAGGTTAGCATAAAGTCATAATATATTTCATATAACTAATGGTTGAATACATTTCCAAGGCACACTTAGACCTGATTTAAAGGTGTAGTCAGCAATCTTCTAATCTTCTAATCTAATGCACTATTTGTCAAAACCACTGTATTTCTCCTCTCCATCCACAAGATGTCACCACTGACAGCATGTTGAAAAAAAAGTCCGGTTTCAACACACAGCCTTGGCTCTGAATTTCAGCAGGTAAACACTGTGGCTCAGGCCGAGTTACCAAAACAGGGTACACCCCCCCACATCAAGGGGGCGATCATACTCAAGCGCAGATCAGACAGAGGGGGGAGTCGTGAGTTGCGTGAGCGGTGCGTGAGAGAGAGGTACAATAGGTGCAGTAGCAATGGCTGAAAAACAGCCCAAAAGAAAAAGGTCAGAGGAGTGAAAAGTGAAAAAGAAGGGCTATGACCATGAAAGAGCGAAGACCCGGGTCAACATTGGTGTTGCTTTACGACGGTGGAGGGAACTCCGCCAATTGAAAGACCTGAAAACGGACGTGGATGTCGCCGTCTGTCTGCAGGATAGGTTAGCAACATTAGCTTTGTGGTGCTTCACATAACAGTAACAGCCGTCGGGCATTCATCTTATTGTCTAATCTGCCAGAATGTTCTGTTGTTGTGATGTTTTCAATAATGTCAGTCGAGTTGTCTGACGAGTCGGGGTTACCTTAGCTACGTTGGTCAGCTATGCAGTTTCTACGGCCGTTCCATCAGCTTTTGGGGGTGGAGCCAGGGGTGAGGTATGAAGGGAGAGGCGGGTCTACTCGTTTTCTCCCAAATCGCTGACTACACCTTTAAGCCGTAAAACCTGCATTCAATCATATCATGATTCAGGGTTTCTGCAGCCAGCCTCCAGTGGACACTTGAGGTACTGCATCTTTTTGCACCTCAGCACGATTCTCCTGTTTCAGCTCAGGTGTGGCACCTGTGTGTAACCTAGTGACATTAAATGAAGTGGGCGGGGCTTAACAAAGTGTCAACAGTGTCATTCCCGCTGATTCTCTATTATTTGTCATGAACTATAAAGCACTTCAGTCCCCATTAAATCAGACCTGATGTTCATGTTTCGTGTTTCTTTTATTGGTGAATAACCACGACTCTAGCTCACACTCTGTAGTTTCACTGACCGCACAGACAGTACGTATAAATAGCTGCTGTCCTCAGAGGATTAGAGAGAGAAAGTCCCGCCTCTCACCTGGACCTGCACGAGGAGCAGAGCTGCAGAGGGTCCTGAGGACGGGCCGCTCACATCTGAGTGTAAGAGTAACACTGCAGTGCATTAATGTTACAGGCATGTGAAGTGATACAGGAGTGTTAGCATGTTTAAAATCACACATGATGGAAACAGGTGGGAAAATCTCAGACTGACTCCAGGATCAAATCATAACAGACAAAATATTAAAAACACAGAGTGGGCTGTTTGAGTCACATGAGAGGGACAAATAAAAATAATAAAACATTTTATTTAAAAGCTTTTCATAAAAGTTAAAGATGGAACATTTATGCACCTCTTTTGGCACTGTGATACTTTAAATAGCTTTTGGAATTCAATTCATTATTTCACAAAAAAGGTTTTAACCCTTAAAGGCCCAAGATCATAGATTATAGCCAGAAAATTCTAATTTTTTGGAGCTGAAATGTTTGTTTCACTTTCTGCCAAAATCCATAAAAATCAAAATGTCCATAAAATTCAACATTTAGATTTTTTGTATCTCATTTGATACATTAGGTGTTTTTGGCAACTGTTAATCCATTTGAGGACATTTTTATCATTTATATGATTGTATTTAGATGTTTTTTTATGTAATTTGTTGATCATATTGAGTAGATAGAGGAATTCTAAAAGTATGTATCAAATATGATACAATTGGCTTTATAGGGTTAAAAACATAATTTGATCAAATACTCAGTGTGTATCTATTAAACAACAAACCAGTTTTTTTTTTAATTTGATCAGAGAAAACGCAGATTATTAATAATCATAACATGTTTTGTTAAGAAGTGTATTCTTTTATTTTGGAAAAATGAACCCCCCCCCCCCCCGACATTTAAGATGTTTCATGAGCAGATTTCTGAGTTTCTACCTTAAGAGAGATTGACTTAGAAGAGAAAAACAGAGGCTACATTTTTAAAGACCTTTGGCTCCCTTTAGTAACATCCTTGGAAAATGTATCAACTCGTCCCTAGGGGACAAACTAAAGGGACAAACAAAACAAAACAGGAAACCTGTAGCAAAAGTAAAGCTTAAAATAATCACAAACTACCGTTACACTCCTCCATGAATTTATCCCTGGCTTAGAAATGGTTGATAGTTTATGACAAATCTATTTCTGCGTGTGTTTTATGAATTTATATATGTGTTTTTATTTGAAATGTTGAATTTTCATGTTTTCTTTTTTTTTGTTTAAAGGTGCTATGAGGAGAATCTATTTCCGGCGACATAAAGACTCTGCTACCCATGAACACGCGCAGCGACTGTCGTAAAGACATGACCCAAGCCAAAGCGTGTGTGCAGCTCAGACCTTCCTCAGAACTCTGCATTGCTTTACAACTTCTTTTTTCAACAACTTACAGGATGCAAAGCGACGAGGTAATGTATCTCTTTCTAGTTACGTAGTGGTAGTTTTTGATGTGTGACAACAAGCAATTTTTGGAAAACTTGGTATCATAGTTTTGTAGCCGGCTATATATCTCTACTTACAGCCCGGTGCTCTAAGACGTGTCTGAATAATATAAATTTGCTCTAGTTTTAATTGTCTTGTTCCTGAAGTTGAGTATCCAGGCCAGTTCAGCCCTGTCCGACCCGACCACGAAGCTAAGGAATAGCATTTATAGATAACCTATTTTGATGCCATAAAACTCATCTTAAAGTGTGTATTTCCATCAGGCAGAAACTCCTCATGGCATCTTTAAGTTTATGGTTGCGTTATGAATTAATACTTTTAAACTTTTTCAATGAAAGTTTTGGTGGATATCGGAGGGATTTGGTTGGAGTCTGGTCATGTACTGCTTTATCTGTTTACATCTCTGTTATATTCTGCCTGATGATGTACACATGGTGAAAATGCTAATAAAAAAGCGCCCTTCATGACACTCAAGGACGCTGTACAAGATAAAAACAAGAGTAGAATCAGCAATAAAATCATCAAAACACAACAGACCATGGTATGATGAGGGGAAGAGGTGGTGCGTTGTTGTTGAATGGAGTATGTAGTCCTGAACAGGAGGGTTTTGAGCTTGTATTGGAAAAGGGACAAAGAGTCCAAGTTAAAAGAAATAAGAACAGGTCTAGATTATTTTTGTGATTATTAACAAACCCACAGACAGTGTGGACGAGGTGAAAAGGAAGAAAACAGATAACAAGGCGCAGTGATCTCTCATGTGGCTTCAGAAATATGTTGATAGGTAATTTTACTTTTTTAGCCAAGTAACACCAATAAATTAATACATACTACAACTTTTTGACACTGAATGCCCCTGACATAGGTTCACATGATTACCAACTTCATCGAGACAATGCTCCAGCTCACACTGCACTCTCGATGAAGCAGTAAAACAAATCACAGGGCTCAGATCTTGGATCAGATCTTTGCTCAGAAGAACTTGTTCGGAGTCGGGAAGTTAAGAAAACAAGAGGATTCAAGACAACTGTCTGAAGATGACCTGATGTGATCAGAAACCTGAATGCAAAAGAGAAAAATAAACTTCAGTAATTCAAGCCTGAGGCCTTCAAAATATCACCGAATAACACATCTTAATACAGCTGACAGCAAAAGTTAACTTTGCTCTTTTATTTCATATCAGCCTTTTATTGCATTTAAAGATTTTACATGTTTCTGTGCCACAAAATAAAAGTTTGGTTCCAAATTTCATTAAGATTTTTGTTTTGGCTGAAAAAAACCTTCTTTAACACACTTTACCAAAACAGCTGTCCCATGTTTCTGTGACCTTCAAAATCATTTTCCAATTTAGTAGAAAATAAATATTATGACCACTTAAATAGCTTTAGAAATTAAATGAAGCTTATTTAAGGGTTAATTTCACCAAAACTGGCCAATTTGCTTGGCTTTACCCATTACTTTAAAAAATATTGCTTTCGGGCCAAAACCTCTCCACTCTTTCTTCTACTCATTTTTTATAATTTATTTTTTTTATGAACCCTTATGCTTTTCAAAAAGAAAACTCTATGGCAGGAAAAAAAGACTAATCTTTCTAAAAAAAACAAACAAAAAAAACTTGATTTAACAAAAGTCTCCACAAAACTTGAAAAATACAAAAACTAAAGACACAATGAGACTTATGGAAACACACTGGACATCACAAGGAAGCTAAACACAGGTGAGGAACAGGTGAGACGACCTCACAGGTGAACACAATCAGATTTAAGAGTTGATTTCAACAAAACTGGCCAATTTGCTCGGCTTCACCCATTACTTTAAAAAATATTGCTTTTGGGCCAAAACTTCTCCACTCTTTTTTCAACTCTTTTTTTTTTTTTTCCATGAATCTGTAATGGTTTTCAAAAAGAAAAATCTATTGCAGGAAAAATAACTCATGTTTCTTTAAAAGAAATAAAGCTGGATTTAACAAAAGTCTCCACAAAAGTTTAAAAAATCCAAAAACTAAAGACTCAAGGAGACTGATGAGAACACACTGGACACCACAAGGAAGCTGAACACATGTGAGGAGCAGGTGAGACGACCACACAGGTGAACAGAAGATCAGTGTCCTGATGAAACAAGAGGGAACTTGGCAAGCACAGGAGAAGAAAACACTTAAAAAACAAACCTGACCAAACTATTAATAAAAACAGAGCTGCTGGTCACTGTCTATGTTCGTCAGTATTTTTTGTTTGTTTCTTACCAATTAAAAGTTAAAAAACATACTTTAATTGTTCTTTAAAGCATCAGTTTGTGCCTGACAGCAGAGATTTATTGATTTTCTTACTGACAGTAAATAAATGCAGAGCTGCTCTGAGTGGTGTGGCTGGTTGACCCTCAGGAGCCACAGGTCCTATAAATACATCCCTACGTGCTTGACGTGACTCAGGCGCTGCACTGCTGGACTGACACACTAGGGGGCATCACTGAGCTTAAGGTCCCAGATTAATGCCACTAATCCAACAGTCTGGTCCTGTATACCTGACAGAGGGCCTCATGTTCAGGGCTCCCTGCAGGGACAAAGTTCAGTGACCCACTGATGTGGACAAATGGAGAGTCAGGCCACCCTGGTGAGCTCCGAGGCCTTTGGCACGTTGTGCAGTCATAACTTACAATAAATAATAAATTTAATTCAGATTTACTCCATCATCTGTGCTCATTAATGCAGATTAACAGCTGCATATTCTGTCTTAGTAAAATCTTTAAGGGCTCTGCAGGTAACAGCAGCTGTTCTATTTTGCGTAATTCCTCTAATAAGTTAACTTAAGGTGGAATTTATGATCTTTTTGATTTAATGTGAGTCACTGAATTGATGAAATCCAACAAATTCTTCAAGAAGACAAAGATATCCGTTTCCTAAGGGCAGGGGTGTCCAAACTATGGCCCAGGGGCCAAATAAGGCCCGCTGCCCATTTTGAATTGGCCCCTAAAACATTTGATGAATAAAGACATTTTGATTAAAGCAGCAAATGCCATCACATTTTCTGCCATATTTACTTTGTCACAATATCTCTTTTTTAAAGTATTTTGCAAGATTCATCTTTGAGCGGCAGCAGCTGCTCAGGAGGCCATTCTTTTCCTCACTAAGAGTTAATCCAGTGATAGACAGGGCTTACAAGGATCCCTTGACATTTGACAACCCACCCTTAAACCCTGAAACTTTAAATTAAATATTCTAAAAGTGAGGTGCAGTGAGTGGCTCAGTCGTCCATGTATTCCTCTTTATGTGGCCCTTAATGTAAAAGGTTTGGACACCCCTGCCTAAGAGGGATGTAATTCAACATTAGAAACTTTTTGAGCCGTGTTGCTCTTCATCAGACTTACAAAACTGCCTGTTTGGCACGTTTTGAATAAACAGAGCACAACAGAAAGTTATTTAGCATTAATGCAAGTCTTTGTTGTCCCAGTTTGTTTTGTTAAACAGCCTCGTGCTGCTGTAAAGCCTGTTGGTGTCCCTCTTAACCATGTTAGTGAGCAACATGCTTCAGATATATGAGCATGAGGGCTGCACCCATGAAAAGTATGGTATATTTTTTACTGTTTTATTGGACTCTTTCTCTAAATTAAGATAAGATAAGATTATCCTTTATTGATCCACAGAGTGGAAACTTTTGTGTTGCCGCAGTACAAGGGTAAGAAGCATGAATTAAAGGGCAATAAAGTAACATAATATAATAGATGTGGATCATTAAACTATAAAATTAGCAAACAAACAGAACAGAATCAGAAGAAGTATTTACAAAATGAACAAAATAAAGTGTCATTCAGGATAAAAGTTATTAATTCATTGAAGGTAAAGTGACAGTGTGGCAGGTAACAGCAGTTATGTTGACAGGACATTGTAACAGTACAAATGATTTTAAGTAAAGTGTAGTAATAGATTAATTAAACAAGCTGTAATCTATTTAAATAAAATATCAACATGGATAAAATCTGACAATATGGATAATTATCTACCAAACACTAATTTCCTTCCTTTACCAGCTCAGTTCAAACATAGATATACATGACCTCACACTCTGATTATGTACCATTAATGATTTTGGTCGAATAAACAATGAGATGATCTCTGAAAGAAACACTCCATCGAGTTGGGCCGCCATGTTGAATGTTTGACTGTGAGAACAAGCTGAAAAGTGCTCCCATTGGTCAGATGTGGGCTTTATGAATGTGGGATTATAGAAAATTCAACTGCTGTCTGAATGGAAAAAGAAACAAATTAGTTTGGTTACTTTTTTTTAGTTAAAAAACAAATTACACCATAATCTTAGTCTGATGTTCCTCAGCAGTCGAGCTCATCAAGTCGCTTGGTCATCTTTTGCTTGTGAATGTTATTTTCAGAGATCTTTGGTTTTTCTGTCAAACTTTGCACGTTCATCGCATAAAGCTGATAAGAAGAGGAGTTTGGCTTCGACCCGCTCTTTTGAAAAGTGCCTTGAGCTAAGATTTGTTCGGTTGTATGTTTCGTTGTCTGTTAGTAAGATTACACAAAAACTACAGGATGGATTTACATGAAAATTTTACCAGAGGTTTGGATTGGTCCGAGGAAGAAGCCATTACATTTTGGTGGTGATCCACATATCTGTCAGGATGCAAAACAACTCCCAAAGTTGCAAAAAATCCTATAGCTTAACATTAAGCCGTATTTCAATAAGTCATATATCTGACATCACTTAATGGATTCCCTCCAAACTTTTCATGATGACATTTAAATTTCATCTGGATCCAATCCAGATTGACGTCACGAAAAAACACTGAAGTTTGGCAAATCCCACTAATTTCTCCCCACCTGCTCCGAGGGTTCCACCCACTTAAAGTCATGATGGGAAGTTAAATTTAAATGTTTATGTTAGTGGAATAAAGAACTGGGATGACTCAGCTATACAATCCCGAGATTAAATGTGTGATGCTGCTCAATTTTGTTTATTTGCTCATTTATTTACTTATTATTATTATTATTATTATTATTATTATGCCTATCACTATTATATTATTATGTGTGTGTTCATGTAAGTTTATGTATATAGGTATATACTGTATGCATAAATGTTTATGAGTGTATGTATTTGTGTATATATGTATATATACATATATAGAGAGATTGTTTAAACTTATTTTATAACATTGTTATTTTATTATTAATTTATTTATTTATCCTTCTTTCCATTGTGAACAATAGTAGCCTTTTGGGGGTGGGGGGTGGGTTGAGGGATCTGGCTGGGTGGTGGGAAAGTTCAGAAAGGAAAATGGGTAAACAGTTACACTTGATGATCTGTCAGGTTTTTTATATTTTGCATTATAATGTGATACATTTCTTTGTTTTGTACTCACATTGAAAACTTAATAAAAAGATGTTTTAAAAAAAATAATAATAAATGTTTATTTGCAAACTCAAGTCAACATTTTTAAACCCTATGCCACTACATTACCCAGCTTGCCTTGCAATGCCAGGAGAAGAGTTCTCCACATGGACAGACATGAGCAAAAACTCTGCTGTCATATCCTAGTGTGTGGTGGTCCAGAATTGTATGTCGGCTGAGGTCTGCACTCTCTGAGTGCTTTTCTAGTTCAGAATGAGATTGGTCTCAGGATTGTGTCCGACTAGGTCTGTTTGTTCTCTTATGAGTTCTGCCTGATCTGTTAGTTTTTAATTGTAAGTTTCTGTTGTTTTGTGAATGTGTCACCTGTCAATTTTATCTGCATTCTAATTTTTCTCTTTTTTAACTGAAATTAGGAAGATTGGTCCCTGCTGAAGTGACTAACTGGGGATCTGAAAAAATATATATGATTAAGCTCTATACAAATAAAGATTAACTCAGTTTTGGAAGTCAAAAGGCAAAGCTTATCAGGTTTTATTATCATCCCTGATTTTCAGCTTTTGACCCAAGAATTAAATGATTTTTTCATGCCTATGCTTGATGGAGAGAGCAGAGGCGATGCTCTGCAAATGGGTATCAGGCGGGAATGGAACCCGGGCTCTGACCAGCACTCCTCTTTGATCAGTGTTTGTTGAATGAAGAAAAGATTTCCTCTGATTTCTTTCAGAAGGTCATCAGGTTGATGTTCTCACCTTTCCTAAAAACCTTTTCATGAATCACCAGAACCTTCTTCTTTAGGCCCTCCTCACACGAGGACGGCCCTGTATTGTCTTGGCGTCGGCATCAAAACATGTATCGCTGTTTACACATCGTATTGCACATAAGCTTGTGCATTTACATGACAACGCAAAATCCACGCAAAATCCTGTCGGGTTTCCCGTCTGGTTCTGCTCCAAGGTGGATTCCACGTCAACAAGTGCTCATGCACTCGCAACATGCTGTGTCTCTGCATGAGCACTTGTTGCTGTTGTTGCTGTAGCTGGTGTTGTTGGTGTTCTGTGAGCAAATGTTGGTATAATAGTCGAAGCAATATTTGTAGCTGCTGGAACAAGATCAGAATCAGCCCGGCTGCCGCCATTGTTGTTGTTGTTGTGTGTGACAGCGTGGGTTGGGAGGCGGGGAGGAGGAGGGGTGCTATGAGGTCACCGTCTTTCTCGGATTTATCTGTTTATACCAACTACGGCATGAAGATGAATACACAGATATCCACCTGCAGACCCGTTTTAAAAAAAGATGCAGAGTCATGGACAAATACGCGTCTCTGTGTGTCAACATCACCAGATCGATAGTTTATTTTACCGGAGTCTTACAAATTCGTACTCGTGTAAAGCCCACCTTAGTGTTGTGTTACTCAAGACTGGTCTTGGTCTCAAGACCACATGTTAAAGGTCTTGGTCTTGTCTCGCACTGGAACTGGCTGGACTCTGGATTTTCCACCAAGACCGATCAAGACCAGCACTGATCTGCCGTCCTTCAACTTCATTAATGTAAATAAGGAGGAACACTTGGTGAAACAACAAAAAGCACCAATTCATGTTTTATTTTCCCTGTGATGACTGCAACCTTCCCAGTGTTGTGACTGAGGGACTTCCTCTTGACTGTTCAACCTTGTCATGGATTTAAAAATGATTTTGATGGTTTTGGTCTTGTCTCGGTTACAATCTCAACTCCCAAAAGTCTTGGTCTTGTCTTGGTCTCGGTGCATTATGGTCTTGGGTAAGTCTTGGTCTTGGATAGCGTGGTCTTGAGCACTGCACTATTCTTCTCCTCTTCTCCAACGTTGGACGTCCTGAGGGCTTAAACCTGTGAGGTGAGGCTCTATTTTCTTGAAGTGGCCTCAATCCCCTCTCCAGTGTTTTCCTCATCATGCTGACCCTGATATTCTCCATAAAATGATTTGACAGCTGAGATTATTAATCATTGTGACATGACACATGTCCATGTTGCTGTGCATCCCTCTCAGCCAATCAGAGCTCAGATTGTACCCCCCTCGGCTCCTCTGGGTGCTCTCCAGCTCGTTAAGATCCACTTAGCTCTGACGTCATAAGCCTCTTACCCAGGACGCAGGTGAATGGAGGGAGAAACTGAGAAAGATCTGTTTACATTGAAGCTGGAATGAAAGAACGCACTGCAGGCACCATGACGACACGAGTCTGTAGGAAATAGACGCCAGAAGCAGACAGATTACAGAAAAGCAGCCGGATCGATTTCACAGGCAGTGAAGGTGAAGTCTGGAGTCTGACGGTGACCTGGGAGGACAGGATGGAGTGCAGCGGAAAGGTAACTGCACCGGGACTCAGGCTGGACTTCTGTAGACTCAGGGGGGACGTGCTGACCGTCATGTTTCACTGCAGGACACTCAGAGGGAGCAAATCTGCAAACATGTCTCTGAGATCAGTCTGATCAGGAGAGTTAGTTTGTTAAATCAGCTCTGCAAAGAGTTTTAAACTAAAAAAAGGCACAATGTCTGCAATGCCAGGCCGTGACCTTTGGTGACCTCTGCTGATTCATGAAGACAAATCAATAAAAGTCGAAAGATGAATATAACTCATGTGCCGAGCAGAGAGCATTAATCAGCTCCTACAGGTTTGTTTTAACTCTGCAGTGTGTTCATGCAGCTCCACACTCCCTGGAGTCAAACATTTAACTCAGAGAGAGTTTATATTACACCTGAACTTCAGATCAACTCAAACTGAGTGTTAAACTCCAAAGGTTTAACTCCAAGTTTTGCTGTGCAGGCCTAAAAGCAAACCATCCTGTTTTATTAGCAGCAGAACTTCAGCATAAATATCTGTAAAACATAAAAATAAAAGATAAATTGAATCATGCAAGAATATTGTTAAAAATATCGTCACTGTTGGGCATAAATCTCCTTTTTCCATTTTTTATGATTTTCATTTTTTCAGAAAACATTATCGGTCACCTTTCATGTTGATGAGTGGGTTTATTAGCCTTTTTTAAAAAAATACTTTATTAATTCAATTTTAAATGTAGAAAACAGAACATCAGAAAACTAAACAGACAAAAGTAGGTAAATAACAGCCTAAACATTTAACCCTTTCTTCCCACCCCGCTCCCGTAAAGCAGGCTAAAAGAATAAAATAAATAAATAAATAAATAAATGAAAATTCTGTACTCTCCAATAGGGATGTAACGGTATGAAAATTTCATATCACAGTTATTGTGACCAAAATTATCACAGTATTGTTGCAGTGTGCTCAAAATGTTCAGAAAGTACTTTAACAGAGTCTTGAAATCATTTAACCCCTTTAATATTATAATTTTAACAATTCTTTTGTCTTTTTTGTCAATAACTGTGTCAGGAAATGTCCGATAGGAATATTTGTTTAAACTTTTTTCATTAGAAATATAAATAAACAATACTGGCAAGTATTTGTCATTATTTTGTTATAAATGCTTAAACAGTGTGTATTAAAATTATGGAAAAAAACGACTTTGTACTTTAAACAGTTGTAAATGAACATGTTCAAAGTTTTGAGACAACCAAAAAAAAATTTAACATATTTTACAAACACTCAGACATTTGAGTTTGCCTACAGCATTAGTGACCATGTTACAGCTCGTTAAATTAGATCATGTCAAGGCCTTTCCATGGCAGATCTCCTCCACATCTCCTTCTTTAATATTTCCAAATTACGATTGACTAAATCCATAAAACACGAACTATGATGGAAAAAGGCGATCTATTAAGACGAAATACGGTGAAACACAGCAAATAAACGTCAAAAGAACGGCAGGAACTCACTCCAGATTGATATTAATGCTGTTATTTACAACCTTTATTCATTATTTACACGGAAAATCCTGATAAACCTCCTATAATTCACTCAGGTATGGCTCTCTGAATCCTCTCTCTCTCTCTCTGCTCGTTTACTCGAGGAGTTACAGCAGTTTTAATCACACACATTTTTGTCTTTTACTGCAGCTTGGTGTTTTAGACAGGGTGACTGTCGTCAACCAGTTTCCCCTCGATATCCTTGTAAAATCCAAAATTCAACCAGACCAGTCTTCTGCGGTTTAGAGTGGGAAAACCCTTTCTGAGTGAGGCAAACTGCTCCTCTGTCTGTAAGAGACGGCTGCTTCACCGAGGAGCAGACACACATAGTTCAGGCTTTTCCAGTCAAAGAGCAGCATCACCGTGAGTTACTGAGGCAGTGCGGTGATCAAACACGGTTTAACATTAATTTTGATAGAACACGGTGATGATTAACATGGGAAATTTTACTGCGGTTTACCGTTTTATCGGTAACCGTTACATCCCTACTCTCCAACAAGTTACTGAGGTAGTCTGTATTCACATTATACTAAAGAAATGATAGAAAATCAAGTATTCGAAAACAATCAAGGCATTGAGGTGTCATGAGGGTCCCCTATCCTGTTGTGCCGTATCTTATGAAATGTATTTGATTTCCCTGATATCTCAAATCTGACTTTCTCCAGATTCAAGGTATTTGAGAGCTCCATAAGGCAGGCCTCAAAACTTGGAGACACCTTTTTGTTCCAGACTTTGAAAATAATTTTCTTAGCTAGAACCATCCCATATTGGATTGACAGAACGTTGCAGCGACTGAAAGTCTCCAACTGCTGGGACCAACCAAGAATACCTGTCCCTGGGTCTGGAGGGAGATTGCATCCATAAAAATGGAAAGTTTATTAGCTTTTAACCAAATTCAAGGACAAGAAAATAATTCATTATCAGGTCAATACATTCATCCTCCTCCTGACAAATTTTATTGGAAGTTATTTATTTATTTAGTCATAGAGCTTTTTTCCCATTTCCTAAAGGAAGCGTCTATTGACATAAGACATTTGTGCAAAAAAAGCAGTGATGATCAACAATATTCTATTTTTTATTCACATTTAAAGATGCTATGAGGAGTTTCTAAGTAATTACAAAAAAGTCTCACTTTTAGATATATGCCTGATGGAAACACACACTTCAAGATGAGTTTTATAGCATCAAAATAGGTTATCTATAAATGCTATTCCTTAGCTTTGCAGTCGGGTTGGACAGGGCTGGACTGACCTGGATACTCAACTTCAGGAACAAGACAACTAAAACTAGAGCAAATTTATATTATTCAGACATGTCTTAGAGCAGCGGGCTGTAAGTAGCCATATATAGCCGGCTACAAAACTACGATACTAAGTTTTCCAAAAATTGCTTGTTGTCACACATCAAAAACTACCGCTACATAACTAGAAAGAGATACATTACCTCGTCGCTTTGCATCCTGTAAGCTGTTGAAAAAAGAAGTTGTAAAGCAATGCAGAGTTCTGAGGAAGGTCCGAGCTGCATTTTTAGTAACATCACAACACACACGTGTGGTGCGCTCAAGTTTTAGTCAGAAGTAGGAATTTCCGGGTTCCGAGTAGGAAACTGCAACAGGAACGTCCCCCGAAGTCTGAATTTTCTACTGGGAACTCGGTGAAACCTCGCCACCCCCGAGTTGACAATCAAAGGTAGATGCCCCCAGTGTGAACAGTTATTTAGCTCCTGTAATAATCAATTTATTTGCACTTCTGACTGGGGTGTGTCGCTCTAGATCAGCTGTATACATAGTATTGTTAGACTTATATTTACAAAAATGCTGCCATAGTGATAATCACATTCTTCATGCAACAACGCAGGGCGTGCTAACAACAGCTAACAATAGCCTGGTAGATCAGCATGTTTTTTCCGACTTCAACTGGAACGCCAATAAGTCGGAGATGATGTCACTCCCAGTTCCGAGGTCACTGGAACGCAGCATTACGACAGTCGCCGCGCGTGCTCATGGGTAGCAGAGTCTTTATGTCGCCGGAAACAGATTCTCCTCATAGCACCTTTAAGTTTCACTGTTTGTTTTGCAGAATAAATCTGCTTACACGTTAACTGTTTTGTTCACCACTAGTGAAAACTTGAATCCAATTAAGGTTGTAACATGTGATCATTTTAGTGTGCACAGCTTTGCAGAGATGAAAATCTTTCTCATGATTTTTATGACAGTTGTCTAGTGCTATAAATAACGCTGCAAAAACTGCTGAATTTAGACTTCAGAATCATGTCCTTTCTGTTAAATAACCATCGTGTGAAGCAGAAGATTGTAAATCTGACTTGTTTGCTGTTTTTGCATTTGTTCACTGTCATGGAACATGAACTCTTAATGCATACTCATTCATGTATTTTACTCTTCATCGGTCTATAAAACTTTATGTATTCATTTTTTTAAACGTTACATTTTTGTTTGCAAAGCATCACCTAAAGAGGTTAATCACTTGAGTCAAGTACAAAGTTTTTGCTCTTCAGTTAAAGTCCTGAAGGTGAACTTAAAAGCTCTCACCATCCTCTAAATGTCTAATTCACAATGCAAAATAAAAAAAAGTTTAGTTATTCATGCATCTCCCTCCTGCCAAAACTCTCTGCAGGAATTTCACCTCAATAAAGAGCTTCTATTAAAAGATTAGGAGAAGCCACAACAAATACTTGACTTGGGAAACCTGCAGATTAAAAGCACTAACAAGCGAAGTTCCTCCACAAACAGACAGGAAGTTTCTGTCTTGTCCGTGACTTATTCTATAACAAACCTGCTGTTTTTATGCCTCCATATTTTCTATTTTCTCTGCTGATTTGGCTGAGACATGCACTCTGCTTGGTGAAAATACTCCTTTCCCTATGATTCAGGAGACGTGTGTGAGACCTGCAGCTCATGCTGGCAGCCTGAAAGCTCTGACTTGAATGCATGTTTACAGAAATAAAAACATGCATGCACCGCTGCTGTCATGAAAGGTAAATGTAAGAAACAGCCAGAAAAGCACTGCCAAATATGTAAAGCTGAAGCTTCAGCAAGATGGACCTGCCTGATAATTAAAGGTGTAGTCAGCAATATGGGAGAAAATGAGTGGAGAGGTTGTTGATAAACGAATTTAGACCCACCTCTCCCTTCATACCTCACCCCTGGCTCCACCCCCAAAAGCTGATGGACGTGCATTGTCATGGAAACGGCCGTAGAAACTGCGTAGCTGACCAACGTAGCTAAGGTAACCCTGACTCGTCAGACAACTCGACTGCCATTATTGAAAACATCACAACAACAGTACATTCTGGCAGATTAGACAATAAGATGAATGCCTGACGGCTGTTACTGTTATGTGAAGCACCACAAAGCTAACGTTGCTAACCTAACCTATCAGCAGAAAAACGGTGACATCCGCGTCCGTTTTCAGGTCTTTCGATTCGCGGAGTTCCCTCCACCGTTTTAAAGCAACACCAATGTTGACCCGGGTCTTCACTCTTTCATGGTCATAGCCCTTCTTTTTCACTTTTCACTCCTCTGACCTTTTTCTTTTGGGCTGTTTTTCAGCCATTGCTACTGCACCTATTGTATCTCTCTCTTACGCTAACTGTGCACGCTCGCATCCTACTACTCCCCCTCCCCCCTCTGTCTGATCTGCGCATGAGTATGATCGCCCCCTGGATGTGGCGGGGTGTACTCTGTTTTGGTGACTCGGCCCGAGCCACAGTATTTACCTGCTGAAATTCAGAGTCAAGGCTGTGTATTGAAACCTGACTTTTTTTTCAACATGCTGTCAGTGGGGACATCTTGTAGATGGAGAGGAGAAATATGGTGATTTTGACAAATAGTGCATTAGATTAGAAGATTAGAAGATCGCTGACTACACCTTTAATGGCATCTGGTGAATACTTTGCAAGATTAAAATGATTTAATGCTTTGTGCAAATGTAAATAAACCCACCAAACCCTGACAAACGGTATATTTTAACATAAGTTCCACCTCTGAGGACGTTTTTATCTTCTATTTCTGTTTACTGACAAACATGAAACTCTAAGCCTTAAAGAAGTGAGCTATTGATGATGTTCATATCCGCCTGCACGTCACTCTAATTCAACATGAATGTTTGTTCCGAGTCTGATCGATGTTTCTGCAGAAATTCTGCTCATGCTCCCCCTCATGTCAAGTCATGTCAAAGTTAATCTGTAGAGCACGGTTCAAAACAAACTTGGTTGACCAAAGTGCTGTAGTAATCTTTCATATACTTAATAATAATAAAAACAGTGATGATTATAAAAACTGTAATATAACAGAAAATGAGCCCAACATTAAAAACCCATATATATATACAAAGAAATCAAATAACAATAAAAAACAATAAAAAAGGAGTAAAAAAGAAGATGGGGAAATGTGGTGTTTCTGCAGATTATGAGAAAATGTTCCTGACGGGTCATCTTCAGTGCTCCAGGAACTTTCTCAGGCTTGTGGTTCATAACTGAAACATATTTTTGGTTTATCACTGCCCACGTGGGTTTAATAAAACAGAATCTGGTGTGGCGTCCCAGTTTCATCGGATCCCAGAGACTTGTCCTCTTGTTGTTTTGGGAAATTCATCCACGACTGCTTGTTAATGTGAGTTTCTCTCTGTCAAACCTCCAGGTGACGCCCCAGCTGATGATGGCTGCAGGGACAGCTGTGATTGGCTCCCTGCAGTTTGGATACAACACAGGAGTCATCAACGCCCCTCAGGCTGTGAGTGCTCAGTTATTAGAAAGATTAATAAGGAAACTGACTCAGAAATCTCAGCCTAGCTTCTCTTCTTTTGTTAATATTTTTAATTTGATTTGATTTATTGTTATTATTGTCATTGTTGCTGTTGTTTTTTTATAAACTGTTTCTCAATGATGCCCCAAATTTATGCCAGTGGATCCATTAGCACTGATATAAATTGAATTTGATCAACATAAATTAATTTAAATTATGATTGGCCAGGCGATATGAGCCATAAACACATCTCAGTATCATGCTATGATATTTTCATTTCAGGAAACAACTTCTAGCAACAAGAGGGCTGCTACATTTTTATTTAAATGCCAGAAAGTCAAATTGTTTTCATTTGCAGGATGTTCCTAACCCTTTCATGCATTGAGTCCACTACAGTAGACAAACATTGGGAATAAAGTTTATACCCTTTAAGTTGCAGTGGCATGTCCAACTACCAGTAGGTGAACTCCCAAAGAGACATATAAATATTATCTCTGCACTTTTATTTTATTTTGTATTCATTTTTTTTTTTACCATATCAAGATATTGCATCTGAATGCCAAAACTCAGTATTTGGTATTAAGATCTCACATAGTTTTGTATTTATTATTTTAAATTTTGTTGTAATTCACAAGTGAATAGTTTGATTAAACAGCATTAATATATACTTTAGATTTTGCTTATCTTTTATTTACTCTTAATAACGGTTTGTCAAAGTGTGTTTATGGATCTTTATTAAGTTCCAACAAATTACTATGTTGATGCACGGTGAAGTGGACAGATGTAAAACTACTTCAAATATAACTTTGAAAAAAATGACCATGATTTTTTTTAACTTGTTTGAAAGTGAAATGATGCTTTGAAAAAGTATTCCTTTTTGATTTAGTAATTCATGCAAGAAAGGGGTTAATTTGAAAGATTAATCAAAAGGGACAAATATGTAGCAACACCAGAAAGATATTATACCATCTTTGATAAATGTAGACTCAAATGCAAAAAGAAAAACTTAATTTAATAAGCTTAAAAGAATTCAAACCTGTCCTAAATGAGCTACAGAGCATTTTATGTTGTTTTTTAAGTGTATTCCTTTCTCTGAGTAGTTTGTTTTTCCTGAGTTTGCCTGTTTATTTGCAATATATTGCAAAAAGTTTGTAACAGATATTGGTGGTGGATTTTGGTGGTGATTTAGGTAATTACCATGAGTGAACAATCATTTTTGCTTAGTTATTGTTATCAACATCTCATGCATCCTATCTTAAGATATATCACTGTATGGTAATTGCGGGGCTCTTCTCTAGATGTTATGTTATTTTCATTTAATTTGATCAAATTAAAACTCATCCAGTCTGTATTGTTGTTTTTCTGGTGCGTAATGATGAAAACATGGTGCATCTTTCCATAAGTGTTAGAAAGGGGGTTGCTGTCATTGTTGCGTGCCTCCTGGTTTGGTTTCGGATGTTAATCTGGGTCTTTAAGAACCTCCTGAGCCTCTCAGCTGCTCCTGAAGGTGGTCTGACAGAAATGTGAAATGACACGGAGCGGGTTAATGAGATGAGCAGCAGTTTGTTGAAGCATTAAGGATAAAGGAGCTCAAGGTTATCAGAGCGGTGACACATGTTGTGTTCGCACATCATCAGCTGAGAACGATATAGTTAATGCTACTGCAGCTAAACAGCAGCTGTCCAAAACCTGGGGAGAAAATGAGGGACAAAGATGATTAATTCTAAATTAGCACGTTAGAAAGAGAATTTGGAGGACTTAATGCTGACAGAGGGGAGTAGAGACTGAGACAAACCATTAGGTGACATACTTATTTAAAAACAACAATGCTAGTTTAGAGTTAGTGCTACAAAATGGCTGCCTATTCTTGAGTCAAGAATCAAAACAAACTGTCAAATTCTAGAAATGTAATAAAATGTCCCCATATTTTATCAAGGGTGTAATATTTACCCTTGATGTACGTTTTTTTAAAGATCAAAACAATGTGAGAATCCTGCAAACCAGGCTTAAAGACTTGGTCTAGTAACAGATTTAGCATTTGGCTACGGTGTGTTTAGCTTGTAATAAACAGATCTGTAGATAGTAGGGGTGTAACGAAATGGTCAACTCACAAAACGATACGAAACAGGGCTCACGATACGAAATACTCACGATACAAAATAAAGATTATAGAAAATCCCCAACAGTAGGAAGTTGTGCAAAAATCATTTTCTTTATTTTCTTCCTTATGCAGACTTACAGTCCTACTCTTCATTATTGGTACCCATAAAGTTTAAGTACACAATGTGATGGTACAGTTTCTTTACAAACCTCTCTAACTTTGCTCTGCATCACTTTATCAGACTCAAACTTGGCAGAAGTAATGTTCACATATTAAGTTTTGTAAATTATACTTCATTAGCTACTATGATCATGCAGTCATATTTAGAATAGGCAGTTTTAATTGCAACCACTTGAAGCCTATAAAGAATAGAAAACCTTACCAACAATTAAGCACGGTGGAATTTCCATAATGGTTTGGGGCTGCTTTAGTGCACTGGGTACTAGAGGCCTTGACCGTATCACAGGAATCATGGAATCAGAGAATTATCAAGAAATTTTAGAGCCAAAGTGTCCTACCCAGTGTAAGAACACTTGGTTTGAGTCGAAGATCGTGGGCCCTCCAGCAAGACAAAGACCCAAAGCACACATCCAAAAGCACGCAGGAATGGTTGAAAAGGAAAAAAATGGCCAGCAATGAGTCCTGATCTCCATCCGATTGAAAATCTTTGGTATGGCTGAAATCTGCCATTGGGGAAAAGAAACCTGCAAATGTTCAAGAGCTTGAACAATTTTCATAGGAAGAGTGGGAGAAAATACCAGCTGAGAAGAGCAAGAAGCTTATAGATGGCTACAAGAAACATTTGGAGGCTGTCATCAGTGCCAAAGGGTGTGCAACAAAATACTGAAGAGGGATGCCATTATTGCTGCACATGCTTTTTTTCAGTTCCCTCTTTGAAATTACAACATGTTACATGTAAAAAAATTATTATTTTTTTTGTTAAAGTATTTTGGACCTTCAATTAAAGATCCTGATGACATAAATTGGTACATTTCAATTTATTTCTGAAGATATTGTTAAAGCAATGAAAATAATGAAGGGGTGCCAATAATACTGAGCAGGACTGTACAAAAAATATTGCTGCATCAGTACAAAATAAATGCTCTTTGAGAAAAACAAAATTGTATTTTTTCCCCCTTATTTAGACTACAGTATACAAACATAAAATCTCAATAGAAAGTGCTTTGTTGTTGTAACAATCAGGATAAGTACATTCTTGAATGAAAAGGAAAACAAAAAGCAGTCCTCAGAGCTGCAGCTTAGACCTATAAATGTCTGAACTGTGAACTATAATATTTAGCCTATAACAGTGCATATACTTCTGATCTTCAAGTATGATCAAATTCTGTCAACTCAACAGTAGATGCAAAAATCAAATATTGTTTTTTATGCAGACTTACACAAACATACAGTTGCTGCCTGTCTCCCGTTCAAAGTAGTTGGAAGTTGTACTCGCTGCTGTATACAGCGAACTGTAACGGCATATTTTGCACACGGTTGTTGTTTTGTCCGCAATCTTCTCACCGTTCTCTCGTCTTTTACATGGGAAGCCAAAATAGGTCCACACAACCGATTTATTTTGCTACTGTAGACAAGGAGGGTAAAAATCACCAGCGTCCCTTAACTATTTTTTATTTCGTGCGTCTTTGAATTTTATTTCGTCATTTTTTATTTCGCGAAATTTCATGGCACGAAATTTCGTTACACCCCCAGCAGATAGGTAATTTTCTTATCCGCCTTGCTAAGAAGATAACCCACAGCAATACCGGTTTGGGATTTTACTCCTGTAACTTGGGT
This sequence comes from Scarus forsteni, assembly GCA_036419115.1. NCBI lineage: Eukaryota > Metazoa > Chordata > Actinopteri > Labriformes > Labridae > Scarus > Scarus forsteni. The sequence goes on from JAZDUH010000145.1 coordinate 4,133,701, forward strand.
AATAAACTCCAAAACCTCCAACAGAGATGCTAGTTACACATTTTTTTGCACAAACATTTAAAGAAACAGTTTGATTATCCTGAAACAAATACATTTCCTTTATAGCTCCATGTGCATCTCCTGCTGCAAAAGTTTGTCCCCACATTGCATCATCTAAATCTGTCTTTGAGGTCCCTTCATGATTTCTGTTGTGTGTTTCAGATCATCGAGAACTTCTACAATGAGACGTGGCACAGCAGGTTCTCAGAGAACATCTCTCACGCCACACTGACCGCTCTGTGGTCGCTCTCCGTGGCCATCTTCTCTGTGGGAGGAATGGTGGGATCGTTCTCTGTTGGACTCTTCGTCAACCGCTTTGGCAGGTATAATTCCTCCTAAAACCGTAAAAACTTCATCCACACCCTCCCCCAAAGGTAACAGAGCAATAATGTGTGTTTTATTCATCCCTGAAGGAAGAACTCCATGCTCATGGCCAACGTCCTCGCCTTCATCGCAGCTGCGTTTATGGGATTCTCCAAACTGGCCCACTCCTTTGAGATGCTCATCATTGGACGCTTCATTATCGGCCTGTACTCCGGCCTCTCCACCGGATTCGTGCCTCTGTATGTGGAGGAAATCTCACCCACCTCTCTGCGTGGAGCTTTGGGCACTCTGCATCAGCTCGGCGTGGTGATCGGGATCCTCCTGGCACAGGTGAGTTCATCATCTCCAGATGGTGACCTGACAACAAAATACAGTTCTTAAACTGGATGTCAAGACTGATTATTCATCAACTCATCAATTAAACCATAAGTCAAAAAACCAAACATCTGCAATAACCCAAGCACTTCCTCAGATCTCCCATGGGAATTACTTACAAGCTTGTTTAAAGATGCTATGAGGAGTTTCTAAGTAATTACAAAAAAGTCTCACTTTTAGATATAAGCCTGATAGAAATACACACTTTAAGATGAATTTTATAGCATCAAAACAGGTTATCTATAAATGCTATTCCTTAGCTTTGCGGTCGGGTCGGACAGCCGGCTACAAAACTACGATACTAAGTTTTCCAAAAATTGCTTGTTGTCACACATCAAAAACTACCGCTACGTAACTAGAAAGAGATACATTACCTCGTCGCTTTGCATCCTGTAAGTTGTTGAAAAAAGAAGTTGTAAAGCAATGCAGAGTTCTGGGGAAGGTCTGAGCTGCATTCATTAGCATCACAACAAACACACGCTTTGGCTTCAGTCACGTCTTTTGGTGCGTTCCAGTTGTAGTCAGAAGTAGGAATTTCCGGGTTCCGAGTAGGAAACTGCAACTGGAACGTCCTCCGAAGTCGGAATTTCCTACTGGGAACTCGGTGAAACCTCGCCAACCCCGAGTTGACAATCGAAGATGGATGCCCCCAGTGTGAACAGTTATTTAGCTCCTGTAATAATCAATTTATTTGCACTTCTGACTGGGGTGTGTCGCTCTAGATCAGCTGTATATATAGTATTGTTAGACTTATATTTACAAAAACGCTGTCATAGTGATAATCAGATTCTTCATGTGATATTTGTGAACTACAACGCAGGGCGTGCTAACAACAGCTAACAATAGCCTGGTAGATTGGCATTTTTTTTTCAACTTCAACTGGAATGCAGATAAGTCTGAGGTGATGTCACTCCCAGTTCCGAGGTTACTGGAATGCAACATTTCGACAGTCGCCACGCGTGCTCATGGGTAGCAGAGTCTTAATGTTGCCAGTAATAGATTCTCCTCATAGCACCTTTAAGTAACACACCTGTCTACAAAAACTCAGATCTAAATTAGAGTATTTGTACAATTTCAAGTAGAAAAATGTCACTAGACTTATTCAAGCCACAAACTCCTGATATGTCGGGAATGAAATCCTATCTGACATCAGAACTAAAAACAAGGCCAGGGCTGCTTGTAAAAACTAAAATAATCAGCCAATGAAACAAACTTAACTTGAAGAATGTCTCAAAATGAAATCTAATATCTAGAGTAGATAATAAATCTTAATTTATATTAAACTTTGCTGGTTTCATTAGCAGATATTTCCTTATCATTCCAAGCAGTTCAATGGCTTATTACCTCCACCAAGGAGGTTTTGTTTTCGGGATAGTTTGTTTGTCCGTCTGTGAACAAAATAACTCAGAAAGTTATGGATGGATTTTGATGAAATTTTCAGGAAATGTTCTGCATGGAAAAACGAAGAACTGATTCGATTTTGGTGTTGATCCGGATCAGCGTCTGGCCACCATGATGAAAAATGGGATTTTTGTGAATAACTACTGAACTAAAATAGATATCATTATGAATCCAGTTGGTAATGGTATGTTTTCGTGGTCAAGGAATGTAAATATTTCTTTTTTTTTTTAAATGTATGTTTTTTGGCATTTTGTGCCTTTATTAGGAGAGAGACAGTGGATAGGCTTGTGAAAGGGGGTTGGAGAGTAGGGGAAGACACTCTCCAAACTGGTCACAGGCGAGATTAGAACCTGGACTGGCAGAAGCAAGTACATGGGGTGCCTGGTTGCTAACCACTCCGCCAAACCAGCACCCCAAGAATCTAAATATTTCAATGACATAAAGGTAGGGCTAATATTTATGGTGAAAATCACAATATGGGTGAGAACTGTGGCGCTGGCGGAGGTCTGCGCTCTCTAGTTTTTGCATTTTATTCTTTGTAGTCGGATATTTATCTGGACTTGTTCAGTAAATGTGAATTAGGAAAAGTCTTTTAGAGACTTCTGACTTGAAATTAGACAAACACAGTTACTAAGATCTGAGTTTTTGCAGTGCATCATCCATTCCCAATCATGTTTAAAGTCACATTAAGTCCACATCAACAGCTCGCTGGTTAGAAATGAAATAAAACACATTTAACATTTCTCTTTATCTTTAAAGTGACATCCTGTGGCACATTTGTGCTGTTTACAAGTTGAATATTGGATTGAGACGAGGTCATGCTGATGCGGTGAACATTTGCTTACTGAAGATCCACATCTTGAACCAGAGTATCTGCCTCATGCTTCATGCCTCATAGCAGTGAACTTGTGATGGAGGCATCCTGGTCTATGGCCTGACAATTGAGGCTGGTATCTTTAGTCAAATTCAACCAAATTAGTCTTAAAAACAATAAAATGTGCAGTTTTTGTTCCCATTTATGTCCTCAGAAGTCTCAGCAGAACTCAGGTCACATGACTGACAGTTAACATCCCATTATTTTGAACATTACTGTTTGTTGTTTAGCCCTGCACTGTGCCAAACTAAACAGGACTGCTTGGTGGAAACTGTCAACAGTGATGGTTGCATTTACTGCTGCAGGTGAGAACTTGCAAGGAATTTAACCTCATCTGTAACAGACCACATGAAGAGCCTTTGGCTACACCAAGTGCTCAAACCAGCCAAACATTAAAATGTTATTTTTGTCACAGAGATAACAGCTTCCCAGGCCGGTGTGTGATCATGGAGGATTTGTCTCAAAGTCTTTGCCTCAGTAAGACTTAGGGTTCAGTTTCTGCACTGCATGTTCAGAAAAAAATAAAAGTTGAATGTCCATCAGGAAAATTCACGAGACAGGGTTTAAGATTTAGATTTTTGTGGATAGAATTGCTCTTTTTCAATGAAAAAACACACAGAGCACCCTCCAAAGACCGTATAAACTGACTGGTGCTGCCTTTCCCCCGTTTTAAAGACTGTTTTAAAGGACATTTAAGTGCTGACTGTTTTTCAAATAGCAGCCCTTGGTGTCCCTGGGTCGACAAAGTTCTGGTTCAGTCTCTCAGCGTTGGCCTACACTCACTGCAGTACCAGGTCTCTTAAGGTTGTAACTACAGCAAACCAGTGGATTACCCACCGACCTGCCAAGAAGACAGAGTTTGGGATTGGGCTGTGTTTATTTTGGTCCTCGGTACTTGCCATCAGACAGTGGCGAAACTCCAGTGAGGGAGATAAACCTGATTTCAGAAGTCAAAGATCACCGTGCATTACCTTAACTGAGTCATGGACTGAAACGTCTGCTACAGACAGACGGAGAAGGTTTGAGCCTCAGAGGAGTGACTCACAACAGGCGTGTGATGACTGAAATTTACTTATATACTGCCTGGCCAAAAAAAAGGCGACTCCCAAAAAAGATTACACACTCGTGTTTCATTGGACCGCCTTTATCTTTGATTACAGTCTCGTTCTCTGTGTCATTGTGTCTTTAAGCTTCTCCAATGTCTCAGATTTGTCCCAGATCACAGCACTGCCCCCAGAGGCTTGGACAGTAGGCACTAGGCATGATGGGTGCATCACTTCAACTGCCTCTCTTCTTGCCCTGATGCTCCCATGACTCTGGAACAGGGTCAATCTGGACTCATCAGACCACATGACCTTCTTCCAGTCCTCCACAGTCCAATCTTTATGCTCCCTAGCAAACTGAAGCCTTTTTTCTGCTTGGCCTTACTGATTAGTGGTTTTCTTAAAGCTGTGGTCTACGATTTGAAACCGCAGCCTGCCCCCATTCCCTCACCACCTGTTCAGTCCCAATCCCTTGAGTTCCTTTCACATTGTGTGTGTGGAAATGCTCTTACTTTCACTATTAAACACACCCCTGAGTTCTACTGTTGTTTTTCTTTGATTTGATTTGTCCAAACGTTTAAGTGATTCACCGATCACCATCATTCAGGATTTTATTCTGACCACATTTCTTCCTTGAAGACGATGGTTCCCAACTATCCTTCAGTTTTTAATAATGTGTTGGACAGTTCTTAACCCAGTTTTAGTAGTTTCTTCAATCTCCTTAGGTGTTTTCTCTGCTTGATGCCAATGATTTGACCCTTCTTAAACAGACTAACATCTTTTCCACGACCACAGGATGTGTCTTTGACATGGTTGTTGAAGAAATGAGAAGCTGCTCATTGCATCAGCTGGAGTTTAATAACTTGTTTAACTAAAATTTAAAATACATTGCAGTTAACTCAAACTAATAAAAGCTAGAAAAGAAAACAAAAATGCTAAACGCTTTTAGTAAACTAAAACTGTATCTTGTGTTCACAAAACTAACTGAAACTAACCAAAATTATAGACAAAATGTCCTTCTTTATAGTTTTGACAATATTTATTAGCATTTAGGATTTAAATCAATCTGACACATTTTACCAACAGTTTTCGGCAGTTGTCAGCAACAACTGCCGAAATTAGTTTTCTTGTGAAAACTAATTTAGTTTTCACAAGAAAATAGCGTCATGCTGGGACATGCTTGTTTACTGCACTGACTGGCTGTGCCGCGACGAAACGTGTTGAGTATGTTTTGTTTTGGAGCAATGAATCAGAGCATCTGTAATAGTTAAATTGCATGTGAGTCTGCCTTTAATTAGCTCCGCCAAGGAGGTTATGTTTTCTGGAGAGTTTGTCTGTCTGTCTGTCTGTCTGTGAACAAAATAACTCCAAAAGTTATGGATGGATTTGGATGAAATTTTCAGGAAATGTTCAGCATGGGAAAAGGAAGAACTGATTCAATTTTGGTGTTGATCTGGATCAGCGTCTGGCCGCCATGGCGAAAAATTGGATTTCTGTGAATAACTACTGAACTAAAATAGATATCATTATGAATCCAGTTGCTAATAGTTTGTTTTCATGGTCAAGGAATCTAAATATTTACATGAAATAAGGTAGGACTAATATTTATGGTCAAAATGACAATATGGCTGAGGACTGTGGCACTGGCGGAGGTCTGCGCTCTCCGAGTGCTTTCTAGTTGTATTTGAGTCTGCCTTTATTGTTACAGAGTCCAAGGTTCTAATTATTTAAGTTCATATTATATTGTTTTATACAATCTATGTTTATTATTTTTATATAATATATATGTTTATATTTTTTATATTAAGTTTATATTATTTTCTTGTGTTTAAGGCAGCAGCCAACAGTACAGTATCAGCATGGACTGAGCAGTGAGCACTATGTTGGACTTGAAAATAAACAGTATTATAAAATACTTACTCTGACCTTTTTGAATCCTTCACCTGGAAAATAAGGTATGAAAAAACTAAAACTAAACTAAAACGAAGCCTTGTTGCCCAGGTTATAATAGTTTTGCATTTGTCATTATAGTTTAGTTTTAGTTAGTTTTGACATTGTTTTTCTAATTATAGTTTAATTTTCATTTTTTAATTTAGTTTTCACAAGAAAATAATATAAACTTAATATAAAAAATATAACATAAATTATATGAAAATAATATAAACATTAATTATATAAAAATACTAAACATAAATCATATAAAACAATATAATATGAACTTAATTAATTAGAAACTTGGACTCTGTAACAATAAAGGCCGACTCAAATACAATTAAAGGCAAACTCACATGCAATTTAACTATTACAGATGCTCTATTCATTGCTCAGCGCAGTAAACAAGCAAGTCCCGGTGCTGACAACTGCCGAAAACTGTCGTAAAATTGGTTGGGAAAATGTGTCGGATTATTCTAAACCCTAAAGGCTAATAAATATTGTCAAAAACTATAACAAAGGACATTTTGTCTATAATTTTTGTTAGTTTCACTTAGTTTTGTGTACACAATATACAGTTTTAGTTATCGTTTTTGTTTTCTTTTCTAGTTTTTATTAGTTTGAGTTAACTGCAATGTATTTTAAATTTTAGTTTTCGTTTTTAGTTTCGTTTTAGTTAACTATTATAACCTCGGACTTGACTGACTCTCCCATAGACCTACTTGACTTCAACTCCACAAGTCAAATGTCAAGGTCACTGGGCCCTTTGTCAATCCCTATTAGATTTATATAAAACACAAATCTACAATGACTGTCGGCCATCATACCTCGTACAGAAATAAAAGCAGCAGGCAGCTTTTTTTGTTTGTTCTGATTATGTAACTTTTAATCAGGCGCCCTTCAGACGAATTAACAAAAGCTTAAATTTAGACTGTTCATCCACAACATGTCAGGTAACTATGGGATGGTTTTAGGTGATGGGTTAACACTGGGTGAAGTTTACAGGATCATTTTGGGTTTTAGAGTTCTGCCAAGTCAAGTTCAGTGATATGGTGGGAAGAAATGCCTCTAATGTTCCTGTCCTGCCTCTTTTCTGCAGCAAACGGAAAAGAAAGCTGCATCACTGATATACCAAGAGGCTGAGTTTGCATTTCAAAACATAAACTGTGGATTTAAGAAGATCATTTAGAAAGCCAAAGCTATAACCGATCGTCCTGATCGCTTCTGAATTTCAGGTTCTTCACTCCAGTCATAGAAGCAGAGCTCTGACTCAGAACGTAAAAACTCAAAGCCTTCAGTGTAAAATGAAACCTCATCCAAAAAGGAAGTTGGGTCATTTTACAGAAACGTGGATTTTTGGGATGGCAAAAATGTCTTTTGTTTTATTTCTTTTTTTAACATTTAAACTTCAACTACATTGTTACATATGTCATTAACTTTATGAATACACATAAATGAAAACTTAATGTTTTGTTTTTTTGGTACATTTATCACAAAACACCATTTAATAAAGTGTATCCACACGTCTGATTGTCACTGGTGTTCCTTATTGTTACCCATAAGAAAGGTAACACCAGTGACAATTTCACAATAAATGCCCTTTAACAAAATGGCTGCTGCAGAGCATGACACAGCATGTTACTAATCTTGATCTATTCACTAAATTATGTCTTCTAAATACATTTTTATTTGTTTGTTTGCAATTACCTGCCAAATGCCAATAAAGCTGGTCACACCAGTGACGTCACCTAAAAGCTTCATATGAAATCATGAGATAAATGTTAATATTTCTGAAAACTGAAAAGGACAATGTTCTTACCAGGGTCCCTCTTCATAGATCTTCAAGAAAGAGGTCAAAGGAAGTCAAGTGATGTCATCAGAGTGATTTCTTTTTCCAAAATAAAAGACTTTTGTCACATGGTAACACCAGTGACATGACTGCAGGAGACCACTACTTTTAAATATATTTTATAATACTTATTTGGCATTTTGTTTTAAAATGTAATTTATATAATATATTTGATAGTTATTTATACATTTTTGTACTTTTTTTATTAGAAAAACATACTTTTTAAATCAAAATACAGCACTTTCTCTCCATCAATGACTGTGGGGACGAGCACTTTTGTTGTGGTTGTGGTTCTAAATAATTGATTAAAAAGCAAATATTACCAAGCTGATGGCTCCAAATAGTGTGATAGCTGAAATAATATGTTTTTTAAATAAAATACTTTTAAAAAATCTAACACAAACTGTTTTCTTCAGGAGTAATATAGAGTATCTCTTAAGGCTAGGGACAGAAAAATGCATGTTTCTGTAGAATGAGACAGTTTCCTTTTCACCTTTCAGCCCCTAAATGTCGTATATCGTAAAGTTTGACTTGATTGGATTAGTCCACTACTGCTCAATCTCAGAGGATTACAACTTTAGACCTCAAAGAAACGTCCTGTACTTAAAGTGAGTTCGTAAAGCAACTCAATGTAAACAACTTAATTCAAGTAAAGCCTTAGTCTGATAATTAGCTGTAATGAGATAAATGTATGCCCGTTAACCTCTCAGCTTCTGCAGCTCCAGATGACCAAAGGCAGACCTGGTGATGATGTTTATTGCCTGGTAACAGAGTTAACAGGTCGATGATTGAGGCTTGCCGAGTGCTCTTCACCTTTGGTAATTAATTTGTGTTTACTGGACAGCAGCAGTCTTTCTCTAATGAATTATAAAGGTCCCAGGTTTATTAGTTTACTGTCTATCATAATTCAAAGGTAGCAGATAAGTGCATTATCAGACAGCCTGCACGTTTTATTTCACATCTTCATGAACTCAGATGTGAGTTTGACTCAGATATTGCACGCCATAAAGTTTAAAGTCTAGAACTATAGACAACAAACATCGACTTTAAAGAAGTTCAGAATGGAAGTAAACTCTTCAGCTACGAGGGCGACACGTTGGTGATGTGAGAATTACTTTGGCCTCACAGAAAGAAAGTGCTCGTGCTCTCCCTGTGTATGAGTGGGCTTCTCCAATAGAATGACCATAAACACACACTATAGGTTAATTAGTGACACTAGATTGCCCTAAAGTGTGCGTGTGTATGTGAATTTTTGTTAGTTTTTAAGGTCTTGTCACACCTAACACTTTTGGTGAGTTTGTTTGATTTAAGCTTATACTAGAGCCTCCACAAATGTTGGTGAGAACCAGAGAACTGAACTTTGGTTGGCTTGAAATCCTGGGCCTTGGTTTGTCTTCGAGAAAACTAGAATTTGGCTCACTGATGGTGAGAGAACCATCTGAGCAATAATAAGAGCCAAACAAGGGAAGTGAACCAGAGGGCAGTGCTTTGTGGATTGAATTTGGCTGAATTTTTCATCAGTGAGCAAGCCAATGTTTCTGATTTTCATAAAATTATCTGATGAGTTGGCTCAAAGAATCTGCTTCAAAAATGGCTGCTTAGATATAGTAGCCTTGCAGAGCAGACAGACCTGCCTGATTCTGAAATCCTGCAGGTCCGTTTTGCCAGCCTCCGTTGTCCAATGAATTCACTCGACTGAATTCTTAACGGCCCAATCAGGGAAGAGAGGCGGGAGCAGCAGAATGCGGACGTGGCGACAACCGGAAGTTGAGAACCGGAAGTTGAGAACGGACATGCCGATTAGCCTATTGTCCTCATGGCTACTCAGTGAAACTTGGTGAAATCTGCCCTCCTCAGAAGTTTACTTGTAGGGATTGTCTTTGACGAGGTTCATGTCACATATAAGTGTTAAATGAATCATCTGTGTGGTACAATTTAGTGTAAGACAGTAGTATAAGGCTATTAGCTGTTAGCAGCCAAGTTAGCGGCTAACGGCTAACGGTCATTAACTGTTGTAGCTGTTAGCGGCTAAGTTACATCTTAGCGGCTAATATCTGTGAACTGTTGTTAACTGTTGTTAGCCATTAGGACATTAGCCGCTATGTATGCTACATTATAGGAGGCGACCCTGCTTGATGTGGATTGGTCTGTGATGAATGTGACGAGCCAAACAATTGTCCAATCACAAGCTTGTGGTTTTTTTTTTTTAACGTTCTGCCGCTGAAAACAAATTTAAAGGGCTCCTACCCAGATGGACTAGTGAAATATTTCTGTGGCAGATATATGGAGCTGTCCATCTGGCTTGTCAGGTTATAGTGCTGATGTTCAAAATGTCGATATGTGCTTCTTCATTCTCAAATGAGCCAGGCAGGATCCAACCTGAAAGTGAAGTTTATTAACCCTTTAACTACCAGCTCAACTATTTGGCAGGGGTCATCAATAAATTCAGGGACAATTAATGTTTTTTTAAAAAAAGATTAAAGCAAATCCTTGTTTGATTCAATTAACAATTCATGGAACAAAGAAAACTACAAACAAACCAAAAAACTTTTTTTTTTTGGTGTGGGATTTAAAGGTTTGGGAAGCTAACAGTTGATGAGGTGATGACATAAAAATGCACAAAATCCATCAGAAAAGGCAGAAATGTTTGTAAATAAAATAGTAAAAGTTTGACAAACATCATATTGATAAATGGTTAGGATATGTATTTTTTTTTTTTTTTAATATATGTTTTTGGCCATTTTGTGCCTTTATTGATAGTAGAGAGACAGTGGATAGGCTTGTGAAAGGGGGAGAGAGAGTAGGGGAAGACACTCTGCAAACTGGTCACAGGCGGGATTCGAACCTGGACCGGCAGAAGCAAGTACATGGGGTGCCTGGTTGCTAACCACTCTGCCAAACCAGCACCCCGGTTAGGATATGTATTTAAATAATAATGACGTACTAATAATAAACCATCATTTTAGACTCCACTGAGTCAAAATGTTCTTGTTTCATTGGCAGAAGCAGTTCAATACCTTATTTTTGCCTTTATTTCTTAAAATAAAATATTCATTTTGACTTTTTAAGTGAATGTGGATTAGAATAAGTGTTTTTGATATTTTTGACTTGAAAACAGACAAACACACATCTTACTTTTTGCAGTGCGTGACCCATTTTACCATTTTTGTTTGTTTCTTTTTTTAGCCTCTTGTTTTTTTCTTGTTCGTAAATGTGCTTCATGAATAAACTTTGACTTAACTTGAGTAGAATGTTGCAGGAATAAGTACAAAAAAAGCATGAGTGAGTTAGCATTTTAGCATTTTTGAATTGTATTGTTTGTGTCACAGATCTTTGGGATTGAACCGATCATGGGAAACGCCACATTTTGGCCCCTCCTGCTGAGCTTCACATTTCTGCCGGCGGTGCTGCAGTGCATCCTGCTGCCGCTCTGCCCCGAGAGCCCTCGATACCTCCTCATCAACTGCAACGAGGAGAGCAAAGCCCGAGGCAGTGAGTTCTGAAGAACCTCATTAAAACCTCTTAACGAACCACTCCAGCTGTTTAGTTTCTCTCCAGCCTGATCAAGTGTAACGCAAACTCTTTCAGTCCTGGTGAAGCTGCGAGGCACCGATGAAGTCAGCGAGGACATGCATGAGATGAAGGAGGAGAGTCAACAGATGATGAGGGAGAAGAAGGTGACCATCCTCGAGCTGTTCCGCTCTCCAGCGTACCGCCAGCCCATCTTTGTGGCCATCATGCTGCAGCTCTCACAGCAGCTGTCCGGTATCAACGCTGTGAGTCAAAGTCCCGTCTAACAATGCTGTAAACCATGATACTGGTGATTGTTCCCCACCCATGAATCTCATTAGTGCTCCCACAGAACAAACCATCACAGTCCATAACACAGTTGAATTTATAGTTTTGCTAAATTTGCTGCAGGTTGCTCTTACCAAAAAAAAAAGATGTATTAAGACATGATGCAGGCCCTGCCACCCTCCACTGGGTACTTGTTAGAGATAAGATAAGATATAGCATTTTTAGTCCCACAGGAAATTTCACAATTTAAGGTGAATAGTATTAGCGTGGCATGTACGGGGTTCAATCGAGCTGATTGTGGCTCAATCCTGTAAGCTTTCTGAGGAGGATTGACAAAGACATATCCGATGATAATGCCTGTGCTCGTGACTTGTGTTTATAGACCCTCAGAATGTGTCGTGATCCTCTATGAACATTGTCCTTACGTATCTTGTATGGGAAGTGAACACGATAACAATGCAAGCGACAGGGCTCAATCGGGGGTTACATGAAGCAAACTCGTCTCTAACAGGGCTGAAGTCATGTTTGGATCACACCAGCCTTGCCAGTCGTGTACAATCATGCACAATCTCCATGAGAAACAGGGATGTTTATAAATGAATAAAAATTAAAAGTGAAGATTCTGTGCTTCTAAAACCACATTAGCACTTTACAGTGTCTGCAGCCTAATACAAACAAAACTCGTCTCTAAGAACTGGAACATTGTTAGCATAAAACTCAATTAGTTCATCTAAATATCTTTCTAATGCTAAAAATTGATGAGGTCAGATAAAGGATGACGTATCTAGTCTTAAAGATCTACTCAAATTGTCTAAAAGATCTACAATTAGATGAAGATCTACAGGTTGGTGACCCCTGCACTACATTCATAAATATGAAGAGCTGATATCAAGGGATATCAATGACATACTTTATAAGATCATATTTTCCAGAAGATAATTAAAGGGCATATTTTAAAGGAAGTGTTCACAAGTATGACCTTTTATTGTATATCTATGAATATACTTTTATATACTTTTCAGTACATATTGCTTAAATACAAGTACGTAACTAAAAATATACAAGCAGCATCAGAATGGTCACATTTATTTGATTAGTTTTGACATAAAAAATGAGGGAACCTCAACGATTTTGAAGACTTAAATAACATTTAATAAGAACTGCATATTTTATTTATTTATTTACTCACTGATTGATTTTAAAGAGGGAACAGTGCATATTAATGAACATTTTTGCAAATGTAAATATGCCAGATTATAGCCTTGGGCTAATTTCTATCTACAGACTCCCTGGCAGGTTAATGGTAACATATAAATACAAGGCATTATGCAGACTAAATACTGAAGGACAAACCCAAGGACAGTAGACAAGTAAAAAAGAAACTGAAACAAATATATTGCACATCCTTCCATCACACAGAGTCCATCAAACATTTAGCAAATGCAACTTCTATTGCACTAAATGTTATTGCACAGATTTATATTACACAGACCCAGTTTATATTGCACAAATCCCTATTGCACCAACATGAGCAACTTATATTATTATGATGAGCTTTTAATACAAGTCTGAGTATCATGTCATCCTCTTCAGGTGTTTTATTATTCCACTGGGATCTTCCATCGAGCAGGTGTGTCGCAGCCCGTCTATGCCACCATCGGTACAGGAGTGGTCAACGTGGCCTTCACCGTGGTTTCTGTAAGTCTTACCAGAGACAGAAAGGCCTCCTGTATATGGGCAGCACGACAGCTTCTGGTTATAACTAGTCGCTGTTTCTTCCTCTCTGCAGTTGTTTGTGGTGGAGCGCATGGGCAGGAGACCTCTTCACCTCATCGGCCTGATGGGGATGGCGGTCTCGGCTGTTTTCCTGACCATAGCGATGGCCCTGTTGGTGAGTAACTGAGGTCACTCACATTTAATCCATCATGGTCGAACATAAAGAGACATCATGTGGTTTTATTTTTGGTTCTTCTCATCAGGACCATTTCAGCTGGATGTCCTACATCAGCATCTTGGCCATCTTCAGCTTCGTGGCGTTCTTTGAAATCGGCCCTGGGCCCATCCCATGGTTCATCGTGGCCGAGCTCTTCAGTCAGGGTCCCCGGCCCGCTGCCATCGCTGTTGCTGGTTTCTGCAACTGGTCAGCCAACTTTTTAGTGGGGATGTGCTTCCAATACGTCGAGGTGAGACATTTTTAAATACACACTGCAAGAACTCAGATCTCAGCCAGTGTGTTTGTCTATTTTCAAAGTCAGAAATCGATGAAATAAGCAAGTTTGACTCAGTGAAGGTCTAAAATCCAGGTTAAAAATCTGCTCTGGATGGGGTGCCGGTTTGGAGGAGTGGTTAGCAATCATGCACGTCCCATATATGTACTTCTCCCCCGGATCGAATCCAGTCTGTGGCCAGTTTGCAGAGCATCTTTCGCTACTCTTTCGCCTCCTTCCACAAGCCTATCCACTGTCATTCTCCCCCTACCAATAAAAGCACAAAATGCCCAAAACATAGAGAAAAAAATGCTCTGGGTAAAAAAAAAATAAAAAAAAACATTTTAGGACACCCTTACTGTTAAATTTGTCTCATCTCGTTGGCAAATTATTTGACTTATTAAAAGCAACTCAGGCTTTATTTTTAGTTTTTAAATCTTAAAGTTAGATCTTAATCCGAACATATTGGGAAACTGTGCCTAAGAATAAGTCTGGCGAGGCATTTTTATGTTTCAACTTTTTATTTTCTGACGAAAGAGGTGCGTATAAAAGTGCATTTACAAAGAGTATCACAATCCCCCCACCCCACCCCCCGAACCCAACCTAACCCAATCCAGTCCTCTTCTTCAATAATCTGGATATCAAGGACATTGTACATCAATAGCAATATACATACACATGCAAACTCATGTTATTTAAGCATGAAGAAGTGTACATAATATGAAATAAAAGGCATACATATGTGCACATACAAGTCATGTGCCTGCTCGTCATAGCAAGGCATTTTTAACAGGAAATTAGACAAATGCTCTCACCTAGATCTGAGTTTTTTGCAGTGCACAGTCCACAGTGTGTTGTACTTTTATCTCTTTCTTATCTGAGTCTGGATTTGCCGTTTACCAAAACTATATGTGATGCACATTTTCCTGTAAAGTAATGCACTGGGGTTTGAGGCCTGTTTGCAGTCAGTATGTTTAATTTATGTGTTTGAAGTAACTATATGATTCAATGTTGGACAGCTGTCATGTGGTCATAATTTCAGAGGTTTTTTGAATGACAAAACAGAAATTGGATTGATTAAAACAAGAAAAACTTTAGTTTTTACAGTAACATCAGGCCCAGCTCATGAAGTTAACATGTTTGTATACCAACATGTGCAACAGCCAAGACTGGAGATATGTTTTCTGTCTTTTGAAATGAACATCCATCCATCTGTGGACAAACTATCTGTGAAAGTCTTTGAGGAATGATTTGATTTTTGTGGTTAAAGATTAAGGTCTTGCAGTCGTGTGGTAATCCTTTGCTGTCTGACCTGGTATTTTTAGAGCTCTGCACGGTTGTCAATGCAAACTGATTGATGATCAAACTTTATTTTGAAGGTTATAAGCCAAAGAACTTAGGCCCCATCCACACGAAGACAAAACACTTAACAGTTTCAAAAACGATCGTCATAAAGACGCAGGCGTCTCAGAAAATGTGTGCGTCTACATGAATGCACTCGATACTCATCAAAACGCTCTAAAACACATGCCAGACCTCTAGGGGTGCTGTAACGATATGATGGAAACAAGCTGAAACAGATGAAAACACAGTGGGTATGCGCACTTGCGGCAAAAGTTGTAAACAGAGGTTGTGGTGAAGTGATCATAAAGTGCCGTAATGTGTCCTCGATAATTGTTTGTTCAACTCGGTGGTGATTGAGAAGAAGGAGATTTTGCTGGAACAGGGATAGTAGGGTGACTAGCTTCATCAGCACATATGCTACACTGTACGCCGCCATTGTTGTTGCCGCGTGTGGTGCATGCGTGTCAATGAAGATATGAAACTATGACGTAAGCGTATCTGAAAACTTGCGGAGAGCCAGTAATCACGGAGCTGCGTATACGGCATTTTAAGATCCTTCCACTCTGGAACCTGGTTTCAAAAATGATCGTTTTCAGACCCCCAAAATGCTGTCTTCGTATGGATGATACGCAGATTTGGCAAAAACGTATGTGTTTAGACCTTGGTTTGGCTTCGTATGGATGGGGCCTTTTATTTACTGCTTGCTTTGCTTCTGGAAACAATTCCCTAAACCTGATTTTCTTCTTGATTTGCACAAATGTTCACCTTGATGCAAGTGTGAACTGATAAGATTTACGAGGTTATAAGTCAACGGGCAAAGTCACAGAGCTTTGTAGTCACCATTAGCTTGTAAACAATATAGCTGTGGGTTGCTTTTATGGATTTATGAATCAAATGATTAGATTTTGATGGTCGTGGATCAAAGTTGCTGGACCCTGGATTGGCTGTAACACATCTGGGTCATTCCTGGCCTCATAAATGTCTGTTATTGTTTTTTAAATGTAAGTGTTATGAGGCCGTTGTTTATGAAGACATATTGTTAAGGCTAAAAGGAAGGTGCACCTTCCTCCAGCACCTGGATCGGTTTTTGCATGAAGAGTTGTGTTTATATTTTACTTTGAAAATTAATTAGAGATTAATTGAATTAGTTCACTGCACAAGGGGATGTGTGGACTTTGTTTTCCATTGAATTCCTTTTCCTTTGTATTGTTAGATCTATTTCATAGTTTTTCTTTTTTTCAATCATTGCTGCATTTACTCTCACCTGCACTGTGCAGGTGTGAGGGTCATCACACCTGCAGGCAGTGAGGCTGTGATTAGAGCTGCAGACAGCAGAGTATATAAGCTGTGAAATCAGCAGTCTGGTTGCTGTGTGTCACATCAGAGGTGAGGCTGAGGAGAGATGTTCTTTTTCATGTTGGACTAAAGTCTCATGTTTGCATGGAACTTTTATCATTTAAAAAAAGAAACAAAAATACATAATTAAGTATAAACAAAAATAAAATGAAATGGCATAATAAATACCCTTGTTCAGGAGGAGAGTGTGTTATAAGTGGAGAAAAGTTCACTTTGAGTGGGTTATCATGCTGGAGCTTGTCCTGCAATACATGCCAGTGTTTAGAGCACATCCACACATACATCTGCAGATACATCCATTAACTAACACACGAGCAGATTTTTGTCTTATTTTGATGTGGTTGGCCTAATAAATATTCTCAATTTGAGAATTCACAACCTGTTTGCAAGTTTTTCATCCACTCTGCCATCCAAGAGTGGAGTAATGTGTAAATGGTTTGGGATGCTGTTCACTCTATGACCTGAATAAATAGTCTGATTCTGATTCTATAGCTTCAGAACAAAAGTAACATTTCAATGATAGAGTTCATTTCATTTTAAGAAGCACAGTCTCACATTTTTAGACAGGCAAAACATGAAAAATATTTTAATGCTTGTTCTTCATGGGTCTCGTACAGCTCCACGTCTTCTTGCCACTGCAAGCTGCCGCTGCCACAAATTGCGCTTGCTGTCTGTTGTCACACAATACGTGTATTCCTTGTTGAAGTATGGCTCTTTCAAGGCAAGCTCCTCTTCCATCCTGGAAAAGGCTTGAATTTTTGCACTGACTGTGCTGCAGCAGTTAAACAGGAAGTGATGCCTGATGTGCTTCAGGTGAGCCAATCAGAGGAAAGTAACGCGGACCTACCCTTTCCAGTTTCTTGAAATGTATTTCATGATCCTTGATTACATTGTGAAATGTTTTCGCATACTTTGAAATGTTTTTGAATATTTACCTCCGCCAAGGAGGTTATGTTTTGAGTGTTTGTCCGTCCGTCAGTCCGTCCGTCCATCCGTCCGTGAACAAAATAACTCAAAAAGTAACTGATGGATTTGGATGAAATTTTCAGTAAATGTTCAGCATGGGAAAAGGAAGAACTGATTCGATTTTGGTGTTGATCCGGATCAGCGTCTGGCCGCCATGGCGAAAAATGTGATTTCTGTGAATAACTACTGAACTAAAATAGATATCATTATTAATCCAGTTGCTAATGGGATGTTTTCATGGTCAAGGAATCTAAATATTTAGATGAAATAAAGGTAGGACTAATATACTCAACAAAAATATAAACGCAACACTTTTGTTTTTGCTCCCATTTTTCATGAGATGGACTCCAAGATCTAAAATTCATTCCAGATACACAATATTACCATTTCTCTCAAACATTGTTCACAAATCTGTCTAAATGTGTGATAGTGAGCACTTCTGCTTTGCTGAGATAATCCATCCCACCTCACAGGTGTGCCACATCAAGATGCTCATCAGACACCATGATTAGTGCACAGGTGTGCCTTAGACTGTCCACGATAAAAGGCCACCCTGAAATGTGCATTTTTTTTTTTGCTTTATTGGGGGTCTGGGGACTCAGAACCAGTCAGTATCTGGTGTGACCACCATTTGCCTCATGCAGTGCAACACATCTTCGCATAGAGTTTATCAGATTGTCAATTGTGGCCTGTGGAATGTTGTTGTTGTGAGGCCGGTTGCCTTTGGAGACGGCTTATGGTGGAGAAATGAACATTCAATGCACGAGCAACAGATCTGGTTGACATTCCTGCTGTCAGCATGCCAATTGCACGCTCCCTCAATGCTTGCAACATCTGTGGCATTTTGCTGTGAGACAAAAATGCACATTTCAGGGTGGCCTTTTATTGTGGACAGTCTAAGGTACACCTGTACACTAATCATGGTGTCTGATGAGCATCTTGATGTGGCACACCTGTGAGGTGGGATGGATTATCTCAGCAAAGCAGAAGTGCTCACTATCAAACATTTAGACAGATTTGTGAACAAAATTTGAGAGAAATGGTAATATTATGTATCTGGAATGAATTTTAGATCTTGGAGTCCATCTCATGAAAAATGGGAGCAAAAACAAAAGTGTTGCGTTTATATTTTTGTTGAGTGTATTTATGGTCAAAATGACAATATGGGTGAGGACTGTGGCGCTGGCGGAGGTCTGCGCTCTCCGAGTGCTTTTCTAGTCTTAAATGTTTTTTGCATATTCTTAAATGTTTTTGTGTTTTGTGAAATGTTTATTCCTATTGGCCTTCAGGGCCACCGTACTTCAGCCCTGATCAGGACGTTAAAGCAGATGACTCCTGTGTGACCCTGACTCACTGCATGTGACCTTTACATTGACCTTTGTGTGTCTGCAGCAACTGTGCGGCCCGTACGTCTTCATCATCTTCACCGTCATGCTGCTGGGCTTCTTCGCCTTCACGTACTTCAAGGTGCCCGAGACAAAGGGCCGCACCTTCGATGGCATCGCGGCGAGTTTCCGCCAGTCAGCGGGCGCAGACAAATACTCTGCTCCTGAGGAGTTCAACACTCTGCGGGGGGAGGACCCTGATCTTTAAACCCTCCACACACACACACACACCGGCTCACACGCTCTGTGCAGAAAAGTTTTCATGACGGGGCTAAACTTTTAGAGCAGTACTGTCAAATTTCCATGTTTGTGGGCCGATGTTAGGGGGTTACATAAGAGCTGTAGTCTGGGTGAGGACTGTAAAGACGATGGATGACCTGACAGGAGGGCTCTGTTTGTAAATATGGGAGCGGGCTGCAGCTGCAGTGGCAAAAAATGCCCATAGATTTTAAATGTGACATGTCACGATGCAGGGGATCAGCAGAAATGAAATGAAGCCATGTGATAATGTTTTTTTTAGCTTGTCTCCTGAAAGTGAGCTGATATGTTTCTGTGACCGAGACTGAGGTCTTTAAATTTGTAATGGTTGCTTTTTCAGGGAGTCTGACTTTTTTTTATTCATCTTTAAACAGTTTTAGTGAATTTTCAGAGCAAAAGACCCCTCATCCTCAGTATGTTGGGTCCTCTCTCCAACATAGTTAGGATGAGGGACAGGGGGTGTTGTCTGTGATATTGTGGCTGGGATGTAAATGATAATAATAACAAAACATTTCTCACACTGCTCTTTTAAATTGGTCTAGTGTGGGCTAAAAGCAGGAGAAGCTGGGTGGGTTTCAGAGTAATCAGATTACTTTTCCAATGTAACATAACATCGGGCTCTGCTTTGGTGTTTTCTGCTAGTTTGTCACGATGAAAGTAATCGGGGAAGCAAGCTCACTCTTTCTTTTTACTGACACATAAAATAGAAAATCCTGCAGCATCTGCACAGTTCCTGTTTCTCTCCCACTTGCCTGCACACAGCTTTGTACCTGCAGAAGGCAAACACAGCTGTGTCAGTGCATATATGTAGTTAATTGATCAGTAGGCAGGATATCAGGGAGGACAGCAATACTTAAATAATTAAAATATGATAAATATCATGAATTTTGGTAAACCAAAAATGGCAGCATCAAGTTTTAAAAGCTTTTGTTGTATCTTTCAGTGTATGCCTCTTTTGATGGATATCATGTTAACCAGTCATAAAAAGGGTTAAAGTTCTGTAGTAGTCACCCAAGACTGTAAATATCTGAAGTTTTATTCATTTATCTTATTTATCGTTTGTGTAATGTTCCTTTAGAGGATATAAAACTTGAACTGTGATGCAAAAACTATCGCAAAATGTCACTTTAAAGCACATGTTTAATTTTGCACTACAGTCCCAGACTGTAAAAACTGCATCATTAAGGGTTAAAAGGGTGAAAAAGTGGTTAAAAAGCTTCATTTTTTGCCAATTTTATAAAGATTTGGTTCAAGCTTGCACTGAACTTCTATGGAAACTTGAGAACTGTCATGATATTTGACTTGGTCAAACTTTTTACAGGAATTAAAACTATGAAAAAAGTGTTAATATGATGAATAATGTATTTGTGTAGATCAGGGGTGGGCAACTTTGATTACCAAGAGGGCCACATAAAAATGTCATAAAAATGTCTTAGTGCCAGAGGGCCGCACTGTTGCATTCTGCCATTGACTCTCGATGAGGAAAAATGTGTATGAATGAACAAAACATAGCAAACATAAAACTTCAAAAAAGGATTGTAGCAACATCATTATATATTAACTATAACTAAAAAAAATTAAAAACACTACTAAAAATGAATGATTTAATGGGCATGGTACAGAACTACAGCCAATTTAAGGTTCTTTTTAGTGCAATAAAAGTTATTATTTTATCAATTTAAAGTAAAAAATGCAACTTTTATTGTTGTGTCTGAATATAATTTTTACTAATATATGGAGGAATATTGTATCACCTATCCTAATTGTGCATTATGGAGTACTGCTTACACTTGAATCATATTAAGCAGTTGTTGTGTTTTCTTCACATTTCAAATCTGTTCTTTTTGTGTTTTTTTTGGAAATGATTGGCGGGCCACATTCAGTGAGTTGAAGGGCCGCATGTGGCCCTCTGAGAGCCAGTTGCCCACCCCTGGTGTAGATTGTGAACTTAAACTCAAACATTGCATTTGTTACTCAGCCAAGAGCTGCTTGTGTTTGTTTGTGTGTATGAATGTTTTAAATTAAACTGATCTTCATAGTTATAAATGTTATTTCTAAGTTGCTTTAGTGCTGATGAAATAAAAAACTGTCTGGCAGCTGATAAATACAGATTAAAGATGGGAAACCAAAGATAACGTGTGCAGCTGAGATAAAGAAAACTCTGATAAAACTGTTTCACTGGTGTTTTATTATCAGTTTGAAGGTTATTGAAAGTAGCATTTTTCTCATATTTACGACCTTGTTTTCTTTAGATTTACTTTTGAAGTGAAAGCTCATTTATAAGAAATTAAACATGCACAACTGTTTCCGCTGTTTTAACTGTGTTTTCTTTCTGAAATTCTCATCTCCATTAATTAATACATGGAGTAAGTAAAAATATATGGATTCTGGTCCACCAGTATTTTCCTCACACAAAGCTTTCCTCTCTCTATTTATTAAAATATTGAAGACTTCACCTGAAAAGATATTCTCTTCACAGAAATACAGAAGCCTTCAGTGAACATGCATCAATACATTTTGAACACAGATTTCTACAAACATCAATATTCTTCAGACTGTTGAGCTTTATTTATATTATTTTCATGATGTAGTAGTTATATTTTTGCCATGGAAAAAAACAACAACTTAAATTCAATGTATTAATTTCAAATTTTTAGCCAAAGTCTTCAGAAAACAAAATAAATGTAAGGATGCATGTCCACTGCGAGAGGTCCCAGGTCTGAATCCCGGACGAGCCCCCAATTTGTCATAACCTGGCTCAGGGCCATGACAAATACGGGAAGAATTCGTTGGTTGTTTTTGCAGCAAATAATGTGATTTATTGACAAGCAATAGAAAACAACCAAGGTTAATAAACTGCAAATATAAATCATTAAGTGTGGGGTATTGATAAGTCAAAAAGGTGCATTCGATGGCTGAATTGAGTCCAGGTAGAATGAGAGAGCGAGAGCAGCAAACGGCTTGGGCTTTTATACCCAGCAGGCACCAGGTGATCCAATCATTGCTGCTCACTCAGGTAACTAAGAGAGAGAGAGGAGATATTAGCCTGAGGTGCTAAGACAGAGACCATCACACCACACAAATAATCACAATTGTTTTTTTCTTTTAGACATGAATAAACTGTGGTTTCACTTTTACAAACTTATTGTCCTTCAAATGATCTGTACACTGTCTGGTTTTAGCAAATAAAAAATGATAAAGACGTGCATGTATGTTAGAGATTTTCTGAAACACGTTTTACCAAATCAGTTATTTCCAATCAGTGACAAAAGTAACAAAGACGCAGTGTTGTAAATCTGTTAAAGAAAAACGGCATATAAAACAAAAGTCCAGTTGTTTACATGTGTCAATGCAGACTGCACAGTTTCTCACTTGGGCTGCAGTCCAGTAGTTGCCTCCTAAGTCCTTTCCTAACTACTTTTCCTTAACCCTGATGGAGAACGTCATGAGGTTAAGGAAAGGAGAAAGGAGAATTCAAAAGGACTTAGGAAAGGAAAACTGGCGTGCAGAGAGAATCCGACTACACTTTCTCTACGCTACGTCATCATGTGACGGCGGATGTTACTGCTGCGGTGAAACTACAATTTTCTGAAGATGGACTACAAAAGGCTCATCTTAGAAGAGCTCATGTATCATGACAATGTTGTTCCTTTAGACAATTTGAGCATTAACAACCCGGTAAAAATGACGTCTGCATAACCAATGTTGTAGTGAGGATTTAAATTTATTTAACTATTCCGCCAAAAGAGTGAAATTTCTGTCCCCAGCATATTATTGTATGTTTAATGTACAAACACAAGTAATAATATATCAAAAATTATATTTTATTATTATACTAACCACCATACACATTAATCTTTGTAGAAATGTAGAAACAAAATCCTTCCAAAGCAAATTTTCTTTTGCATTTAAGTGTGACTCCATATTCTATCTACACTTTTAAAACAAATTTTGACAAAAAAGTCATTATATTTTGGTTAAAATTCACATTTTAGTGCTGTCCCCAGGTTTTGACTCATTGCTGTTACCCAAACACATTCCCCCTTTAAAATTCTGCTGTAAATTCATTGATGCTGAATTTACAGCATCATGTCATTTGTCCCCCTTAGATTAAATATGATAAAGTGCTGAGCAGAAAAGCCTAAAATAATAATTTAGAGGTGCTGAACAGGCTCCTAAATCAAAACTATGATATTGTATCACCAACTAATATCTGCAAATTATGTTTAAAAATGGCAACAAGCTGATCAGCTCACACTGTGGCTCTGCAGTCTGCAGGTTGGACAGTGGAGGGCGCTCTCCGCTGATAATGAAACAGCCTGGAAACCTGCATACACCCCTCTCCTTCTTCACTTGTCTAAATATTTTAATCTAAGAAATCATTACAGAGATAATAGTTTAAATATAACTCTGGATCTGATTAATATTTTACACTTTTATAACCTTTGATGAGTCAATCATTGTCTTTAAAGTTCTTCTTAACTGATTACCGTCTACCTGACCTAATTTAGTTTTCTGTCCGAATTTCCTTTTTTATGTCTTTGTGTGTTTGAGTAAGTTAGAGTGTATATTGAATGTGGATTGGGGGAGGGGGGATTGCAGGGATTCTTATGTTTTCATTTTACACAATTATGCAATTTTCTGCTTTTTATTCCACTTCTTGCTATTTTATTTTATGAAATGTAAAGCACTTTGTATTACAAAGTTCTGTATGAAAAGTGCTATGAAAATAAAAGTTTATTGATTGATTACAGCTTTGACATGTGAGATTACTTTTTGCTTTGATTTTTCAGCTAAATTTTGATCCAAAAACTGCTCATGACTATGAAATGGGTCTTTTAAATGAGACTGAAGTTTTTCTGTTGTTATACTGTGATTGCCTTTTATTTGATTTTTTATTTCAAGACTTACTAATCAAATGTTTACCTTTTAGCCTTTAATAAAACCCACATCCTGAGCTGTGGGTGTCTTTGCTGCAGCTCTACTCAGACCTTAGCAGACTGATGGCAGCCCAGATGGAGGTTTGATCTCCAGACTTTTCTGGAAAGAGCTGAATTGGGGTCAGAGGTCACACTGAGGCTGAACAGGTGTTTCCCCTGATGATGCGTCAGTCTGCACGGTTCTGTCAGGTTTACGTTTTTATGACTGTTGAACATTCACCCTGTCGTCTGAACGTGTGGCCTCACGCGTTCCTCCACATCCAGCTGACACACTGATGGTACAGTTCAGTGTTTGGCCTCGAAGAGAAAAATAAAAAGAGTTTTCAGACTGAACCACAGTCCTACCGTTTGTCTGATTACTGATTAGACAAAGTCAATCTGGTTCAGTGAGTCACTGGGAACATCCACGCTGCCAGAACAAAACGGTTTGGCTGATGAAACGTTACAGCAGGAGGGGTAATACCAGCAGAGACGCGTCATGTTGCATCATCTGCTGCCAGACTGTAATTTAATCAACTCTGAACTCATAAAGCGAGCGGTTAGGAGACAGAGGTGATATTAAAACACATGAACAGACCTGCTCACTGGAGTCTGTGACCATGATCACCAGAAGCAAAATTACTTTAACATCATGAACATCAATTGTAAGCCTGTGCTCGAACTATCAATACAGCAAAATATTGTCATGTACTTCTTGGGGATACATGGATCGATACTGCCTCAATGTTTGGAAAGTTCTTGTAAACACACTTTGGGTAATGTTAACAATGGCCCAGTTCAAAGTAGAAGCCAAGCTACAAGATTAAACACATGTTCCACATTTAAACTTAGGCCTACCATCTTTGGGGGACTGAATTTAAGTTCTTAAGTTAAAGAATGATTTGAAACTCATGCTTGTTCTTTTTCTTCTTGTAATAAAAACAAAGGTTGCTGGGAATTCTATTAAAAGAGTAGTCAATGTTCACAATTTAAGTGTATCGGGATACGTATTGTATCGTGGGGTTGCTGGAAATACTCAGCCCTAATCAATTGTCAGTTAAATCTTTAAAGAACTGCAATCCCAAAATATTCTGAATATAAGGCAGTGAACTGCATGACCTGGATTTTCCCAAAACCCCACAGTCAAGCTCAAAGTCCAAACTGCAGGGAGAGCTCCTGTGAAGGTTCGAGTATGAACAAGTTGGTCATTTTCTGAGAGGGTCTCCCGGATATTTTGTACAAAATTACAGGTTTCCATGTGTGAGATGGCTCAAAAAGGCCTGAAATGATTCTGGAATTACCTGGTAGAGTTGCATTTGTGATTGCAAACAACAGGATTTTTTTTTGCTCTTGACTGACCCTGAAATTTTCCTGCTGCTCCAGAGTATTTTTACCCTCCTCAGTGGGCATCTAATGTCAATTCAACATCAATATGACATCAAACACTGACATCAAATCAATGTCTTTGTGCAGCAACGTTTTGTTTGATGTCAAATATTTGATTAACAATGTCTGATGCAGTAATTGGATGTGAGATTGATCCTTTGGGTGGACTTTTTTACAGCCATAAGGAGGTCAAAGCTTGTAGGCTATTTATCATGGTAGTCAAAATCTTGGCCAATCTTCAACATCAAACTCATGTCACAGTGCCCACTGCATCTACGTCCACACTACTTCATTAGCTGACATGCAAACTGCAGGAAAACTCCCACTGTTATGGGCTGAAGAGTGAAAAGAGTCTTAGGGTGTTTTCACACCAACCATATTTAGTGCGCACCAAAGAAGTTTTGGCCCAGGGTTTGGTACGTTGGTATCAATGTGAATGCAACCACCGCACTTTGGTGTGCACCAAATCAGCCGGTCTGAGACCTCCATGAAGGGGTGGTCTCGATCCACTCCATCTCCCTACATTTGGTGCGTTTTCACTGGTGTGAAACAAAGTGGTCCGAACCGATCTACTTTTGATGCATTACTTCCTGTTAATCCCGCGGTTGAATCTTTTGCTTACTCAATTTGTCGATTTGTTTATTCTGGTTGAGGATTACAATGATTTACGAGGGTCCAGAAGGTCGCTGATGCCGTCTCAAACACGATAAAAAAACACACTTGAAGGAAAGTGTAAAAGAGAGCGAAACGTAAACATTGGTTGTTTAGTGTAGGAAATGGTTACCATGGTAGTCTCTTCTTCGTTCTCCTCCAGTTTGGTAACCAGTTACGTGCATATCGCCCCCTGCTGTTTCAAACTGAGTAAATACACAAGTGGGCCCGGGCTAGGTTGTTTCGAACCGCGCCGCAGCACGGTTCGAAACAAGTGGGCCTAATGTCAAAGCGCCCTTAAACTGCATTGAAACCCTGAACCCGGTGAGCTGCATGTGTGACTGCAGACTAAAGCGTTTTCCCAGACTTCACGCTGAATAAATGAATAAAAATGTCAGGTCATCATCTAGGAATGTCTTCCAGATATTTGTGAAGTAAAAAATGCAGGTTTTTATGCATGAAAGGGCTCAGACTTCTAGAAAATCCCAGAAATTATCCTGGAAACACATGACAGAGCTGCATTTATGACTGAAAAAGCAGGATTGTTCACTCCTGAGATATCCTGAAATGTTCCTGTTGCCATCAGTGTTTTCCTCTGACCCCATCCCTCCATTAACAGCCTCTGCAGTTCTGATAGTTTCTGGAAATTACCTCAGTTAGCCTTGCAGAGCAGATAGACCTGCCTGATTCTGAAATCCTGCAGGTCTGTCTTGCTAGCCTCCGTTGTCCCACGAATTCACTCAGCTGAATTCTTAATGGCCCAATCAGGGAAGAGAGGTGGGAGCTGTAGAATGAGGACGTGATGACAACCGGAAGTTGAGAACCGAAGTTGAGAGTGGACATGCCGATTAGCCTATTGTCCTCATGGCTACTCAGTGAAACTTGGCGAAATCTGCCCTCCTCAGAAGTTTACTTGTAGGGATTGTCTTTGTCGAGGTTCATGTCACATATAAGTGTTAAATGAATCATCTGTGTGGTACAATTTAGTGGAAGACGATAGTATAAGCCCATTAGCTGTTAGCAGCTAAGTTAGTGGCTAACGGCTAATGGTCATTAACAGTTATCAGCTGTTAGCGGATAAGTTAGCCGCTATGGCTGACATCCATGAACTGTTAACTGTTGTTAGCCATTAGCAGCTACATTAGCCGCTATGTATGCTATCTTCGATTGTCAACTCGGGCGAGGTTTCACCGAGTTCCCAGTAGGAAATTTTGACTTTGGGGGACGTTCCAGTTGCAGTTTCCTACTCGGAACCTGGAAATTCCTATTTCTGACTACAACTGGAATGCTCCAGAAGACGTGACCCAATCCAAAGCGTGCGTTTGTTGTGATGCTAATGAATGCAGCTCAGACCTTCCTCAGAACTCTGCATTGCTTTACAACTTCTTTTTTCAACAACTTACAGGATGCAAAGTGACAAGGTAATGTATCTCTTTCTAATTACATAGCGGTAGTTTTTGATGTGTAACAACAAGCAATTTTTGGAAATCTTAGTATCATAGTTTTGTACCTGGCTATATATCGCTACTTACAGCCTGGTGCTCTAAGACGTGTCTGAATAATATAAATTTGCTCTAGTTTTAATTGTCTTGTTCCTGAAGTTGAGTATCCAGGCCAGTCCAGCCCTGTCTGACCCGACCACGAAGGCTAAGGAATAGCATTTATAGATAACCAATTTTGGTGCTATAAAACTCATCTTGAAGTGTGTATTTCCATCAGGCATATATCTAAAAGTGCCTTTAAATATTTCTGAATTTATTGACCTCTGCTAAACAGTTGTGCTGGAAGTTAAAGGGTTAAATTGGACAATATGATTGGACACTGTCATTATCAGCTCTGAAGTAAAGTGAGGTGCTAACTACATCTCTCTTAATAAAGATTTTTTTTCTAATAGGCCATGTCTCTCTAACAGTTCACTATAACTCTCACAGTTGAAGGTATCTGTGTTAAAGGTGACTGCAGACTCCAACCTGGTGAGCAGGGTCAAGTCACAGTGACAGCATGTGCAAGTTTCACTTATCTTCATGACCATTTAATGATTTTTCTCAGACTGTTGCTCCCACATGTCGCTGGGCTGCAGTGGTGACAAACCCTGGCCTTTGTACTCCTCACCATGGATGAGTCACTAAGACTACCATCCCATGATTTCTCTTTTTCTGCCTGTGTTGCCTGGTGGTTTTGTAGACGACTGATTAACATAGCATACTGTGTTTTTATTTATCCATAGATGTGTGTGTATATATTACTTCAGTGAAAGTATAGATGCTCCTGGTCAATTATTACTTCAATACAAGTGAAATTCTTTCAGTCATTTTTAAATTAAGTAAAAGTACTGGAGTACCTGCTTTGAGAATAATCAAGTATTATGAGTACATTGTGGTTTTAATGTCAATGCATTATTGTATTGTTGACACAATATACAAGACCTAATGACTGACACAACCAACTGAGCCTGCTTATGGTAACCGTAGAAAAAAAAACATTTTTGTAAAATAAGCTAAAGCATACTGAAACGTGTTTAAACAGACAAAAGGACAACCATTTCATTTTGTAAACTTGTATTTAGGTTATACTTAAAAGTAATGTGCAACACGACCCTTCATAGAAGTGTAGTGGAGTAAAACTACTTTGTTACCGTCCACCCCTAAGATATCTATCTGTCACATATATCTACACTATATTGCTTAAAGTATTCGCTCACCTGCCTTGATTCACATATGAACAAAAGTGACATCCCATTCCTAATCCATAGGGTTCAATATGACGTTGGTCCACCCTTTGCGGCTATAACAGCTTCAACTCTTCTGGGAAGGCTGTCCACAAGGTTTAGGAGTGTTTATGGGAATTTTTGACCATTCTTCCAGAAGAGCATTTGTGAGGTCACACACTGATGTAGGATGAGAAGGTCTGGCTCTCAGTCTCTGCTCTAATTCATCCCAATGGTGTTCTATCAGGTTGAGGTCAGGACTCTGTGCAGGCCAGTCAAGTTGATCCACACCAGACTCTGTCATCCATGTCTTTATGGACCTGCTTTGTGCTCTGGTGCACAGTCATGTTGGAAGAGGAAGGGGCCAGCTCCAAACTGTTCCCACAAAGTTGAAGCATGGAATTGTCCAAAATGTCTTGGTGTGCTGAAGCATTCAAAGTTCCTTTGACTGGAACTAAGGGGCCAAGCCCAGCTCCTGAAAAACACCCCACACCATAATCCCTCCTCCACCAGACTTTACACTTGGCACAATGCAGTCTCACAAGTATCGTTCTCCTGGCAACCTCCAAACCCAGACTGGTCCATCAGATTGTCAGATGGAGAAGCGTGATTGGTCACTCCAGAGAACGCGTCTCCACTGCTCTAGAGTCCAGTGGCAGTGTGCTTTACACCACTGCATCCACGCTTTGCATTGCACTTGGTGATGTGAGGCTTGGATGCAGCTGCTCGGCCATGGAAACCCATCCATGAAGCTCTCTGCACTGTTCTTGAGCTAATCTGAAGGCCACATGAAGTTTGGAGGTCTGTAGAGATTGACTCTGCAGAAAGTTGGCGACCTCTTCTCACTATGCACCTCAGCATCTGCTGACCCCGCTCCGTCAGTTTACGTGGCCTACCACTTGGTGGCTGAGTTGCTGTCGTTCCCAAACACTTCCACATTCTTATAATCCAGCTGACAGTTGACTGTGGAATATTTAGGAGTGAGGAAATGTCTCGACTGGATTTGTTGCACAGGTAGGATCCTATCACAGTTCCACGCTGGAATTCACTGAGCTCCTGAGAGCGACCCATTCTTTCACTAATGTTTGTAGAAGCAGTCTGCATGCCTAGGTGATGATTTTATACATCTGTGGACATGGAAGAGACTGGAACACCTGATTCTGGTTATTTAGATGGGTGAGCGAATACTTTTGGCAATATAGTGTGCGTATATATATATATATATATATATATATATATATATATATATATACATATATATATATATATATATATATATATATATATATATATATATATATATATATATATATATATATATATATATATATATATATATATATATATATATATATATATATATATATATATATATATATATATATATATATATATATATATATATATATATATATATATATAATATATATATATATATATGTATACATACATATATATATGTACACTTTTTCTGTATACTTCAAATAATCTTCAGTAGAGACCTTGATGAAAAGAGGCCCTGACGAATATGGGGGTGGAACCCTCTCGCTGTGAGGCACCACACTACCTGCTGGACGACCTTGTCTTCAACTTCATGTTCAGTGAGGATAAAAAAGGACACATGACTCAGATTGTTCTTGTGGCAAAGTCCCGTAAGAACTATTTAATGAGCTATAAAAGCAGAAAGAAAATAAATATCGAGTACATTCAATCTTGTTAAGGCGACAGGTTTAGGGTGTAACTTTTTCTAAGGTCAGAAAATCATCATCAGCACACAAATTCTAAAAAAGTAGCTCTTTAACATCTTTTCAGTACAAATCATGTCAAGATTTTCTCTCATGAAAACGGAAACACTGGCATGTTTTGGCAGCTTAAATTCACTCTGAATGTTTGTCTGGTGTATTTGTTTTTTGTGTTTACGGGTTTCAGCTCGGAGTGCACACAGGATGAAGAACATGTTGAAGTTTAACCTTGTTTAAGCTGGAATAGTGCAGTTTCACTTCCACTCACTCGATAACAATTATAAAAGTCTTTAAAACACTAAAAAACTCTTCTCTCTACATTAGCAGCTTCCTCTCAGACATGAACAGTTCTTTAGTGTCGTCAGAAAACAGTCAAATGAGTTTATTCAGAAACGGCTCCGTCGCTCTGCTGCTCTGGAGGAGCGTCCAGCAGCTCGAACATGTCGTCGATGACCTGCCACAGACAGTTCTCCAGCGGGAAGTCATTGTCCACCAGGTTCACCAGGAAGTAGTTATCATGGATATACTTTATGATCATCCGTGATGGAGACTCGTCCTCGTACAGCTTGGCCCACTGCTCGATCCAGAGAGCGAACGCCTCGTCCTGAAGGAGAGGAGGAGACGGTTTAATCAAGTATTCTATTGAGTATTTTGGTGATTAATCGATCGTAATTGAGGATTTTTTTTTAGCTCATTTTATTAACTATGCCCAAATAATGTCATACTCAGACGCTAAGATTATTCAACAAGCTAACGTAAGGGTAAATCCATATTCTACCCCTTAGCCCTTCCTCTTCGTCTTCACCCTTCCCCCTTCCCCTTAGCCCTCTGTTTTGAGGGCCAAGGGGAAGGAGTGAAACCACACTGCTGAGAAATGATGCCACTCGGTTCCCACTACGTCATCACCAGCGTTACGGTAACGCAACTACTTTTTCGGGTAATAAGTAAAGTAACACACTAACACTGAAAATTTGGTAACGAAACGTAATTCCTTTTTTAATGTGGCGTGGCGTTACTTTTCCCACAGACCGATCTGACACTGAAGCTGCCTTCTCAGCTGCCCGCATTGGACATGAGCAGCGTTGCCAAGTCTGCTCGTTATAAGCTTCTAAGGGCCACAAATCTCGTGAGTCACAGCAGCGGGCTGCATTTTTTTAGGCTTGTTTCTAAAGTTTCTTCTTGTGGCTCTTCTGTCTGTGTGAATCCCACTGATTACCTTCCAGCTCCTAACAATAAAGCAGAACACGACTGCAGTAGGCAGTTTGTCCATTTCCTCGTTTCCTGGTTATTGCACATGCCCCAAACACACTCACACAACATAGTACATATGCCACAGCCAAAGTTGCCAGGTCTGCCTATTATAAGTGGCGTTCTTTTCTTGAATAGATGCTTGGCACTGTGATATTGAAATGTAATGTAGACGAAAATTAACACACTTTATATAGGTTTCTCTTTCTAAGTAATATATCACATTAGGAAAGGAAATAGTTGGAGGTTGCTTATTTCAGAAGCAAAATGTGTAAACACTGGACAGGAGCTCTGATTCCACAGGGTATGTGACATGATTTTGTAAAATAATGAGCACAAAAGAAATAACTGTTATGTTCTCTGTGGTTGAACTTTTTGTAGGTCTTCACATTTAGGAACAGATATGAGGTTCTGTCCAAAGTCGAGCAATGTAAAAGTAACGAGTAACGTGAAAAGTTATTTTTCACAGAGGGTAACTAAGTAAAGTAACTGTTGCTTTTGTAAGAAGTAGGTCATCACCCAGAGAAGCTCGCTGTCTGTGATTTAGGCAGATGCGACAATAGCTCTTGTTACGGCTGTGAAAGCTAGCTCGTTATAACCAGAAATTAAAAAATACCATCAACAATTCAAATTCAAGTATCTTTTAGTTTTAGTCATAATTTAGTCATCGATTTTTTTTATTTTTAGTCCAGTTTAAGTTGATGAAATTTCACATTTCAGTCAATGAAATCTACTGTAAATGTAGTCAACTTAGGCATTTTTATGTTTCCTTGAATTTCTGAAGTCCTGTTTTCCTCTTGGATAAAATCAATCATCTAATAACCCTTTATTGAATGTTAGTAAAGTCTGAATGTCTAAATGAACAGAAACAAATGTTCCTTTGTGTGAAATGCAGTCACCTTTATTTATTCTACCTGGCAGAGCATCTCAGTTACAATACCAGAACTGACAACAAACAGTGAACCTGCTCTACATGAATATATCAATTCATAAAGAGAGCAGCTCTGATTGGATCGCTCCACAACTTATCCACCACCACCAAGCTAAGGCAGCTGTGATTGGATGTCCCTCTGAACTCATCCAACCTTTCTTTGTCAGACATTTTAGTCTAGTTTTTATTTGTTGATGAAAATATCAGTTAATTTAGTTTGAGTTTTTGTCCATGTGCTCTTGTTTTTATTAGTTACTGTCTAGTTGTTGATGAACACTGACAAATATATTAGTAAACAAAATGAACACTGGTTCGGGCTCTGTCTCACCTTCCAGTACATGAAGCTGACGGGGTCGACCACGGTCGGCTGGACGATCTCTCTGCCGGGGAAGATTCCCCACGTCACGGCGTTGGGCTGCATGTCGTGGGCGTTGGTCAGGTTTCGGCCCTGTAAATAAAATAATCACACTGACTGTCCAGTGACAGATAAAGACACAAACCACAAAACAGGAGGATCAATCTTACGTGAACGTTAACGATGTGGTAGTTGACCCGCGGCTCGTACTTCTTCAGCACTTTGAGGAGAGCGTTGACATTCTCACTGGAGGTGAAGAACTCCAGGTACGCCTGTCAGGTTTAAAACAACCCAGTTAATGCTTTATTTATTTCAGATTAAACATCATTCCTCTGAACAAAAACACACCTTCTGAAAGACGTATCCCCCTGGAGGGCCCCAGCCCACGACGGGGTCGGCGGAGGGTTTTCCGTTGATGCTGGGCTGTGAGTTGATGGTTAAAACTCCTCGTTTGTTCACCTTCTCCAGCTCGTCCTTCAGCAGGTTTGTTTCGGGGGCCAGAGGCTCGTCGTTCCACGGCAAACACTTCACCTGATAGGAGAGGAAAGGTTCAGTTAGCCTGGTCATTCTCAGAGATGTTTGGCTACTTTTATTTTATTTATTCATGGAGTCTGGCAGCCTCGTCCCTGTTTCAGTCTTTGTGCAAAAAACTAGGGTTGTCCTGGTCTGATATCAGCAAAAAGCAAATATTAGATTATATCGGCCTGCATCTGAAATCTTCAATAAAAGCATTCATTCTAATTTATTTTTTATTTAATTAATTCAGTTGTAGAATATGCTTATGTTGAAGTTAAATACAGTGATTATTTTAAAATTTAAAAGTACATCTTTTTGTTTTTATCGGATTTATCGAGGTTACTTTTCAGGGTTGTCTAATTTATTTTTTTTATTTTAACTAAATGTGGTTTATTCTTATGTTTAACGTAACATTTATCTAACCCACTGGTTAAAAATAAATGGGTCAGTGTTCAGGCCCTGATGAGGCTGGAACAGTGTGAGTGCAGACATGAGACCAGAAGGAGGAACAGTCTACCAGACGGGCCTGGTGTGAACCCCCGGTCTTAACGAAGACAAAACCCTCTTCCTGCTCTACCTGGTGCCCGTTGCGGTTGGGTTGGGCTGTGATGTAGTTGGTGAAGACCTCGAACACGCTGGCTTCGCTCATCAGCTCCTCGCCCCACATCTGCAGCAGGGCGTCCTTAGACGATTTACTCTTCAGGTAGAACAGGTAATAGTCGTTCAGCTCGCCGAAGGCCGGAGACGAGGAGTTCCCCCTGAGGACATTTGAATGGACATTGTTATATTTTAATGCCTTAAAAATACAAACAGTTAAAGAAAACAGCCTTGTGGCTATTACAGGTAACAGGGGTAATGTTCTAATTTAAAGAAAAAATTCAATGAAAGGGGTAAGAAAGAATATTTTACAAAAATAAACTGAACCACATCTTCCCATCAGTGTTTATCTGTGGGAGGAACTAAACCCCCACCTGCCTATCTTTGGCTGCTCTACAAGGACTTTGATTGGCTCAGTGTAACAAAACTCCTCATCCAAAGAGACCCTGACTTTCTTGGACATTTGAACAAGAATCGTGACTTTTCTTTTTATGGTATTTTTACTTTTGAGAGTTCTTAATGTTGTGGCATTTTTCATGTGAAGCTATTTCAGTTAGAATCATCTGACAGCCTTTTGTGCTGTTTTGCGTTGTTTTACTTTTATTTTGAAAAGTTAGAATATAATGTATCCTGAAAAAAGAAGGCATTTTTTAAAAAGTTAAGTTTAAGTTGCAGAGTATAGGTTTCTTTCTATGTGGTCATGAGCAGTGTTGGGCACGTTACTTTAAAAAGGTAATTACTTATAGTTACTTTCCCAAAAAAGTAACTGAATAACTAATGGAATTACTCCTCCATAAATGTAATAAGTTACCAGGTAAAGTAACTGATGTGTTACTTTTCTGAAAACTCTTTTCCTCTTTTCCTCTTGAACTGTGTGTCTCCGTCTCTGTGTCCTTCCTTGTTGTTACCTGCTGCAGCAGCTCTGACATCATCAGCGGAGTTCTCGCTGTTTTTGGTCTCTAGATTTTAGATTTACTAACAACAGACAAACACTTTGCTTTAGGACATAATGGACACTTCACATGTGTGTTCTTGACTTTTACTTCTTTTACTTCCATTCTGAAAAGTCCAGTTTTAACTCCACAGACGCTCCAGACTCACCGTTGCTGCAGCTAGCTGTGTTGCCAGATTTTGCGATTGAAATAAGCATTTTTAAAGAGAGAAACCTACATGAAGAGTGTTTTAATTTTTATCCATGTTACATTTCAATTTCAAGTCTTATTTCTTGTTTTTTGTCTCTTAATTTACTTATTAAACATCCTTTTGTTCAGAGGTGGAACATCCTTTTCTTTATACAGAAGTGAAGGGAGGGGCTGCTGTTATTTACAATTCTGTTATTGCTAAGCAGTCTATCTAACCTTGATTTTTGTAACCAAAAAGACATGTCAGGCTTTATCTGAGTATTATCTTAATCCTCTACAGCTTTTTTATGGTGAAAACAGTAGTAACTACATTAGAAAGAAATTTAATTCTGGCTATAAGGATTTATTTTAGGTGGAAACGCCTTTTACCGTTGTTTTAAATTTGTGTTAGGGTGGGATAAAATAATTTTAATAACTTCTGTACTTGGTTTTTATCGATGGTAGATCATGCACCAGACTCTTCCTGGGATTGGGGGTATCAACAAGTCCAAATGAGCAACTGCACTATTAGTACGAGCCCAAAAAACTGCAGCCCACAACTCCCAATATACACATGCAAGTTGGAAAAAGAAGAAGCTAAATGTTGCTTATAATAAGCAGACCTGGCAACTCTGGCATCGCATTCTCTCGTCGGTCTGTTAGTGGTGCAGCTCCTGTCTGTGTCTGACTGAGTAAGGCAGGTCGAATCACAGCTGCTTGACATCGGTGCAAAGTAACGTGCCACAGTTCACTGTCGGTAACGGTAAAGGTGTTATAACGCATGAGAAATTGTTTAATTAGATTACCCATTACTGGGAAAACATAACGGCATTAGTAACGCCGTTATTTCTAACGCTGTTACTCCAAACACTGGTCATGAGTGAGTGCAGAATTGGAAGTATTCATCAAAACAATAAAATTCTATGTCTAGTATGTTTTCATCAGTGGGATGGTTTGTTTATTTCCAGTATTCGTGTGGATTTGGCTTAGAAATGCTTTTTTTGTTGTAATTTAACATAGCATGTCGCACTTTTTCAAGCTAAAAACACTGAGCTGAGGTTCATTCTGTCCCTACATGTACAAAAATCAATCTCACCATCTCCCATTGGGGAACTCGTCCCAGTCCTGGGTTCTGTAGATGTAACTTTTCGGTCTGGACGCCCAGAAGATCGGCCGAACGTCCTCCACCTTTCGTTTGGGATGAGCACTGACCGCCCAGGGAAGAGGACGTCTGAGAAAACAAAGACGCAAACTCTCAAAAACATCCAACCAGATTTCAGAGCTCACAGCTCCAATATTTAACGCACTGCAGTGTGATCAAGAATATTCCACACAGATTTAAAATATCTTACAATGTTCTCCTTTTAAAGTAGGGGTGTCCTGAAACAATACCGATATTGTAGCCTCAAGTATTGGCAGATACCGATATCGATCTGATACGATATCAGCAGGAATCAAACAGACTTTTATTATTTATTTTATAGTATGGACTGTAAGAAAAGGCTTGATCAGGTGAGATTACTCAAACAGAGAACAGTAGTCAGCAATAGTAGGTATGAGAAAAACTGACCCATTTGTTATTAACCAATGGGTTCAAAAAATTTAACCTTAAACAGAAGAATATAGTACAATGAAATAAAATAAATGAAAAAAAATTGAAGATGCTGAGGAGTAACCTCAATAAATCCAATAAAAACAAAAACATATACTTTTAAATTACAAAATAACCACTGTGTTTAATTTAGAAATAAGCATATTCTACAACAAAATAATCAGACATTTTAGCTGCAGGCCAATATTATCCAATATATGTTTTTTGCTGGCATTAGACCAATGTCCGATATCAATTTAAAGCTCCAATATTTAACATTTTTCAGCCCAATCTGAACATTTTAAAACTATTTTACTGAAAAAAGTAAAGGAGGGTCAGATCTCCTCCTGAGGGTTCTGGCCTCTGTGCTTTTGTCCAGATCGATCTGACACCTCGATCAGTAAAGATCGGTAAACTGTCACCGTCTTCAATCCCAACTCCGCTGTGACAGTCGTGACTAACCTGGGGTCTTCTATCCACAAGCCGAGCTGCCTCAGCACCTCCATGGTGGCCACCTCTCTGTTCAGGGTGTAGAAGTGAAGTCCCGGCACCTTTCCGCTGTCCAGCAGCACGCGGCACATCTCCACGGCATGCTGGATGCCGTAGTTACGGATGGCGGCGTCGTTGTCTTTGATGGGCTCGATGACTTGGGTGATCTCCTCGGGGACCTCGAGCTTCGACAGCTTGACCAGCTGACGCAGGGACTGATAACCCTGAGGGGAGAGTAACAGGTTAGCCTTAAAGTTCAGGAACAGATCTGGTCTATTAAAACATTTAAAAGAACTTCTACAGCAGGGGTGGGCAAGGGGCGGCCTGGGGGCAATCTCGTGAATCATTCCACCAATAAATGTGATTTATGAGTAACTCGTACTATATAATGCTCAAATTAGGATAGACATAGATTGCTAGCATGTTCTGTGTGTTTAACAAGTCATTAAAGAGCTTTGCCATGATTGTGTCCTTAAATATCTATGAGGCATTAATATATAACTTATAGTGTTAGTAATAACATTTAAAAATAATGACAGAGGTAATACATTTATCAAATTACAAATACATTAAATAAAAATAGTTATTTGTCATCAAATCATGAATTTTCATTTGGGTTCAAATATAGTAATGTGGTGTAATGTTATTTTCAAGGCTCTATATCTGCTACGTGCTCTACAAATAAACTTTGACTTGACTATTTTTCATTTGTTTAATGTATTTCCTCATTGAGAGTGCCCAACAGTATGTAACAGAGCAGGCCTCAGGCTAGGGCTGGGCGATATCGCCTAAAAATTAAATCCCAGTTTTTTTCCCCACAAAACTTGATTTACGATTTTAATCGATTTTTTTCCTCTCAAAGCAAAAAGTGACACAAAAATGACATGAATCAAGTTCTGCCTTTATGTTGTCAAAATATATACCTACATCAATCAGAATTTTCCTCTTAAAATTAAAGTGTGCGTCATAAAATGTTGATTTTGTAGTTCTAACGCAGGCAGGTTTGCCTACATAAACACTGAAAGCTGATTAACATGTTTCTCTCTGATCAATATTTAATCTAATTAAAAATAAATAAATACAAGCCTTTAAAAGTGCTTGTGCAAAAACTGACAGGGCCACCATCATGAAAACTGTTAAGTTTTAGTGTTTATATTTTTCTAATTTTACAACTACTTACAATTTATGTCAGTGAATGAAAAAAATCTCAATTTTTAATTTTTAAATCTTCTGCAGAAAATAATTTTGATTTATCGATTTCATCGATATACTTCCCAGCCCTACCTCAGCACTGAAATATACTACATGTGGCCCTCTTGGTAATAAAATTTGCCCACCCCCGTTCTACAATGTTGCTTCTACATGAACAAAATGTAATAATCTGACTTTTACTGTCATCAGATTTTCACAAATTTAATGTAAAACTGGTGAATTTAAATGATCTGACTGTAGAGGTGGGAAAAATGTGCATTTCTAATCAGTTTTTGTTGTTTGATTAATTTGCATTTCCTTATATGGATTGATTTAAAGCAAAAAAAGCCACAATTGTTTAGCATCTTCGGACACAAATAAAGTCCTTTCCTGTTTTCTTTGGTCAGAGCGGTGTTTCTTTTTAAAACCAACAGTTTATTTCAGTGCTAATGTTGTCGTATCAACATTTTTTTGGCTTTAAAGGCCTAAGCACGATGTCTTCTGCCTTTTGTTTCTGCTTTTCCTCAGTTTTAGTCCCCACTCATCAGGAAAACTAAAACATAATGACGTGAAAGAGGCCTCTGCTTTTTGTGACAAAGGGAGCAAAGGCCTTGATAGTGTTTTTTCTCAATTTAGATTTATGGCCCTTTTCCATTAGCCCTACTCTACTCTACTCTACCCAGCTCTAGTATACTCGCCTTGTGCTGCTTTTCCATTAGCCTCAGTCACCTGCCCAACGGGGTGCAGTGTCGCTGTAAACAGCTGAGTGGCACTGAGGTGACGTCATTTTGAGCGCAAAACAACAATCTGTGGCTTTTTTTCACAAACCGAGTAAAAAAGGAAAGCAGAAGAAGGCTGCAGGTGGTAAGAAGAAATACTCCTTGAGAAGCACAGGAGAGTTTTGGAAGCTATACAACAGAATGAAGCCGAGGACGAGAGCAATCAAGCTGCAAAGAAAAGACGTTAGCTACCACTAGCATGCTAGGTCGTCGCGCTCATGACTCATCGATGATGACATTGTCTGACCAATCAGGAGCCGGCAGTCGTGATGTCATTTATAAGTATCGACTCAGCTCGCTTGGAACCAGAGTGGAGTAGGTACTAAAACTAGCTTGCTTTAGGAGGTACCAGGCTAGTGGAAACACGCTGCAAATCCAGTAGAGTAGGGCCAAGGCGTGCTCGTGGAAAAGGGCCATTATTTTGACAGAATTTTGCAAACATGAGTCCTACAAAAGGCTTGACTGCACATTAATATGAACACTTTCAGAAGTTCTGCTTGGATGTGGGGGCTTCTCCTGTTTCTTTAACTCCTGGATCTCATCAGTGATCTACCTGGATTGGGAAGATCCCAGGTAAGATGGGACACGTGATCCCGATGGCTCTGCAGTCGTCCACAAACTTGAGAAAAGTTTCGACTCTGAAGAAAAGCTGAGTGATGACGAAGTCTGCTCCAGCATCCACCTTCTCCTTCAGGTGTCTGAGGTCGGCCTCGTAGCTCTCCGCCTCGGGGTGACCTGTCGGGTATCCTGATGAAAAACAAACAAGAATTCCCTGACGTCCAAGAAGATCTAATGTGAAGCTGCTTGTCAATATTGGTGCCATAATGACAGTAACACTGTAGAGATTTGTCCAGATGTGAATTATCAGTATATGTGTTACTGGGACAGAGTAAATGAAGATAGAAGTCAGAATCATTTGAACATTTCATCCTCGCCTAAAAAAAAACAAGTTTTTATTGTGAATATCTCTTTGGAATGATGCAGCTGCAGCTTTAGAACTCTATGAATGAATGTGAAAATATGTGAACATTACTTCTGCCAAGTTTGGGTCTGATAAAGTGATGCAGAGCAAAGTTAGAGAGGTTTTACTACAGAGTGGTCAGGCCCAATCTTGGCACAGTTTGGCTCCATTAGTCCCATTTGACATTTCTGATATACCAAACTTTAGATTTCACTTTTATGTCATTTTTGGTGTTCATTACACCCAGTTACAACAGTCTATATCTTCTTTTACTAATCCATGGCAGTTATGACTATTTATGAAATAAATAAAATCAAATTAAATATATTTTTTTGTTTCTTTCTCTCTTTTTT
Organism: Scarus forsteni; assembly: GCA_036419115.1. Lineage (NCBI taxonomy): Eukaryota > Metazoa > Chordata > Actinopteri > Labriformes > Labridae > Scarus > Scarus forsteni. The sequence continues at coordinate 4,174,389 of JAZDUH010000145.1, forward strand.
TGAAAAACAATCAACCAGAACTCTTAACAACCCAAGTCTGAATCAAAGTGAAACAGATTTGGATATTTGATAATTCATTTGCTTGGTGTTGATGTTGTGTTTGGTGTGTGTAAAAATGTCTTATATGGTTGTGTAGATGAAAATGTCCTGTTTAATTTGATGTGCAGCATGACTATATTTCTACATGAACAGTTCACTTTTTCTTATGTTTTATTTGGAGAGCATGCAGTCCTGAAATCAGGAACTTTGGGGCTGAGCAGGTTCATAAATGTATATTCATTTAAGACAAATATGCTGCTATACAAATACAGATTGATTTATTGAGTTTATATTCAGCAGAGACAAATGTGATTTTAGTCCTTTGTCTCTGCCTGGATGGATCCATCTCTGGATGTATATAAACAAATATATTTATTACATGTGTTTGTATATATGCATATATGTGTATCTATAAATGAGGCTTCAGCTTGCTCTGTTTTTAAATGCTTTGAGAGCACACTTGTTATAAACTGGTCTTATATAAATACAGATTGACTGACACAAACCTGCGACACAGATGTCGAAGTAGTCGTCAAACTCTGATCGGATGTGTTTGACGAGGTCGATGGCGAAGTTGAAGCCCCCCTCCTCGTCCTCCCAGTCTTCTCCCACAGGATCTGTGAGGACATCACAGCATCATCAGTCAGCTGTCATATGCATACCAATATACATAAATACAGGGATAGCAAATTTAAAGACTATTTTACTCACAAGACAGTGAGAATCCTACGAGCAATACCTGTGTTATTTACATTTATATTGTTACTGTTCCCTAAAACTTATTTAGTGAGTGCCTTGCCTTATTTATTGTTGTTATTTGCTATTTATTTCCTTAAACTTTATCATGAACTTGTATAATTATGACATGGGTGCTGCTGACGTCTTGGCCAGGTCACCCTTGTAAATGAGATCCTGATCTCAACGGGTTTAATCTGTTTAAAGGTTAAATAAAATAAATAAATAAATAAATAAATAAAAGACTGAGGAAGAATTCAATTTTTTAAAGAAACAACTGATCGAGGCCTTTGGGGCAGAACTCTTTAAAACACAAATTAGTCTTTACTTTATGTTTTTAGTGCTGTCAAAAATGGTTCTAATAAGAAATGTGGTTGAGGAAATCATATCATATAACACTTTCAGCTGGCATCAACATCTGCGGTTTGATTCTACAATCTGACAGGGACTGCATTTAGAAAAATCACATTTACATTACATTTACCATATTTTTCCATTTTTTGCTAAGCAAGATTTTTGTGGGACAGGAATTAAACGTCTGTCCCAAATAAACACCTGGTCTGCTCAGTGATTGAAACAAATAAACACCCCGGCTGTTATTTGGTATTGTACGGTATGTGTTTTCATGTGGACTGGATTATTTTTAAAACAGAAGAGAGGAACCTCAGTTTCAATACATACCTGGCTACCTGTGGACAGAGCCAACAAAGCAGAAAACCAAAACAAGTGAATTATTTTGTCCTGATCTTGAATAAAAAAAATATATTTTAGCCTTATATGTTTACATCAAGATTGTGTATAAGGTCCCAAAACAGGATGTGTCTTCTCTAAGTAAATAAGATTATTAGCTTTAAAAGGGTAGAAAAAGCTTGAATTTACTGTCAAAATGACATTTAATGAATGATATAAGTATAATCTAAAAATAACTACCATGTTATTCTTTATGTATCAGCCAATTAATGTTTGAAATACAGGCATATCAGTTAAAAAATCCAATCTCATGCATCGATAATTTATTTTATTCACTAACTGATGAATGAGATTCGTTCATTCAGATGTCTACCTCCACCAAGGAGGATATGTTATTGCCGGTGTTTGTTTGTTTGTTTCTCTGTTAGCAGGGTTCCTACAGTTCAAGGCTAGTTAAATTCAAGACTTTTTCAGACTTTTTTAAGGCCGTTTGAAATCAAATTTAAGACCAAGTCGACAACGAACCACAACTGAAACAAACAAAACAAACAAACAAAAACACCACATGAATTACCTGGGTCAGAGGCAATTTTAACCCAATGTTTGTTTTAAGTAAAACATCACTTTAACCTTTTTTTTAACCCCGTTTTTACAACTTTATGCCTATTTTGCCCCAATTCATCTTTTTTTGGCCACTGTCAGAACCACTTTTGGAATTTTTACATGGTTTTTGAAATTTAATTTCAAATTTAATTCCCAATTTTGCTGCCATAATCAATTTTCCTAAAACACTTTTGGATTTTTTTTGCCAATTTCCTCCCATTTTTTTCTCTCTCTCCAGGCACTGTAGGTAGAACCAAGACAAGCGTTTGCTCTAAAAGATCCTGGTGCAACCACATCACCGTTTTGTTAGTTCCGCTATTGTGATTACACGATGTTGCCACGAGAGTAAGTTAGTGAATTACTTTCGAAAAATAGATAAATGTTACTAAGTATTTTTTTTAATTCAAACTAACATAAATCTTACTAATGGGTTCAAATTTTAAGACTTTTGAAAATTGGATTTAAGACATTTTAATGCCAATTAAGGCCTTATTTTTAGAATAATGAATTCAATGCCTTTTAAGACTTTTCATGGATCCGCGGGAACCCTGGTTAGCAACATAACTCAAAATGTTAAGGACAGATTTAGATGAAATTTTCAGGAAATGTCCGGATCAGCGTAAAACCACCATGATGAGAAATGTGATTTTTGTGAATAACTACTGAACTATAACAGACGTCATTATGAATCCAAATGCTAATGGTATGTTTTCATGGTTAATAAATCTAAATATTTAGATGAAATAAAGGAAGGACTAATATTTATGGTCAAAAATACTACATGGGTGAGGACTGTGGCTCTTCTAGTTTGCATTTATTTTGCTCTTTGTGTTTTAAATCTTCAAAATATCAGTGTTAGAAGTGTTGAAGTCAAACTAATGAATCTAGTCTAACATCAGAGTGTATCAGGTGATGGAGCCCCCCCCCTCTCTCACCTCCCCTCAGGGCCATGATGTTCTTCAGGCCGAGCCGCTTGGCTTTGGCCAGGTACCCGGTGATCTTCTCCGTGGTCTGGTTGCAGCAGGTCAGGTGCAGGATGCTCTCCAGGCCGCAGTAGTTCACGGCCGTGCTGGCGATCATCATGGACGAGGTTTCTTTATCAGAGCCCGGGTCTCCCGCTGGGTGCCAGGTGATGTCTATGAACAGGGGCCCTCCGGAGCCCATCCGGTCAAACCTGAAGAAGAACAGCCAAGATGTTTATTAGTCGATCCAAACGGCAAGCTCGCTCCACTTTCAGGATCATTTATGATTTAGGTAGGGCTGGGCGATATTTGCTAATCTCAATATCCTGACTAATTGAAGCTCTTACCTACATTATGATTTATAAACGATTATTTTATATGATGCTGGAACAAATTAGTGGAGATACCGACGGTCATCGAAACTGTCTTCCTGCAGTATTTACACTTCACTTCTTAAATTATCTTAGTATTTGAGTATGATATTATTTGGGCAGAGTTAAAAAATGAGCTAAAAAAAGATCCTCAATCATGATCTCTCAATCGACAAAATGTTCAATAGAGTACTTGATTACTAAAAGAATTGATAGTTGCAGCCTTACTTTAACTTTCTGAAAAAAACACGAGGCACTGGAGGCCACCTCGTGTTTGGAGGCTGTGATCCCCCAGTGGCACGGGTTCACTTCACCCTGTGGCCCCTTGCCTTCAAGTCTTTCCTCAAAGTTTCTCACTTTGTACAAAGAGCTTTCTGACCAACAGAGACATAAAAATCTGAAAATGACTCCCAAAAGCCAAGCAAACTAAATCAGCCCTAACATGTGTGTAACCTCCTCTCTGCTCTCCTCAGGTTAACGTCAGAGCTAATATCACACTCACCTGGAGATGAGGTTGACGGCTCCGCTGGCCGTGCGAGGGGGGAAAAACTCCAGAGAGAACCAGTGGTCCCCGGACTCGATCCTCCTCTTCATCTTGTCCCGCAGCCTGTCGGTGCGGTCGGCGTCCAGCACCGGCGTGGAGCAGCGGGAGCTCTCCTTGGAGCTCTCCCCCCCGCTGTTGCTGGCCCCGCTGGAGTCGCTCTTGCATGTCTGCCAGCTGCCGTCGCCTCGCTGAACCTGGTTCACCATGATGGCAGATTTCACTGGGACAGAAAAATCACTGTGAGGTCAGTACACTCCAGAAATGCAGGCAGCAAACCTGGTCTGGTTTTCTGTCAATGCTGTTGTTCAAACTAATAATCTAACTCCACTAATCTCAGAAAAAAACAAGTATTTATCTTAGAAATAAGCAGCAGATGTTTGACTGGAGGTTTGTCTTACACTGCCCTCAGGGGAAGGTGAAAGCAGGAGTCCTAAATATTACAGTAATACTTTTGTCAACACTGTTCAAATGTTTAAAGTGTTATAGCAAAAGTCTGAAACAGGTAAGAGAAGCTATCAAGATTTACGAAAACAGAAAAGAATAGGGATGCACAATGCTGAATATTTGCAGATATCAGATATTTCAAAACTTAAATTGGTCAATACTGACATCCAGGGCTCGTATTTGTTAAGAACCTCATAATCTGATTCAATTTTGATTGAATAATGATTTAAAAGCTTCAATGTCCACTTGGTAAGAAGTAGAAATACAGAAATAGTTCAGAACACCTGTTGAAAATTCTAAAATATTAATTTTCATGCTTATGTGTGGCATGTCATGTCACTTTTTTTTGCAATAAAACACCTGGAAATTAAAAAAAGGCATAGTAATAACTTATTTGTGCACATAGAGTGCAAAAGTAAAAAACAACAGGTCTGTTTTAACTCTGAGAAAGTGCACAGCGCCCCCCTCTGGAGGTGGACAGATCCTGAAGATTTGCTGAATCTATACTAATAAAAATATTTTTACCCACCTCTACTCATATCCAAACGATACATTAAAATCACTTAAAGTCAATTAGATTACACTTATGTCATATATTAAAACATATTTGCATTAAGATTATGGATTTTTTCGCATATTAATCTGAAATTAAGATTATGATTTTCCCGAATAGTGCAGGTACATCAGTGTTTAAAAGGGCAGATGAGGCTTGATTTTACTGTTACTGTCAAAAATGCATTTCAAATATTGCATATGTGTTAATAAAATAAAACATTAGACTTTAAGTCATTACATGAAGTAATAAGTAAAGTAGAAGTACTATCTAATCTAATCTATAGCGATGTCGGCAAACTCTAATCTTATGTATCCCCAATTCATTTGACCCACTAACTGATAAATAAGATTCATTTCATTTTAATTTATTTTGCTTATTGCTTGTGTTCCAAAGCCTTTGAAATATAAAAATTAGAAGTCAAACAAATGTTTGTAATCCACTTTAAATCAATGAGTGTTCCTGCTTAATAACCGTGATCTTAACCAAAACAATCATGATCATGTTTTGACATCATCGAACAGCCCTAACACAACCCCATTAATCACAGAAAACAATTTGGAACTTATAAAACCACAAACTGTCACGAAATTGGAAGCTTTTTGTGCCCAACTTGGAGAAAAATGCGTCCATGTATAGACTCAAAATGTGACCGTGTTATATGGTGACTTTAGGGCGAATGCGTCACTTGCTGTCGTAAATAAAACCGATGTCAAAGGGGGATAATATCCTCCTGTTCAACTTTTAAGCGCTTTAATTTGTCTATTAGAAAAGTTTTACTAAGAATGTGTGAAATGAAAGTTATTTTCTTTAAGAAATCTTCCGTCTTTGTCTTGAAATGTAGCTACGACCGCGGCTCAAGGTCACCGATAAACTCGGTCGCCTTTTTAACCGAAACAGTGACTGGCATCCTTCGGCGTTCCTGCTGAACGGATATTCGTGAATAAGTGTAGAGCTTATGTTCAGGTCTACCTTTACCGTAACTTCAGCAGCTTTAGGAGCACTGACATAAGTCACAGCACGTGCTCGTGTCTTCTCTGGCATCACTAACCCACATACGGACCTGCTAACACAGGCTACGTGCCATGCTAGCCCATTGGGTTTCCATTGAGAGCAGAGGGCACGTAAGGTCTCCGTGCAACAAGACCGGGTATGCTACACCGACAGCGGGTAAATCTAACTAAAAATCATCCTCACCTCCCCGGCTTGGTGTCTTATTGGAGCAGGGCTGACTTCCATCCAACACAAAACATCAGAGTCCACAGCGGCAGCGTGGGAACCACAGCAAAACCCCCACGACACGGCGCTGCGTTCACTGCTGCACGGAAAACACGTCACTAAAAGTAACGGTTAAAACCCCTACTAATATTTATTTTTAAAGTTCCTTAAAACTCGATTTATGTTTAACTTTTGGCTCTTTAACCCTTGGCTTTGATCTAAAATAAAACATAAATTTCAGTCATAAAACACCTCTTGTTTGTGAGACAACGCCTTTTAGCTGTACAAATATAAATAAGAACTAATCAGTTTCCCTTGTCATCATGATTGTGGGTAAAAAAAACGAGGTTATAGTTAACCTGTCTAATAAACATAAGTAAATAAAACGAGTACGTTGCAGAATTTTCCTCAAAAAATGAAATATTACCGAACTGAGGCTTCAATTATAAAGTTGTTTTAATGAACTTTGATTTCCCGGTTTATAGGGTGTCATTGAATGCCCCATCAAAGGCTCCATTCAGTGTTAATGAGAATCAAAACTGCGCTTTTTACTTCGTTTAACGGGCTGAAAATTAGTTAATTAACGCTTTGATTGTCCATTTGTTTATCGACAAATTGTTTTGCAAAATTCCTTTTTATCTTGTATTGAGAAAATAATCTGGACATAAACTATGAGAGAGAGAGAAAATTCCAGCTGAAAGTCGGGATGCTGCAGGAAATTTAGCACAAAGAAATCACAATGGACCCCATCTTGAACAGCTCTGCAAAGTTTCTGCATCTGTTAGGCAAATACATGTGTATTTGTTATGAAATAGGCTTTGAAAAATGGGAAAATCCCTGTTATAGCCATAAATATTCTGGCATTTGTACCATTTTAAACATTCAGTATGTTTTTATTTACTGTTTACTTTGTTGCTGTCATCACTTCTCACAATCTCTGATCTCTAAACTCTATCAGCGTCTAAAAAACTATGCAGCAGCAACTTGGTTATGCTCGTCTGTGAGCTAATAACTCAAGAAAATCTCAACAGATTTTACATTTATTTTAATTTTCAGGGAATCTTGATCATGGCTCAAGAAAGAATTGAATCGATTTTGTGATCTGAATGTGAATCGGAATCCAAGACTTTTTTAATAAGAACCTGACTAACAATAACAGAGATTGGTGAGGTTTGTGTTCTTAGATCAGTTCTATGTCTTTGTCCAAAAACTTTTATCTTAAAGACTTAAATATCTGAACATGCCACTGAGTTATTCAAACAATCAGAAAAGTGCACAGGAGCTATCCTCTGATATCCTCTACTAAGGGCTATGAATGGCCTTAAAATAATATGTTATTTTGTTGGAGTTATGTAATGTAAAAGATGTCTGAGTTGTACATTTTTGATATGAAAAACAGGGAAAAGCCGGTGGTTTTTGTGGGTAAGGAACAAATAAATCTTTATATATTTATATATATATATGAATATTTTATTATATATATAAGGAAATAGTAAGATATAAGATATAAGAAAGTAGTAATTAAAGCAATTGTTATAGTAGTTATAATGATAAATATAATAAACAATAATTTTACAATATTTAGTCCAGTCAAAATATCATTAGTTTGATATTCTCATTTATGACTTTTTGCTCCTATGTCTTTATCAAAAAATAATGAACAAATTAAAGGGGATGAACTGAAGAAGTTAATACAAAATTAGGTTCTTCAAACTAATGAAGTTATGAAAATATGGATTAAGATTTAAAAGATAATTACAGTTAATTAATATTCAATAAAGGAGCAGTACATTTTTATTATATTTTTATTTTGATATGCACACTTTTTTGTTGTGTTTTAATTGTTTTCACTTTTTTTATACCGCTCTATTATTTGGTGTTGATTCTGTTCATGTTGGTACTTTCATTTGATGCTGATCCTGCTGGTTCACCACGGTAAACTCACGTAAACTATTCCTATACTTTTCTATTTATTTATTTTATAAACGTGCCATATAATTAAAGTGGACTGGATTGAATGATATTGTGTAACCTAAATTACAATATTTATATATTTTTTTCATTTAATCTAAAATGGCCTCATATTATCTCTATAACATTTATAAAATAATGGCGTCAATGCTGCGTAAATTAGACGCAGTTATGACGCCTCGAGACAAACTTCCGTTTTGTCCATCTCATGACTTTGTGGGAGTGCCGCTTCGGGGGCATTTACTGTAATCGGAAATGTGAGAACTATTTAACAAAAAGGAAGATGTGATGAGCACACGCTGTAGCACGAAATATCCCAGGGACTAGGACACAGTTTGAACCTTTGATTGGTTTTAAATATCATATTTGACACACTGTAAAAATAAAGCCTGACTTTTTCTTTTGGGAGAAGTTGGTCTTTTTAAAAGGGGCGGATATCCCACGGACCCTGAACACAGCATGACACAACAACGAAGATGGCGTGTTGTGGAAACTGTTTTTGTTGCCAATGCTGCTGCAGAGAAGGGGAGACAAGGACACCAGAGGAGCTGGTAAATGTATTTTTAATTAATGGGCTAAGAGGGGGTCTGATGATGATTTTAATTCGGGTCAGGTGTCATGGAAACCTCCTCAGGTCTCCTCAGTTCACTGCTGAGCCTCTGCTCGCTCCACCCTGCTGCTGCTCTGTCACTGCTCTGTCTCTGCCTTCTGCATGGAAACCAAAGTAACCTTAAACTCATTCATTTTGCCAAAGTGACAGTAGGACCACAAACACAGCTATATTCTGAGTTTGACTTTATTATTGGGGTTTGCTGTTTGATGTGTTTCCTAATGCGCAAAGTGCTAAAGTTCCGTAACAGAACTCCATTTACAAATATCGCAAATTATATCTGTCCTCTTATATTAAAAAGATAACCTCAGTTTTCATTGATCATTTTTATAAATTAAGTTTAGTCTAGGTCTTGTCTTTAATTCGGCGTGTAAATTTAACACCAGTTCTTCTTCTGTTTTGTACACCAAACCCTTTAGCTAAACAACTTACCTTTAAAACAAGTGCATCTAGTTGGATGTACACAGTGGGAAACTTACAAAAAGATGAAAGTGGTCTTTATTCTGGAGTCTGTTCACATAAAGTGAATAATCCAAGCATCTATTTCTATACTTCAGTGTCTTAAGTGTCCCAGTATATTTGAATGATATAGGGGATCAATTGATAAAAGTTAAGTAGATTTGTCAGCTATATAAAGCATGTTTTTAAAGCAATTAATGCGTTGTCAGGGACTTTTTAAAAGAATGATAGCATTGGTGTTGCTTGTTTTGCCTTGTTTAATGATACAGGAATATATCAAAGTTAACATTATGACCTGATTTGAAGAAAAGTTGATTTATTTTTTAAATGTTTAATGTTTTAATGCACCTTCAAGTTAAGTTTGATAACAGTTTCATGGTCTTTTGTTGATTAAAAATTGCTTCATCTTAAATGTAAGTACATGGCCTTAATGACAGCTGCACCAAAATGCAGTTTTATTTATACGGAGCTTTACAGTTCAACCTTAAATTATTTCAGTTTGAACCAAACCACCTTAAGCCAAAATGTGCTCTAAAAATGGAAGTTAAAGTTGTCATTGGAGTAATTCTGGTTTATCAACTTCTCAGCAGCCCAGCCCATGCCACAGTAAACATTTGAGCACAGCACTGGAGGGACAAGGCTGTACTTAAGTCCTGAGAGGGGCTTGGTCAGACACAGCTCTTTAGTGTTTACACTTAATGGGTTTATTGTTACACCAGAATTAAAATCCAAGTGGACATATAGATAATGTTAAGTTAAATGAAATATAGCTTTTGTAAATAAGTGTCAAATTTTATTTCTGTTTGTGTTTTTACTTCTGGAAGTTCTGGAAGGTTGTGATGAGTGATTTTAACCCTTTGGTTGTGTGCTGTATTTATATTTTTGATGCTCTTGTATTGATAAAATGGATCTGAAATTAAATGGTAGCCTAAATACAAATCGACGTAAGAAAACTACACCATAACTGTGCAGGCTCCACTCTTTTAGACGTGTTCTTTAAATGTGCAGAATGTCCGTAGACTTTGGTTTAATTCACATCATTAACGCCGTTTTTCTCTCTCCTCTTCCTAAGACAATCCTCGGGGAGATCAGAGATGAAGAAGATGAGATCTTACCCAGAAAAGACTACGAGGTGAGTGCTGAACAGGCAGACCAGGAGTTCAGTGTTGATGTTTTCATGCGGTCGCTGCAGTGCACGTTTGACTCGGTGCATGTTTGGCCTTGGTGAAAGTGACTCAGTGTTTGTTTTGGCTCAACAGAGTTTGGATTATGACCGCTGTATCAACGAGCCCTACGTGGAGGTCCTGGAGGGGATGGACAACAAGGTGAGAGCAGTGTGGGTGAATTCAGGTGTGAGCAGACTGTTTCTGTTTCTGCAGTCAAACAAACTCACGAAACAGAAAATACACCGACCGTGCTGGATTACTGCAGCTTTATTTATGTGTTTATTCTTTTATTTTTAATTTAACATTTTAACATATACACTACTAAATCTACTTTCCATCCAGTACAATCAAACATGACCCTCTTCCTCAGTCTTTCACCATCTATCAAAATAAAATAATTACATTACAATATAGACAAATACTATTACATTATATACAAGTGTTATTAGATTCATACGAGTACTTGAACAATGACTTGGCTTTATAACTAAATAATTCATTACCATATAATTAATTTTCAGCATCTACAGTTTATTAACATTAATCATCATTAACATTTGCAATTAATTATTGTAAAAAAGCCCAATATTTTAGTTTAGAACAGTTACTTTGTGGAGAAGCTTATTGTTTGTATATGCTTAATTAGGAGATATGTGATTATAAATACAAGAATGTGTATTTAAATAAGTAATCATGCAAACAATAAAGATGATATTTAAATATGTCTACATATTTTATATAATATGTGTAGGATGTGTGGATCTGTATAGAAATAAATTTTGATATACACTTTGGTATTTTTTGGAGGTGCTTGTGAATTATTATTATTATTATAATTCAATTATTTATTATTATCATTATTATTATAAATAATAATACAACAGCAATAACACAACAACAGTAATAATGATGATTATAATAATACAAATAATACAAATAATTATAATAATATAATATATAATAATATATAATAATAGTAATAATAATAATAACAATAATCATAATAATAATGACAGCAATAATAATAATAATAATAATAATAATAATAATATTTGTTTCCATAATGGATCTGATTTGTTAGTAAGGGGCAGGACTAGATGAGCTCTTTTCTTCATTGTGTTTCTTCTCAAACTGAGTATTATGTGACAAATGTCTGATGTACTTACCTTTTATGTTGCCTTGACTAATTGTTGGTTTTTCTTTTCTTCATTTTTAAGTTTGAGATTAATAAAAAAAAGAATGACCTTACCTATTCATATACAAAATAAAATAAAAAAAAAGTGAGTTTGTGTGCTGCACATGGATTGCAGGGGGGGGGCAAATCATGTATTATAATGTACCGTATAATTAAAATATTTTCTTTTTGTTAATTTATATTATTTCTTTATTATGTACGATTTTAAATGAAAAGTGCAACACAAATAAAGTTTAGTTGATTGATTTTATTTGTGAAATGCAAAACTCAAGAATGAAAAGTGACTTAAAAAACTTAAATAAGCTCTTATTGACCTTTTAATTTTTCTAATCTTGTTTTGAGTTTACATTTCTATCTTTAATTTTTGTCCCAACAGAAAGCAGGAAAGTATGAGGCCGTGCGGTGGGTGATGGTGTTTGCTATTGGAGTCACAGTCGGTCTGGTAAGTTTGACTTTAAGAGTTCACCTTCTGCTGTTTTGAGCCAGTGTTTATTTTTACAGCACTTTTTAATTTAGTTTTAGTTCTAATTCAAGTCTTATATTCCCTTTAGTGTGTTCATGTGATAGAGCCCTTCTACGTGCAAGACAAAAACGTCTGGTATCTCAATTACGGAATGGGAATTAAAAACTATTCAGGTCAAGAACGAATAACAACTGTCTTTAATAATATCATTATTATTATTGCTTAGAAATTTCTTCCTCTCTTCTCTGCATGCCTTGCAAATCTTTATGCGGTGTAGATGTAGGATGGATTTGTCTTTACATCTTAACATTTAATCTCAGGATGTGTTTGAAGCCACATCCCTACAAGGGCTGAACGATTTAAGAAAATAATGTAATTGCGATTTTTTTCCCCAATATTGCAATTTACTCTGCAAGTGTTTTAATGTTCCTTATCTTATGTATTCTTAAACAAACATAAGCAGTAGATCTTTTTATAGTAAAACCAATATGACATTAAATTAATCTAAGGATAAAAGATTTGAGAAAAAGTGGAGAAGTGAAGAACAGAAGCAAAAAAGGTATGAAATTGTAAAAACTGGGTAAAAATGGTATGAAAGTGGAAAAAGGTTAATAAATAGGTGCAAATAGGTATTAAATTGCAACAAAAAAAGGGGAAAATTGGCAAAAAAATCCAAAAGTGGCTTAGGAAAATTGAATATGGCAGCAACATTGGGAATTAAATTTGAAATTAAATTTCAAAAACCATGTAAAAATTCCCAAAATGGTTCTGACAGTGGCCAGGAAGAGATGAATGGGCGCAAAATAGGCATAAAGTTGTAAAAATGGGGTTAAAAAAAGGTAAAAATTGTCCAAAAGTGGGAAAAAAGTGTATGAATAGAGGTAAAAAAATAGGCATGAAATTGCAAAAAATTACATCACAATGCCAAAATGTTCAACACATTTTGGGCTAAAAATATTGAACCTTCTGCGATTTGAAAATTGCAACAAGCCATATTGCGATTTAATCTAATATACAATTAATTGTTCAGCCCTAATCCCTACCCTCGATGAACTAAGCCTTCACCTTTTATTGTAATGTACTTTTGTAAAATGACTTTACATTATTTGTAAATATGATGTTGCTTCTGTTTCTTTCAGGTCGGCCTGTTTGTGGATTTCTTTGTGCGTCTCTTCACTAAATTAAAATTCTCTCTGGTTGGTGATTGTATCCTTTAATCTGCATAATGTATATTTATTATAGTTTAATCTGAAAGACTTGAAATTATATGACTGCAGTTTTTATTACAAGGAAAAAGAGGAACATGTAGCCAGACTGAGAGATGTTATTAATTAATTTAAAGGTTATATTTTTGTTTGTTTTCCATCTTAAGCTGCCTGTTTATTAATGATGGATGTTGGAGTTAACCCTTTAACTACCAGCTCAAATTCAGGGATATTTAATGTTTTAAAAAACAGTTCAAAGCAAATTATTGTTTGATTCTGTTAACATTTTAGGGAAGAGCGAAAACTCCAAACTAAACAAAAAATACAGATATATTTTGTTGTGTAATTTAAAGGCGTTAAAGCTAACAGTTGATTATGTGATGACATAAAAATGCACAAATATTAGGGACAAAATCCATTAAAAAAAACAGAAATGTTTGTGAATAAAGCAATTATATCTTAAGATGGATGATATTGAGATTGACTTAAATCATCATATCAGTAAATGGTTACGTATTTAAAATAATAATCACAATTTTTTTCCCCTTTCATTTTTTGTTTTTTTGTTCACCACCACCTAGACAGAAAATAATACATACAAAAAACAACTGATAATCATAGTATCATAACATCATGATAATGGATAACTAATACAATTCCAAATGTATTATACATACATGGCATCGCAGCAACTTTCCATATATATCCCTAAAATAGGTTTACATTCAAGACGTATATTTCCATTATTTATGTATCACTGAAATAAAGTATATTACAATAATTTAATTAACAAATGAAAAAGAAAAGACAATTATATATAGGCTGCATATAAAGAAAAGGAAAAGTGAAAAAAACTAAAATAAAAATAAATAGGTAGATACAAATAAATGAATAAGTAAATAGATTGGCATTCTATATCATGCAGTTAATTCATAAGAAACTCACTTCATCTGATTTTATTCCACTTTCACATTGTCAGTTTTGTACTTCATTTGAAAGGAGGCCCATCTTTTTTCAAACAGCCTTTCTTTCCTATTTATTTTATGGGTTATTTTTTCCACTCTATAAAAGCTGTGCACTGTTTCTAAAAACTTTTCCAAGTTAGGAGGTTCAGTCTTTTCAATATTGTTTGAAACAGAAAGACATGTAACAGTGTATTAATGACACCAGCTGACACAATAAAGTATAGAAATAAAATAAAATAAAATAAATGATATAACAACTTTTAGCTTTTCAACCTTTAAATTCCACACAAAGACAATATCAGTTCTTTTGGTTTGATTGCAGGTTTTTTTTTCTTTATCCCAAAATATTGACAGAAACAAACAATGTGTTTTTTTAAACACATTCAATTTTCCTTTATTTATCGACCTCTCCAAAACAGTTGAGCTGGGAGTTAAAGGGTTAAACTTTACGGAGAGTTGTCTCATAAAAACCTTAAATATCTGTCTCACAGAATTAGAGAGCTTTCTTTAGTAGATTAGCTGATACAGAAGCTCAGTTAGATGAATTATTAGAAATATAAACCTGATAACTGTCAGTGTTTGCTGGTTACTCGACCCTGACTGAAACCCTCCAGCTGTGGAGAAGTGCACCGATAACGGCTGCCTCGCTCTGTCCCTGCTCGAGCTCCTGTCCTTCAACATGACCTTCGTCTTCATCGCCAGCGTGCTCGTCCTCATCGAGGTGAGAAGGCTGGGCTTAAGTCCTCTTTTTACTAAAACAGAATGTCTCTCACTTAACCAGGTTTGACTGGAAAGCTCCGTAAAGAGGATTTTTAAGTTTAAAGTCTCTGAATAGATTTTTCTTGGTGCAGAGATTGTTCTAAATTGTTTCATGCTTTTAAATTTGTAAATACATTTTTTGTATTGTGTAGTATTTTCATTATCATTGTGGCACCTCATGGTTGTTTTATGTTTGTGATATTAACTTTGAGGGTATTGCACCAAGACACTAAAGTTTTTTCTCTTTTATTTTCAGCCCGTAGCAGCCGGATCGGGAATCCCTGAAATCAAAAGCTACCTGAACGGAATCAAAATTCCCGGGATTGTTCGGCTGCGGACGTTCCTCTGCAAAGCTGCAGGAGTTTTGTTCAGTGTGGCTGGAGGTAAGATACAACACAAGGTGCTAATATAATAGAAAATCTCAATGGACCTCTAAGATCATTCATGCAAGGGAAGATAATCCACTCTGTCTCATGAATGCCTCTATCGCTACTATTTGTACTTATATTTCTATGAGCAAAAATTTAAATATGATAAAAATAAAAGTCAAAAACCTAAAAAAAATGTGCGGCAACCCTTTTCCATTGTCAAAAAAAGATTTATTTACTCTCCAAATCACCAAATAACTCTGAATATTAGTATTAATGTTGCATTAGTGTTGGATTTATATATTTGTATATATATGTATATGTGTATCTTTATATGTATGTATGCATGTATGTGTATTAGGGATGAGATGAAATATCGTTTGGCAATATATCGCGATACAGTACGTGACGAACTCCATCGAGTTTGAAAAAAATGGATCGCAAAATGAAGACGTCACGTCTGGTAACAGTGCATGTGACCAGAAGTGACAATAGACAATAAACATTAGCACCAACTACCTTTCCTCCAAAAAGCCGAATGATGGAGTCGAATGAGGTCGAAATTGAGGACGCTCCACCTGGATACAAGTCATCTGTCTGGCAGTATTTTGGCTTTCTCATTAAAAAAAGACAAAGACGGCGAAAAAGAGCCTACTGCTCGTTAGCATACACTCTCTCTAACCTCTCTAGGGTTAGAGAGAGTGTTATTGTTTGTGTTTGGCCTGTTAGGCCTTTTGTTTTCCTGTGTGCAACTAAAAAACAAATAAGTTGTAATTATACTGTAATATTTTTTCTTTTTTACTTTTTTGATATTGTATCGTGACGTATCATATCGTGACCCGGGCATATCGAGGTGCAGCGTATCGTGAGTTTAAGTGTATCGTCCCATCCCTAATGTGTATCCGTAAAATGAAGAGTTTTATACTCTAATGTAAAGTGTCTTGCGATAACACTTGTTATGAATTGGCACATAGATTAATTGATTGAATTACTGTTTTTATGTACTCTCGACACCATTGGAAATGAGAGCACGCTCTCAATGGAATTTCGAGATTGAATAAAGAAATGAATGAATGAATCAGGACGAGAGGTTAGACTAAAAAATAACATTAATTGATTCTTCAGACAGTTTTTATTTTTGCCCTGTTGGATTAACGTGTCAGTAAAAGTTTAAGAATCCAAATTACAGTACAATAAGTGCAAAAATGAAATTATAAGGTGCTGCTGGACTATTGTTGACGCTCTTAGGTAAGAGTGCCATAAAATTGCACCATATGGTTTTATTTTCATGCCTGAAGATTCTGCAACCTTCATATTTTATTGTCCTTGTGTCATAAAACAGTTTTTTTTTGTAATGACACATTCTTAAAAAGTCATAATAGAAGAATTAAAATATAATAATAAGTAAAAATATGATTTTTAAATGCACAATTGAAACTTTTAAACACATTAACTGTCAAACTAAGCCGTCTTAGCTCTTACCTCCATCATAATATTGATAATAATCACCCGTGTGTTTTTCTTCTTGCCTGCTCTCAGGTCTGTTTGTGGGTAAAGAAGGTCCGATGATCCACAGCGGGGCAATTGTGGGAGCCGGGCTTCCTCAGGTACAGCATGACACACCTGCTGAATGTGTTAAATATCTGCAGGATCAGTGAAGCAGCAGCACGTTCATGCAAACAAATGAAAAACATGTGTGTCAAAAAGTATTCCTGAAGGGTTAATTCAGGTTGTGAAGCTGCTTGGGGCCCATGACAATCTGTTAGGAATAGGTGAACGACTATATAGTTTTTATTTTAGATGTTTTACCCGATGGTCCTTAGTTAGCACCCTAATTTATTAGTGCCACTGGTCTCAAGCAACCACAAGCCTGAACTAACCCTTTAATAAACACAGCTACTTAAATTCCCCTTATTGATTTATTATTTTTCTCAGTTTGTCATATTAAATTATCCAACGTATTAGTATAAAGTCAATTCTGAAGAAAACCACGTCAAATAGAGGATTTATTAACGTGGACTTCACAAGTTGATAATATTAAAACCAGCCACCAAACAGACTTTAAACATAAAGTATGTTTAATAAGACGGAGAAACAGCGGTGAATCAGCAAAGACTTCCTAATCCATTTATTTTTTCCACTTATCAGAGCTCAGACCAAGCTGATCCTAATGTCCCTCTACAGAAGATAAAGATAAATAAATGTAATAAAGATAAATAGATTTTAAAAATCAATCCAACTGAGATTATATAAGAGGGGATAATGCAAAGTTTAACTTAGTTTACTCTTTAGTTAAAGCCTGTCTCCAAAAGAAGTCTGGTTAAACAGCTTATTATCATGATTATGTGACCGATCAGTTTCTTTTACAACAGTAAACAGCACTTATCAGATTAAATCTGCTCTTTAAATAGTGCTCTACAGCAGGGTAATCTCTGTCTTTATCACAATTTTATTTGTGAATCATTTATGACCCTCCATGTTGATCTTTGGCCTTAGGATTGCCCACAGTTGGAACAAAACCTACGAAGAAAACAAGATGCTACTGCTAACGATAAATGAATTGATCTCACGTTTTTGTTTTTAATAGTAAACAAACAAAAATATCGAACAGATATTTGTAAATCAGCAGCACATCAGCACTTTCCTGTAGATTAAACAGTTTTCCTTTAAGATCGTGTTCCTGTTCTTGACATAATAATAGAAATAATAACAATGATAATAATAATTATAATAAAAATAATAATAATGATAATAAAATAATGGAAATCATACTTATAATACTACTACTACTATAATAATAATAATAATAATAATAGAATAATAATAATGAAAATTATTAAAATGATCATAATACTACTACTACAACTACTACTACTACTAATAATAATAATAGCAATAAAAATAAAAATAACAATAAAAATAATAATGATAATAAATGAATGAAAATCATACTTATCCTACTACTACTACTACTACTACTTATAATAATAATAGAATAAAATAATAATATTATTAACAACAATAATAATGACAATTATTATAATTATCATAATACAAATAATAATAATAATAATAATATAATATAATAATGATAATTATAATAGTAATGATGATAATGATACAGTTTATATATCACTTATCTAAACAGGGTTACAAAGACTTTTACAAACAAAACAAAAAAAATAACATCAGAATGAAAGAGAAATAAAGGAGAAATCAGAGGAAATTAATGACAGAAAGTGTAATACTTAAAACAGAAAGTGGAAAAGCATGTTAGAGCCAGAAATGACAAAAACAGAGCAAAATAAATAAAGCATTAATAACACCTAAGGAAAAAGGAAAGAAATTAAAAAAGGCTAAAACTACCCAAAGATTAAAGAAAATAGAGGATAAAATAAAGGTAAATAAAACCAAAAGAGGATAAAAAGTAAAAAAAAAGATTAAAAAATGAAAGGATAAAAGATGCTGCCTGTGAAACTGTCTGACTAGAAATAAAAGAAGCATCAGAGATAAAATAAGCTCAGTCTGTTGTCAGCATTTAAACGGAGCTGCTTTGACTTCCTGAAAAACAGATTGTCTTCCTGAAATGATGCGTGTTCAGCAAAGCTCTGATTATTCAGAGGAAAACTGTCCTTCAGCTCTCTGATATTCACAACACTGTTTTTATTTCAGAGTTAGAGAGTCCAGGCATTTTAATTTATTAATGCATTTACACAGTTTTGTGTATTCTGGCTTATGTTTAGTTTACTTTATTCACTCATCACCCAGGAAATACAATACAATACATGGTGAAGACAAGGAGTATTTTTTACACAATCAGACGTGTAAAGAGTCACCCTAAGGAAGCTTTTTTAACCTCTTAATAAGGGGCCTGGTTTTCCATGAGTATAAGATATTGGCCAGATATCCTTTATAATATAGACAACATACAGATAATAGACACAAGCAATAGACAATCTCTGTTTTCTGGTTACTTTGGATTTGATGTGAAGTACAGTAGAGAAATAAATAGATGCAATTCAGATACAGGTATTATTATTAATCAGCACATTGAACAAACTTTACTAGGAGTTGAATTTTTTTCTTGAAGGTTCTAAAAGAGTTTTAAAGCTTGCTTGTATCTTGTGTCATGTATCCTCATCAGAAATGTTTTCTGTCTCAGTTTCAGAGCATCACCTTCAAGAGGATCAGGTTTGACTTCCCGTACTTCCGCAGTGATCGGTATGTTTCTCCTTAAAATCGGCTCATCGCTGCACTGAAGCCTACATTTGACTCAGAAGTCAATAATGTCAGTGTCTTTGCTGTGTCTCAGGGACAAACGGGACTTTGTGTCCGCCGGAGCTGCTGCAGGAGTCGCTGCAGCCTTCGGAGCTCCCATCGGAGGAACTCTGTTCAGTCTGGAGGAGGGCTCGTCTTTCTGGAACCAGGCGCTCACCTGGAAAGTGGTACGTCAGCTCGTCCTGTGTGATCTAGTGAAGACTGAAAGGTCTAAAGATCTTTTCTGTTTAATTCTATTTGTGAAAACAAACACTAACAGTGATACAAGAAAGACAATGGAAAGAGGAAAATAAGATAATATAAAAGAGTAGTTAAGGTCAGACCAAATATAGACATATACACTGCCTGGCCAAAAAAACATCTCCACCTGGATTTAACTAAGCAAACAGGTACGAGCCTCCTATTGGATAATTACTGCATGAGTGATTATCAGCTGGAAACAAGTTATTTAACTCCAGTCTGTTTAAGAAGGGTCAAATCATTGGCATCAAGCAGAGAAAACATCTAAGGAGGTTGAAGAAACTACTAAAACTGGGTTAAGAACTGTCCAACACATTATTAAAAACTGGAAGGATAGTGGGGAACCATCGTCTTCAAGGAAGAAATGTGGTCAGAATAAAATCCTGAATGATGGTGATCGATGAATCACTTAAACGTTTGTCCAAATCAAATCAAAGTAAAACAAGAGTAGAACTCAGGGGTGTGTTTAATATTGAAAGTAAGAGCATTTCCACACACACAATGTGAAGGGAACTCAAGGGATTGGGACTGACCAGCTGTGTAGCCTTAAGAAAACCACTAATCAGTAAGGCTAAGCAGAAAAAATGCTTCAGTTAGCTAGGGAGCATAAAGATTGGACTGTGGAGGACTGGAAGAAGGTCATGTGGTCTGATGAGTCCAGATTGACCCTGTTCCAGAGTGATGGGAGCATCAGGGTAAGAAGAGAGGCAGGTGAAGTGATGCACCCATCATGCCTAGTGCCTACTGTCCAAGCCTGTGGGGGCAGTGCTGTGATCTGGGACAAATCTGTGACATTGAAGAAGCTTAAAGAAACAATGACACAGTAAATGAGACTGTTATCAAAGCTAAAGGCGGAACAATGAAATATTAGAGTGTGACCTGATAGTTTGTTCTGGAACATTCACCCACAGCTTCGTCTCAGTCTGACTCTGAATTGTCTCTTTTCCTCTCCCAGCTCTTCTGCTCCATGTCGGCCACTTTCACCTTAAACTTCTTCCGATCTGGGATCAACTACAACAAGTGGGGCTCCTTCCAGCTGCCCGGGCTGCTCAACTTTGGAGAGTTTAAGGTACAAACTTCACGACTCCTGATTTGGCTTGTCAAAATTTAAAGGTGCAGTGTGTAGAAATTGGCATTTTGGCGACATCTAGTGTTCAGATTTTGGAATGAGCCCGTCTGTTTCTAAAACATCACGTCACTAAGTGATGAGAGCCGGTGAAGACCAAAAAGGATCGACAGGGCATCATTTACAACAGTTACCATGTGAGGGTTTTTCATTCATATTTGTAACTTTTATTTTGATAGATTATTGGTCAGTTAAGATCATGATTATAGGTTTTGTAAACTTTTGTAGACTCACGTTCGTTTCACTGTTTTTGTCCAAGTAGACAACATGGTGGATCATTATGTCATACTCCACAGAGGGGAGACCTGTGGTACATAGATAGAAAAATCTTCTTACTTTTTAAAAAGAAAATGAAAGTTATATGGGGATGATTGCACACATATTTCGACGGACTTTATATACAAATAGAAACATTATATCATTGTTATGCACCCGTCTGGGGAAAGGTACTTAACAGATTTAAAGGGGAAAAAAGGGGGAGAAAAGAAAAACACTCTCCAAATACAAATACAAGGGGAGAAAAAATCGATTCACATAAGTATCGGGATATTTTGTTTGAGGATTTTTAAAGTGATTTTTTTCCCTATTTAAATGCTTCATTTTAGTCTGTGTTAATAAGCCACTTTTAAATGCAGTCTGGGCTTTTGAAGAGAGAGTATAAACAGCTGGTTAAAATATATATTGCTGAATAAATCCTAAAAACAGACTCACATGTGATGTGTATTTTTCCTGATATCGTCTGTAGGCATCAATATTGTTCATCTTTTTCGCTGGTGTTAAAAAAAGGTAACTAAAGACTGTAAAAATAGGCAATATTGTAGAATCGCAATTTAAATCGAATTATGAGAAAAGGGTATCGTCCCAGCCCTAATAAATACCACCAAAAACAGTTATCAAATTTTACACTATTTATATACTAAACAGAAACAAGCTAAAAGGTATGTACAAGAAAAAAACTAAAAAGCGGAGATCTTAACAAATAGGGAAAAAAAAACAAAAGGTAGCAAGGACTGGCACTAAAAATAAGGATGTACCTGAAATCTAAGAACAAACTAACTAATACAAAAAAAGTACCAAATACAGCAACTACTAAGTTAACCAAATTTGTTAGTTTGGAGGCCGACGTCCATCTCCTGGCTGAGGCTTTTTGGACCGGGAGCCGTTGTTCTTGGACCAATGAGGAAAAAAAAAATAACACTATCACAAAATACAATAGCAATCCCATGTTTGCCATTTCTGTTTGGCGAAATGCTGCCAACTTCTACACACTACACCTTGGAGTTTGTGATTTATTCACTTACAGGAGTATGTAATCATAAACTGTTTACTTTTACTTTTTAAATTGTTAATTAAAACTCCACCCAGTGTGCTGACGGGGATAAGAACTGCCACCTGTGGACGGCAGTGGACCTGGCCTTCTTCGTCCTGATGGGGGTGGTGGGCGGCCTGCTGGGGGCGCTCTTCAACTGCATGAACAAGGCTCTGTCCAAGTATCGGATCAAACACATCCACCCGAAGGCCAAGTTCATCAGGTGAGCTCTGCCCGTCAGAGTTTAAAGCTAGGGTTGGTAATTTTTTACTCCAAAGTGACACCCTCGCTCACATGCACGCGCGCCGCTGATTAACAACCAGAAGACTGATTCAACTCCAAACCCTCAGCACAACGTTTATGTTTTACACTACACCAAGTCATGTCTCAGTCAGCGGTAAGAAAACACCAAAACATTATCATAGTAAAATTAAAAAACAAACATGCAAAGTTAGTTAGTGCTCACAGCCCGATGTTGATCGGGGTATGGGTAGTTCCTCTGACATTCTCAACATAGCTGTCAAGTCTCCTGTTTTGGCCGTTAAACTACCATACTTTCCATATTTTATCCTCTTTCCTGACGTCCTCCTGTATCAGTATTCTCCTGTAAATCTCCTGTGTGATGATATAATAATAAAAAAAATCCTCTGCCTCTCCAAACTGAACTCTGTCTCTAGCCTGAAGGGGGTGGTAATGCTCCAAAATGATGGATGCCAACCGCCATAAAACCGAAGAAGAAGAAAAAGCCTGGCGAGAACGTCCACCTGCAGTAGTCTGGGTGGCAGCTGTCGCGAGATTAGAGCTA
The DNA here is from genome assembly GCA_036419115.1 of Scarus forsteni. Classification (NCBI taxonomy): domain Eukaryota; kingdom Metazoa; phylum Chordata; class Actinopteri; order Labriformes; family Labridae; genus Scarus; species Scarus forsteni. Next base: position 4,197,467 of record JAZDUH010000145.1, read on the forward strand.
GCAGAACAAACTTAGAAAAACAAAGAGTTTCTTTTAGATTTCTTGTCCACCTGTCTTAAAATGTGAGGGGTACTGGAGCTTGGTTCGGGTTGTTGGACAGCTCGTAGCGGCCTCCCTTATTTTCAAAGCCTAAACTAGACAGGTAAGCATTCTCCAGTGTAGCTGGATCCCTCTCAGCTCACACTGAATCAGAATCTGTGCACGCCGGCAAAATGTACGAGCAGGAGGCGGGCAGAACGAAGACGAGATTTGATTGGTTTAAAATGTGAGCTAAAGATTTTATTGGTTGGTGTTTATTGTTGGCGGATATTTTTTGCTCTGTTTTAAGAACACATTATGAATTGATTGCCATCGAGTCATAAAGACCATTTTAACCAGTACTACAAAAAGTGAATCTAAATCAGATCACCAACCCCAGCTTTAACTGTAAGATTGTCTGCACGTATAGAAATGTGGGACATGAATTTTTCTTTCGACATGTGAGTAAAAAAGCTGATTTGATGTTTTGCATTTATTTCCAGAGTCCTTGAGAGTCTGCTGGTCAGCATGGTGACAACAATAGTGATATTCGCAGCATCCCTGCTTTTGGGTGAATGTCGTGAACTTGCAACGCCAATGACCCACAACACCACAGTAAGCAGCAGGGTTTTTTTTGTTTAAAGATTGTTTTTGCACCCCATTTTCTTAAGTTTTCACTCCTTGACGAACATTAAATTGCAGCAGTTCAGCAGAAAAGCCGTTATAGATGACTGATGATCCTACTTTAAAGTGTATTTCTTGATTTTTGGAGATGTTAAGTTTTGCACTTGAAGTGTAAGACTTCAATTCTTTAGGCATGTACCTATTTAATTTAAGAGAAAAAAAGTGGTTCAGCTCCATTTGCACTTAAATATTTATTTTATTCTGAGGTTTTTGTTTTCTTTAATTTGAAATAAAGAGTTTAAATGTATTGGACTACTTTTATTTATGGTAAAAGATCTAGCTGTGCATTTATCCTTCATTGAAAATTGACAATTACATGCTGAAACCATGAAAATGTGGATATAGGGGAAGACTATAAACAAAAACTGGACTTCAGTTTGGACCTTTTATTTGGGAGAAATTTAATAACTGGACTTTAAAATGAACACTCCTATTGTAGGAGATGTTTAGAAAGAAGCTTAAGGTAAAAAAAAAAATCCCAGAAATTCCTGTTAAATGGGGTTTATTTAACAAAACAAAACTTGACCAGCAAAAGACAGAAAATTAATCTAAATGTTTCCGTCTGAGGCTTGTCATCGGAGGGATTCAGATGATAATTGAAGCTTTTGTTTTGTTTAAAATCAGTCCATAAATATCTTAAATTAAGGTGCATTTCCCTCGACAGACCCTCTGTGTGTCCATCCTCGTATATATTTTATCATGTATTATATTTTCTTTGCAGCTGTCCGGCATTGAAGACATAAACTCGACCATCCGTCAGTTCTTCTGCACCAACAAGACCTACAACGACATGGCCACGCTGTTCTTTAACCCTCAGGAGGCTGCGATTCACCAGCTCTTCCACCAGGACGGTGAGACGATAAAATGCTCTTATTCTGAAAATTTACACTCTATTTCCTGCACATTGTAGCCATGAAGCTTGTTTTAGGGGTCATTTATGTAGATGTTTTAAAGAGGAGCAGAAGTGACTGATGAGACTTCCCTGAAACAGGAAGTGAACCTCCACATTTACACACTGTTTCCCATCAGGCACCTTCAGCCCGGTTACCCTGTCCCTGTTCTTCCTGCTCTACTTCCTGTTGGCGTGTTGGACGTACGGTGTGTCTGTGCCCAGCGGTCTGTTTGTCCCCTCTCTGCTCTGCGGGGCCGCCTTCGGTCGTCTGGTTGCCAACATCCTCAAAGTGTAAGAAAAACAAAACATGGCTTTTCTGCAGTTTTTCACTGTAATATCAAACTTTTCAAAAAACTGTCGTGCTGCTGGTGTTTGTTCCAACAGCTCTACTTTTGCCTCGTGTGCATTTCTGGCCTATTCATGCACTGGTTTTCAAATATTTTTTGCTCAAGGGCACACCTCAGATGTTGCCCTGACAGTTTTAGACTGTGAACTCTGAGCCGTATTTGGTAAAACTGTGGTGTGAAGTTTGCCCTCAGTCGATCTGCTGATTTAACAAGAAATTGAGGCTGCCATCTTGTGAGGGAAGCAGCATCTCATGGAGATGCTCTGCAAAATCATGAATGAATGTGTGTTTTTAATGGATATATTGGCCGGTAACTTGCTGGAATATGGCAGGCAGCTAGCAGGGAGGGGAAAATTGAAGCATCTGGATCATCACGCTGAAATCTGAAGACACACCATCTTCATACCCATGAAAACTACCTCTTTAACATGAGCTGCAGAACATTATAAATATTTAATTCTGTCTAATAAGATCTGACTGAGAAAATAATAAATCCATAAAGAAATAATTTAAAACTTTGATCAGTTAAGTATGATGTTGCACAAATGTAAAACTAGTTCAGTAATAAAGGGGGCTATAGAAAAGCAGCAGTGCCTACAACAGCTGAAACTCTTCAAACTGCATTTTTAATGTTTTATGAATTACAGGGTTTGCAATTTTAGGTGCACAAAATATTTGATGGAGTAAATCACAAACTTGAGCATTAGTTGTCATATAACCAGATTAAAGTTGCACAAAAATTCCTGAAGGCATGCCAGTTTAGGAGCTGCACCACATAAGAACTGCAGCGTTTATGCTTCTCCATGTGTTCTGCAGTAAGTCCCAGTTACTGTTGTATATTATGTAAGGAATAAAATCATCTGATCAGGCCATTAAATGCATCACAATCAAATGGCTGAAACCAGACACCCCAACATACCCTATGTGGGCTGAAAAAGTATGGGAAATAAATAAAATGGAAAAGATCACATACTCCTTGAGACTCCTCACTGACATTTTCAAAAGGTGGAGCCCAGTTATGGCCATGGTTCGGCAAAAAGACCATCCACACCTTCACATTGTGGAAGATTTTAGAGAGTCTATACCAGAACACACTATACAACCATTTTCTTGTATCTCCTTTTTTTATCTTCTTTCCTTTCCCTCCTCTCATATTTTTCCTGATTCGTGACTCCCTATTATCTCCTTTTTGTTTATTTATTTATTTTTATTTATTTTCTTCTAATTATATTAATTAATTAATTAATTAGTTTATTTTCTTTTGATTATACTAATTAATTGATTTATTTAATAACTTATTGTATGTTCATTTCTCTAAACATGCCACTAAATCGGCTGGATACAGCTGGAAATTGTAAAAGAAAAAAAACCCTCAAATGTCAAAATGTAGGTTTTATGTGTGTTGCCAGTTTTGCAATAAAAGTAAAGTTCCAAAAAAGAAAATTAAATCAACTAATCAGCTGCACCCTGTAGTTTTAAACCTCCCTGTGAGTCACAGAGAAGTGCTGGTGGAGTTTTCCTGTGTGTGAGTCATTAAATAATATTTGTTAAATGGCTTAGATCAGTGGATCCCAAATGGTGAGGTGGGGCAGGCTGTAGTTTTGGCATGGGAATTTTTATAGACAAGTTATTATTTCAACTCTAAACAACTCAATAAATTAGTTTTAATTTACTCAAACTGCATTCATATCCATATACGGCTACAAAAAGATTCTTGAAAACTTGTAAATTCTACGGCAGGTGAGTAGCTGTCAGGAATTTCTGCTTTTTCTGTCTTTCCTGTTGATTTCTGCAGCTAATTATGAAAAAATGTAGATGTAAAAGTTTGAAAACCATCATGAGTGCAGCATTCTGTCAAATTTTGTAAACCATTGCTAGATGCAAATAAATGTGCACAGACTGAGAAGATACTGAAGCATTTGCTGAGACTATTTGCATGTATATAAAAATGCTTTCCTGGAGAATTTGGCGTGACTTCAGGTGCTCATTTGGTGTAACTGTTTGAAAACAGCTGATTAAGACACATCTCTGTTTGACAAAATTTTAAACCACTGCAACCTTGACTTTGTTTTGCCAGATCTATCCAGCTTTTAAGTGTTTTTAAGCACTTGTAATCTTTCTGGAGATGCTGTATTCAAAGTGTTAGCTCAGACAGATAAGCCTAACACCTCATTGTTGCCTGTTTTAAAGCATAAAAAAGGTGTGAACAGGTGACTTATGAATCAGCTGGACTCCCTTGAAATTAGTATCGTGTCACCCGAGGAGGAGGTCAACAGAGCCACCAAAGCTAAAGCTCTTCCTGACTCAAAGTGACTCAAACTCGGTGTCTGTGCTGAAGGTTGAGCCTGTAGGAATCTGCTGTCTCGACAGTTTTCTTCTGCTGCTGCCACAGTCCGGCTTTGGGCTCCTCTCAGCTGACAGTAATGACTGTTTGCACAGAAACCGGCTGTTGACTCAAACCTTAACCCACACAGTCTCTTTGTTTCTTCTCTCATCATGTTTTCACGTTGGTGTAATCATGTGTGTGTTTGTATGGTAGGAGGCTGGGGATGGACATTTACTGCGGGACCTTTGCTCTCATTGGAGCAGCCTCCTTCCTGGGGGGCGTGGTCAGAATGACCATCAGCCTGACCGTCATCCTCATCGAATCCACCAATGAGATCACATACGGGCTGCCCATCATGATCACTCTCATGGTAAAGCTTATATAATCTTTGGTTTAAAGCGATGTTTGGTCTGATTGGTTCATGCTCCAGGGCTTTTGTTTGCCTCCAGGTTGCAAAGTGGACGGGGGATTTCTTCAATAAAGGGATCTACGACATCCACATCCAGCTGAGAGGCGTTCCTCTGCTGGAGTGGGAGACTGAGGTCGAGATGGACAAGTAAGGATGATCTTCATCCAGAGCAGAAATATGAAGAGGCTGGTTGTGTGGCTGTCTGAGTGTAGCTACACTAAAACCTAAAAAACTGACCCTGATAATATAAAACAGCGAAGTCAAAGAGTCAGATCTCTAAAAGGGCTGCAGATATCAAACATGTCTCACCTCTGAGGGCCTCTTTTTTAGATCATCAGTGCTATTTAATTATTTAATTTTAATTTTTTAAATTCATTAATGTTTGCACAATCATGAAGTACAAAAAAGACAAAGATAACAAATTATATGTGGTGCAGGGAGAGGCACAAAACCAAAAGGGCTGTTTTGAAGCCTCCACCTTTAATTATTTTAAGGTTACACAATAGTATATAAACATTCAAAAAATTAAAGAAGTTACTCACAAATTATGACAAACTGGTTACAAAATACATACAATGTCAATTTAAAAAATAAGAGAAAAAAAAGTTTGTCAAAATGCATATTGACAAGCCACAAAGCTTCTGGGAGAATGTCCTTTGGACAGATGAGACAAAACTGGAGCTTTTTGGTAAGTCACATCAGCTCTATGTTCACAGGCACAAAAATGAAGCATACAAAGAAAAGAACACTGTACCAACTGTGAAACAGGAAGGAGGCTCAGTTATGTTCTGGGGCTGCTTTGCTGCATCTGACACAGGGTATCTTGAATCTGTGCAGGTACAATGAAATCTCAAGACTATCAAGACATTCTGGAGTGAAATGTGCTGCCCAGTGTCAGAAAGCTTGGTCTCAGTCACAGGTCATGGGTCCTCCAACAGGATAATGAGCCAAAACACACAGCTAGAAACACCCAAGAATGGATCAGAACAAAACACTGGACTATTCTGAAGTGGCCTTCTGTGATCCCTGATCTAAATCCTGTTGAACATTTGTGGAAGGAGCTGAAACATGCAGTCTGGAGAAGACAGCCTTCAAACCTGAGACAGCTGGAGCAGTTTGCTCATGAGGAGTGGGCCAAAATACCTGTGGACAGGTGCAGAAGTCTCACTGAGAGTTACAGAAATCACCTGATTACAGTGATTGACTCAAAAGGTTGAGCAACAAAATATTAGGTTTAGAGTACCATAATTTTTTTCCAGCCCTGTTTCATTATTTTGTTTTTTTAAATGATTCTGTTGGACCTCAATTCAAAAGCAATATCTGATTTTCAATGGCTAATTTTCAGTTAATTTTTATTAATTTTGTCAGTTTCAAGTAATTTTAGTTACCATCTGGGGTTTTTTCTTTCTTTAACAGAAGGGTACCAACAATTTTTTCCTTGTGTGTATTTGAAAAACATTTAAGTGTCATATATGGGAAGAATTTTGAGTCTCTTCATTGGAGGAACAGATGATGTATGCGACTCAGACCGGATTGCAATCCTAACAAATGAATCTGGAGGACCAAAGCTTTGTGAGGAGTAGTTCGAAATGTACTCGCCCATTATGAAGGATAAGGCTCAGCTCCACAGTTTAAATTAAAGCTTCAGTTCATCTCCTTCTCCTCTGTGTTCGTTCATGTTTGTGGATCATTTCCCACCTCTCCACCAGGCTGATAGCCAGCGACATCATGGAGCCAAACCTCACCTACGTCTACCCCCACACCCGTGTCCAGTCTTTGGTCAGCATCCTGAGGACCACGGTCTACCACGCCTTCCCCGTGGTCACCGAGAACCGCCAGAACGAGCGAGACTTCATGAAGGGGAACATCCTGGTCAGCAACAACATCCGATTCAAGGTTTGTCAGCTGATTTTAAAGGTAGTGAAGCTCAGACCTGCTGTGAACCAGGTTTATGATCACTTTAATGTGGACAGATTATATTCATTATAGATGTTAATGTTAATATCAGATTGATCCCTCTACCATGGTTGTTTTGATTATACATCCATAACTATCCTTACAACCATAAAGGCATGAAACAAAATGCCACATCTCAAGGGGCTTAAAGATGCTATGAGGAGAATCTATTTCCGGCGACATAAAGACTCTGCTACCCATGAGCACGCACGGCGCCTGTCGTAATGCTGCGTTCCAGTAACCTCGGAACTGGGAGTGACATCATCTCTGACTTATCTGCGTCCCAGTTGAAGTCAGGAAAAAAGCATGGCGATCTACCAGGCTATTGTTAGCTGTTGTTAGCGCGCCCTGCGTTGTTGTTCACAAATATCACATGAAGAATGTGATTATCACTATGGCAGCATTTTTGTAAATATAAGTCTAACAATACTATGTATACAGCTGATGTAGAGCGACACACCCCAGTCAGAAGAGCAAATAAATGGATTATTACTGGAGCTAAATAACTGTTCACACTGGGGGCATCCATCTTCCATTGTCAACTCGGGGGTGGCGAGCTTTCACCGAGTTCCCAGTAGGAAATTCCGACTTCGGGGGACGTTCCAGTTGCAGTTTCCTACTCGGAACTCAGAAATTCCTACTTCTGACAACAACTGGACCAACAAAAAGATGTGACCCAAGCCAAAGCGTGTGTTTGTTGTGATGCTAATGAATGCAGCTCGGACCTTCCTCAGAACTCTGCATTGCTTTACAACTTCTTTTTTCAACAACTTACAGGATGCAAAGCGAGGAGGTAATGTATCTCTTTCTAGTTACGTAGCGGTAGTTTTTGATGTGTGACAACAAGCAATTTTTGGAAAACAATATTGCTGTTTGTAGCCGGCTATATATGGCTACTTACAGCCCGGTGCTCTAAGACGTGTCTGAATAATATACATTTGCTCTAGTTTTAATTGTCTTGTTCCTGAAGTTGAGTATCCAGACCAGTCCAGCCCTGTCCGACCTGACCACGAAGCTAAGGAATAGCATTTATAGATAACCTATTTTGATGCCATAAAACTCATCTTAAAGTGTGTGTTTCCATCAGGCATATATCTAAAAGGGAGACTTTTTTGCAATTACTTAGAAACTCCTCACAGTCCCTTTAACTTTAATACATTAATATTCCACAAATATGGTGCTACACAGGAAGATCGATTGACTGATTGATATTTCTCTGCAGAAATGCTCTTTACTGCAGCATTATGCTAATGAAGAAACATGACTCCCTCCACATCTTTGCTCTCTGGATCCTAAAATCAGAGCATCATTCAGCTCATTTCACAGACTTTTCTCATAAACATAATTGATTGGTTCAAAAAATTCAACTCGAATGTCCATAACTCCCTCTCATTCAGAAACTAATCAAACTTTGAGACTACTGGAGAAAATCCTCCTCATGTCAAACTAGATTGTCAATTATAGGTTATAATTACATTTCCATATGTAATGATGTTTAATATCTGTCACTGTTGTGTGCAGAAGTCCAGCGTGATGTCCCGGGCGGGGGAGCAGCGGCGGCGTTGTCAGTCCATGAAGTCGTACCCGTCTAGCGAGCTGAGGAACGTTTGTGACGAACAGAACGCCGCGGCCGAGCCGGCAGAGGAGGGAGAGGACCTGCTGCAGCAGATGTTGGAGCGGAGGTAAAACCATCAGTCAGCCAATCAGTGAGCGGGAATTTGAACGGTTGACTGTCTCGCTATGAGGCCCTGTGATTGGCTGGTGATCATTGAGGGTGGGCCCCGCCTCTTCAGTGGGGATAGGCTCCACCCCCAGTGACCCCAAAAGTGATCTGTGATATAGATCATAGATGGATGCACTGCACAGGAGTGTCCACGAGGGGGCAGCACAGACTGAGCATCAGCTGAGAGTCTGGACCGCAGGTGACAAATAAAAGTATACGCCTAAAAAACAATTAAACCCACCTGTAATTTAAAAAAAAAACAAGCAATATCTAAGCTCTAACACCAAACAGTAATCTGAATTAAATGAGCTAAGCACAGAATCAGAACCAATTAAATTGATTTTGTCACTGCAGCGATGAAGTATACGACATATTGTTGTATCTATTGATTGATTAATTGTGGTTTTTTTGATCAATTAGTCCAAATGAGAATAAAAATATTTCACAAAATCATCTAAGGTAACAACTACATGATTTCCACATTTCCTGGAAACCCGGAAAACGCTGATTGATTTTACAGTCATGGAATATAAGGAAAAAAGTAAAATGTCCTGAAAAATCATTTGTCTTCCTTCTACCTTGTTATTGAACAAAAATCAAACAGGAAATGAAGAAAAAATGAATTTCTAGAAAAGAGTGGGAACCTTGAGTTACAAAAATCTTGTTATTGATGTTTCAAGTTCATTTGATTTGCTGTTTTTAAGTAAATGCATGTCTCATGATCAACAAAAAACCTTTACTAAAGATATAATAACAAATAAATCTAATATTCTGTAAAGAGTAAATTAAAACCTGTTTTAATAGTGATGTAGAAATATTCTCCACTTTGATGTTTTAATGCTTTTTACCTTTGCACATGCTGTCGAGAGACGAATCAGACCACAATATTTTCTGACAGATTTTTCACCTTTATGGTTTCAACTTCTAAAAGTAAAAGCATCGTAGTCCTGATCTGGCCTTTCTGCTTCTGACCTACCCTCCACCTGCAGACACGCTCCGTATCCAAACCTCTACCCAGACCAGTCCCCGAGCGAGGAGTGGACCATGGAGGAGCGCTTCAGACCGCTCACCTTCCACGGCCTCATCCTGCGCTCGCAGCTCGTCAACCTGCTCATCAGAGGAGTCTGCTACGCCGAGAGCCAGTCGGTCAGTCTCACGTGTGCACGGACTTTGACCTCAGTGTTTTTAAGGACCTTCAGTGATGTTAACATATTAGACTCAGACCTCAAATCATCAACTTCAGTCCTGATCAAAACTAAATTCACCTTTATCTAATGCATCATGTCAATCTAACTAAACTCTTCTCCACATCATCAGAGTGCCACTCAGCCCAGACTGTCCTTCACAGAGATGACAGAGGATTACCCACGATACCCCGACATCCACGACGTCGACCTCGCCCTGCTGAACCCGCGCATGATCGTGGTGAGACTCGATTTCAACCAGAGGAGCGATTCATAAAAGTCCTTTGCTGCTTTTGTTGGCTGCAGAAAATACAAAGAGGCGTATAAGATTCTTTCTTTCTTTTTCTTTCTTTCTTTCTATCTTTCTTTTTCTTTCTTTCTGTCTCCTTTTCTTTCTTTTTCTTTCATTCTTTCTTTCCTACTTTCTTTTTATTTCTGTTTTACTTTCTTTCATTTTTCTTTCTTTCTTTCTGTCTTTCTTTTTCTTTCTTTCTTTGTTTCTTTCTTTCTTTCTGTCTTTGTTTTTCTTTCTTTCTTTCTTTGTTTCTTTCTTTCTTTCTTTCTTTCATGTTTCTTTCTTTCTGTCTTTCTTTTTCTTTCTTTTTGTTTCTCGCATTTATTCTTTTTTCTTTCTGTCTGCCTTTCTTTTTCTTTCTTGCTTTCTTTCATTTTTTCTGTATTTCTTTTTCTTTTTTCTGTCTCCTTTTCTTTATTTCTTTCTGTCTTTCTTTTTCTTCCTTTTTCTTTCTTTCTTTCTTTTTTCTTTCTGGCTTTTATTCTTTTTTCTTTCTTTCTGTCTTTCTTTTTCTATTTGCTTTCTTTCTTTCATTTTTTTCTGTCTTTCTTTTTCTTTTTTCTGTCTCCTTTTCTTTATTTCTTTCTGTCTTTCTTTTTCTTCCTTTTTATTACTTTCTGTCTTTCTTTTTCTTTCTTGCTTTCTGTCTTTTTTCTTTCTGTCTTTCTTTTTCTTTCGTTCATCTCAAACTTTAAAAACAAACAACAAAATCAAAATAGATACAGTTTTCTTTCTTTTATCTCAGTCATGTAGATTTTTCACGTATCTTGACATGTTTTGGCGGAAACTTCCGCCTTAAAAGGTTTGACGCGTTAAATCGTGACCCTCCTGTCAGAAAATTTGTCAGGAGGGTCACACCTCTGTAACACCAGCTGATTTAATGCATAAAAAACTGTATGTCTGAGATAAAGAAAACTTTATCTATGTAATCTGAAGACATAATGAACACCATTCAACTTAAGTCAAAATAGTACACATATACACCAAACAACTGAACATGTCCATCAAATATACTTACACATGTGAGTACATACACATGCATGTCAACACAAACAGTCAGTTAGAGAAGAAACTGAATGAAACAAAGAGCTTATCTAGACCCTTCCTTACAAATCTGGGCCTGTATTCACAAAACATCTTCAGGCTAAAGTTTCTCCTAACTCGCTGATTCAGGAGAAACTCTCAAAAATAATGGGCGTGTCAGTCCTAAATTTAGGACTCCTAAATTCTCTCCTAAAAGTATTTCACAAAGCATTTTAGAGCTAAAACAAGCTCCTAAACCTGTGAGAAGTTAGAAGTAGAGAAGAGGACTCCTAAGTCCCTCAGACCAGTTCAGAAAGAATCTCAGCATGGCTGCTGCTGCCAATCCACCTCATGATCAGAGAACATTTAGGAAAGATACAATAACAATGAGCTTCTGAAAAGGTACGGCCTCAATCAGGAGGGCAGAATGATGGGAATAGAATTAGTCAAAGATAGAATCACTTCACCAACAAATAGAAACAACCCAGTGTCTTGGTGCAGGGCCTCCTCCTAATAAATGAAACACAAATATGAAAGTTCATGGAAATAAAATGTGTGATGACACATTTATTAAGGTTAATTTATGTGTAACATTTCTATTAGTTACTGAACACACTAAATAAATTGTCAGGTTTAGTTTGACTATAGTTGGTCTGACCTGTTGACGTGGTTTGTCTTTTGAATTCTGAAATCTCTGAGACTGTAAAGAGAACCAACGTTTCTCACAGTCAGCAGTGGTTCTGTTCAAATGTGGGAACGCTGACTTTATTTGGAAGCTAATTTGTTCTCATGCTTCTTTTTTCTTCACTTGTGAGGTTATCCAGATCTAAATTCTCCTCTGATAATGTTCTTTCTTTCTTTCGAGTTGGTCAAAGAGTTAAATCTGGTGTTGTGTCCAGTTTGGTTTGGTCTTTCTTTTGCCTGATGTTTTCTCTGCCAGGGTTATTCCACAGTCACAGTCATTAAGAGGCTGCTTATATGGATATCTGCTAATCCTTTAACCAGATACAGCTGCTGAACATTAGCACAACACACACTGGACTAGTCAGTATGTTACTCTGGTTTAATGTTTAATCAGTAGTCTACATTTTTTATCTGAAAGTCTTTATTTAAATCTGTTAACATGACTCCTTTCTCTAAACTGAGTGATTTCTATGTAGGAAGTTCTTAAAGACTCATTCACTGTCAGCCAATCACTGAAGGCGCTGTGAGTCAGGTGGTTCCTGAAACATGACATCATCCATAGCAACGGGGTCAGAAACATGACATCATCCATAGCAACAGGGTCAGAAACATGACATCATCCATAGAAACAGGGTTTGAAACATGACATCATCCATAGCAACAGGGTCAGAAACATGACATCATCCATAGCAACAGGGTCTGAAACATGACATCATCCATAGCAACAGGGTCAGAAACATGACATCATCCATAGCATCGGAGTCAAAAACATGACATCATCCATAGCAACAGGGTCAGAAACATGACATCATCCAAAGCATCGGAGTCAGAAACATGACATCATCCATAGCAACAGGGTCAGAAACATGACATCATCCATAGCAACAGGGTCAGAAACATGACATCATCCATAGCAACGGGGTCAGAAACATGACATCATCCATAGCAACGGGGTCTGAAACATGACATCATCCGTAGCATCGGGGTCAGAAACATGACATCATCCGTAGCATCGGGGTCAGAAACATGACATCATCCGTAGCAACAGGGTCAGAAACAAGACATCATCCATAGCAACGGGGTCAGAAACATGACATCATCCATAGCAACGGGGTCAGAAACATGACATCATCCATAGCAACGGGGTCAGAAACATGACATCATCCATAGCAACAGGGTCAGAAACATGACATCATCCATAGCAACAGGGTCAGAAACATGACATCATCCGTAGCAACAGGGTCAGAAACAAGACATCATCCATAGCAACGGGGTCAGAAACATGACATCATCCATAGCAACAGGGTCTGAAACATGACATCATCCATAGCAACAGGGTCAGAAACATGACATCATCCATAGCAACAGGGTCAGCTCCGCCCCTTTCTTTAGCTTCAGAGCTCTCTGAACTCAGCATTTTTGTGAACAGGTTTGAAGAGAAAACTCTTAGTTAGGAACTTTTACTGTGTCACTTAGGAGTCCTCCCAGTGGGAAGATAAAATGATTTGTGAATACAGATCCAGATCATTAATGCAGTCATTATTCATTGAAACAATAAAAATACATGGGTAATAGCCTCATTTTGCAAATTACAGTAAATCTTCCTAGAAAAATAAATCTCTTCAACCATATTCTTCATATTTTATCAATAACAGAAGAAAATCCTTTATTGATCCACAAAGGGGAAATTCAGATGTTGCAGCAGTACAGGGGAAAAGCAGCATGCATTAAAGGTCAATAGAATAACATATAGTAAAGTAGGGGTGGATTTTTTCATTTTTCATTTTCATTCTTTATTTCATTTAGAAAATAAAATTCAATACAAATAAAAATAAAATTCTCCAGCATTTGAATGAAAAGGAGCAGAAAGAAGAAAAATCTTATATAGTCTGCCCCTCTATCACAAAATATTAACTAAATACAAATGAACAAGAGCTGCAGGCCAACATGCCTTTTTACATTCGCTTTTCTTATTAAAAAAACAACCAACAAAAAAAAACCAAACAAACAAGCAAAAAGATCACATATTCATTCATGTTTGGCCACAAAACAAATATAGCAAAACATTTAAACACATGTTCCTTGTATTCATGCAACATACTAGCTTTAATGCTTATTTTAAAGACAAAATTTGATTTGGCTTTTTTACTTTCTTTGTTCAGATTATTCCATAAACTGATTCCTCTCACAGTAACGCAGCGCTCCTTCAGTTTAGTTCTAAATCTTAGTTTTTTTTAAATATTTCAAATCCTTAAAATCATAACAACTTTCTCTTTTTCAAATCATTTCTGGATGTTGCTTGGTAAAATGTTTCTATGAGCTTTATACATAATCTGCAACACACTGAGATCTACTAACTCACTGAATTTCAACAGCTGCAATTTAACAAATAATAGGTTTGAAGGATCTTTATATTGACTTTTACTATTAATTCTTATTGCTCTTTTTTGTAAATAAAAATTGGTTGGATTGAAGTTTTACATGCACTTCCCCAAACATCAACACAATAGGTCAGATATGGAACAATCAATGAATTACACAAAAGGTACAACGCTTTGTCATCGAAGTAATCCTTAACTTTGTGTAACATAGCAATTGTTTTTGCTATTTTAACTTTAATTCCATTTAATTCCAGATCATTAAACTGTGCAATAGCAATAAAAAGAGAATTAAAGAAGTTAGGTGTCATTTAGTTTAACTGAGTTATTCATTCAATGAAGGTAAAGTTACACAGTGAAGCAGGTGACAGCAGTTATACTGCCAGGACATTTTAACAGTGCAAATTATTCAATCTTGAAGTATTGTGCAATAATAGACCAGGTTTAAAAAGTATCTGTAATAATGTACAATAAATTTAAGTCACATATTAACAATATGGATAAAAAATGGGTTTAATACATACATTTAAAACAGAACAGATTTAATCCTGCAGATTGGGTTCATGATGCAAACAGCAGCTGAGTGCTCCTGGTTATTTATTTTATTTTATGTTATTTTATTTTATTTGCACCATAAATTAGAAATAGTTACATTGGCATAGAAAAAAAAACATGCAAGAAAGTGCTGGAGAGGTGAAAAAAACCCAAAGTGGGCTTATCCAAGACACCTCCCCAAGTAGAATTAATAAAGACAATATAAGAAGATAAAGAAATACAATTTAATAAAATGAAATAAACTCAAAATAACTCAACAACAAACAAATAACAAGCAAATTAATCAGTTAGGAATGAGAAAAAAAAGAAGATTTGGGATCTTGAAGTATTATATATCACTTTAGTCTGAACTTAAAATTGGTCAGAGATGTAGCTGTTTTTGTTAAATACCAAATTAATGAACCTCAGTAAGTAAAATAAATCTGACATTGTGAAGTACGGCAAAAGGGAGTATGAAGTTTAATAGCATGTCTTGTATTGTGCGAATGAACCTGAGAGTTGATTTAAAAAAAAAAAGTGGTAGATGAGTATATTTAATAATAAATATACAAGATTGAAGAGTATTAACATCGTAACTTACTCGAGGAGCTTAATAAATTTAACGTGATGGTCTGATGTGTAACGTTAAACTTAAATATTCCAGTTCATAAACAAAGCCGGTCTCTTCACTGTAAAAATATTTTATGTTTGCGATTACCAGAGCAGAAAACTCACAGTAAAACCCAGCTGCTGCTTTTATATATTTATTTATTTATTTATTTATTTATTCAATCTCTTACACACCACAGCTTTTGCCTGTTCGTCTTTTCATCATTATTTGTTCATTTAATGCTTATTTACATGCAGTCATGCCTAAATGAACATTATTTCTAACATTTCAAAAACTAAACGAGCTGCGTCTTCTGTTCCCAGGACGTCACCCCCTACATGAACCCGTGTCCCTACACAGTGTCCCCCAACACTCGGATATCTCAGGTGTTTAACCTGTTCAGAACGATGGGCCTGAGGCATCTACCGGTGGTCAACGCCGTCGGAGAGGTGAGTCCTGGGAGGAAGTTTTTGGGTAAATGGAGGTTTGAAGTTCTGCAGTGTGAAATGGAAAAGCTGGTGTTGCAATTTAGAAAATGTAACACCTCTTTTGGGCTGAAGGAAACTGGTTTGAAGGCTCAAGTTTGGCATTTTATTTTAGTTTGAGCCATAAGAGACCATAAAATGAACTCAGGTTATTAACTCCTGCTATTAAAAGCTCCCATGGAAACGGCGTTAACTCCTCTCAATCTGAAGAAAGTGATGCTCCAAAGAAAAGCTGCTCTTGTCTTTATTCTACTGTTATGAGAACAGTAAGTTACAGATTAGATGTTGTGTCGAGTTAAAAAGGTCACTTTGCAGCCCGGTGAGTCGGCTCTGAACATTATGAGTTAGTGAGAGGTAAAAATAAGTCGATAGAGGCATCTCAGCATTTGCTTTATTCTTGATAACATGATGAGTGTTGTACTCTTAGGGACTATGTGGGAGCCCAAGTGGCCTAAAAGCTAAAAAAGAAAATGTGCATTTATGTAATTGCAACATTTATCAGTGTTTGGTATTACTTTCAGTGGATTTTAGGGATGAAATAAGTAATTTAGTTGTCACAGTATCTTGATGTGATCTTTGCTGCAACACTAGAGAAAATCCAAAAATGTCTGTACTTTCTTTTTAACGCAGAAACAACTAGAAAAGCACTTGGAGAGCACAGACCTTCGCCAGCGCCACAGTCCTATAGTAATTTTCACCATAAATATTAGTCCTACCTTTATTTCATCTAAATATTTAGATTCCTTGACCATGGCAACATACCAGGAGTCAATTTTGGACTGAAATAAGTAAAAAAATCAAAGCAATTAAAATGAAAGAAATGTGCATATTGTGATGGCTATGTTTGTTAGTGTTGGATATAACTTTCTGTGGGTTTTGGGGATGAAATGAAGTCATAATGAAGAAAACTAAAAAACCTGCTCAGTGAAAGAATGGAGATTTTGACCTCACATGTGCAAAGAGTTTATTGGTATCTTCTGTAAAATGGAGGTGTGTTTACATTTATATTACAGATATTAACCTGGATATTCTGAGATGCCCAAATTAAAAGTCTTCTGTAGTTTTTAAAGCGAGGGTTGGTAATTTGATTTGGATACACTTTTTATTATACTGGTTAAAATGATCATTATGTCCTGATGGTAATCAATGCCTGATGTCTTGTTAAAAAAGAGAAAAACAGCCGCTGTCTACAGCAGGAATAAAACAGGAAAAACACCAACCAATCACAGCGACTCATTCAGAATTTATTTAACAAATCAAATCCCATAACTGCCATTCTGCCTGCCTCCTGCTCGTACATTTTGCCAGTGTGCACAGACTCTGATTCAGTGTAGCCGAGCTGAGAGGGATCAGAGTCCGCTGGAGAATGCTTACCTGTCAAGTTTTGTCTTTGAAAATAAGGGAAGCCCGCTGTGAGCCATCCTACAGCCCCAACCAAGCTCCAGTATCCCTCACATTTTAAGACAGATTTACAAGAAATCTAAAATAAACTCTTTGTTTTCCTTGGTTTGTTCTGCTGCTCTAATCTCACGACAGCTGCCACCCAGGCTACTGCAGGTGGATGTACTCGCGAGGCTTTTTCTTCTTCTTTGGTTTTACGGCAGTTAGCATCCATCATTTTGGAGCATTACCACCCCATTCAGGCTAGAGACAGAGTTCAGTTTGGAGAGGCAGAGGAATGTTTTTATTATTATATCGCCACACGGGAGATTTACAGGAGAATACTAATACAGGAGGACGTCAGGAAAGAGGATAAAATACGTAAAATACGGTAGTTTCATGGCCAAAACGGGAGAGTTGAGAGCTATGTGGAGAATGTCAGAGGAACTACCTATACCCCGATCAACATCGGCTGTGAGCACTAACTAACTTTACATGTTTGTTTTTTAACTTTACTATGATAATGTTTTGGTGTTTTCTTACTGCTGACTGAGACATGACTTGGTGTAGTGTAAAACATAAACGTTGTGCTGAGGGTTTGGAGTTGAATCAGTCTTCTGTGCTGAGCTTCTACAATGTCAGCTCCATCAGTGGAAAGACTCATATTTATACCTTTAAGGCTAGACTGACTGAACCTGTACATCTCGCATACAGAATGATGTCAGGGAGTCCTAAAGCTCGTGTCACCATTCACTAATAATGTCATGATTCAAAAATAAAACTACATTGTGATGTAGTTTTTTGCAGTTTCATGCCTATTTTTTTAACCTCTATTCATACACTTTTTTCCCACTTTGGGACCATTTTTTACCTTTTTTTAACCCCGTTTTCACAACTTTATGTCTATTTTGCCCCCATTCATCTTTTTTTGGCCACTGTCAGAACCATTTTTGGAATTTTTACATGTTTTTTTGAAATTTAATTTCAAATTTAATTCCAATTTTGCTGCCATAATCAATTTTCCTAAGCCAGTTCTGTATTTTTTTGCCAAGGGTTGCACCTGTTTATTAACCTTTTTTCCGCGTTCATACCATTTTTACCCAGTTTTTACAATTTCATACCTATTTTGCTTCTGTTCTTCACTTCTCCACTATTTTTCAAATCTTTTATCCTTAGATTAATTTAATGTCATATTGGTTTTACTATAAAAAGATCTACTGCTTATGTTTGTTTAAGAATACATAAGATGAGGAACATTAAAACAATTGCAGAGTAAATTGCAAAATTGGGGAAAAAATCGCAATTAGATTATTTTCTCAAATCGATCAGCCCTAGTTTTGTCTCACGTCTGAAAAAACACCCCCTCATTTCTCCACTTTCTCTTTCAGATCGTTGGCATCATCACGAGACATAATTTAACCCACGAGTTCCTGGTGGCCAAACTGAGACAGCACTACATCACCATCTGACCCCCAGCACCGCCCCGTCCTGTCAGCATGTAGGCCTCCCCCGAACCAAACTGCACATACACAACCACTCTCTCTCTCTCTGTGGTACAGAGCGGATCTTAGTTCTCCAACGAGGGAAACCAGACAGGTGTATTTCATTCAGAGTCCAAAATCCACAAACGGGTCAAAACAGCCGGGCTGAGGTCTTCAGAGACTCCTTGCTTTGTGCTCACCAACACTTTCAGTCCTTTATTTTATTTACGGTGAGATTAACTGGGTTGCTGATCTCCCATTAGAGCAGGATCGTGTTGTTGGCGCTGATTTGTTGAACTGACGATGTGTTATTCCTCTGATAAATAATACAACGGGCATTTTTATGTCTCTAAGCTCGGTGACGGGACGGATTATTGCTGAAACTGTTCCTCACTCACGGTTTGTTAAATCACCAAAGTGAAATACCACTCGTGAAAGTTTCCTAACTACCTACATCCCAGAATATTTTGACGTTTGCTTTATCATTGATGTCACTGTAGCACTTTTATTTTTAATGGGTGTCTTTATATTTTTATTTACTGTGTAAGTAACTGGTTTATCTGCACTATACAGGCTGAATCATTCCCTTACAGCCTGTGGCTATAAAATAACTCTTAGTAGTTTTTAATGAGGTGTTGATCTATTATAAAATGGACAGAAACATTTTAACTGCAGCAGCTGTTTGTAAATACTTTAGAGTTTTATTTGCACATGTAGAAATGATTTCACAGTCCTGCAGAAAAGGCCGTTAGTCACTCGTAGGATATTTTAACCTTTTTTATTCACATTGTTCCCTCATTGGCCGTCCCTCCTATCACAATAAGCTCAGTTTTCCAGGTTGCATTTTGTAAATCAGAGTCTCTCATTATAATTAATCACTTTTCTATTATGGAGAGCTGGCAGATTTGTTGTGCTGTATTGCATGTGGACTTCTGAGCACTTTTTTTAAAGGCTTTTTTACTATTCCACCTGATTTGTATGGCTAAAACTGCAAAAAAAAGTCTTAGAAAGGCAACATTACTGCATCGTGGTGATATTCCGGTTCACAGCCACTCTCACATCAGTCTTTAGCGAGCACATTTCTCTAAATATTCTCAATTTTGAGAAGAAATTCCACTTCCTTGAGAGTTTTGCTTCCAGTCTTTCCAAGTCTAAAGAGTGATGAAGAATTGAGCCCAGAAATGCAGAAGTTTGCATTTAGCACATCCTGGTGTCCAAAGCTGAAAGTGATTGGGATTTGGAGCATTAGTATCAGATAAACAATAAAATTTTAAAAAATAATGTTCTTGATAAAGACGCAGACAAGGTTTTAATGTTTAATCTGAAATAATAAAATAAATCTAATGTAGCCCACTTTTTGATTTTTAAAGGTGAAGGGTGTAGAAATGGTGAATATAGAATATAATGTTTCTATTTGTATGTAAAGTCCATTGGGATAGGTGTAAATTATCCTCATAAGACTTATGTTTTCTTTTCATTAAGTTATGAAACGGGTCTCCCCTCTGTGGAGGCTAACATAACAATCCACCATGTTGTCTACGGGTGGGTTTTGGGGACAAAAAGAGTGAAATTTTTGCATATGAGTCTACAAAAGTTTACAAAACCTATAATCATCATCTTAACTGACCTATAATTTATTAAAAAAATTAATAGTTACAAATATGAATAAAAGACCCTCCCCTCATGACTGTTGTAAATGATGCCCTGTTCATGATCCTTTTTGGTCTTCAGTGGCTCTCATCTTTTAGTGATGTGATGTTTTAGTAACAGACGGGCTCATTCCAAAATCTGAACACTAGATGTCACTAAAATGCTAATTTCTACACTGCACCTTTTGCATTTGGACAGTTGTTAGTAAACTGCCGATAAGGACTACAAAAATTGGCGAGGACCTCCCTACAAGCATCTCTTACCTTTCATGAATAATAAACTTAAATTTGTTAAATTTAGTTTCAGTCACAAGGAACAACCTGATCAGGCCACCGGACTGGGAGAAGTTCTCAAATTGTTAGCCATATAACAGCAGGTTGAATAGATATGTTGAGAAATGATCTAAATTTGGTGAAAGTACGTTCCCATGGTCAGTTTTGCCATGTTCGAGGCATGTCAGCATATCCAATTTGGCGAGAAACGTGCTGGTGAGTATAACCTTCACCAGCAACCCCCAACGAACTGTAGACAGGGCTGCAGTGTTCGCCATCGGCGGCGTAACACCAGGCTCGCTCGCTAAACTGAGCCAAACTTTGACCTGACATTAACCAGATGGACTGCTCCATATGTCCCTCTGAGTAGGACCTTTCAAAGCAAATCCAGCAGGTGATTGGACGATTTTGCTGTCAATCACATTCATTACGGGCCAATCACAATGTAGTAGACAGGAGCTTCTGCACTACAGTATGTGAGCTTCTTGGTAAAGCAAACTCTCAGTAAAACATGCCAAAAGTGGAGCAGAAATATTCTTACTGCAGAGAAGCTTTTTGTGTTTTTTGTTAGTGGACCAGATCTGATGAACTGCTGCTGTCGAGCACTAAAGACTCTGATTGGGCTGCCCTGCTTTGGGCTGAAACTTGATAAGATGGATCTGCCTGATTACAGACATTAAATCAGGTGGATCCAACTGCACTGCAAGGTTAGGAAGCAGCTGGATCCAAGTTTTTTTTTTTACTGCTGATCAATAGTGAAAATAAACGACATAAAATACAGTATGTCAACTCATTTATGCAACCTGGAACATCAGAGTGTAATATTCTCCATTTGGTGAAAGTGTTTAAGCTAAAGTAAGAGGAAAACGGCTTTTGTGGTAAAAAGTAGTCAATCATTGATTTACAGGACTGCCATATTAGCCCTCTGCCTTTTCTAAACAGCACACAAAGCTCTTTCTCCTCATTTCATTTCAATAAGGGACTAAAATGGGACTCAAGCAAAGACCAGGACTGACCTTGCTCTTTAAAGAAGACCACTGTACATCTGGTTAATGATAATTGATAACAATAACGGCACATGCTAACAGCATTCCTCTTTTGTGTTGTATCTTTGCTTATGTTTTATTTAAGAGATTATTTTTATACAGTTTTATGATTTGCTGCCAGCGCTGCAAACGATCATGATATGCAATTGTTCTTGTAGAGGACCAGGTCTGTCCTGGATTATGTTATTGATCAAAGTCATTCCATTTTATTTGTTCATTATTAGTTGAACGTAAGGCATTACATTTAAAGAGATTTAGAGGACAGTACATTTCCCACCCTGCAGTCTGATCTGGGACTGTTTGCCAAATAACTTCCGTTATTTCTGACTTATGTTGAGGTTTAGACTCGCCCTGAGCTTGTGTAGGAGTTTATGGAGTTTTTACAGGTGTAGAGATTTGCACATTTGCTGCAGAACAAAAATGCAGAGACCTCTGCCTCGTGCCTTTATTATTGAAGTAAATAAAGGACTTTTTGTTTGTCAACCACACTGTCTCTCGTCTTCTTTTTGAATGCTGGAAAAACTTAAACTATGTTGTGAGGAGACAAACTTCCTGATGATTCCTGTGTTTGCTTTGTAATGATGTCATAATGTCATTAGTTTCTCATTTGCCTTGTCCCAAAATTAATATGTTTAACAATGCACTGAAAAGAGTAGGCAGAAATGGTTTTAAGTACAGATCCTTTCACCAAGGAACGAACTTTGTGCATTAGTAACTGGGGTCAACTTGAAGCAACAACTGCAGGACAGATTGAGTTTGGGGCTCATCAGCGCCCTCTAAAGGTCAACAAGTGTAACTGCACTGTCTTAAACTACTGGCCCCTACTCTACTCGGCCCTACTGGATTTGCAGCGTGTTTCCACCAGCCTGGTACCTCCTAAAACAAGCTAGCTTCAGTACCAACTCCGCTCTGGTTCCAAGCGAGCTGAGTCGATACTAAAAGATGACATCACCGACTGCCGGCTACTGATTGGTCAGACAATGTCGTCATCGATGACTCATGAGCGTGACGACCTAGCATGCTAGCGATAGCTACCATGAGCTTACCCTCATACGTCTTTTCTTTGCAGCTGGATTGCTCTCGTCCTCGGCTTCATTCTGTTGTATAGCTTCCAAAACTCTCCTGTACTTCACAAGGGGTATTTCTTCTTACCACCTGCAGCCTTCTTCTGCTTTCCTTTTTTGCTTAGTTTGTGACAAAAAGCCACAGATTGTTGTGTCGCGCTCAAAATGACATCACCCTAGTGCCGCTCAGCCGTTTACAGCGACACTGCACCCCATTGGGCAGGCGACTGGGGCTAATGGAAAAGCAGCACAAGGCGAGTAGAGTAGGGCTAATGGAAAAGGACCATACAAGTCCTGGTCAAGGTGCCGTAATGGGGGGGGGGGGGGGGGGGGGGATCTATTCATGTAGAAATATAGTCATGCTGCACATCAAATTAAACAGGAAATTTCCAGCTACACAAACATAAGACATTTTTAAACACACCAAATCTGTTTCACTTTGATTCAAACTTGGGTTGCTTTGTATGAATTTTTTTGAGTGGGAAAATGTTTAGAGTTCTGGTTGATTTTTTTTTCAAAAAGAATCAAACAAAAATACTTATTTATCTTTTGCTTTACTTTCAAAAACAGTCAAATCTACCAGGAATAAGCAGAAGAAGATAAAAACTGTTGTAATTGGGTGTAATGAACACTAAAAGTGACATAAAGTGAAATCTAAAGTTTGGTATATCAGAAATGTCAAATGGGACTAATGGAGCCAAACTGAGCCAAGATTGGGCCTGACCACTCTGTAGTAAAACCTCTCTAACTTTGCTCTGCATCACTTTATCAGACTCAAACTTGGCAGAAGTAATGTTCACATATTTTCACATTCATTCATAGAGTTCTAAAGCTGCAGCTGCATCATTCTAAAGAGATATTCATGAGAAAAACCTGTTTTTTTAGGCGCGGATGAAATGTTCAAATCATTCTGACTTCTATCTTCATTTACTCTGTCCCAGTAACACATATATATTGATATTTCAACATCTGGACAAATCTCTCAAGTGTTACTTTATTATGACACCAGAATTATTCATATAGACCTTGTGGTTGCAGAGATACACTCTTTTCTTCAGAAGTATGTCATTTTCGAGCAGAAGGCTTAAAAAGAGTGAGGAGAGAGGGATTTTTTTTTATTTCTTTGACTTTCTCTCCCAGCAGAGCTTGTTAATTTGTCTAATTTAGTGTAGATATTGGAGGATGAATTTTTTTCAGTGAATGTTATCTTTCATGTTCACTTCCAACTCGGATAGAGAAACAATGTTTGGCCCTTTAAGACCCCCCCTCACATTCTTTTCTCCAGCTGTTCAGTAAAAGCTCTTCCTGTTTGTTTAAAGGGAAATACTGGTCATAGAATTACAGTTCTTAAGCGGGCACAAGCAACACCGTGCAATGCAACCTAAAATCCAATTTCTGTGTTCAGTTAGGACTCTAAGTTTGGTCTGATTATCTACCTGGGAACTTGAACGTATCTTCAGGTAACCCCAATTTACCAGTGCGTGACATCCCATCTTGGGACCTTCAATTGCCTTTGAGTCCTCCAGGTGGAGCCAGGAAACATTTTAGGGTGGAGGGATGTCTTGGGTAACTTACCACTGCAATCCAGCCCAAGACAAATGGAAAAAATGGATTAGTGAGACAAAGCTGTGACAGCAGGTAGATGTGGCACAACTGAGCCTCTTGTAGAAGTTTTGGCATCACCAGTATCACAGCATTTCACAAGTAAGGACCACACAATCAACAGGATAATTTGACATTTATTGCGTACAGTGGATAACAAGCAACATAGCAGGTTCGTGAAGCGGATAACAGTTTGGGTAAACTTCATGGGGAATCAGCCGTAGCTCCCAGGCAGGACGAACCCCCTTTATAAGGCCCTGAGGAAAGAGGGAAGGAAGAGATTTTAAGAAAGGGGAGGGAGGAAGGGGTGTGTCGAGTGTGCGAAACAAAAGAGGGAAATGGTGGGTTAGAATTTATAGGAACACAGGAAGAGGTGTGGTGGATGTGTGGTCCTGCTCCTGAAATTCTGCTTAAAGCTCCACTAGGAGGTAAATATGAGTGAAAGTGTGATGATGGTGAAGCTCCATCTCTGCACTTTGTAGGAAATTATTGTTGTGTTATCTCCTCCCCTGCATGACGTTGCACCTTCTCTGTAAAAATCAAGAAGGGAGGAGTGAGCAGCAAGTTGACATCCTGTTTGATCCATCCCTAAAGTGAGAGGGGAGCATGCGGAGCCAGTGGGGAGTGCAGCCCTGTAAGGCATTCCTTGTGCAGCGCTCTCATGCTCCCATGGAGTCATATCACACTGTAAAAGAAAATGACTGTCTCGTCTTTATGTGGAAGTTTGATGTGTAATGATGGACAGAGTAATGGGCTGTGACCACTTTTTATCACGACCAGGGAATCAGTGCTTTTTCTAGTAGTAAGGCCCCATCCTCACGGAGACAAAACGCTTAACAGTATCAAAAACAATCGTCATCAAGTCGAAGGCGTCTCAGAAAATGTGTGCGTCTACATGAATGCACTCGATACACATTAAAACGCTGTAAAACACATGCCAGACCTCTAGGGGCGTTGTAACGATATGACGGTAACATGCGGAAACAGACAAAAAAACAGTGAGCATGTGCACTTGCAGCAAATGTCGTAAACAGAGATTGTGATAAAGTGATCATAAAGTGCCGAAATGTGTCCTCGATAACTGTTTGTTCAACTCGGTGGTGATTGAGAAGGAGATTTTGCTGCTTCAGGGATAGTAGGGTCACTAGCTTCATCAGCACATATGCTACACCCTACACCGCCATTGTTGTTGCAGTTGCCGCGTGTGGCACATGCGTGTCAATGAAGATATGAAACTATGATGTAAGCGTATCTGAAAAGTTGCGGAGAGCCAGTAATGACGGAGCTGCGTATACGGCGTTTCAAAATCTTTCCACTCTGGAACCTGATTTCAAAAATGATCGTTTACAGACTCCCCAAAACGCCGTCTTCATATGGATGATACGCAGATTCGGCAAAAAACGTATGTGTTGATACCTCGGTTTGTCTTCGTGTGGATGGGGTCTCAGTTAATCCACATCTTTCACCGTTTAATCTTGAACACCTGTAAACATGAACGGTGATGAAGCAGCCAGTGAGACTTTCAATTAGAGTGAATCAGCAGGAGCAGAGAGGGTTCGTGCTCAACAATGATTTATTTCTTAACAAAAACACAAAAGAAAGTTTTAGTGATGTAAAATTTATTGAGCATTAAATTGCCTGCAGACATAATAATAAACCACGCACCATGAATTCAGCTATTGAGATTTGATAATGAAAAACAAATGTGAGGATCAGCTTAATTTAGAAGAAACTTCTGAGGAGTGAAAAACTAAAGAGAGTCTTAAACTTTCAGGGGTGGATCTTTAATCAGTGTTCAGGCCTCTCTTTGGGTGCTGATGCACAAACTTCAGTCTTAAGGAGGCAGAAGGTGGCATGTTAGTGACCTTCATAAGCAAAGACCATACGGAAGAGTATTAGGGCCACCCATGAGAAAAAAAAATGAGAGGGGGTAGAATTTTTTTTTCATCATGCACTTCGAGAAAAAAGTCGAAGTGTCGAGAATAAAGTCAAAATATAACGTCGAGAATGAAGTTGAAATAGGATGTCGAGAACAAAGTCGGAATATAATGGTGAGAATAATGTTGAAATATGTCGAGAATAAGGTCGACCTTTTGAGACTAACAACCATCGCACTACTTCTACAAAATGCCGTCCAGTCAGTTAGATGAATTAGTGAAATTAAACTTTGGACTCGGCTTGAATAACAAAGAAATACTTTCTCTTTTAGTCCACTACGGAGCCCCGGAGGTGTCAGGGTGCAGAATATTTTATTAATGCGAGGGAACGCCTTCTATAGTGTCGGCACACGTTATTAAAGCGTTACCTCACTATGATAAAGTGAGGGAACGGGATAAATAAAGCGTTACCTCGCCATATTATAGTGAGCCGCAGCGGTAGCCGGAGTGAAATTTGCTTGATAGACTAGAATGGGAGCGCAGTGCTCTGCAGTACGTTTCATGCTGCCTTGTTGAAGCATCGGCGCGCGCCAAGGCGCTGGAGATTTTCTGAGCGGCCGTTTCCAAGCCTCATAAATTCATTGTCGTTAAGAAAGCACCAAACCAGAAGTCAAAGTGTGGAGCATCCGGAAGTTTCAAAATAAAATACAATGCAGGGACTCGCTCTCGAATTTATTCTCGACATTTCGACTTTATTCTCGACATACTATTTCAACTTAATTCTCAACATTATATTTTGACTTTATTGTCGACATTTTGACTTTTTTCTCAACATTTCGACTTTTTTCTCAAAGTGCATGGTGAAAAAAAAACTCTACCACCTCTCTTTTTTTTTTCTCTCGGGTGGCCCTAATACTCTTGCATAGGTGGCATGTTAGTGACCTTCATAAGCAAAGACCATGAGGGATGAAAGCGATTTCATGGAGTTAAATCTAATTTCTGCACCTGATGACAGCAGCAGAGAGGACGAGGGCTGAGAGCCGTGTCAAAATGTTGAGAAGGAGTTAAACATGAAACCTTTCAGATCTGAAGATGGCCTGGTGAAGCAGCACTAATCAAACACAATGATCACTGAAACAGACAAACAACAAACAGCCTAAAGTCAGAATTTGTCCAGAACAAAACCCAAATGAGGTGTTCAACATCTACAGCCTCTCTTTTCTCTGTTTTCAGGCCTCGTATTTTACATTTTCACCTCCTCTGTTTATGTCAAGTCTGCTTAATATCCGGCTGCACCTGAGCTGTTTGGAGCACCTGCAGGTCTCAGGTCTGCTAATGGCCACTTACAGCTAAACTTTAGCACCTGCGTGGATGATAATGAGGATCCCAGAGCTGTCACACATCACTGTGTGAGTCTGCAGAGCTCAGACCACTAAACACGTGAAGGACAGTTCATCAGGTAAGATGGTTAAAGATCTCTGGATGAAAGTAACAGCACGTTCTTCGATGTTAAAGGTTTCATAGTTAAACTGTTCTGCCTTAACATCACACTGTCAGCGTCAGCTTCAGGAAGCTCTCATTGAATCTGCTGTAAGAAAGGCATCATACATCCTGTTGGACTGCTGATGTAGCATTTTTTTTCTGCTAAAATTGATGTTTTACCCCAAACATGTTCTGTCTATTTTGCCAGTGACCAGCTTCCTAAGTGCCAATTAGTGCCAACAAGTTTGCTGAAGTGAAAGAACTACTGTCTGTATCTCCTGCTTTAACAGCTTTTCCCTGTAAAACTGATAAAACTAACAAATAAACATTTAATATAACCACTGGTGTGTTGTAACAACAGATTAGAAAATCACAAACTAATCCTTTAAAGATGCTAGGAGGAGTTTCTAAGTAATTACAAAAAAGTCTCCCTTTTAGATATATGTCTGATCTAAATACACACTTTAAGATGAGTTTTATAGCATCAAAATAGGTTATCTATAAATGCTATTCCTTAGCTTCGCGGTCGGACACTCAACTTCGGGAGCAAGACAATTAAAACTAGAGCAAATTTATATTATTGTGACACGTCTTAGAGCACCGGGCTGTAAGTAGCCATATATAGCCGGCTACAAAACTACGATACTAAGTTTTCCAAAAATTGCCTGTTATCACAGTCACACATCAAAAACTACCGCTACGTAACTAGAAAGAGATACATTACCTCGTCGCTTTGCATCCTGTAAGTTGTTGAAAAAAGAAGTTGGAAAGCAATGCAGAGTTCTGAGGAAGGTCTGAGCTGCATTCATTAGCATCACAACAAACGCACGCTTTGGCTTGGGTCACTTCTTTACGACAGTCGCCACATGTGCTCATGGGTAGTAGAGTCTTTATGTCACCAGATACAGATTCTCCTCTTAGCACCTTTGATTACCAGCTGAACTGTAATAAAAATAATTATTGCCCACCACATAAGATACCATGCATATTAGGGGTGAAATGAAATTGTGAAAATAAAAAAATGATGACATAAAATTCAAAGACGCACGAAATATAAAACGTGAAGGGGGCGCGCACGACTGATGACTTTTTACCCTCCTCACCTTCCGTAGCAAAACATTTGCTTCAAAATGGAGGAAGACCAGGTCGAGGAATTAGCTGACGCTCCTTCATCAATTAAATTGGTTGTGTGGACCAATTTTGGCTTCCCATGTAAAAGACGAGAGAACGGTGAGAAGATTGCGGACAAAACAACAACCGTGTGCAAAATATGCCGCTACAGTTCGCCTTATACTGCGGCGAGTACAACTACCAACTACTTTGAACTGGAGACAGGCAGCAACTGTATGTTTGTGTAAGTCTGCATAAAAAACAATATTTGATTTTTGCATCTACTGTTGAGTTGACAGAATTTGATCATACTTGAAGATCAGAAGTATATGCACTGTTATAGGCTAAATATTATAGTTCACAGTTCAGACATTTATAGGTCTAAACTGCAGCTCTGAGGACTGCTATTTGTTTTCCTTTTCATTCAAGAATGTACTTATCCTGATTGTTACAACAACAAAGCACTTTTTATTGAGATTTTATGTTTGTATTTGCACTGTAGTCTAAATAAGGGGAAAAAACTACAATATTGTTTTTTTCAAAGAGCATTTATTTTGTACTGATGTAGCAATATTTTTTGTATGTCTGCATTAGGAAGAAAATAAAGAAAATGAGATTAATACAAAACTTCCTACTGTTGGAGATTTTTTATATTTATTTTGTATCGTGAGCCCTGTTTCATATTTCCTATCATTTCGTGAGTTGACTATTTCGTTTCACCCCGAATGCATGTCCATCTTTTGTGTCGGCTCATAACAGAAAGAAGCATTTCTGGCACTTCTTTTGAAATATTCAAATTGCTTTAAGTGACCCCCGAACTCTCAAACATCATTACAAAGGCTGACGTTGTTTACAAGAGCCTCTTGTTTGAAGCCTGTTGCTAAATAAATGACTTGATGCCATTTTTCCATTTAATCTGGAGAGCTACCTCTAACCTGTGGGGTAATTGAGCCCCGTTTCATCCACATAATCAGCATGGAAACAAAGACACATAGCACAGGTAGGGATCATTATTCTGGACTGAAACACTCTGAATGTAATTGAAGACAAAACGTCACAGAAACAAACTGTAAGCAGCTCCTGCAGTAAAAGTTGGAACGAGGCACCAGTGACCTGATGGCCGCTGTTTCACAATCAGATTTAATGGGACACTGCAGGAGCCAAAGTGATTCAACCCCCTGACTCATACTCTGAGGTAATTCCTCCACAGCCTGATGATCCAACCTGTTCCTGTTGGGTCTTTAAACCTTCATCTATGACAGCAACAGGCTTCATTTAGACCTGCAGGA
This sequence comes from Scarus forsteni, assembly GCA_036419115.1. Lineage (NCBI taxonomy): Eukaryota > Metazoa > Chordata > Actinopteri > Labriformes > Labridae > Scarus > Scarus forsteni. The sequence continues at coordinate 4,227,267 of JAZDUH010000145.1, forward strand.
GTCTCATGAACATCATAAAATCAAATTCAGCTCCTCCGTTAAATAACACGCTTCAAGTCTCAAAAAAACGATGACCTACATTTCTAACTCTGAAACAGATGACCTGAATAAGAGTTGGAGTTTCTAAGAATAAAGTGGCAGTTTTACGAAGGCGCTGATGTCGAGAACAGACGTAATGAGGGATCAGAGACTTTGATTAATAACAGGGCAACATGAAAAACCTTTTTCCTGACAGACTGCCGGTATAAATGTCAGACACTCGTAATGGGAAATTAAGTATAATGAGCAAAAACAGAAATAAATAATACTACCTCAATATCTTTATTTATTTATCCGTGCAATACATTCATATGTGACATTTATTCTTCTGTAAATACAAACCACCATTTGCACTATAAGTACTCAGCATATGTTCAGCTATCCTGTGCAATACATTACCATACACAATAGAAATACTGAGAACTAGAAACAGGACTATTTTGATCCTTTACCTCATGTTGTACACAACCTTTTTTACTTTAACTTTTTTGGTATACTTTTAACTTTACTATCTATCCATCGCACTGAAAAAGAGAAGCTCTCGTATCTCGTAAATTCTGCATAGTGGAGCTATAAGCAGAATTTCAGGAGCAGGACCACACATCAACCACGCCTCTTCTTGTGCTCCTATAAATTCGAACCGGCCATTTCCTTCTTTTGTTTCGCACACTCGACACACCCCTCCCTCCCTCCCTCCCTTTCCTTAAAACTTCTTCCTTCCTTCTTTCCTCAGGGCCTTATAAAGGGGGTTCGTCATGCCCGGGAGCTACAGCGAATTCCCCATGAAGTTTCCCCAAACAGTTATCCGCTTCACGTACCTATTATGTTGTTTGTTATCCACTGTACGTAACAATGGTGTGGTCCTTAAGGTGCTTACACATCGGACGCTACTTATACTACCTCGGCAATCATTCTCAATGCAAAGTCAATGTACAGCCGCAATGGGGCGGGGCTAACCCTCCCGATATGCATATGCCACGTACAAGACGATCACACGTCGCGCGACGTCAAAGTTTAAAAAAAGTTGATCTTTTCAGGTGATGTCGTGTGTGGCTGTGTGGCAACAGACAATCAGCAGTGTGTGACTGTGCGACGGTACCTATGACAGACAGTTTTTCATCCAGACTACAGAGGAATTATTTATGTCCGTGTGGGAAACATTAGTCAGTCAGTGAGGACATTAGTTCCACCTTTACGGACTGCGGTAAACTCACAGATAATGCTGCTGCAGGGCATCAGCTGCAGTGTTTAGTGTTTGATAAGTGAGTGAAAAGGATACAGTTGGATCACAGTGAAACTCGAGCGGACGTGACGTCACCGAGCGATGGCTGATGGCGACGGCGACCAAAATGAGGTATTTATGGACACGCAACCATACTTGAGTGGGCGACGCGATTTTGACTGCAGAGTCGCTTGCGGTGTGAACGCAGCCTTACTCGTGAAATGACAATAAAGGCCATTCTGATTCTGATTCTGGAATAGAAAGTTAAGCTGTTGCAAAAAAATGTTTAAACCGGTGGTCACCAACCTTTTTCAGCTGAAGATCACCTATGATGCTAATCGAGATGGCATGATCTACTCGCCTAAATTCACTGAAACCCATAAACAAAACTAAAGATTTTAATGATCATCTAACTTTACAATCAGAGATGCAATCTTCATTCCATAAATGTGATATAGTGCAGGAATTAAAAGTAAAGATTCTGTGGATATAAACTTACATTAGCGCTTAACAATGTATGCAACATCTTACAAAAAACTCATCACCAAGAACTGGAACATTGTTAGCGTAAAACTCAATCAGTTCGTCTTAATATCTTTATAATACTAAAAACTAATGAGGTGGACAGAAACCAGTCAGACATGGTTTATTTTGCATAGCAGCTGGATTCACCAGATATGTCCTGGATAAGAAAAAGGTTTATGCTGTGTGTCAGATACAGGATGAAGCATCTAGTCTTAAAGATCTACAAGTACTGTAGATCAAGATCTACAGGTTGGTGACCCCTGGTTTAAACCAAATATTCAAGTATTGTTACAACCCGGCTCGTCAAGGGGAAAGGGAAGCAACATAAGACCAGATCATCGTGATTTAGATGACATTTATTGTGAGAAATTAAATTGAATTAGATTGAAATAAGTACAAAGCAACGTGAGTCAACAGAAAAGAGTGCTGTTCAAATCAACAACCAAATATAACCAAAGGAGTCTTATCTAAAATTAACGTTATCCAGCTTTGTTACAAATAAAAATAAAATAAACCACCTACCATTGTCTAACCAAACAGAAATTACAAATGAACAGCACTCCTAACCTAATGAATCTAACAACATAAATTCTAAGAGTGAATGTGTATGAAAATTCGGGTCTAACCCTGGCCCCAAATAACAGCGCGTGCCGCACAACACAGAGCTCAATTGGAGCACAGCCTAACAGAGATCTCTAAGCACAAATGATCTGTCGAGCGAAGGCGGTCCAGGTTCTTATACTGCCCCCATCTCCCCGATTGGCCAGCGCTCCTGCTCTTCAGCCAATCAGCCTCTCCTCCTCGCAGGACGCACCTAAGGGGACGCACCAATCACGCAGCTGCACTCACACACACGCTCATACTCAGACTCACAAAAAGGTTAGGTCACACATAGGGGAGGGATGCGACCGCAGCCGTAACAAGTATTATATCTCAAACGCAAGTACAAAAGCATAATTTGATGCTTTAATTCTGTTTAATAATGTAACAGAATTAAAGCCACTTTAATCTGCTTTAGCCTTGACACTTACATGCAGAGAGTTCTCCACATTCTCTAAATCATTTGATGATATTAGGGACTGCAGATGATGAAATCATAAAATAAAAGTTTATTCAGATGAATATTGGTCAACAAAGGATTTAAGAATCTGCATTCAGTTTTATCTATATATTACACAACGTCCCAGCTTTGTGGAAATTAAAGAAGTTTGGGAAGCCCTGCTATAGATTCTTGATGTGTGAGGTGCATTGTTAACACCCCGAGTTTGAAAGCTTCGACTTGATAACATGCTCGAGGAAATTTAAATCCTGAATACTGAACATCCACCGTGAACAACTTTAACAAATAAACTAAGACAGGATCAACCGTCTTTCTGATGAGAATTGTTAACTATTACCTGTAGACAAAAGGCAAAAAAAAAAAGGCCAAATAATTGACTGACATCTCTAGTCATTACAGAAACTGACGGATTAAGAGCTCAAAAATAATTATTTCAGTGAGTTGCATTCATTTAAAAAGGACATATCATGCTTGTTTCTCCTTTTCACTATGCCAGACTAGGATGCCTGTAAAGCATTTCTGCCCTCAGTACAAGTCATTTAATTCCTTCATTGCCCCACAATAGCGTTCTCAAAATCCTCATTTTAGGCCATTATGAAGCCCTCGTTGAAACACTCGGTCTCAAGGCCGACCTAAAGTTACCTTGCAACATCACAGCCCTTTGTGCTCTGATTGGTCAGTTCTATCGGGGGTTGAGCCAGCCTGTCCTTCTTCTTCTATGGTATTTTCCGGCAGGCTCAATGCAGCGACCGCGTATTGAGTCCCCCTACAGGCCAGAGCTGGTAATGAGGGAATGTGAGCTAGGGATCTATATACCCCTGCTGGTGGATGTGTCCCTCGGTGACGGTTTTGTGGCTAACGGACATCACAGAGGAGGAAGTGTTTTATCAGATTACTCCAATAAAAGAAAGGTATCTTGTGATGTCACAGTGTTTGAAATCTCGTGGACATCTCGCAATGACCTATTTTCAGAGGCATCAAATCTTGTTCTAGGATATCAGAAAAAATACAATATCTCATTTTTTGAAAATTAAGGGGGTGTAAGGTCTTGTTTTCAAATTTATTATATTTTATGTAAGTATTAAATCATGCATCAGCATGATATATCTCCTTTAAATCTGAATTTGAGGAAAAGGAAGTTTGGTTCTGTAGTTTAGTTCAGTTCATAGTTCATAGAACATTCAATACAAACCAAAAAAGTCAAACATGTGAGTGGCAAGGATCAAAATCTACCTAGAGTCTGCCCCTCTGTCACAAGATATTAATAATTAAACACATTCCAACACCTTTTTACATATAATAATTTCTTCTTTTCAAACAAACAAACAACCAAAAAGACACATTTAAAGACAAAATTATAATTAGCTTCTTTAGTTTCTTTGTTCAGTGGATGATTCAAAAGTTAGCTACAATAATAAAGATTTAATCAATCAATCAAACTTTATTTATAAAGCACTTTTCATACAAAACATGTAGCACAAAGTGCTTTACAAGCAGACAGATGAATTAAAATGGAGGATTTATCACCCAAACCCACTCCACCTAGCCCTTGAACCCACTAACACAGCAATCCATACACAGTGTTGATAAAAAGCATCGAAAATAAAAGACAATAATAAAGCACACTGATGTACCCAGTACGTACTGAGGAAACGCCATCTTAAAGGTTTAAAAATGAGAAAACACTGGAGGTTAGGTTAAAGTGCAAAATTAAATATATCATAAAATAAAATAATAATAATAATAAACAAATAACACATTGAAATAAAATAAAATAAAAATAGAAAAACTAGAAAGTAAAATAAGAAAAGATAAAAAATAAAACAATAATATAATAATAACTTTATTTATATAGCACCTTTAAAAACAGAAGTTTACAAAGTGCTTTAACAGACAAAACAAAGGCCGAAAAATGCAGAATAAAATCAACAATCAGGTCATTAGAGACCACAAAAGTCAGAGGAAAAGGCACAGAGGGTCGTGTTAACTAAAGCAACAAAATGAAAGAAAAACAGAATAAACTGGTAAGATTGAAAAAGCTGGTAAAATGCATAATGACAAGGAGATAATAGGACAGTAGGCAGATAGATAGATTTCCAGATACATAGATTAATTCAAGACTGTTAAAGGTTGACAACATCACATCAGGAAGATTTAAAATAAGAGGGCAGATAGAAGACTGGGAAGAAGGGAAAATAGATAAATAAATAAAATAATAATAATAAATCAATCAGTACATAAAATGGAGTGAAATAAAATAATGATAATAGAAACTGAGTATGTCAAAACAAGAAAAGAAAGTAAAAACATGAATAAAATAAGAAACCGTAAGAGAGATAAAAGCAGTAGATAAAACAAGTAAGTTAAAAGAGTAAAAATAATAATGATGATAATAATAAATTTAAAAAAAAAGAAAAAAATCATGTAAAAGCAAGTCTAAAAAAGTGGGATAAAATAAGATAAGATAAAATAATAATAAAAGTGGGCTAATTAGAATAAATAAAGATGCTTATAGGTAATTCAGGTAAAAGCTCGACTAAAAAGGTACGTTTTGAGTTTGTCTTTAAAGACATTAACATTAGGTACAGCCCTCAGGTCTTCAGGTAGGCTGTTCCATAAGAGGCTCATGGTTGCATCAATCCAGCATTAATCAGGATAAAGACACTGATCTTGTGACATTAGGAGCTCATGTAGGAGGAATATCTTGAAGAAATCTGAAAACATAAGTTATGTCATCCTTCAGCCTCTTCAGGAGAATTTCAGGGCAGAGGAGAAAGTAAAGAAGCTGAAAGTCGGTCACATATTCTTAGAAATCCTGAAGAGATGATTGACCCGTTCTCTGAAGGCCTCACTTCTGTTGAAATTTAACGGACTTCGAGTCCCTGTAACATCGTTTAGAAAGTCAGAGACCATCTTCCTCACTCTGGGGTAATTAAGGAGGTGATATAACCAAAGAAGGAAGGTGAATGTAGAGAGGAGACAGAAAAGTGTGTTCTCTGTAATCACTGCGGCGCTGCAGCCATCACGCTCTCCCCCCTTGTGACAGTTTTATTATCAGAGCTGGTATGCAACACATGAGTAATTTCCCCTAATGATCTCAGCCGTCCACACCTCGGGACAAGTGAGTGTGGCTGACATGGGCGCGAGGGGGTGGAGGGGAGCGGGACGGCAAACACGGAGAGGACAGAAGACAAAAAGAGGCTGAAGTTAGACAGATAATCTACAAACCCAAAACCAGTGAAGTTGGCACGTTGTGTAAATCGTAAATAAAAACAGAATACAATGATTTGCAAATCCCTTTCAACGTATATTCAATTGAATACACAGCAAAGACAAGATACTTAACGTTCAAACTGGTAAACTTTGTTATTTTTAGCAAATATTAGCTCATTTGGAATTTGATGCCTGCAACATGTTTCAAAAAAGCTGGCACAAGTGGCAAAAAAGACTGAGAAAGTTGAGGAATGTTCATCAAACACTTATTTGGAACATCCCACAGGTGAACAGGCTAATTGGGAACAGGTGGGTGCCATGATTGGGTATAAAGCAGCTTCACTGAAATGCTCAGTCATTCACAAACAAGGATGGGGCGAGGGTCACCACTTTGTGAACAAATGTGTGAGCAAATTGTCCAACAGTTTAAGAACAACATTTCTCAACCAGCTATTGCAAGGGATTTAGGGATTTCATCATCTACGGTCCGTAATATCATCAAAAGGTTCAGAGAATCTGGAGAAATTACTGCACGTAAGCGGCAAGGCCCAAAACCAACATTGAATGCCCATGACCTTCCATCCCTCAGGCGGTACTGCATCAAAAAGCGGCATCACTGTGTAAAGGATATCACCACATGGGCTCAGGAACACTTCAGAAAACCACTGTCAGTAACTACAGTTCGTCTACATCTGTAAGTGCAAGTTAAAACTCTACTATGCAAAGCCAAAGCCATTTATCAACAACACCCAGAAACACCGCCGGCTTCGCTGGGCCCGAGCTCATCTAAGATGGACTGATGCAAAGTGGAAAAGTGTTCTGTGGTCTGACTGGTCCACATTTCAAATTGTTTTTGGAAGCTGTGGTCGTCGTGTCCTCCGGACCAAAGAGGAAAAGAGCCATCTGGACTGTTATAGGCGCAAAGTTCAAAGGCCAGCATCTGTGATGGTATGGGGGTGTATTAGTGCCCAAGGCATGGGTAACTTGCACATCTGTGAAGGCACCATTAATGCTGAAAGGTACATACAGGTTTTGGAGCAACATATGTTGCCATCCAAGCAACGTCTTTTTCATGGACGCCCTGCTTATTTCAGCAAGACAATGCCAAGCCACATTCTGCACGTGTTACAACAGCGTGGCTTCGTAGTAAAAGAGTGCGGGTACTAGACTGGCCTGCCCGTAGTCCAGACCTGTCCCCCATTGAAAATGTGTGGCACATTATGAAGCGTAAAATACAACAACGGAGACCCGGACTGTTGAACAACTTAAGCTGTACATCAAGCAAGACTGGGAAAGAATTCCACCTGAAAAGCTTCAAAAATTGGTCTCCTCAGTTCCCAAAAGTTTACTGAGTGTTGTTAAAAGGAAAGGCGAAGTAACACAGTGGTAAAAATGCCCCTGTGACAATTTTTCTGCAATGTGTTGCAGATTCTAAGTTGATGATTATTTGCAAAAGAAAATAAAGTTTCTCTGCTTGAACATTAAATATCTTGTCTTTGCTGTGTATTCAATTGAATATAAGTTGAAAAGGATTTGCAAATCACTGTATTCTGTTTTTATTTACGATTTACACAACTTGCCAACTTCACTGGTTTTAGGGTTGTAAATATTAAACATAAACACTGAGGAGAAGGCTCTGTTTTCAGCTCTCTGCCTCTAAATATGCCTAAAAATGCTGTCTACTTATTTACCAAGAAGTTGGGACATTGTGTGAAGTGTAAATAAGAACAGAATACAATGATTTACTTATACTTTTTGATTACATTAAACTAAATGCACCACAAAGACACAATATTTAATGTTAAATCTGCTAATATATACTGTTCTTTTTAAAATATTCACTCATTTTGAATTTAATGCCTGAAACATGCTTTAAAAAGGGGCAAGTTAAAACTGGAAATGTTGAGGAATGCTAAAAAAAAAAAAAAGCTTCTGCTAACCCTTTACAAGCCAAGGTTATAATAGTTAACTAAAACGAAACTAAAAACGAAAACTAAAATTTAAAATACATTGCAGTTAACTCAAACTAATCAAAACTAGAAAAGAAAACAAAAACAATAAGTAAACAAAAACTGTATCTTGTGTTCACAAAACTAACTAAAACTAACCAAAATTATAGACAAAATGTCCTTCATTATCGTTTTTGACAATATTTATTAGCCTTTAGGATTTAAATTAGTGCAACACATTTTCCCAACCAATTTTATGACAGTTTTCGGCAGTTGTCAGCGCCGTACGGCACCATCATAACGACGTACTGGGACATGCCTGTTTACTGCACTGACTGGCTGTGCTCTGTGCCGCAACGAAACGTGTTGTTGGAACAGCTTGGAAGAAATGGCTAAAGTTGGGAGGAGGCGGCAGTGTCCCATTTGGGATTTTTTTTACTACGACAGTGAGACAAACAAATGAAAGTGCCTGGAGGAAATTAAAACTGGTGAGATATGTGGAGCACTTCTTAAGGGGAAAGATCCAACAAACTTAAAAGCCCATTTGAGGAGCACCCATAAGGAGGCTTATACAGCCTATGAAAACAAGGAAGCCCAGAGTTTATGTTGATGTTTATATGTTTTATATTAAGTTTATTTTCTTGTGTTTAAGGCAGCAGCCAACAGTACAGTATCAGCACTGACTGAGCAGTGAGCACTATGTTGGACTTGAAAATAAACAGTATTACAAAATACTTACTCTGACCTTTTTGAATCCTGCACCTGGCAAATAAGGTCTGAAAAAACTAAAACTAAACTAAAACTAAGCCTTGTTGCAAAAATCAAAACTAAATAAAAACTAGAATGCCCGTTCTAAAACTAATTAAACTGTAAAGGGAAAAAAATGTGAAAACTAACAAATACTGAACTATAATTAGAAAAACAATGTCAAAACTAACTAGAACTAAACTATAATGACAAATCCAAAACTATTATAACCTTGTTACAAGTTCACCTATTTGGCAGAAACTATCAAGAAATTCAAGGATATTTAATGTTAAGAAAAACCCCCAGAACAAATTAAATCATTGTTTGATTCCATTAAAAGTTAAGGGCAGAGAGAAACTACAAACAAATAAAGAAATTTTCTTGGTTTGGGATTTAAATGTTTAAAAAGCTAACAGTTGATTATGTGACGACATTAAAATGCACAAATGTTTGGGACAATATTAGAAAAGGCAGAAATGTCTGACTGCAGCAATGTTTTGCGGTAGTCAGCCTACTTTGACACCATTAGAAAATCTGCAAGAAAAAAATATTGTAACTGATCTTGCTGCTAAACATGGTGCAACTTCATCTTCATATGTACATACATATATATACATATATGTATATATGTATCTATGCATATATGTGTATCCATAAAATGAAGAGTTTTATGCTCTATTGTAAAGTGTCTGGAGAAAACACTTGTTATGAATTGGCGCTATACAAAGAAAGATTGATTGATTGATTGAAAGTAATCACAAAACATGTACCTTCAAGTTACTTTTAATGCCACTAAAAATAATTTGATACAAGACTAACATGCACACTTTGAGTTTTGACCGCCGGCCTGTCCGTGCTTCTGCCAACAACTGCACACATAATTGGACAAAGACAGAGGTCTTATGTATGGCAGGATTATTTTCTGAACTCTTCCAGATGATTCTCTCCACAGCTCCTGAACTTTTTCTTGATGAAACTCGAGCGTTTACCAAACATTTTGGAGTCTTACAGACGGCTCACAATCAAAGAGGGCTTCCCTTTCCTCACCCAGATGAGGATCCGTTTACATAAAGCAGCATCTGTAAACACCTGTTGCACTAATGTAAAGTAAGGACTTTTACTTTTTGTGTTTGTAGAGTATGTGGAGTCTCTCATATTACTGACTGACCAGTCCCTGCCTCCATTCACTGACAGGTGGACAGTGTTGTGTGTAATGCGTTACTTTGTAAAGCGTTACAGTAATGTAACTACTTTTTTGGGCAAAAAGTAAAGTAACGCACAACTACTGAAAATTTGGTAATGAAACGTAGTTCCATTTTTAATGCGGTGCAACGTTACTTTTCCCACAGACAGAGCTGACACTGAAGCTGCCTTCTCAGCTGCTGCATTAGACACGAGCAGCGTTGCCAAGTTTGCTCATTATAAGCTTCTAAGGGCTGAAAATCTCATGAGTCACGGCCAAAGTTGCCAGGTCTGCTTATTATAAGCTGCGTTATTTATTTGAATAGATGCTTGGCACTGTGATATTGAAATGTAATGTAGATGAAAATTATCATACCTCATGTAGATTACTCTTTTAAAAAGGAATATATCACATTAGGAAAGGAAATAACTGGAGGGCTTGTTTTTATCGACCAGGTTGCTTATTTTAGAAGCAACATCTGGAAATACTGGACAGGAGCTCTGATTCCACAGGGTATGTGACATTTTGTAAAATAAAGAGCACAAAAGAAATAACTGTTATGTTCTCTGTAGTAGAACTTTTTGTAGGTCTTCACATTTAGGAACAGATATGGGGTTCTGTCCAAAGTCAAGCGATGCAAAAGTAACAGAAAAGTAACGAGTAACGTGAAAAGTTACTTTTCATGGAGGGCAACTGAGTAAAGTAGCGAGTTACTTTTTAAAGAAGTAACGGATAACGAGCAAACACTACTCTTTAAAAGTAACTTCCCCAACACTGCAGGTGGACGTGTTGATAAACTTGAAGCAGATGTGAGACCTCAGAGCTGAGGAAAAGGGCAGAACTCAAAGAGTTGAAACTTCACTTTCATACTGCTCAGCTTGTCTGGGTTAATGTTTAACATCAGCTTCCCCCTAAACTTCAAACTAAATGGATATTTCAGTGGATTGGAGGTTATTTTGGGTTGATGAGGAGCTCCTGAATGCATCATTAACTCTGCTCTCCGATGCTGCAGGCAGGAAAACTGCAGAGGAGGTTCAGTTAGTCACTGAAGTTCAGCTCTCTGCAGGTACAAGCCTCCTCTTCTGACACAGACAAGGTGTTGTGCTGTTTTCAGAGCCGCTAACTGAACTTTTAACATGCTCAATCATACATGTTGCTGCTTCATGCACCTCTCAGGTGACACTAACATTAGGGCTGGATGTTTCCAGCAGCCTAACAGTGCAGTGAGTATTGTGATAAATTGTGGGCTTTAAGGATCTTTAACAGAATCATCAACAATTTTGTTCAGTGTTTTAAAAACACAGAAACAGGGCTGTAAATGTGGAGATGAGGGCACTCTGGTCCATATGTTATGGAGATGTCAGAAGATTCATCTATTTTGAACAAAGACTCATGGTTATATTATAAAGATCATAAAACTGCAGTTTGCTTTCTGTCCAAATGTGTTTATATGAGGAGACTCTGAGGTGTTTTCATCTTTTCCACAACCACTGAAACACTGGACTCAAACAACTATTATGATTGGACGACAAATCATCCCCAGGAACTGGAGAACCTTCCTTTCAAGACTGGGAGACTTAATTAGGGAAGGTAGCTGCTTAGAAAGAATGGCATAGAAAGCAGGACAGGACAAAAACAAACCTCCCAAAGTGGGGCAGTTATAATTCTTTTATGAAGGAACCAGTGTAATGATGTGGTGGAAATGCACCTCCCTTTTTTCCCTTTTCCACCTGATGAATATCATATTTCATATACAAAACCCAAAACCAGTGAAGTTGGCACATTGTGTAAATCGTAAATAAAAACAGAATACAATGATTTGTAAATCCCTTTCAACTTATATTCAATTGAACACACAGCAAAGACAAGATATTTAATGTTCAAACTGAGAAACTTTATCTTCTTTTGCAAATAATCATCAACTTAGAATTTAATGGCAGCAACACATTGCAAAAAAGTTGTCACAGGGTCATTTTTACCACTGTGTTACATCGCCTTTCCTTTTAACAACACTCAGTAAACGTTTGGGAACTGAGGAGACCAATTTTTGAAACTTTTCAGGTGGAATTCTTTCCCATTCTTGCTTGATGTACAGCTTAAGTTGTTCAACAGTCCAGGGTCTGCGTTGTTGTATTTTACGCTTCATAATGCGTCACACATTTTCAATGGGGGACAGGTCTGGACTACAGGCAGGCCAGTCTAGTACCCGCACTCTTTTACTACGAAGCCACGCTGTTGTAACACGTGCAGAATGTGGCTTGGCATTGTCTTGCTGAAATAAGCAGGGGTGTCCATGAAAAAGACGTTGCTTGGATGGCAACATATGTTGCTCCAAAACCTGTATGTACCTTTCAGCATTAATGGTGCCTTCACAGATGTGTAAGTTACCCATGCCTTGGGCACTAATACACCCCCATACCATCACAGATGCTGGCTTTTGAACTTTGCGCCTATAACAGTCCGGCTGGTTCTTTTCCTCTTTGGTCCGGAGGACACGACGACCACAGTTTCCAAAAACAATTTGAAATGTGGACTGGTCAGACCACAGAACACTTTTCCACTTTGCATCAGTCCATCTTAGATGAGCTCGGGCCCAGCGAAGCCGGCGGTGTTTCTGGGTGTTGTTGATAAATGGCTTTGGCTTTGCATAGTAGAGTTTTAACTTGCACTTACAGATGTAGACAAACTGTAGTTACTGACAGTGGTTTTCTGAAGTGTTCCTGAGCCCATGTGGTGATATCCTTTACACAGTGATGCCGGTTTTTGATGCAGTACCGCCTGAGGGATCGAAGGTCACGGGCATTCAATGTTGGTTTTCAGCCTTGCTGCTTACGTGCAGTAATTTCTCCAGATTCTCTGAACCTTTTGATGATATTACGGACCGTAGATGATGAAATCCCTAAATTCCTTGCAATAGCTGGTTGAGAAATGTTGTTCTTAAACTGTTGGACAATTTGCTCACGCATTTGTTCACAAAGTGGTGACCCTCGCCCCATCCTTGTTTGTGAATGACTGAGCATTTCAGGGAAGCTGCTTTTATACCCAATCATGGCACCCACCTGTTCCCAATTAGCCTGTTCACCTGTGGGATGTTCCAAATAAGTGTTTGATGAGCATTCCTCAACTTTCTCAGTCTTTTTTGCCACTTGTGCCAGCTTTTTTGAAACATGTTGCAGGCATCAAATTCCAGATGAGCTAATATTTGCAAAAAATAACAAAGTTTACCAGTTCGAACATTAGATATCTTGTCTTAGCTGAGTATTCAGTTGAATATAAGTTGAAAAGGGTTTGCAAACCCTTGTATTCTATTTTTATTTACGATTTACACAACGTGCCAACTTCACTGTTTTGGGGTTTTGTACATTTTTTTATTTCTTTTCTTCTTTTACCCTGTGCGTTATGGACAATAGTGCTGTATGCAAGCCATTTTATATGACAGTTGACCCCTCTTGTTTATATGTATGTTGGTGGGGGGTGGAAAAGGGGAAGTTGTGTGTGGTTGGAATGCAATGCGACACATCATTTGCTGTATGATTGATGTCATGGAAAAAAAGATGCACCTAATTTTTGTGCTTGTGCACCTTAAAAATTTTTTTGGTGCACCGTTGCAAAAAGTTAGTCTGGAGCTATAGTATGAGGCTTGGAGGGATGACAAAAATCAAATATATTGGGTGCTGGTTTGGCGGAGTGGTTGTCAACCAGGCACCTCATGTACATGCCGGTCCGGGTTCGAATCCCGCCTGTGACCAGTTTGCAGAGTGTCTTCCCCTACTCTCTCTCCCCCTTTCACGAGCCTATCCACTGTCTCTCTCCTATCAATGAAGGCACAAAATGCCCAAATATACATTTGTAAAAAAAAACAAAAAAACAATACATTAGATGATAATTAGGTGAGAAGGTTCTGGAAACTGCTGGACTAGATAAACTTGTTTTAAAAGTTTAAAAGTTTCCTGATTTTTCTGCTTTTGAAACACTAATGATGTCAAACACCTTAATCCTTCAGGGGTGTGAGGTCTGGGTTTATCAATAGGTATTGGACTCATTAGGTTTCACACAAAATAAAAAACGTACATTAATTATACTCCAATAATAGGTCATTACTCACAGGTGGATTGTGGGTCTTTTGTTCATGTAGGTCCACAGATTAGCGCTCCACCTTCCAAATCAGCCGTGTATTTTTAAATGTATGGAGCTTTCTTTCTCTCCTTTGTGTTTTGGTTCCAGAGCTGAAGGGACTGTGGGGGTCCATACTGCCCCGAGGAAAAGCCATTGATATCTGTCAGGACCCATGGGGGGCCCACGCAGCGAGGAGGGGGGCGCTAAAGAGGTTTTAATGACATTGAAAGCAGCTCTGCATCTGTGTGAGAACAATGTCTGCGAGGCAAATGTAGAGCTAAACACTGGAACATGTTTTACTGATTTAGAGGAACACTGTGATCGAGGAAATGGAGTTACAGTTACAGACGTTTTCATGTAGACATTGTGTACTTTACTTTATTTAGCATGGTCATAGCAGGTGTCTTTAGGTCAAGGGTGACAGTAAAATACGATTCTTGCAGGAACTGTGCAACTAAATTTTTTTTTAGCTCGCCAATTGCGTGCAAGCATCATACAGCACAGATGTTGATAAAGTCTGCTCTTTTCTGACTACTGTGCACATCCTTGAGTGCATAATGTAAGATGTCACACACATAATGTAATATATGGCAAAACATTTCTTTACTGTAGGGGGAGAAAGCATCAGAACTAGGGCTGTAAATTCCAAGTCGACTGGTCGACTAATTGGTCGATGCGTGCTCAGTCGACCAAAACTCTGATTGGTCGACCAAATGTGTCATTTTTTTTTTTTTCCCTGCAGCTCATTTCATCAGAACAAACGTATCAAGTGAAATGGGGGTATTTTCTGAGCACCCCCATCATGTCTTAGAACACCATTTCAATGTATTTATCGTTCATTTCAATATTTTTATTCAAGAGCATTTCAATATTCTAGTCTAATAATCGTGTATTTGTTTTATAACTGCATGCACTCTGCCCACTGCCCGCTGCAGCGGCGGCATCCCTCACCCAGTCCGCGCTGGATTTTATGCCTCATATAAACACCCAAATGCAAAAACGACATCACAGAAGGAATTGACAATTTATTTCTGAGGGTATGAGGCCCATTGGTGTCGTGGAAGGCCAAGAAAAACATTGGAGCCCGGATATTCAGTGCCAGCGCGCCAGACAATTACGCACATGCTCACGCAAAATACGAGGGAGTAAAAAAGAGAAAGCTTCGGAGTTAATAGATAAAGATAACAGATGTGTACGTCTCTTCAAATGGAGTCCTATATGACAGTGACTGCCCATTTCATTGATGAAGACTGGAAAGCAAAGAGTCTTGTGTTGAGAGGGAAAAAAAGGACAGGCGCAAACAAAAAATGCGCTAAGGACAAGGGGCGCAAACATCGTCTTGGCGACTATATGGATTTGCAGATGTTGTCAAAGTTCAAGAAGAAAAAAAGTGTCTGTTGTAGTGAACAACATGGTTAATATGAAACTCTGTGTGGAAACACTAAAAGAGTCCCATGAATATCCAGGTTCCAATGTTTTTCTGGATATTCAGTGCCAGCGCGCCTCAAAATTATACATGCAGCAATGGCAAAATACGAGGGAGGAAAAAATAGAAAGTTTCCGAGTTAATAGATGAAGATAACAGATGTGTGCGTCTCTTCGAATGTAGTCCTATATGACAGTGACTGCCCATTTCATTGATGAAGACTGGAAAGCAAAGAGTCTTGTGTTGAGAGAAAAAAAGAAGGAGAGGCGCACACAGGGGCGAAACGGGGGGGGGGGGGGGGGGGGGATTGGTCGATTTTTGGTCAACAATTACTGTGTTTTAGTCGACCAACAATTTCTTTGGTTGATTACAACCCTAATCAGAACAATAATAACAGTATTGGTGAGTAAGAATAAATTACTGAATTATTAGCCTGCTAAAATTAGACTTCTAGCCTACTTAACGATGCTACGAGGAGTTTCTAAGTAATTACTAAAAGTCTTACTTTTACGGCGTGTTCCCACCGAAAGCGTTGAAAGAGGGTGTATTCGCGCATCAAGTGAAATTGCGCCGCGCTAGACGCTCGAGTTTTGACGCTGGTACAAATATGCAAAAAAACGCTCTCCACTCGCCGCAGCATTGTTGCATGAAAAGTCCGCCATTATCATTTCATCATATCATTTCATCGTCAAACATGGCTCTGATTACCACCATCGCTGCTCTGTACCCGCTGTGGAGTTAGCTGTGGGCGAGGTGCCGACGCCAGTACTTGATGCATGCTACCCTACGGAGGCGGTGTGAGCTTGGTGAGTTCCATCGTCTCTTGCAGGAGCTGTGTCTGGACGACGGCCGGTTCCAGTGGTACTTCAGGCTGACTGTTGCCCAGTTTGAAGACCTGCTAGACAGGGTTGATGCCAGGATCTCCCGCCTGGATACCAACTACAGGCAAGACAGTCCAGCTACAGCTGCGGAGCACCTTTCCATCTGTCTCCAGTCTAGCAGTTTGTCAGATTAGCAAGACTCCGAACCCCAGAATGCCCTGCGTCAGTGATGATCTCCACGCTGATAGGCTGTCCCAGCACGTCAACACGCTCGCTCGCTCGAAAAGTTCAATTATTTCAACTCGAGCATCAAGCGTTAAGCAGTGAGTGGCGAGCGTTTTTCGCTGGAAACGCTCACCGCTCAATGCTTGAACGCTTGACGCCGCTCTATGCTCGCCCCAATGCAGCGTCAATTCACGTCTTTAAATTGACTTTGTATGTAATATCAACGCGCTAAATACACGCAGCTTTCGGTGGGAACACGCCGTTAGATATATGCTTGATGAAAATACACACTTAAAGATGAGTTTAATAGCATCAAAATAGGTTATCTATAAATGCTATTCCTTAGCTTCGCGGTCGGGTCGAACAGGGCTGGACTGGCCTGGATACTCAACTTCAGGAACAAGACAATTAAAACTAGAGCAAATTTATATTATTTGGACACGTCTTAGAGCACTGGGCTGTAAGTAGTGATATATAACCGGCTACAAAACTACGATACTGAGTTTTCCAAAAACTGCTTGTTGTCACACATCAAAAACTACCGCTACGTAACTAGAAACAGATACATTACCTCATCGCTTTGCATCCTGTAAGTTGTTGAAAAAAGAAGTTGTAAAGCAATGCAGAGTTCTGAGGAAGGTCCGAGCTGCATTCATTAGCATCACAACAAACACACGCTTTGGCTTGGGTCGCGTCTTTACGACAGTCGCCGCACGTGCTCATGGGTAGCAGAGTCTTTATGTCACCGGAAATAGATTCTCCTCATAGCACTTTTTTTTAATTAGTTTTTACAGGCAACTCGAGTTTTTTAAGTTTTATATTCAAATAAGACCTTAATCCAGACATATCGGTGAGGTACTTTTCACTTTAAATTGGACAAATTCTCTCCCCAACATCTCTGAGTTCTCAGAAGTCCACCACCCTGCTTGAAAAAGGCAAAATAATAATATATTAGAAAAGGAAAAGAAGCTTTAAAGTGATATAACAGGTTGCTGTCATGGATTGTTGTTTTCTTCTTTAATGTTTTTTAGAATAAGCAGTGCAGTTCAGAGACTCAAACATGTCGGACACATGAGGCTAATTAAATGTCTCCAAAGTAAAGTGTGAATGAATAAAGGGCAGCGTGGAGGACCGAGGGCTAATGAGGATTAAAGCCTCTGCTCTGCCATCACAGCCATCACTGATCAGACGCACGTTGTTAATTAGAGGCCATAATAACAACTGTAAGTGACAGAGCCATATGACTCATTTTAATAACGCGTGGGTGGATGTCCAGCACCAACCTGCAGCTCTGACCCTCTAAAACCTGCTGTACTTCCATATTTAGGACTCAATAAATAAATCAACTCCCAAACTGACGTCCATCTACAGACAGGAGCATCAGAGTGAGAGCAGGTCTTGGTCCATTTTGGCTGTCAGAGTTAAAAATAGGTGAACAAACTCTAAATATATGCAGCAGCACCTCTGTGGGGTGAAAATAGCCTTATCTGTGCAAAGGTGGCTCTGGAGGGCTCACATTTACAACATGCTAACGTTTCCACAGCCGCGGGGAAGGAGAGGGAGAAATGATGTAACGCTGTGGGAGTCTGGGATCAGTCTAGGACAGGAATAGACAGATAGAGGGCATGATGGGAAACATGAAGGTTAAACGCTGTTCTGCTGCAGCAGGGTGGAGCAGAGAGACAGCGGAGGAAGAGCCAACGGAGAGGCAGAAACTTTAGCTGTTAGCTTAGCTTAATCGTTTCTGCATTATCCCAGGACTGATCTGGGATCTCTGGTTTGTTGGAGGTCTTAGACTTAGACCAGAGACTGTCCCGCTTCCCTTTGGAAAATCCCGAACAAAGAGCGTGTCCCCAGTGACATATATGATTTACATCTCGTATAATCTGAGTCCTTAGATCAGCTGGATCGCACCTTTAGGGCTGGATATGCCAAAACAGGATGACGAAGGTGAACAAGGCAGCAGAGTTCAACAGTTTTATAACTTTCTAACCATTTTCATGATTTAACTTCCTGTCAGCTGGCAACAGTTTTGCACTATGAAACATCTGACAGCTTTCTGATTGTTGTATGTAGAGCTGGGCAAAAAAATCGATTAAATCGATTAATTCGAATTATTATCTGCAGAATATTTAAAAAATTAGAAATCTAGATTTTTTTCCTTGCCTTAGTCCAATTGTAAGTAGTTGTAATTTTTGAAAAAAAAATACAATTTTCATGATGGTCGGCCTTGTAGGGTTTTCGCAAGCACTTTTATAGGCTTGTATTTGTAATTTAAGTAGGTGAAATATTGATCAGAGAGTTTCATGCTAATACTGTAAAAATACCTCAGCCTTTTAGTGTTTATGTAGACAAACCTGCCTACGTTTATAGTACATAATCAACCTTTTATGACCCAGACTTTGACTGTAAGAGGGAAACATTTAGACAACATAAAGGCCAAACTTGATTTGTTTCATTTTTATGTCACTGGGAGTTTTGTTTCTTTTAGGGAGGGAAAAATCGATTAAAATCATAAATCGAATGTTGAGGGAAAAAATCTGGGATTTTATTTCTGGGCCATATCGCCCAGCCCTAGTTATATGTATGTAAAATGGGTTCAGTGTGTTGGAGCACCATCATAATTGTCCACTGCTGCGTACACAAATACATCTATGAATGCCATGTATGCAGAAATCTGAACTCTTTGTCCCTTTTCAAATGCAGACTCAAACCCACCTGTTGAGGATTGCATCCTCCATTTAACCCTGTCATGCATGGTGACCACTACAGTAGACAGACATTTGGAATACATCTTTTAGGTTGCAGTACCATGTTCAACTCCCAGGTGGTTAACTCTCTTGTCTCAAGTTCAGAAAACTGTTATCTTTGCATATTTTGGACTTATTAATATATTGCACCACAAATCCAAAATGGTCAACAAAGGGTAAATGGCACCAAGCCTTTTATAAATAAATGTTAAAGCATTCTAATTCTCAAAGAATCAGATAGCTTAAACATATGTAAAGCCTCTAAGTTAATAATAGATCAGGAACAACATGATCTTTAACTTGTTTTAAAGTTAACAAAAAACTTTTAAAAGTATATCCTTCATGATTTAATAATACATGCATGAAAGGGTTAACATGAATTTGCCATTCTCATCCACTTATCCATCATTGTTTGTGTTTTGCTGATTTTAGTGTTGTTTTTATCCTGTACATTGTCCTTGAGTTATTATTACTATTATTATTACTGTTATTATTATTATTATTATTATTATTATTAGTCATGATTAGTGCTTACTTAAGGCATCTATGGATGCCTTCTTAGTGCAATATTTACCCACACATCTGTATGTGCTGTGGACATTGTGTAATATTATATTCAGTCTAGCACTTTATCAATCAATCAAACTTTATTTATATAACACTTTTCCTACCATATACTGTATGTAACTTAAAGTGCTTGACGTCACATTCAGTGATGAATACTGTGGTAAAAGTGCACACTGATATTGTTTTAATATTTTGCTTAAAAAGAGTATTAAGCTACATTTAATAAATTTAAAAGAAATAAAAGATAATGGTTAAGAGGCAGTAGGTCATGTGTTGTAAAGCAAATTTTAATTGATGTCCATTTTTACATCTTCTTGTTCTTAGATATTACACATCTCCACTGTGCTGTTTCTGCCGAGGCTCGTCTTTAAATGAAGCCATACAAGAGAAGGCATCACAGCTAAATGTCAGTTTGATGGAACGTTATTTTATCTGCGCTGCCTTATTTTGATCGAACTGTTTGTGTCACTGGATTCTGTGGCTGAACTTGAAGATAGCTGTAAAGATTTTGTTGAGATGATCTTTGACTTGTTCAGTTTGAGTTTCCATCTTCTCAAACTTAAAGTAAGGGGTCTGCACCACCTCCTAAGGGTGATGTGCAAAGCTGCATGCACTTCATATTTCTGTGCAATAACTGGGCAATTGAGCACTCCAGCACTTTATAACTCATTTTGTGTAATTCTCATGGTCCCCAACTCCCAGCCTGTTACATTTTGAACTGTATAGGATAGGATAGGAAACTTACCCTGGATTGTACAGTGACTGCAGTAACAGAGAAAACAGCACATTCTTTAACACAGACTAACAGTAAGTCATTATTACATGTTTTATGTATGTTGCCTGTCTTTTAATATATGGGTTTTATTTCTATTATTGATGTCTGTTTCTGCTCTTATATGTTGACAATGACCTGCCAATGGGACTGAGGATGGAAATTAGCCACTTAGCTATAACCCAATAAGTTACAGGTACATGTCCATCAATGCATTCTGTCCCATTTAAAAATGTTTGTTCGAGTGTCAGCGGGTTTCCTCCTCAATGATGTGACTGTGAATTTGTTAATATATTGATGTGTGAGGCCGAGGACTGGATGGATGCAGGTCAGAGGTTTTTCATGCCATTTGATTTGATAAAGTCAGTTAACTCTTAAATGTTAGATGGATAGATAAATAGACAGACAGATTCTGTATTGTCATTCAAAATATAAAATTCAGGTGCACACGTGTAAACATTTTTTTTCGCAAATGACTCAGATAGCAACACTTCAGGAACAAGTACTTAGAATAAAATAAATATTTAAAAACAGAAAGTATAAAAACAAAATGTCTAAAACAGAGAGTAGACACATAAAACTGATAAAAGTATTAAACTAAACCAGTAAACAGAGCAAAACAGAGAAAAGTGCTGCAGTGCTTAGAACAGGAGTAAGAAAACACCTGGACTATTGCATTAGGTTATTGCACAAAAGATGTGTCACTGATTTTTTCAGTTACTGAGTTATTGAATTAGTACACCACATTTTCATCATCCAACCAAGATATTAAATGTATACCCTTAACCCTTTATGTCACTTCAGGCTTCTGGTTCCTTCACTGCATATCTGACGTCATGAGAAGACAACTGCACCAACATGACTTTTATTCAAATGATACAATCCGGAAATAACCACAAGCTTAAATGTTTACCAGTAAGTTAACAGGTCAGTAAAAAAGTGATTTAAAAAGAGCATTTAGACGTCTATTTTTAGAAAGACTGCCAATGATTACTAAGGGAGGAAATGACTAATCCACGAGGGAGTGAGCTCAGAGGAAAAGACTGAATGAAAAGTAGAGTCACAGACATGACACTGATCAATCCTGACTTTGAATTAAAAACTTTGATCAGATACATTTAACTGTCAAAAGATTGTTAAATAATAATAATACGGGTTGATCTGGCTGTTTAATGCAATGGAATAAATCAGGGTCTATTTGTAAGTACAAAGCACTGCAATCACATAATTACCTCCGGCAAGGAGGTTTTGTTTTCGGGAGAGTCTGTTTGTCTGTCTGTGAACAAAATAACTCAAAAAGTAATGGACGGATTTGGATAAAAATTTCAGGAAATGTTCAGCATGGGAAAAGGAAGAACTGACTCGATTTTGGTGTTGATCCGGATCAGCATCTGGCCACCATGGTGAAAAATGTGATTACTATGAATAGATAGTGAATGGATATCACTAGAAAAGCACTCGGAGAGCGCAGACCTCCGCCAGCACCACAGTTCTCAGTCATATTGTGATTTTCACCATAAATATTAGTTCTACCTTTATTTCATCGAAATATTTAGATTTCCTTGACCATGAAAACATACCATTAGCAACTCGATTCATCATGATACCTATTTTAGTTCAGTAGTTATTCACGAAAATCACATTTTTCGTCATGGCAGATCAAGACGGTGATCCGGATGAACACCAAAATTGAATCACTTCTTCCTTTCCCCATGCTGAACATTTCCCGAAAATTTCATCAAAATCCATCCATTAATTTTTGAGTTATTTTGCTCACAGACAGACAGACAGACAAACTCTCCCGAAAACATAACCTCCTTGGCGGAGGTAATTATGAATCCAATTGCTAATGGTATGTTTTCATGGTCAAGGAATCTAAATATTTACATTAAATAAAGGTAGGACTAATATTTATGATGAAAATCACAATATGGAGAGGACTGTGGCGCTGGCAATCTGCGCTCTCCGAGTGCTTTTCTAGTTTTCATCTGAAAACGAACCAATGACATCTTTTAGGTCAGTATTGAAACTGTTTGCTTCACAAGTCAAAAATTTATTCACATATTTAAGATACTTTTTACTCTTCACATCTAGGAGTTTAGCCTTCAAACCCAAACTTTATTTGAAAGTCTAAAATGTGGTTTTAAACTTCAGGTGATGTTCATGAATCTAAATTGTTTGGCTTATGACTTTTTAACCTATAAGTTAACACTTTTAATTTAAGGATTTTCCTTTGCTTGCATATCCAAGACTTTGGATTTTCTTGAACAATTACTTCTCTCCACAAATGTAGAAAAATGTTGACACATTTGTATCATCAAAAGAAAAGGGGAAGGAGCTTCTTGAAGTCAAAAGAGTTTGTGTGAGTGCTCTTTGGATTCACATAATCATGTATTTATAAATAAAAAAAGACTCCAGACGACATTGAGGTCAAATATAAACTCTGTGTCCTATAAAAGAAGGGGCCCAGGATACTCCCCTGAGGAACGCCATGTCATACATTAAATCTTAACTTTAATTCAGGCTAAACAGTTACTGTTATGATATCAGCAGGGTTAAAGCCAAACTTCTGAAGCTGGTTTGATGCAGACAGCTGAGGACACGTCCTCCTCGGTGGTGTCTGATAACCTAATCTGTTAGAGGAAGAAGTGGAGGGACGGTGCTGACAGGACGGCATCCTCACTGTCTCTCCGTCCCATCCTTTATCAGGTGGTACATTCCCTCCTTACACCGCACATCCCCAAAACGCAGGGTTCAAACGGAGCCAGGATGTTAGTCAGGGCAAGGGCCAAGGTTTGACCATGCTTGCAGATCAGGTCGGATTGAAGGTTAAACATTTACAAACCTCGTTACTTTACTCATATCAATGTACACGATGACATCAGTTTGATTCCTTATGCAATGATTGACAGCTTTAGTGACTCAGTTTAAGATAAGATAGTCCCGTATTGATCTCCAGAGGGATGGTTTAGGTGTTAGAGTAAGAGTAAAGTAGCATGCATTTAGAGTCAATAGAATAACATAAAATATAAAGATGTAGATCAATAAGCTCGACAGCAGGAAAAAAAAATGAACAAATTGAATAAGTGGAGCTATTTACAACTATCAAAAATAAAAATAAAATTAAAATCAAAGTTAATGGAGTAACTGAGCCATTCTGTGCAGGGCTGCGATGTTAAAGTGACAATGTGACAGGCAACAGACTTAAAGGGACTATGAGGAGTTACTAAGTATTACAAAAAAATCTCACTTTTAGATATCTGCCTGATGGAAATACACACTTTAAGATGAGTTTTATAGCATCAAAATAGGTTATCTATAAATGCTATTCCTTAGCTTCGTGGTCGGATCGGACAGGGCTGGACTGGCCTGGATACTCAACTTCAGGAACAAGACAATTAAAATTTATATTATTCGGACACGTCTTAGAGCACCAGGCTGTAAGTAGCCATATATAGCCCGCTACAAAACTACGATTCTAAGTTTCCCAAAAATTGCTTGTTGTCACACATCAAAAACTACCGCTACGTAACTAGAAAGAGATACATTACCTTGTGGCTTTGCATCCTGTAAGTTGTTGAAAAAAGAAGTTGTAAAGCAATGCAGAGTTCTGAGGAAAGTCTGAGCTGCATTCATTAGCATCACAACAAACACACGCTTTGGCTTGTGTCACGTCTTGTGGTGCGTTCCAGTTGTAGTCAGAAGTAGGAATTTCCGAGATTCTGAGTAGGAAACTGCAACTGGAACGTCCCCCAAATTCAGAATTTCCTGCTGGGAACTCGGTGAAACCTCGTGACCCCCGAGTTGACAATCGAAGATGGATGCCCCCGGTGTGAACAGTTATTTAGCTCCTGTAATAATCAATTTATTTGCACTTCTGACTGGGGTGTGTCGCTCTAGATCAGCTGTATACATAGTATTGTTAGACTTATATTTACAAAAATGCTGCCATAGTGATAATCACATTCTTCATGTGATATTTGTGAACAACAACGCAGGGCGTGCTAACAACAGCTAACAATAGCCTGGTAGATCGGCATGTTTTTTTTACCGACTTCAACTGGAACGCTGATAAGTCGGAGATGATGTCACTCCAATTTCCGAGGTTACTGGAACGCAGCATTACGACAGTCGCCGCATGTGCTCATGGGTAGCAGAGTCTTAATGTTGCTAATAGATTCTCCTCATAGCACCTTTAACAGTGCAAATTAATTTACCTAGAAATCTTGTGCAATAACAGACCGAGATAAGAGAAGTGAATCAGTCAGGTGCAATATTGAAATAACATGACTAATATAGATAATAAAAGCTGGTTTAGAGAACATGAAGGATAAACACATTTACACAAAAGAGAGAAAGTCTGGAACATATGTGTAAAACTATCACCTCTGAGAGGTTTAGAATCATCAGACATCTAAAGTAAGGTTATTGGCCAAGATGATGAGTGGTTTTGTGTCAATGTGATTTGTAGACATCTTATTTGTAAGGGGAAAACATGAGGCCCAGAGACCATAATGTGTCTTATTTAAAATAAATCACTATGGCCACAAGTTCAAAAGATTGCTGGTGCAAAATCTGAACAATCATTCTTTAGTTCATCCTTACAATACTGTACGATTTTCACCACAATCATGGCTTCCCAGCGAGCACCGTGAAATCAATTTGATGTTAAAGACTGGTCAAGATTTTCACTATCATGATAAACAGCCAACAAGCTTTGACCTCCTCATGGTTGTAAAAAGGTCCAACTAAAGGATCAATCCCACTCTTCTACAATCACGTCTTTTTCATTTTTTCTCCAGACATAAAAACAACAACTCCACAGTCCTCCATCAGTCAGCGAGTAACACATACAGTTGCATTAAAAAGTATGTGAACCCTTTGGGATTACTTGGATTTCTGCTTAAATTGGTCATAAAATATGTTCTGATCTTCATCTAAGTCACATCACGAGACAAACACAGTCTGCTTAAAGTAATACAGCACAAAAAGTTTTAAGTTTTCATGTTTTTATTTGACGCACTATGTAAACAGTCAGTGCAGGGTGGAAAAAGTCTGATTTTTAACTATCATTTTAGTTTTAGTTCTGTGTTTCCTCATTTTTAATTCAAGATAGCGTTTCCTCAATGTGAATGTGGATTGGGGGGGGGGTCTTATATTTTCATTTTATGCAATTTTGCAATTTTCTACTTTTTATTTGCGTACCATACCGTACCATACCGTACCGTCTGCTCCCACTTATCCGTGGTTGGGTCGCGGTGGCAGCAGCCTAAGCAGGGAAGCCCAGACTTCCCTCTCCCCGGCCACCTCGTCCAGCTCTTCCAGGGGGATCCCAAGGCGTTCCAAGGCCAGCTGGGAGACATAGTCTCTCCAGCGTGTCCTGGGTCTTCCACGGGGTCGCCTACCGGTAGGACGTGCCCTAATCACCTCACCAGGGAGGCGTCCAGGAGGCATCGTGACCAGATGCCCGAGCCACCTCATTTGACTCCTCTCAACGTGAAGAAGCAGCGGCTCTACTCCGAGCCTGTCACAGATGACCAAACTTCTCACGGCTCAGTTCCCTTTTTACCACGACAGACCGGTGCAGAGCCCGCATCACTGCCGGCGCCACACCGATCCGCATTTTGATCTCCTGATCCACCCTTCCTCTGCTCGTCTACAAGGCCCCGAGGTACTTGAACTCCTCCACTTGGGGCAGAATCTCGTCCCTGACCCGGAGAGAGCACTCCACCCTCTCCTGGGCGAGGACCATGACTTTTTATTACACTTATTGTTGTTTTATTTTATTTAATGTTCCACGTAAAATACTTTGTATTACAAAGTCCTGCATGAAAAGTGCTGAGCAAATAAAGTTTGATTGATATATTGAAGTCTGAGAGAAGTAAATATTATACCTGCATATTTCATGAAAAAGGCCAAATGGATCTTTTCTTTTTTAGGGAGGAGAGTCGAGATTAAACTAGATCCATCCTCAGTGAGATGACTTGATGTTTTCTGCTTTCTCTGAAGCTCAGAGTTCAGAGTCTGTACGTCATCGAGTCAGTGTTTATGTTTTCTCATGAATGTGTAATCTGTTTTAAGACCAGGTGGGTAAAAAACAAAACAGCTCCGACCCGATACCTTTCACCTGAAGCTGTGAAAATTCTGCTCTGTCATCTTTTTGGCTCACTCAGATGTTTTTGTTCAATGTGTAAAGAATCCATGCAGGTCAGAGGTGGTGCTGAAAAAGAAAATCAGGATCCAGTTAGTTTGGGCCAGAAGAATTTTTATGTTTAATTTTATTTTTTCTTACAATTTGAACTAGAAAGACAGCCTTTCATTAGGCTGTTACAATAGAAATGGACAGTGTGAACATACATCACACCAGTTAAATTAAATAAATATGATAGTAATATCCCAGATTGGTGCACAAAAGGTATGAAAGAAAAGGGGACATTGTTTCATTGCATGTGGCAATGTGGTAAAGTTAAAGTGTTTTCGGAGGAAGTAAGAAAAGCAATTGAAAAAAATATCTCAAAAGATCTTTTAATGAATCCTGTTTTTTTATTTTAGGATCTTATCCCACAAATCATAAGTACACACCCAGTGAACGGATACTGATAGATTTGTGCATTTTACATGCTAGAAAATCAGTTGCATTATTTTGGAAAAATACAAGTGGACCAAACATTAATTTTTGGGTTAGGCAGATGTTAGTGACTTTAATAACATACATGCAGAGAGGGAGACATGTTTGAGAAGGTCTGGGGACCATTTACTGTATTTGTGAAAGACTTGGAGTTAATAGATGAAGAGGATTGAGTTGTAGTTGTAAACCTCATGATGTAGCTAATATGTCTATAGAAGTTAAAACAATGAAGGACCTCGAAAAGCAAAGATTTAGAAGCTGAAAGTTTGTTTTGTCTGAGAGCTTTTTGTTTGTTCTGTTTTTCTTTTACTTTTTATATTACTTTTTCTTTTGTGTTTGCTTATTTTGTATATTTAGTCACAGTAAATATGATGTTTTATCTGTTTATATTATATTTCTATTTAACTATCCGATTTCTGTAATCTGTAATCCACTGTGCTCATTTGGATTGCTGTAAAGATGTTATATTGATGAAACTGCACTGAATGGCACAGGTGGTTTATCTGTGTAAAATTTCAATAAAAGCAGTGTTTAAAAAAAAAGAAAGACAGCCTTTCAACATTTACATTTCCAGGAGAGTAACAGTAACAAGAAGATCAGCTGATGTTTATGTTGAAGTGTGATTTATTAAATCAGAGGAGAAAATGTAAACTAGCTGAATAACTGTGACCTATGAATTTTAAAATCAGCTCATGTTTGAGGTCATGTCCACACAGACGGGGCATTTTTAATACCAATTTTTTCCGCATTGGCGTTCAAATAATCCTGAAGTTTTTAGAAACAATCTTTGTCCACAGGAAAATAGAATTTCTGCAGAAGCAGTTTTATTTTCACATCTGTTTCTCCGTTTCAACCTAAAATCTGACTGGTGTTAGCAGGCACAAAGATCTTTGTTTATATTTCAGTTCCAGCCATATTTGATAATCTCTATCAAATCCTTAGTTTAAAAAGTCTAATGGGAACTTTTCTGGTTGAACATCTGCCATGGCAGGATGGCACGGTGGCGCAGCAGGTAGTGCACAAGCCTCACAGCAAGAACGTTTGATCCCTGTGTTGGTCTGGGCTAGCCCTGCAGAGCAGACAGACCTGCCTGATTCTGAAATCATGCATCTCTGTCTTGCCAGCCTCCGTTGTCCAACCGTTTGACTCGGCTAAATGCTTATCGGCCAAATCAGGGAAGAGAGGCGGGGCAAAGTCACTTCCTGTTGTACAAGTAATGGTGGCTTATGTCAGTTAGCCTGTGGTCATCGTGATTACTCAGTTATACTTGTCGAAATCTGCTCTCCTCATATGTTTACTTCGTAGGAATTGTCTTTGACGAGGTTCATGCCACATATAAATGTTAAATGATACATCTGTGTGGGATAATTTAATGTCAAAAGATATTCTTAAAGTAAGCTATCGGCTAACAGCTAACAAGGGCATACAACAGTTAGCTGTTGGAACTGTCCATCTGGCTCGTCAGGTTTGGTCTGGGCCTTTCTTTGAGAGTTGCATACTCTCCGTGCATGCATTGGTTCTTTCAGGGCACTCTGGTTTCCTCCCACAGACCAAAAACAAGCTTATTAGGTTAATTAATGACTTCACCTTAGATGTTAGTGTGAGCGGGAATGATTGTTTGTGTCTCTACGCGGCCCTGTGATTGGCTGGTGACTGGTTCAAGGTGTCCCTCTCACCCAATCTCAGCTGGGATGGACTCCAGCCCTCGCAACTCGGAAAGGGAAAAGCGGTGTAGATAATGGATGGGTGGATGTAACTGCGGCAACACCAACACAAGCAGCCATGGGTCACCAGTCAACATGGTCACTTGGAAAACGATAACACCGGGTCTCCTCCAAAACTCCAGCTGTGTGTTTTAAAATTAGCATTATAGTGAGAAAGAGATAGAAAGACTGTCTGAGCCTAACAACAGTCCAGTTAGAAACACTAAATGTTTAAGTTTGGCAACATTTGCTGCAGCACATGGAGGCAACAGGCAAATATCTTTCAGTTTTAGTCTTAACCCTTTAAAGGAAAAGTTCGGTTCCTGCAGCTTTTACATTGTTTATAGAATGAAGAACAACAATATACTCACCCAGAAGGCTTTCCTGATCCAAACAGTACTTCAGGAGATATTTAGATCCAAAATCGAGCAGCGGACACCGATATAATGGTAGCTCGTAGGGCATGGATCGCCGCTCCTAAAAACTGCATTAATCGTCCAAAAACTCATTAATTTCACCAATATTCCATCATGATCCATTCCAGATGGTCCTCCTTTGCAGTCTGTGTCTCTCCACACAGCGCTGTGTGGCTGTACTAACCTCTGAACTGACGAGTTTGATTACGTGCCCTTCGCGCATGCACAGTACTCTCTGGAGCATGGAGCTGCAATGGCCGTCCATTCGGCGCGAATCATGATGGAATATTGGTGAAAAACATGAGTTTTTGGACGATTAATGCAGTTTTTAGGAGCGGCGATCCATGCCCTACAGGCTACCATTATACGGATGTCCGCTGCTCGATTTTGGATCTAAATATCTCCCGAAGCACCGTTTGCATCAGGAAAGCCTTTTGGGTGAGTATATTGTTGTTCTTCGTTCTATAATGTAAAAGCTGCAGGAACCGAACTTTTCCTTTAACTACCAGCTCAACTGTTTGGCAGAAGTCATCAATAATTTCAGTGATAATGTTTAAAAAAACAGAACAAATCAAGTCATTGTTTGATACTGTTAACATTTCAGGAAACAGTGAAAACTAAAAAAAAAAAAAAAATCAGATTTTTCTGGTTTGGGATTTAAAAGTTTTAATAGTTAACAGTTCAAACAATCACAAAAGGCAGAAATGTTCATAAATAAAATAGCAAAAATAACTTAAACTAGATGATACTGAGTTTGACAAACATACAAAAAATGTTTGTTGAATAACAGATTATATATTAATGTATTTACATATCTTGGAGGATGTTTAAGTATTTACAATAATAATGATGGTAATTAGAACTTTTCGCTTTTTAAATCCGACACAGAAAATATCAGTTATTTTGGTTTGCAGTTATTTCTGTATCTTAAAACATTGACGGAAACAAACATTTTTAATTAACACATTAAATATTTCTGAACTATTGACCTCTGCCAAACAGTTAAGCTGGAAGTTAAAGGGTTTATTTAGTCTCTAAATCCTTTTTATGTTAGTCTAGCTTTAGTTGATGATATTTCACACCATTTTATTTGTTGAAATCTGCTGTAAATTTAGTCGACTAAAATATAAAGTGTAAAGGGTAAGGCATTTTTATGTTTCCTTGAATTTCTGAAGTCCTGTTTTCCTCTTGGATAAAATCAAACATCTAATAACCCTTTATTGAATGTTAGTAAAGTCTGAATGTCTAAATGAACAGAAACAAATGTTCCTTTTGTGTGAAATGCAGTCACCTTTATTTAGACTACCTGGCAGAGCATCTCAGTTACAATACCAGAACTGACAACAAACAGTGAACCTGCTCTACATGAATATATCAATTCATAAAGAGAGCAGCTCTGATTGGATCGCTCCACAACTTATCCCACCACCACCAAGCTAAGGCAGCTGTGATTGGATGTCCCTCTGAACTCATCCAACCTTTAACACAACCAAAGTAGCTGTGATTGGATAGATTCATCACTTGTCTCTTCTTCCTACATGACCATATAAGGTCTGATTGGATTAAATCTGTCCGACATTTTAGTCTAGTTTTTATTTGTTGATGAAAATGTCAGTTAGTTTAGTTTGAGTTTTTGTCCATGTGCTCTTGTTTTTATTAGTTACTGTCTAGTTTTCATCAGGGGAAAACAGGTTGTTGATGAAAACTATGACCAAAAATAAATAAGTCAACAAAATTAACACTGGAGGTTGAGCAAGAGTGTGACCGCTGTTGACCACAAATAGTCATCTGAAGCTTCATAAGAACATGATTTGGTTTTAGTATGAAACACCTTCTCATGAAACAAAGGTCACATACAGCTTCATGGGGCTTCATATTTACTTAGAATTTCCTGTTCCATCCAAGTAAATCATTACCTATCATACAAAAAGAACTAAAAAACATCATTTTCTACAGATTTTTAATCTGGAAAAAAAAAACATTCAAACTTACAGGTGAGTAAACCCTAAATTTTGATTGTTTAAACTGTTGATTAGAAAAGTAAATAATAACTTGTTGAAAATGTCAGTTAATTTAGTTTACATTTTTGTTCATGTGCACTTGTTTTATCAATTACTGTCTAGTTTTTGTCAGGAGAAAAAAGGTTGTTGATGAAAACTATGACGAAAATAATTGGTCAACAAAATTAACCCTATAACGCCAATTGTATCATATTTGACACATACTTTTATAATACCTCTATCTACTCAAAATGACCAACAAATTACCAAAAAAAACATTTGAATACAACCAGATGAATGATAAAAATGTCCTCAAATGGATTATCAGTTGCCAAAAACACCTAATGTATCAAATGAGATACGAAAAATCTATATGTTGAATTTTATGGACATTTTGATTTTAGTAGGATTTTAGCAGAAAGTGATATAAAAATTTAATCTCCAAAAAAATTGAATTTTCTGGCTGTAATCTATGGTGTTGGGCCTTAAAGGGTTAACACTTTTCCAAAGTGAGTGTTTTGGAGAAAATGCAGCCCACCTCCACACTGGAGACAAAGCAGATAATGGATGGGAGAACATTACAGAACATGTCATTTTTACTTTCTTATCCACAAAAACCCATTTAGAGTCTCTGATGGAGTTCAGCGGGTGCAGTGGGTGCTCCTGGAGACGGGATCCCCGCTGAGTTTCCTGACACACAGACCTGACGTCAGTGTGTTTGCCTCTTATTTCCGAGCTCTTTGCCTCCGTCGTTCAGATGATGAGGTCTGATTTTTCTAATTAAGGCCTCTAATGGAGGGGAACGACGGGGCTCCATTACATTCTTCATCTGTGTGACAGGTAAAGAGGCTGAAATGTCAGCTGGTCTAAACAAACCGTCAGAAGACAGACCGCGAGTCTATTAGAGGCTGCAGAGGGACTCCCAGGATGATTATCAGCTTATGGTGATGTTTAGAAGAACAAATCCACCACATCCAAAGGTGCTCTTTTGGAGATCTGGTGGCTGTGGAGTACAGTGAACTCGTGCCAACATGACTAATGATGTCTGAGATGCTCTGTTGGACCTAAAAGTGATTTTCGTCCCTGGTTGTGCACATACAGATTTATTATATGTAAGTATGTGTACATATAAAACTAGAAAAGCACTTGGAGAGACCTCCGCCAGCACCACAGTTCTGAGTCATATTTTGATTTTCACCATAAATATTAGTCCTACCTTTATTTCATGTAAATATCTAGACTCCTTGACTCCATGAAAACATACCATTAGCAACTACATTCATCATGATGTCCATTTCAGTTCAGTAGTTATTCATGAAAATCACATTTTTCGTCATGGCGGATCCAGACGGTGATCCGAAACAACACCAAAATTGAATCACTTCTTTCTTTTCGCACGCTGAACATTTCCTGAAAATTTCATCAAAATCCATCCATAACTTTTTGAGTTATTTTGTTCACAGACAGACAAACAGACTCTCCTGAAAACATAACCTCCTTGGCGGAGCTACTGAAAAGTATGGTCTAAGCCTGCTCCGTGTTGAAGTATCTTTAGAGAACATATGTTATGAGCTATACAAATAAAGACTGATGTATTGATTTAAAGGTACGGTGTGTAGAAGTTAGCAGCATGTCACCAAACAGAAATGGTGAATAAAGGATATGTTTCTATTTGTATGTAAAGTCCGTCAAAATAGGTGTACAATCATCCTCATTAAACTACAGTAAGTTCAGTGTTATTTAAAATACATTTAAAAAGTTGTAGAAAAAATATGGTAATGATACTGTAAATGAAACAAACAGTAAGGATACAATAATTATACTGTAAACTACAAGACAGAAATGACACCTTGCATAAAAAATACGGTAGTAAATCTTAAAGGATAAGTTTGGTTTCTACAGCTTTCACATTGTTTATAGAATGAAGTAGAACAATATACTCACCCAGAAGGCTTTCCTGATCCAAACAGTGCTTCAGGAGATATTTAGATCCAAAATCGAGCGGCGGACATCCGTATAATGGTAACACATAGGGCATGTATAGCGCCGCTCCTAAAACTGCATTAATCGTCCAAAAACTCATTAGTTTCACCAATATTTCATCATGGTCCACTCACGCTACTCCTCCATTACGGTCTGTGTCACTACACCCATGTTTTTGTGACTGTGCTGACCTCTGAACTGAAGACTGCTCTCTGGCCAGCTGTTCTTCTCTTTGCCTCCGCGTCCTCCTTTCGATGAGCTCCTCATCTGTAAACTCTGGCTCGAAACTGTAAGGACACCCATCATATTCAAAGTTCTCCTCCGCAACATCTTCATCCGATAGATATTCATCCATTTTGCACAAAACTGGAAGAAGAAAGTTGTTGAGTAGCCGGCGGAGAAACGGTCGACCTTGAAACAATGAGCCGTACTGCGCATGCGCGGCAAAAGTTTTCATGCCCCGTGTGCTACCATTATACGGATGTCCGCCGCTCCATTTTGGATCTAAATATCTCCCGAAGCACTGTTTGTATCAGGAAAGCCTTCAGGGTGAGCATATTTTTCTACTTCATTCTATAAACAATGTGAAAGCTGTAGAAACCAAACTTATCCTTTAAGATAAAGTAATCCTGCATTTACAGTAACTTACTGGCATCTCATCAACAGAAAGTTACAGTAAAGTTTACAATAGCCTTTTAATAGTGTTCATTATCACCCACAGGATGAAAAACAGGCAGAAAGAGGCGTCATAGTCTAATTATTCTCTGTATTAATCCATAAAAGGTCAGGCCCTTACCAATTTCCCCACCTTGTCAGCCACTTCATCATGGCGCTGGACCAGTGGATGTCTGGTTTTGTCCTTCACTCTGTGATTTAAACACGACAAAAACAAACAAATCTAAAGACTCTGATCACTTCTGTTGTCACAGATATATTAGACCACAGGCCGATCGTCACACCGGCTAACAAAGTCAACTTAGAGCGCAGCAGCAGGACTCGTCATCATGTAACACCATCAGTGTCAAACGACCTGGAAAAGCACCAGTTTGATAAGAAAAATGGACTCACATGAAAAGTGTAATTGTTCAGGCTGGTGTGTTTGTGTAAAGCGGATTCAAGCTGTTCACGAGGGAGCCGTGATGGGGTTAGGAGGACTTTACGAGTTTAGTTCAAATCTGTTAAGATATTACAGAAAGAAAGTGTGTCTGACGTCCGCCCCGCTGCTGCTGGTGTAAGTGAGTGCTTTATTGTTGTGATTCTTTAACATGATGATCTTAAACCGATCAAATCATTTTGAACACATCAGCAGGTCCACATGAAGAGCCTGGAGTCAAAGCAGCTCAGAGGGTCCTTATTGGATATAAAGCTTATATGACATTATCCCTTCGAGAGCGAGTTCAATGATTTATGTTGGGTTAAAAGATGAAACTCTGAACACCACAGACCTTCATCCTGAGACAGATGTGTTAACGTACTGTTGTGGAACAGCTTGTTTCGCCGTGGTGTTAGCCGCATGCATGACTGAAAATAATCAGCCAGTTAAAGATGCTATGAGGAGTTTTTAAGTAACTACAAAAAAGTCTCACTTTTAGATATATGCCTGATCCAAAAACACACTTTAAGATGAGTTTTAAAGCATCAAAATAGGTTATCTATAAATGCTATTCCTTAGCCTTCCGGTCAGGTCAGACAGGGCTGGACTGGCCTGGATACTCAACTTCAGGAACAAGACAATTAAAACTAGAGCAAATTTACATTATTGGGACACGTCTTAGAGCACCGGGCTGTAAGTAGAGATATATAGCCGGCTACAAAACTACGATACTAAGTTTTCCAAAAATTGCTTGTTGTCACACATCAAAAACTACCGCTACGTAACTAGAAAGAGACACATTACCTCGTTGTTTTGAATCTTGTAAGTTGTTGAAAAAAGAAGTTGTAAAGCAATGCAGAGTTCTGAGGAAGGTCCGAGCTGCATTCATTAGCATCACAACAAACACACGCTTTGGCTTGGGTCTACGACAGTCGCCGTGCATGCTCATGGGTAGCAGAGTCTTTATGTCGCCGGAAATAGATTCTCCTCATAGCACCTTTAAGTAATTGCACCATGAAAGGGATGCAGGTGCAAAATGTCATTCGTTTGGGAAACCTCCTGGAAAACCCCTATCCAAAGAATTTAAATTGCGTGTGCCTTCTACGTATAAACAATTACAATCAACATGGTGAGTGATAATGTTGGGAGTGAGAGAATCAAATTTCTCAGTGGAAGACATTTTACTGCAGGAGTATTGAGTAAACAAACAGCTGTCTGCATTGAAGGTTACAAATGAAGATAAGGAGAAAGTTTGGTTAAAGATCTTGAACAGGTCTTAATACTCTTAATACTGGTAAGGAACTACCAGTAGTTAAGTTAAGGTCGTCCTTTTTTTTTCGCTGCCATGGTGCCATGGTGATAAGCAACAATGTACCAATAACTGACGTGACCGGCCTCCTGACGTTAGTTAAGGGACAAAAATAAACAGCGGCAGTGGCAACGTCTTCTTCTCTGAATTTTCAAAGCTCTAGTCTGTAAGTTTCTGTCTTTCTGTTCTCTAGTGCCCTCTGGGGGCG
Source organism: Scarus forsteni (assembly GCA_036419115.1). NCBI lineage: Eukaryota > Metazoa > Chordata > Actinopteri > Labriformes > Labridae > Scarus > Scarus forsteni. The sequence continues at coordinate 4,263,222 of JAZDUH010000145.1, forward strand.
TTGAGTGTAACTGCACTATCGTGAAACAGAGCACCTCAGACCAACCTGCATTTGTTGACATACGGAGGGAGGAGAAGCTGACAGGACGTCCAGAGAGACAAATAAACCATGTGGACTGTTAAGGTTCAGTCTGAACATGTTTCTTTTCTGTCAGTTGTGAACTGTCAGCGTATGCATGTGTGTTCTGTAACTTCGACCGTAGCTCTTTGGCAGTGCCAAATAAATTACACCCGGCGTTTATTTGGGACCGGGCGATTAATTGGAACCAGGCTTTTAATTGGTATTTTACGGTATGTGAATTTGCCCATTTTCATGTCCTTCAAATTGTGAAAATTCAGCCCTCTGGCAACAAGATACTTTGGCTCTCTTAGTGAAGTTGCCCATCTATGCTTGAGAATCATGTGTCCAAGTAAGACAGAAAAAAAATGAGTACACGTTACAAACTTTCACGCCTCTGTCACATCAACACTTTGGTTTGGTTTGTTCATTCAATGAAAGAACAACAAAGACTTTTTGAGAAGCTCACTTTGATGATGTTTTTGGTGTTTCCTCACATTCTCAGTTCAAAAATAAACCATCAGACGGAGTTAGCAGATTCTGCACATAAAAACTAGCTGAAGCTTGAGTGCCGCCCTTGAGGTTGAGTCAATTTCATCTGATCGCTCTCCAGACGAGGAGCTGCTAAAATGTCAATTAGCCTCGTCCCTCCTCCACAGCGCACTCGGCCTCACCGGGTCCTCAGATCATCGCTCTTCATTTACCCCCTCTGCTTCACTGGAGGGCGGCGGGGCATCAGAGTGGGAGGAAGGGGGCATGATGGGAGTGTGAGTACACAACAGGCACAAAGGGACACACATGAAGCTCAACAAATGGAAATAAATCTTCATTAATGCCGATGCCTTTGCCTGGAGCCTGGACGCTGCAGGTGAACAGATCAGCCGCTTGGGGAGACTCTGGATTATGAGGCGGCATTTTAGACAATCAGAATAATGCATGTGCTTTGTAACAAGAAAGATGCTGGTTTGACTCCTGGGATTTCTTAGAGGAGTTCACATTTTCTCCCAGGGCCTGTGTGAGTTCTCTCCGGGCAGTCCAGTTTCCTCCCACACAACACAAACATGCCCTTCAGGTTGATTGGTGACTCTAAAGGCTCAGTTACATGCAGCTACAAACTGCCGTGGCACCATTATGGCATCCATGCTGCTCCACATTCCTGCATCTGATATTCTCCTAAACTGTAGGGGGCAGTGTCATCAAAAAGCTGCATCTACAACATGTTTTAAAGATGCTATGAGGAGTTTCTAAGTAATTACCGAAAAGTCTCACTTTATGATATATGCCTGATCAAAATAACACACTTTAAGATGAGTTTTATAGCATCAAAATAGGTTATCTATAAATGCTATTCCTTAGCTTGGCGGTTGGGTCAGACAGGGCTGGACTGGCCTAGATACTCAACTTTGGGAACAAGACAATTAAAACTAGAGCAAATTTATATCATTCGAACACGTCTTAGAGCACTGGGCTGTAAGTAGTGATATATAGCCAGCTACAAAACTACGATAATAAGTTTTCCAAAAATTGCTTGTTGTCACACATCAAAAACTACCGCTATGTAACTAGAAAGAGATACGTTACCTCGTCGCTTTGCATCCTGTAAGTTGTTGAAAAAAGAAGTTGTAAAGCAATGCAGAGTTTTGAGGAAGGTCTGAGCTGCATTTATTAGCATCACAACAAACGCACGCTTTGGCTTGGGTCACCTCTTTAAAACAGTCACCGCGTGTGCTCATGGGTAGCAGGGTCTTTATGTCGCAGGAAATAGATTCTCCTCATAGCACCTTTAAAGGAAGTCATCAAAGCAGAAAGTTTGTTGTTACTTATTCACCAAAGAAGGAAAAAAAGTTTAAAGTCAACAGGAGATCCTCAAAGCTTGGATTCCTTTTCTTCTTCTGTTGGCACAAGGAATCAAGACATTTTAAGTCTTGATTTAATCTGCATCTGTTAAATTCTGGGGATGTGCACTGACTGGCAATAAATCAGTTGTGCAAACCACTACAGATAGGTTGTCTGTTTCTCTGTGTGACCCTTGATTGGCTGGCAACTTATTAATTCATTCATTTAATCTGGCAATTAGTTCAGGACAGAATGTGACGGTTATGTGTGTGGTGTGCTGTGTTGAGATTATCAGAGCACACCACACAGTACGATCTAAACTGTTAATGACTGATCCGTTATCCTCATGTGGGGTCTCTAACAGATAAAACATCTCTTCAGGTTTTGAATATCCTGATGTGTGGACTCTGCATTAGGGGCCGTTTACACGAGGCCTAATACGGCCAAATCTGAAGACTTTTTATTGCGTTTTGGCCTTCTGTTTACATGAAAACGGTACCTTAAATCCGAAAACGTTTGAAACCAGGGTGGAGAGTTTTCACAACGCTCCTCCATGCAGCTCCGTGTAAACCTGAACCAGTCGGTGTATGCACAGTACTCTTTCACATGAAGGCTGCGCACACATACCAGGAAAAACAACAGCTCAAGCCGTCTACAGAGTAACGTGTGCTGCTTACCTTGCTCAGTTTGTTATCCAGACAAAACTATCCAGACAGATTTGTTGTCCAGAAAAGAAACTTCTGCATCTCTGCCACTCCCCATTGTTGCTTGTGAATAGTTTCTTCTTCGTACGTGTGTTGTAGCAGTGCTGTTTCTCTGCAAACCTACATCGCCATCTACTGGACTGACATGCACACTACAGCGGTTTCATTTGTTTCTAGCTTTTCCGTCTGAATGCTGATTGAGTTTGCATACACAAAGAAAAAATCTTTACATTTTAGGTCACAGTGTCTCCTTAGTCAAGCAGAGGCGTGAAGGTGGCATGAACGAGATGTTGCAGCATAGAAAAACCAAGACCTATGTCTGAAATCTCTTGTCAAGCTGCTCAGTATGAAGCCTAAAGACAGAATCACCCATCAAAAACTATAATAATGGTGCATTCCATTCACATTGGAACGGGGAAGAGGGACGTGGGGTTTACGTCACATCCCAGCAAGATGCGTTCTGGTTAGGAGTAGGTAAAGATGGGTTGGCTGAAGATGTCCATCTTCAGAGGGATGCATTCCAACCAAAGGGGGCATTCCCTATGACTAAGGTGGGCTTTACACGAGTACAAATTTGTAGGACTCCAGTAAAATAAACTATCGATCTGGTGATGTTGACACACGGAGACGCGTATTTGTCCATGACTCCGCATCTTTTTTGAAAACGGGTCCGCAAGTGGATATCTGCGAAATCGTCTTCATGCCGTAGTTGGTATAAACAGATAAGTCCGAGCACTCATAGCACCCCCCCCCCCCCCCCAACCCGCGCTGTCACACACAACAACAACAACAATGGCGGCAGCCAGGCTGATACTGATCTTGTTCTATGACTTTTATACCAACAATTGCTCACAGAACACCAACAACACCAGCTACGGCAACAACAGCAACAAGTGCTCAAGCAGAGACACAGCATGTTGCGCGTGCATGAGCACTTGTTGACGTGGAATCCACTTCGGAGCAGAACCATACGGGCAACCCGACAGGATTTTGCGTGGATTTTGCGTTCTCATGTTAATGCACAAGCTTATGTGCAATACGATGTGTGATCAGCGATCCATGTTTTGATGCCGACGCCAAGACAATACGGGGCCGTCTTTGTGTGAGGAGGGCCTAAATTTGATTTAATTTGCAACAAGGCCTTTCCCAGTTCCAAAATCAACTGGAACGTACCATAACACAAGGGGCAGCCATCTTGGATTGTCAAGTTGGGGGTTGTGAGGATTCTTTGACTTTCTGACTCACAAATCCCAACTTACCAGTACAACTGGAGTGCACTGTAAAGGTACATGGACATGTTGGCCGACCACTTTGCTTGGAGTGCCTTGCAAAAGTTAATCTTTCCTTACAATGTCGTGTATGGCTGTGTGGCAACAGCCTATTAGCGATGTGTGCATGTGTGACGGTACCTGTGACAGACAGTTTTTATTTGTGACTACAGAGAAACAATCCATGTCCCTGTTGGAAACATTAGTCAGTGAGGACATTAGTTCCACCTGATGGACCACAGAAAACTCACAGATGATGCTGCTGCGGGGCATCAGCTGCAGTGTTTTGTGATTGGTAGGTGAGTGAAATAATACGGTTGGAATAATGTCAGCTTATACTTCCTGTTATATGATATATATGATCGCAGATCACATTAAAAGCTCAAGTGGACGTGACGTTTAGAGCCACAGCGACGAACGACAGTGACCAAAATGAGGTATTCATGGACACGCGACATGACTTCAGAGTGCAACGCAATTATGGTCGCTGAGGTCACATTCAATGTGAAAGCAGCTTGAGATACAACTGTCCTGAGACGTCTCCTGAACGTTAAACAAAGGAAGCCGGTTCCTTACTCTCATGAGGTCTCTCCACGAGTCTGCCAACGCTCACCTCAAAGAAGAGGCGGCCTTGATAAAGATTTACTGGAATGGGTTTGTGACGCAGGTATTCAAGATTTACAAGAACCATAAGGAAGTTCATAAATCTGGTTTTAGGAGAAGAGCTGTAACTTGTTTTAAATAAAGTGGACAGTGTAAGGAACAAACACATTGCCAAACTGATACCAATACTCCTGTACTTAACAAGGAGACATATATCAAATTCTGTGTTTTTAAGGACAGCCCTTCGGTCGATTAGTAGAAGATGGTTTTGATTGAGAATATTACCTTTTTAAAAAAACTGACTTATGCCCTTCATAACACTGAAGGATTCCTAAAAGACTGCACGGTATTTTTGATGTGGTCGATACTTCTGAACTAGATTTTGTTGTATCAACTCAAAAACACGGGAAATAATACTGGAACAATAGAAAAGCTCTCTGAGAGCACAGACCTCCGTCAAGCAGCTGAGTTATGGCAGTGGTATTCCTGCTTCACATGGACAGCCGAGTCTCCACTCATGTCTGTCCATGTGGAGAATGCTGCTTGATCAGTGTTCTAGTTCATGTTGATCTACCAGACTATTGTTAGCCTTTGTATTATGGTGCGTTCCAGTTGTAATGGGAAGTCGGGATGTCCGAGTTTCGAGTGAAAAATTTCAACTGAAACGCCCACCAAGGTCGGAACTTGGGTTTGAGACGCAGGTATTCAACTGCTTCATCACCAGTCCAAGCACTTGCACAACTACAACTTGCTTTTAACACCATGCAACAAAATTTTTATGATTTAAAACTGGTTTTAAATGCAGACAAAACAAAAGTTATGCTGTTCTCAAACTCTAAATCAAAACTTTCTAGCCTGCCTTCAGTGATCAGTGCTCAGGGTTCTCAGATTGAACTTGTCTCTTCCTACAAGTATCTTGGTGTTGTAATCGATGATTCTCTCTCTTTCTCTGTCCATATTCAGCAGCTTGTTAAAAAGTTAAAACTGATGTTTGGTTTTTTCTTTAGAATTAAGTCTTGTCTCTCCTTTGAATCCAGAAAAACATTGGTTTCTGCTACTTTTATGTCTGTGTTGGACTATGGTGATGTTTTGTACATGCATGCCTCCTCTAATAGCTTACATTCTCTGGATACTGTGTATCATGGAGCTCTGAGGTTCATCACTGGTTTTAAATCTCGTAACTCATCATTGTTTGCTGTATGCTCATGTTGGATGGTCTTTGTCTGCACGCAGACTTAATCACTGGTGTATTCTTATTTATAAATGTATTCTTGGTCTGCTTCTGCCATTCTACCTGCTGACCTACATCAGTCAGAAGAGCACAGCATCTTATAATCTTCGGTCCCAAGATCTGTTCTTATTGTCTGTTCCAAAAGTAAGAACTGAGCTGGAAAAAAGGCATTCAGGTTTGCGGCTCCACATGCTTGGAATGAACTACAAAAAGACCTGAAACTGAAAGATCTGGTGTCACTGGATACTTTTAAGACAATGTTGAGCAACTTGGAGGCAAATACATCCGGCTGCAGATGTTTTGACTGATGCACTTTATCTTTCTCCTGTGGACAATCCAAGCAAAATAAGCTGTCTGAATTTTGACTTCTTAATGTATTGAATTCTTCTTTTATTTGTTTGCTGACCACATGTGTTTGTGTAAAACTGTTGAATGTACTGCTGTCTTGGCCAGGACACTCTTGTAAAAGAGATTTTTAATCTCAATGAGGTTTTCCTGGTTAAATAAAGGTTAAATAAAATAAAATAAAAAACTTCCTACTGGGAAATCGGGGGCTCCTCACCATCGCTGAGTTGACAATCAAAGATGGATGCCCCCAGTGTAAACAGTTATGACGCTCCTGTAATAATCAATTTTTTAGCACTTTTGACAAGTGTGTGTTGCACCAAATCAGCCGTATACTCAGTATAGTTCGACTGATATTATATTAGAATATATTATATATTATATTATATTATATTATATTATATTATATTATATTAGATATTAGAAATGCTGCCATAGTGATAGCTACATTCTTTATGTGCTATTTGTGAGCTACTATGCAGGGCGTGCTAACAACGGCTAACAATAGTCTGGTAGATCGGCAAGTTTTTTCCGACTTTGTAACTGGAACGCTGATAACTTGGAGATGATGTCAGTCCCACTTTCCTCTTCTCAGTTCCAAGTTAAGGGAACGCAGCAAAAGGATAGTGATGTAGTGTTGTGGGAGTATTTTTTATTTTTATAATTATTTTTTTTAGCAGTATACATGTCATGCCTGCTCTGTTCTTGTTTTGTTAGTTCATTCTCAAATTATACAAAAGGTTCTGCTTGTGTTTTGTAAACAAGGTTAGGAACTTAAGAACCTTAATAAAGTGAGTTTTAAAAGTAAAATAAAATATTGAGGTGTAATTTTTCCGTTGCCCAGCCCTACCTCCAGGCTCATTCCTGCAGATGTAAGGACATAAACTGGACCACAGACCAAAGAAGGTTTTGAACTTCCTCCAAACAAACTGCAGTAAAAACTCATCACAGTCTGAACCTTCAGACTCCTCCAGCTTCTGCTTCAGCCTCCTCCTCCCACATGAGCGGCATTAGTCACACCTCATTAATTTTCCCAGGCCTCGTGACGTCACGGTCGCGTATAAAGTAGGTACCTGGACAGCGCGAGACACACAGGAGCAGGAGATCGACCTGAGAGGCGCGCGACAGCCACAGCATCACACCGTACCTGCAGAAGAAGATGAACTCGAGTATCTGCGCGTGCTGCTGCTCGTTACTCTTTCTGATGACCTTTGCTGGAGCCAAACCTGCGTCTGATCTGCAGGTAGGGTCACCCGCGCGCAGCTTTGAGGGAAATAGCTTCTTTTTAGAATTACTGTATTCTGAACTTTTCTCTTATATTACATTTTTCCCCTATGTGTCAGAGCAGGTTTAAAAAATCAATCAGCAAAGACTCCTACACGTTTGTGTTTTAGATATTATAGCAGAGCCTGATGCGTGGCAGTGCTTCTCAAACATGGGACTGTGACCCCCTGAGGGTCGCCAGGAGGCACCAGAGGGGGTCACAAAGCTTTTATTTAAGTCTTTCTGGCTGATGATAGGAAAGTGTGTTTTTTTATTCAGCCTTTGGAATGATAACAAAAACCAGAGGACAAAGTAACCAAAAATAATAACATTAATAAAATTAAAAATTAGTCTTAGTTTTATAAAGTCTTGTGAAGATTGACTTTCTGACTGTTTAAATCTGATTTATTTGGAGATTTTTATTTACAAACAAATGTATTTATGATTGAATCAACTTGATGTATGCTTGTCTTAACATTTGCCATGATAATTCATAAATATTTACATGTCGGAGACTTTGGCTATAAGGAGGTCAATGGCATGCTAAGGTCTTGATGTAGGGCTGCTGAACATGACCACTTCCATAATCAGGATTATTCTTATTGATTTAAAGAATACAATTATTAAACATAATTATCCTTTAATATTTAAGGCAAGTATTTTTAGTTTTGTGATTCAAGTTTGATTTTTATCTACAGTGCATATGAAGGCTGCTTGATTATGTCAAAAATATAATGAATCCAATTAAAAATCATGATTACTGTCTTACTTTACAATATGCAGCACATGTAATACATGCACTTCAACACTTTACATAGTGGGAAAAACATAGATACAAATAATGATAGATGGAAAAAAGAACATTAAAATTGTGCATCATATCATTCAAACCTTTATTTCCATTATTTAGTTTTCATAGTATTTAAAGGCAGTAACTGTAATTGATGCTAAAACTTGAATAACTGTCCAGCTCTGGTAAATATTAACTCCATACCAAAATAGATTTAGCCTTTTTTTGGCTGAGTTTGCAGCCATCACTCTAAGAATAGATGACTGTAGGGCTGCTGAAAAATTACATTTTTATCACTGATGTTGACATTAGGACCGTGAAACAGTTCAACATCTGAATCAAATGCATTTATCAAATATTAACATGCTTAACACTTAATCATTAATAACGACATCAATGTAATCATTTTAAAAGACAATAAAACATGCTGCACATTAATTATTTAATCTTAATTATCTACATTTAAAATATATATGTATACCCCACACATTTAAACTTTGCATATATTTCATAATTCATTGACATGTTGGGTGCTTTAATGCAGCAAAAATCAAAACCATGATTATTTTTGTTAATGCTGAGATCACATTAAACTGCAACTTCATTCATCATAAGCTCTGTTATTATTCTTGACACCTGGAATAATAAGATTTCAGTGAAATATGTGAGAAAAACTAAAATTATAATGTGAAAAATAATGAATAAAAACTAAAGAACAGGACAGCATATGGCTCAGCAATAATATAAATGCAAGGATACAGAATGTGTCTTGAATCAATCATAAATTTGGTGACTTGAAGAGCTGAATGGGAATAAAAATCAACATTTTTGAAACATAAATAGACAGAAAACAGACATTAAATCTGACATAATCTCTGGTGTAGTGTAAAGAAATGAAGTATTATTTCAAAGTCTAAAATACATTTAGACACCTAATCCAGATAACCGTTCTCTACAGATTATTCTAAACAAACATTATTCTTACTGTTAAAAATCTGTCTTGATGTTTTGTTCTGTTTGTGACGTAGATTAAAAATCATTTTCCTTTTCTCCGCCCTGCAGACCCTGAAGCAGCTTTTAGAAGAGGAGCTCAGCAACGCTCCGTTTTACTCCTCAGATGAAGAGATGGAGTCTGATCTATGTTAAGGTAAGACACTGGAGACAATAGGGTTTAATTAAGACCGCATCTGTTTGTTTATTAGGGCCAGTAACATGAGTTTATAGGTCTAAATAAAACAACTTTTTATTCAGTGGGCTTGGGTGCTGAAGGTAAGACACTGGAGACAATAGGGCTTAATTAAGACCACGTCTGTTTGTTCATTAGGGCCAGTAACATGAGTTTATAGGTCTAAATAAAACAACTTTTTATTATCTATGTTAAGGTAAGACACTGGAGACAATAGGGCTTAATTAAGACCGCATCTGTCTGTTTATTAGGGCTGGACTCTTGAGTTTAAAGGCTTTAAAAAATATATTTTTATCTATATTAAGGTATGAGACTGGAGACAATAGGGCTTCAATAAGATCCTGGTCTGTTTGTTCATTAGGGCCAGACTCATGAGTTCAAAAGATTTTTTTTTTTTTAAACTTCTTTTTATCTATTTTAGGGTAAGACACTGGAGACAATAGGGCTTAATAAGACCACATCTGTTTGTTTATTAGGGCCAGACTCTTTAGTTAAAAGACTTTAAAAAGAATTTTTTTATCTATATTAAGGTAAGACACTGGAGACAATAGGGCTTAATTAAGACCACGTCTGTTTGTTCATTAGGGCCGGACTCTGGAGTTTGAAGGCTTTAAAAAGACATATTTTATCTAAATTAAGGTAAGACACTGGAGACAATAGGGCTTAATTAAGACCATGTCTGTTTGTTAATTAGGGCCAAACTCTTACGTTTAAAGACTTTTAAAAAGACATTTTTTAAATCTATATTAAGGTAAGACACTGGAGACAATAGGGCTTCAATAAGATCCTGGTCTGTTTGTTCAGTTGGGTCTGAATCTGGAGTTGTTAAAATAGACAGCTGTGTATCTGTGATCTTGATGGAGACCAAATGATTTCAAAAAATATCTTTTTTTAAAGATATTTATCAACCATGTATAGTGTCGCCATAGACTTTTTCCTTAAGGGGGAGTTTCAGAATGGCATTTCAAGTTTAAAACATGTCCTTTTTTTAGCATTATTTGCCTTATGTGGCCTTTAAATGGTAGAAAATCTGTTCACATTGTAGGTTATTAGGTCATTATTAAAATTATTAAGATGATCAAACCACATTACAGTAGGTTTATTTAGGCATTAGTAAAAGAAAAAACAAGCAAAATACCAAAGGTAGAAATATCAAGACAACTATTTGGGAAAAAGTTTCAATTCCTGAAAAAGCTGACATTAAATAAAGATGCCACATCAAAATGTTGAGATTTAATATGACGTGTTGAGAATATTGTCAAAAATGATATTAAGATAAAAGCTAGGTTGTTAAGAAGAAATTTAAAACATTGAGAATAAGATTAAAATATAACGCTATGGATTTCAGCTCAGTTTTTGACATTCCAGCTCTTTGTTTGAAAGTTCATCATGAAAAATAATTTCAATATTTTTTCTCCTGCCCGGCCTCCACATATGACTTGATTAAATTTTTTTGGAGTAAATATTTGTTTATATGGAACACATTTAAAACCAGAAAAAGTTACCCATACATTATGTCAGAATGTTAATGAATACTGAAAAAGTTCCATATCAGGATTGGATCACAAACAAAACCCAATCAACTTTTCTGTCATGACTTAAATTTCCTGAAAATGTAATTGATGTCCATTAAGAAATTTTTATCTTGCTCATAAAGGAGGAACCAAAGTAAGAAATTCTGGTGAATAAGTAACCTCATGGCAGAGATAAAATGCAAAGATATTGTAAAACTTGAGAGAGGACTGAAAGTAAAGATTTAATTATTCATTTAAGTGTCTGTTTTTTTGCTTGTTGGTTTGTTTGACTGTGAAAACTATAGAAAAAAGCAGATTTTAACTTAATTTTCAGGGAATATTTGTCATGACACGAGGAAGAAGTGCGAAGGTTTCTGACCCTGGTGCAGACGTCGATCCAGGACTTTATGAGAGATTTCTTAACAGTGTGATGTGGGCCAGTTTTCCATAATAACTCTAATTTTTTTAGTGAAGTGCATCAAAAACTGTGAACATGAGCTCAGAGCGACTTTGTCACATTTATCATCACCGTCTGCTCTGCAGCTGCTGGAGTCCTCTTTGCTCAAGGGCACCTCAGCAGCAGCTCTCACATCCCCTTCAGATGTGACTGTTTCAATCTGTTTTTAATGAGCTGTAATGATGATTATTAAACGTCGTTTATTTCTGTTTCGTCCTCAGATGTGGATGATCGTATTCTCTCCTGTCGGTCTCTGGCTGTCGACACCTTAAAGGGCGGATTCATAAACTTCTCTTCATGGTTCAAATTCAGGACTGTGATTTTATTTTTCTTATGTGAGCTGCTAAATAATAATAATAAATTATTGTAAATGTATTTATTATTTATTTTTCCTGTTGGATGAAGTAGTGTTGCCTTGTTTCAGATTGTACTGCAGTAAAAATTATTTTGCATAAAGCTGAGTCTCATGATTTTATTCCATTTTTCTTTGGGCACAAATGGATCGTTTCATGGCTAAAATAAACTGTGTTTGACTGAGGAGGAGGTTTTTAGTTTTCTATGTTTAATCTCATGCTCTCATAAATCCAAAATGTGATCAGGTAATACATCAGGTAGAGCCAACATCGGAGCAAAGTTTGAAGAAAATCCCTCAAATCAGTCGTAGATATTGTGCAAACAAAGAAGAGATGACCTTGATTCTCTGGACTGTGCCCTTTAAAATTGAATCACCTCATCTGTGAGTCGAGGGGAGCATGTGTGCACAGTTTGGCCAAACTCCCCCGTGACTTTCTTGGAATATGAATTTCACAAAGATGTGATGATCATGAGGCTCCAACAACGATCAACTCTGGACAATTTGCTTCAAAATGTAATAACTTTACTCATACGTCAGGGTCGATATTCCTGCAAAGTCTGGGAGCTTTAGGTTTGACTTTCACAAGCTGTAGGTGACTATGAGGCCCCATGACCTTGACATCTTCCCTCTAACCTCTGATCAGTTCATTCTTTAATCTGAATGAACGTCTTACACCAGCCAGGTTTACATGGAGCCTAATATTCCAATTAGAATCGGGTTAGAAGCCCAAACTGAATAAAAATGCTCCAGATGAACACCTCAATCAGAACAAACAGGCCAAATCCGAATGAATTTCATCCGGTTGCACAGGGGTAGTATATTCCTTTTCCCAAACCGATTAAAAGTAAAATCCTGTCGTGTAAATCGTGAATCTGAAAGTTGTCAGGCTGGGTTCTGTCTGCACATGCTCAGTCTTGACGTAAACTAGCAGTGACGTTTACTCACTTGGAAACATGGTGGCTTCCAAACACAGCACACAGCACTGGTCTGCATCAGAGAGTTTGTTTTTAATACAAACTCTCAAAGAACTAAACATTATCGAACATTTAGACGGTAGGAAAACAAATACTGATTCATTTTAAAAAGTCCACAAAAACTCAGAGTTCAAAAGAGAACACTCTTTCGAACTCTCTTTCGAACGCTCTAAAAAAACTCAGCGATGCCCGGATAGACCAAAGCGTTGATCAAATAAGGAGCTGCTGGAAAACTCTGAAGTCTGTAAAACAGCTGTTCCGACAAAATGTTGTGGCAAATGTAAACACCAGATCAGATCACGTCACATGTAAACCAGTGGCGGCTGCTGATCAGTCAAGGAGGGGAAGCTCATTTTTTTTCCGACCTACATCATAATTTTGTTTATTTATGTAAATGATCTGTGACCCTGTTTGGTGTCTTTTCCAGGGATTTTATTCCCCAAAACTCACTTTTGACCAGACGACACATTTTGTGACAGCACCTCCAGTGAGCCAGCTCACCTTGTCATACCAGGAATGCTGAAAAGACCTGTTTCTTTTCCCCACCTTTTGCACTAAATCAATCTTAGGAGTTGATCTGCCCTGCTGTTTTACTCTAATTTTCTCTTTGTAAGGAAGACTATCAAATGGCTTCGTCAAAATCTGGTCCACAACATTCATACTATCTGCCATGATGTGCAGCTTGCTAGCAGCTGGAGCTGCTACGTGAAACTACTGTTTGACAGGCTGTGAGTGAGTGACAGGGGGAGAAGATCTGCATCTGCTTGTTGGTGAAAAGAAAAGTGGCAGGAGAGAATCTTCAAACACAACACTAGTCGTTTTTAAGAAAGATAAAGTCACTGGAGATCGATAAAGTCTCCGGATCAGTCCAGAACAACTGAATGTAAAACTTACAAGATGGTGTAGTAAAGGATGATACTTCAAGATCGCTGATTGGCTCATTTTACTGTCAATCAAAAAGGGATTCGGCCTCAGACAGATCATCCAATCATCATGCAGAAGCTCAGCGTCCAGGCCAGCCCACTGCCTCATAGACCCCCAGAGACGCTGAGGGTTCAATGGACGGGACAAAGCCCAGTGTTTATCCAATGACCGTCCAGTTTCCACAGTGGAACAACCCACTCTACGCTTTCCTGCTGAAGTCAGAAGACGCTCAGCGTCAGCTCCGACTGTGGCGCTGAGACGCTGCGGGGATGAATGAGAAGGAAGTTGTGCCAGTTACCTGTGATAAGTTGCTGATTCAGAACAAAAGACGAAGGTATTCTAGAGCATATTTAGTCAATGAAATGTACACACAGCAGGACATATCACCACTTTTTCAGGGGATATTTTAGGGGAAGCTGAGCTTCCCTTGCAGTCTTAGAGCAATCGCCACTGATGTAAACAGTTCACCTGAGATCTTCAATCAGAATGATTTTAATCAGAATGAAAAAAAGTCTGCATGTAAACCTGGCTACTGTATGGCCGTTTTCGAATTCTCTTGCTTTTGTACATACTGCATATGAACGTAGTATGTAGTAGGCACTGCATACTGCCACTGGAATGTAGTATGACTGTTCTGTTAGGTTATTTTCTAGCTATGCTGGTTTCCAGTTTGAGAAAAGCTGAAGTAGGCTACATCTGATGTATTTTCCAAACTTTATTTTAAATGTACAAAACAAACATTTTTACTTAATCTGCAAAGAATTTGCCAGAAGCAGCATTTTATGTGAATCAGTCAGTGGTGGAGGATACGTATTATTTCAGAGAGGAATTCTGTTGTATATTTTTGTTTGACGGCATATTAGGGCCACTTAAAGAGAAAAAAAAACACATCAAGAATAAACATCACACAGACACAGTACAGCATTAAGAATGAGGAGAAGCAGGAAAATTTGACGTGGTTGAAATACAGAGGAAAAATACAGAACATAACGGTAAAATGTCAGACTTGTCAGGTTTACACTAATAATGCTGCAGGTATAGGATGGGCGTAACACCACGGTCCAGCTGTTGCAAACCGTTAATGGAAAACAACAACAACAGACCTTTTTACCACTTATTACACACTAGTACGTGTTGATAAGGTAAAGAGAAGAAGTAGTGGCTCTTACATGTTTCTTCTTCTGCTGCTCCGGTTGTTGAAGCTTCGCTTTCATACATTTTCAATTCAGGCGCTTTGCATTGTGGGTAACAGTAGGTGAAGCAGACCCGTCATGCATGCTGTGAATTTTTTGAGGTATTTTTTGCATACTGCAGCTTCGCTTTTGTTCTTATACTGTATACTACAGACTACATTTTGGGCACTGCTTGTATAGTAGGAAAAATCGAAAATGGCATATGAATTGAATCTTCCATCGGTTTCTGAGATAATGTATCAGTAAGAAAGGGATGAATATGAGGCTCTTTTACTTTTAACCTTTACCAATGATTTCTAAATCCAGCGAGTTCATCTTTAAGCCTTGGACACAATTTCTACAACATTTTGACTAAAATCAGTCTGTTTTCTTCTGATTTAGCTTTTACCAGAATGAGATAAACATGAGGCCTAATAATCTGCTTAAACCTGAGCTTAAAGCAGATTATTTTTGTTACATTTTCTGATGTTCAGGACCTAATTTAAGTTTTTGGCCAGTCCGAAAGGGGTAAAATTTATTTTGAAAGGTGTCTTAAAATGAAATTTTCTATCCTGAATAGATATTCGATACGGTCAGTCATGATATACTGATTGGCAAACTTAACAGATATGGAGAAGAGGATGTTGCCCTGAAATGGTTCATAAACTATCCAACAGAGAGCACTATGTTCATCTGGCAGGCTTTACTTCAAGAAATCACAAATTATGATTGGTGTTCCTCAGGGATCAATTCTGGGGCCTTTATTATTTTTAATCTACATCAATGACATGGCTATGTCATGTACTAAACTCCTCCCTGTTCTATTTGCAGACAATACAAACCTCGTAGCTTCAGATGAAGACTGTCATATTTTAATTAAATCTGTCAATGAGGAACTATCCTCTATTGTGGAATGGTTTAAATGGAAAAAACTTACCCTTAATGTAAAAAAAATGTAACTTATGTTTTTTTGCAATATTAATAAACATTATCCTATAGAATTAGCTAAAATCTTTATCAATTATACTCAAATTGAATTGGTTCAGAAAACTAAGTTCCTAGGAGTTATTATAGATAGCGGACTTAAATGGTCTGATCATATCAACCTTGTCTCTAAGAGATCTGCTAAAATGCTTGGCATATTAAAGGAGACATATCATGCTTGTTTCTCCTTTTCACTATGCCAGACTAGGATGCCTGTAAAGCATTTCTGCCCTCAGTACAAGTCATTTAGTTCCTTCATTGCCCCACAATAGCGTTCTCAAAATCCTCATTTTAGGCCGTTATCAAGCTCTCGTTGAAACGCTCGGTGCTCAGACTGACCTACAGTAACCTCGCAACGTCACAGCCCTTTGTGCTCTGATTGGTCAGTTCTATCGGGGGTAGAGCCAGCCTGTCCTTCTTCTTCTATGGTATTTTCAGGCTCAAAGCAGCAACCGCGTATTGAGTCCCCCTACAGGCCAGAACTGGTAATGAGTGAGTGTGAGCTAGGGATCTATATACCCCTGCTGGTGGATGTGTTCCTCGGTGACGGTTTTGTGGCTAATGGACATCATAGAGGAGGAAGTGTTTAATCAGATTACTCCAATAAAAAGAAAGGTACCTCGTGTCGTCACGACGATTTAAATCTCGCGGACATCTCGCAATGACCTATTTTCAGAGGCATCAAATCTCGTTCTAGGATATCAGAAAAAATACAATATCTCATTTTTTGAAAATTAAGGGGGTGTAAGGTCTTGTTTTCAAATTTATTATATTATATGTAAGTATTAAATCATGCATCAACATGATATGTCTCCTTTAAGAAAGGTTTGTCCCTTAATTCACTCCTCAGTTTATTTAATCTTACATTACAGCTTTTTGTTCCCATTCATTAATTATTGCAACATTGTTTGGGGAGCAACCTACCCTCCACACCTGAATAAATTAAGTGTCATACAGAAGAAATATATCAGATTTATGTCACACTTAAATAGATATGCTCCCTCTGCACCCCTTTAAAAAATATAAAGTACTCCCCATTGACAAGGTAAATGTTTATCAAACATGTTTACTCATGCATAAGTTTATATATAAGAAACAAGATCTTCCAGACACCTTTCAGGATTTGTTAATCCCCACCACACAGGTACACACATATCAAACTAGACACAGCAACAACAGTCTAGTCTTACCCCACACACGGACTTCAAGACACCAGTTCAACATTACATTTAGAGGTCCTAAGCTCTGGACTGAATTAAGCGCACCTGCATCTTTCCTGAATTTAATATGTACTGTGTTATTGCTTCTTTGGTGTGTAGTGTTTTTCGCTTGTTTTTCTCTTTTTTTGTCTTTTGTATTTTGCTTTTTGTTAAGTGTTTAGCCTGCATGTCATGAGATTGTTATGGGCAGGTGTGGAACTCCGTACAAGCCTGCAGAGGCTTCGTTTCCACCTTGCTCAGTTTTGTACTTGTACTAAACTTGAGCTAAACAAATAAACTAAACTAAAACTAATATCAAAACTAAATTCAATATCCTCACTGAGTAAAACTTTGTTTCATTAACCAATGATTTCTTAACATTACAGGCAACTCAGAGCTTAATTTTTGCATTTTATTCCTGGTTGTAGGACATTAATCTGGGCCTGTTGAGTGAATGTGGTTTAGAATAAATGTTTCTGAAGTTGGAGAAACACACTTGCTGAGATCTGAATGATCTGAGGGAAGCAGAAATGCTATGGCACGGCTTTATGATCAGATTTAAGGACTCATTTCTGCACTAATGTTGATTTAAAGCTGAATCTGACCAGAACTAGAGCAGGTTTTCTTTCTTGAAGAACTTTTGCCAAGTGTGAGACCCTCTCACCATCACGTCCGCTCCTAAACTTAGCAACGCCGTCAGCCTATCTTCAGTTTACTACTTCCCGTAGCTCATTGACAACAATGTCCCCTGTTAGAGGGGGGAGCATGTTTCTGAAACAAAGCGTGGTATGGAAGCAGCTCGGTCATACGAATGCCCCATATCTAACAGACAGAGCTTTAAAAGGAGCAGTTTCCGACAGCCCCCGTTATCAGGACCAGGTGTCAGGAATGTCACTCCAATTCTTCACATTCCTGATGGAGTCCGGCTCGGCTATATAAGACCGGAGAGGTGCTACTGTAGAGGTATCCAACATCCAACCAGCAACTGAGGAAGACGAGCATCCAACCAACCATTCTTCTTCAACCATCTACTGACTCGAGGAACTCCAAGAGAGGAACCATGCAGCTGTCCTTCGTCCCCGTCTGCGGCCTCCTGCTCATCTTCAACCTGCAGCTGATCGCCTCTTATCCTGTCAGCACCGGACTGACCGACACCGACATGGACATCTTAAAGGTGAGTCCACACCTGCTGAAGCCTTTGACATGTCTGAGGACACTGGTTTCTCGAGTGGGTTGGTTTTAGGAGCCACCACGATCTGCTGTTATGGAAATCTGGACCCAAATTCTCCAACAAATCAAACATATATAAGAAAATAATGGTACAGTTTTACTCTGTTTCCAGTGATGAATTTACACACGTGTTGGAAAAAAGCCTTTTAATCCCTTAATACAGATTCAATATTTGAACTTGAATGAACTTGTTACCTTAGCAGAGCTGAGTTAAATCAACTTAATGAATGTTTTGTATGTTATAAACTCTACTCTCTAGCCACAGAGCTTCACTTTTCACCGATTCACACATACGACCCATCTTTAGCAACTCTTTCGACCCACTTTTGGGTCCCAACCCTAGAAACCATTGCTTCAGCAGGACAGAGCAATCGCTTGTGGCCGATTTGTTCAGGCGTCCAAAACTTTACTTATTATCATCTTCCTGTGTTGCTCTCCTGGATCTTAAAGTGTTTTGAGGTTACTGAAGCTTTCCGTGTATTTTTGATAACTTATGATGGATGCAGTTGGAGCTTTATAGAAGATTTAAGAAGATTAATTGAAGACAAATATGCTCTTTGTAGAAGCATTTTAATCCTATTTGTGTTTCTAGATTATCTCACTCCACCCTTAAGAGCAGAACAGATAGTCCTGTGGTTCACTTTCACCAATTGTTCTGATACAGGATCGATACAAACAACTTTTGAGACCATTTGTGAGCAAACAGCCTCTTAGACCATGGCGGGGAAAGTTTACCACTGCAGTCTTTAGCTTTGGAAAAACAAACAACAGGGTTAAAAAAAACAAACTGGACCACCTGGTCAAAACTCATCTATCATTTCCCAATGAAGACAGACAAATATAGTGTCTATTTTTTATGCTTTTACCAACATTTGATGATGAAAGTGTAAACAATTGTGCACCATGCTGAGAGAAAATGCATCATGGGGCTCCAATAATCTGATTTGCAAAATAAAAAAGCTACATCTCCAAAAGGAGTAACAAAAAAAGAGTATCAAAATGTATTTGTTATCACTATGGACTTTTGTCTAACATATATGTAGAAATATTTCTCTGTTTTTAAGCTTTGTCACTGTTTGATGCATTCTTTATATTTAAATATGTTTAAATTCCAACTCCACTCACTGAAGTGGCTCAACGTTACAATCCTCTAAAGACAAAAATATCAATATTGACCCCTGCAGGTGATCCTTCACAAACTGGAGCAGTCTGTGTCCGAGCAGACTGACGTGGACCAGGGACTTCCTGCAGAGACGGACTCTGCGGACGAGGAAGCGGCACCGGCAGCTGCAGCAGATGTTCAGCAGCCTCAGAGCGGCCTGGACGAGGAGATGATCCGAGAGTTCCTGTCCGCCAAGAACCTGAAGAGCGTCCGCAACGACTCTGGCAGGAGGTCCTCGGGCTGCTTCGGGAGACGGATGGACAGGATAGGATCCATGAGCTCTCTGGGCTGCAACACTGTGGGGAAATACAGTGAGTAATTGGATTATTTACTCATTTATTTTCTCTTATCTCTTTTACAAGAGAGAATTGGCCAAATTGGCCGTACAGAGTCACAGTACATAGAAAATGACACAACACAATCAACAGGTTTAAACAAAAAATCTAAAAAATATTTAGCTTTCTATAAAAACAACCACATGCTTATGTAATTATCTGACGTGTGGTGAAAAAATCCTTGATTTAGATTTTTTCAAAATAAAAATAAACTTTGTTTTTGCTTAAAATATCTGCAAAATGCCCCAAAACCCACCTTTTCTTCACCTGTATTTCCTTTTTACAATGATGTAGAGTATGTTAGCATGTTATTTATTTATTAAAATGTGGATATTAACAATCACACTCTTTAATTAAATGTCTGTTTTTGTTCTCTTGCAGATCCAAAGGAAAGATGAAGTCTTACCATCTTAATAATGGAACTGCGACGTCTCTACCAAAGGATTATTTTTATTTTCATGCTATTTATTTACTAATATTTATTGAATTGTGTTTGTGGCTTACAGATATATATATATGTAAATGGATGTGAGACTGTTTCTGTACTGCTGAATGTGTGAATAAATGTTTACATCTGCAAAGCAATCATTCTGAGTGTAAGAGTGTTTTTAATGCATTAAAAGTAATGAAATGATCAGAAATCAACAAAAACAAGATTGTTTTCTGTGCCCGATCACCTTCCACACCTTGGACTGGATGTCAGCCAATCACAGGGCCACATAGTGACACAAACAACCTTTCACTCATTTACTCATGAGGCAATTTGGAGAGACATTTTAACCTGAAGAGCATGTTTTTGGTCTGTGGGAAGAAACTGGAGAACCTCGAGAAAAAACCATGTAAGCTCAGTAAGAACATGCAAACCTGAGAACACACAAACAGTGTGAAAATACACTTCAGCTCACGTGTGCTGATAAATCATCCACAGCCTAAAGTTTTATGAGCAGGTGTTAATGGAGTATAAAGCAAATTTAGGAGGGCGAAACTTTGCTGCTGGCAAGTGCAAGTGGAGTCAAATCCCTAAAAAAATCTGCCTTTTATTGAAAATGAGTTGGTGTCAAAAACAATATATATAAATTATTTTTCAGTTAGTTACACAAATTTCACTCTGAGCTCTGAAAACTTTAGTGGCACTTAAAGAGTTTGTCACCAATTATTGGACAGGATGCCACAAACCCACCACATTGAATGTTTTAATTGTTAAATATTTGTGCCGTAAACAAACATGCTATCTGTATTTCAGCTTAATCTTTGCATTAATATACATTAAATAATTAGTACAGGGTTTACACTTGGCAGTGTTAATGCAGAGTCAAACTACACTCTGAGTGAGACATGCCTAAAACTGAACAGGAGTGTTGATCTGAGGTCAAACTGGTAAGTGTTGATAGTTCAAACTTAACCCTTTCATGCATGGTGTCCACTACAGTAGACAGATACTTGGAAAAAGTTTATACTCTTTAGGTTGCAGTATCTTGTCCAACTAAAAGCCAATAAATTCCCAAACCCTTGTCTGAAGTTTCATAAAAGTATTATATTTGTACATTTTTACCATATCAGGATATTGCATCATTAATCCAAAATGCCTAAAGAAGAGACAATTGAGTAATATTCCTGTATTCAGATTTCACATAATTTTGTATTTTTTATTTTACATTTTGGTGTAATTCACAAGTGAACAGTTTGATCAAACAACAACAATACGTTTACCTCAGATTTCACATTTTCTTTATCTTTTATCTTTATCTCTTTATCTTTTGAAAGAACAAAAATAACATTTTAAAAAGCATTCCTTCATGATTTCTTAATTCATGCATTTGAAAGGGTTAGACACAAAAGGAGTCGATGATTACACTTGATAAAGAAGTGTTTTTATTTACTCTGATATTGATCATTTGTCTTTGCTGGTTCTGTTGTTTCTTTCTTCAATGCTGCTTACTTTTGGACCTGCATTTTAATTTATTTTTTTCTTTTAGCATCCAGTTACAGGTAAAAAGTTACAGCACCACAGAAAAAATCTGGTCTGCTAATCTGATTGAAACAGATACGACGAGTATTTGTGCACAGCACCAAAGTCTGTAAAACTTAAACTTGAAGAAGTTTGATTGGTTGATTGATTGATTGATTGATTGATTGATTGATTGTGAATCAGACAGACTTCTGGGGCAGAAGGGGCATAAACATAGCAATCTGGATAAAAGTACAAAATGTAAGAACAACTGTAGAAAAGGACACTGCAGTGTATGTTTGTGTAGGGGAGTGAAAACATCCTGGAAAAGTCCTGCAAAATGATTAAATTTTCTCTTCATTACAAACAATTCAAAGCCTTATTTTTGCCTTTCATTCCGTACAGTAGGATATTCATCTTGATTCGTTAAGTTAATGTGGATGTAGTGTTGAATGTAGTGTGAATGTAGTGTTTTGGATATTATTGACTCAGGGCTGTGCGACATGGCCTAAAAATAAAATCCCTGATTTTAGCAAAAAAAAACAAAATGTTGATTATGCTGTTCTAATGCAGGCATAAACACAGACAGCTGAGGGATTTTCACAGCTTGTTAACATGTTTCTCTCTGATCAATATTTGATATAATTAAAAAATAAATACAAGCCTATAAAAGTGCTTGTGCAAAACCTGACAGGGCCACCATCATGAAAACTGTAAAATTTCAATGTTTTTATATTTTTTTTCAAACTTTGCAACTACTTACAATTTAAGTAAGTGAATAAAAAAATCTTGATTTTTAATTTTCAAATGTTTTGCAGAAAATAATTTGAATTATTCGTTTTAATCGATATATTGCCCATCCCTATATTGACTTGAAAATAGATACATTAGTGTTGTGCTCAAGACCACTCTATCCAAGACCAAGACTTGCCCGAGACCAGAATGCAGACCAAGACAAGACCAAGACTTTTGGGAGTCGAGACCAAGACCAAGACCAAGACCATCAAAATCAACCATTGTTACAATAATTCACAACCAACAGGTCTTGTAGTTTGCAGGAGGGTGCACACTCGCCGTTCTACACACACACACGTTCATACATAACATAAACACTCGCCATAGACTCCAAGTGGTCCTCTCCCCTGCCCTCTGTCAGACATAGTGTCGTCCAAACAGGAGCGCACCGACTTCCTGTGTTTTAAAGGGCACTTGGCGGGAAGACGGTCCCCACATTTATTTGCATCAATTATTTAATTTTTTTGCAGTGAACCCGACTGAATAACAGCATATAAATTGAGGGAAAGTGTATTTGAATTTGACTTTTTTTTTTTGTGGCACACCCACTGGGAGGGGCTTATCATATAAAATGCAGCCATTTTGAACATGCTGTGTGGGAGAAAACATAAGAGAAAGTTCAGGGACAACATGAGGAGTGTGGGGATCCTGGGATTTGAATTAAAGGATATACTTAGTGAGGGTGGTGGAGATACATTAAAGATGGTGGTGGAGTTTCTCAAGAGCATAGGGGTATATGACGGAATATAAGGATAAGGGGTGTAAAAAATATTTGTTTACTTAATTTTATTATTATTTAATTAAAATGTTAATTTTATTTGTTTATTTCATCATATTTATTATTATTATTATTCGTGTTTATTTATTTATTTTAATTCATTAATTTAGTTACTTATTCAAATGTTTATTTTGTAAATTAAACATTTTATTTCCATTTATGTACTTAGGGCAACGAAATAAGCATGTAGGGTTACTGGAGCCTGGCCCATTACCTGGGCCAGAAGGTGGCGGTAATGTCCTTTTTAAAGGTGGCAAACTGCCGTTAAACTACACTAAGAAGAAGAAGATGCTGCGTGGGAGAGTTGGAGATACAAAGAAGGTATTTGGCAAAGCAGAGCAGATTGATTGTGATTATTATTTGAACATTGGCTGTGTTGCTATTTTTGTTTTTCTCTTGGACTGGAGTTTGGAGTAGGTGAGGAACACAGATCAGCCATTACTGATTTTTGTATAGGTTTTGTAAATATTTTTTTTTTTGTTCTGTCACTTTTATATATTTTATTCCACTGTTGGGAGATTGGTGAATTAAAACCCTTGAAAACGTACCTTTCCGAATACGCCATATTGTTTTTTGGGAAGAACACCCTGTGATTAGCTGAGATAGGCTCCAGCTTCCTGCGACCCCAAAAACATAAGCGGATAGATAATGGATGGATGGTAGTGTTGTGCTCAAGACCACTCTATCCAAGACCAAGACAAGACCAAGACCAAAATGCACAGAGACCAAGACAAGACCAAGACCATCAAAATCAATTTTTAAAACCATGACAAGGTTGAACAGTTAAGGGGGGATTCCTCGTTATTTACATGAATGAAGCTGAAAACAGCAGATCAGTGCTGGTCTTGAGTGATTTTGATGGAAAATCCTGAATCCAGCGAGTCTGACACCGAGACAAGACTGAGTAAAAATGCTCTCAAGTCCAAGACAAGACCAAGACCTTCAAAATGTGGTCTCCAGACTAAGACTGGTCTTGAGTAACACAACACTAGTGGATGGATGAAAGAATGGCAGTAATCCCAGTGATTTACAGAATGTGGTGGATGGTGGTTTCCTCCGGTCTTTATCTGCAGCAGCTGTGGCGGTGGCGGTGGCGGGATGGTGGAGGCGGTGGTGTTTTACCCTCTTATGGTGAGTGTGTGAGTGCAGACAGCGTGAAGTGTTTGAATGCAGCATTCCTGTCAAACAACAAATACACACCTCGTCTGTGCTCAGCGCCCCAACACGGCTCCTGAGGTCACGCTGGCCGCTCACTGTGGAGCTACACACTCAAATAGACACATACACACGCGCACATCAGCAGCACCCACTTACCCTGCGTTATCCTGCAGAGGTGTCAGAATGCTCTCCAGGAGCTCCACAGAGTGGTGATCCTCGGACTGTCTGTGAGTGTGTGTATATAAAAAGATGCGTGAGGGGCCGCAGCCTCAGCTTCAGCAGCAGAAGAGGATAAAATGAGGCCTGTGCTCCAGTGGGGGATCCTGCTCGTCCTCTGCCAGCTCTCCGTGGCTAGAGGACACGTTCTGGGGCGATCGTCTGCGTCCAGCGACCTCGCCCAGCTCAAGGTAAGAAACCTGGACCTCAGGAGTCACACTTGAATGTTTCAGTAGGGTACTCCACAAGGTCAAAAGGTCAGATCCTTTGACATTCAAAGGCAGGGTCATTTTGACACCAGTCAGAGGGACATGGATGATAAAACTCATTTTGTTCTTCTGATGTGGTTTTGGTTGAAATTGTAGATTTGTCCAAGTGGAAGTTACCAGTGTTAAACCAAAGTCTGAATGTGGAGCAGAAATCCAGACTCATCAGACCAGGAGACACTTTTACAATCTTCTGTTGTGGCCTCAACTTCCTGTTTGTAGCTGACAGGAGTGGCACCTGGTGTGGTCTGCTGCTGCAGCCCGTCTGCTTTAAGATTTGACTTATTGTGTGTCAGAAATGGTTTTCTGCAGACCTTGCTTGTGATGAGTGCTTATTTGAGTTCCTGTTACCTTTTTATCATCTCCAACCACTCTGGCTATTCTCCTCTAACTTCAATAAGACGTTTTCACCCAGAGATCTGCCACTCACTGGATATTTTCTCTCTCTCAGGCCAATTTTTGGAAACATTTGAGAAGATTGAGCTTGAAAATCCAAATAGATTGGGTTTTTAACAACCATACCACATTCAAAGTCTCCTAAATCGCCTCCGTTTGATCTTAAGCTGGTCGTCTTGACCATGTTGGTGTGTCTAACTACATTTAGTTGCTGCCATATGATTGGCTATTAAGCTATTGCATTATGAAGGAGTTGAACTGGTGTAACTCACAAAGAGGTTAGTCAGTGTATTTGTACCAGAGTATGAGTTATTATGATTGTTGTATGGATGTTAGGTGGCAGTAGCTCAGTCCAGAAAGACCAGAAGGGTTGGGGACCGAAGGGTTACCTATTCAAGTCCCACATCTGGAAGTTGGTTTGGAAGCTGGAAAGGTGCCAGATGACTTCCTGGGCACTGCTGAAGTGCCCTTGAGCAAGGCTTTTAACCCCAAAACTGCACTTTTTCAAGAGCAGCTGGCCATCACTCTGACATCTCTACATTAGTACATGATCGTAGAACCTGTTTGTACATGTACATGTATATTTTAGCGTAAGTTTGTGTAGCATGTCTCAGCAACAGAGTGTAAAGTATTGAATTTCCTCATGAGGGACAAATAAAATGTATCTTCTACTTCTTGTATTGAGAGTAATCTTAAGTGTTAATAATTTAGCTGTCTTTTAGTTAGTATTAAAAGCTGCTCTCATCTGTATTATCATCACTAACAGTCCAGGCATTACTGGTAAATATATTTTATCTAGATCTGACTCTCTGTGATCCATTATCATGGTTCTTGGCTTGACTGGATTAATCTAGCATGCACACCGAAGGTGAGGCGCCAACCTCTATAAATGTATTTCATTCCATTATACGATTAGAATACTCCAGATATCATGAAAACCAGGATTGTGTTAGTTGAGCCAAAAAACTTGACAGAAAAGTTATTTATGTACTTCAGCTTCTTTTAACAGGAAACCAAAATTCAGACAGTTTTTTAAAGCTGCACGTAAGATTCCAGCTTTCAGCTCTCTGGTGCCCTCTGTGGCCGCTGAGTGTAACTGCACTGTCGTACACCAATGTGCATTTGTTGACATACAGAGGGAGGAGAAGCTGACAGGACGTCCTGAGAGACAAATAAACCATGTGAACTGATAAGGTTCAGTCTGATCATGTTTCTGTTTGAATAAATCATCATGTTCTTACAAGTCCAACAATAACAGGGCTAAATCATCATCGGTCGGACATCGCTCCTCGACACCAAACCAATGTTTATCTTTGTCAGTGTATTTAGCTTGTTACTCTCCAGCTTTCCTTTCTTTTCTCCTCCACTAAAGCTTTTATTTTCTTTTGGAATGACAGCCATAAAAGAGTTGACAAAATTAGAATAAAAATTTTAAAACATAGGAAAAAACAAAAACAAAAAAACAAAGTAAAACTAAGCTTTGTGAATTACATGTAAAGACAGTTTCCTTTTGAAAACATGTTATGATGATGAGCTCTCAGCTACATGTCTTTTATCATTCCATATTTTTACACCATGATATCTGATGGAGAACTGAACGTGTTTAGTTTTATAAAAGGGAAGGTGAAGATGACTAACCTGTCTGGTATTAAATGTGTGAATCTGTGAATTTAATTTGAAGAAATTTCTAAATGATGATGGTAAAGAAGAAGGTACATAGATCCAGTGAAGGTGATACGGACCCTCAGATCGTGACAGAGGTGTCATTACACCTGTAGGACGGTGATGGACCATCACAATGACTCTAGAAATATACTACATAGTGTTGGTTTAAATGCAGACTCAGCAGATAACTGCACATATTGTAGATATATTAAAGCAGAGTCTGATCCCTCTCCTGCTCTCCAGTCTTTACTGCAGCGTTTTGAGGAGACTCTGGCTGAAGCAGCCCAGGATGAAGCAGCCCCCGAAGCAGATTATGAAGGAACAAACCAGGATCCTGAAAAGAGTCAGACCGGCAGAGGATGGAGCCCGGAGCAGGAGGCGGAGCAGGAGGCTCTGATACCACACAGGCCAGCGGAGGGCCGCAGTCGAGCTGCAGCGAGTGCCAGGAGCCGCCTGCAGGACCTGCTGGTCACCTCCAGGAGGACGTCGTCAGGGTGCTTTGGAGCCAGGATGGACCGGATAGGGAACGCCAGCGGACTGGGGTGTAACAGCAGCAGAGGTGAGGGTCTTTGAATACATGTGCACAACAAGACACATCATCCTGTAGATACATGGGATAAAAATGGTGTAGTTGTAGATCCAGAGCTCTGGAGCACATTAGTCTTTTCACTTCTGACAGTTCTTACAGGTAAACAGAATGTTATCTTAGTGCTGTCATGCACGCACCCAAACGTAAGCGCAATTAAGAGACACTAACTTACCTAACGAGGGTGTTTTTGGTCTGTGTGAGGGAAGTGAAGCACCTGGAGAGAACCTCTAAACTCCTCAAAAAACAGCTCAGACAGTCAAACCAGCAACTTTCTTGCTGTGAGGCACAGACACTAATCCTCTACACCAACCAGTTTGGTCAGAACTGGTCCTGAATCAGGCTGTAATGATGTTTTATTCAGCTGTAATATATGTAGGTTTTTTAAAATGTATCAGAATTGGACTTCCATGTCCAAGTGACAACAGTTGCTTTTGCACCAGATTGATTTTTTTCTTTCAAAACTGAAGTTGATCCTTTTGGACTGATTAGAACATGGAATAAATGAAATAAAATAAGATAGTTCTTTATTGATGCCCAGAGGGACATTCAAGTGTTGCAGCAGCACAGGAGTGAGTGCAGCAGTAAAGTAGAATGCATAAAAGGGCAATAAAATAAAAGTATATAAGAGTTGTTGATTAGCAAACTGTACATATAGAGAATAAATAGAATAAGTAAAGGTACAAATAAATAAAAATTGAATAATAGAAGAATTAGCAATTACTGAAATAAAATTAAAAAGAATAAAGTATCATTAAGAAAAACTGAGGCATTCTGTGCAGAACATGGAGAAAAAAACTTTCTGAACATGTACATCAACTTTGTGGCCTATGACTATAAACTTCCTCATGTAACTGCTCTGAAATGTACTTTGTTTATATACCTGAGACACCCTTTCTCTTTTCTTTATTCTAACTAATTACTTCTATTTAAATTTGTATTTAATTTTATGCATTTTTATTATTATGATTATTATAAATATTATCGTTATTATTTTTTTGTTGTTGTTGCTATGTGTTATTATTATTTTAATTATTATTTTTATTATTTTGTTTTTCACCTCTTTCTTGTTTGTATGTATGTCCTGTTGCTGTTCTTGCTTATTCCCCTCATGGCTGTATTTTGTAACTTATTGGGTTTGTAAAAAAAATTAAGAAAACTTTAAATAAATATGCCATAAACAAAAAAATGACACAGTATGATAGGAAACACCGTTATTCCACAAGGTCATTGTTGAAAAGTCACATACTAACAACTGAAGAGTGTTTCATTGTTGATAATCTTAAGAAATAATTATACATTTAAATATAATTTATGATTAATCTTCCATCGTACCTAACATCAAGCTGTGCTATATTTCTGTCACTGTTAACAGTTTATTGCTCTTTAAATTACCTGACATGGAAAGGTTTTTTTCGTAAATACATTATGATTTAACTTTTAAATAACATCATCTTGTAAAGACTAGTTCCTTTAGGTCTGGAGTGTTCAAACTATGTGGCCCTTGGTCAGTTTTTAATCTGCCAACAGCAACTTCCTAGAAATAGAATCAAGAACGGTATAAATGAATGAAGCATGTGCCGGGAGAATATGAACAGACAGATTAATGCAGAAAATATCAAAAATCAACAGATTTTCTGCTCAGTAAAACTTTGCATTTTACTCTTGTTTTGTGTCTGAATGTGCAGATAATCCGTGCATGTCCGTCCTCTGCAGCACAGAGCTTTAATCTCAAAACACTGAACTGTAATTGAACTAAAGGTGCATTGATTTAAAGGAACACTACACCCAAACAACGATTTGGCCTCATTTTCTACTCACCCTCATGCTGAACAACACTGTGGAGTAGTTTTGGAACATCTAGGATGCAGCCGGAGATCTGGGGGGATACTCACTGTCCACTGACATTGATATCATGACTTAGATAAGAGCCCGAACGAACAGTGTCCTTAAAAGTCCATAAAAAGTCGTCAATATTCCTCCATACTGTTCGTGCGCTGTAATCCAAGTGTCCTGAGCGGGTAACGTCCACCATTTACTCGAAACGACATCATTTAGCACATGTTTATAGCCTAAACAGTACTACTTCACATTTCTATGATACACTTACGGGTGCCTACGGGAGCTGCGGCCGACCAAACCAAAGGAACGCGCACTCTGCAATAACTAAGAGCGTAGAACAAGAAACAAGAACACAAGAAATCCCACATTCTGCTGACACCTCTTGTGTCTGTCCACGGCTCCGTCACTCACAGCAGAATGTGGGATTTCTTGTTCTACGCTCCTAGTTATTGCAGAGTCTTACGTTTTTCACTTGAAATTTGTTGGACAATGGGACCAGGCCATCAGCTATCGAGCAAACTCTAGAATTTGTGACTCTTTGCATTCTGCCAGAAATAAAGCAAAAGCACAGATTACGTGAAAAAATAAACAAAATACTTTGTCTGATTGAGTAACAAAACATCATTAAGAGACTCACAAGAGCTGATACAAGTCATCATAAAAAAATGAAAAGATGGATAACTAATATATTGTTCATTGAAATACAGTTGTGTTTACAATATTTTTGGGTCTATTTTCATTTCAAACAAATTAACAACTTCATTATAGAATAAAAACCTTGGTTCTTGAGTCTTTGTTGCACATATATATTTTTTAAATTTAATCTGTTTTCCTCTCATTTTTCCAGGTTAACTGGACTGTCTCCTGCTTTATCTCCAGATGGGACGTGTTTAAATCGTTGTTGGTAAAAGTTCACTGTGTTTGTGTTTGAGATAACAGACGTTAAATAAAATAAACCCTGATTTGTATTCTGTGTATCATTAATACCCAAAGGAAAAGTCAGTAATATATTTACATGTGTGTTGCTAACAAAGACAAATAAACTCTTATTTTTCATATGATGTGTCTTTTTTTTCAAAAGCATGGATCTTACAGTGTTCAGTGTTTTAGCTTTCTTATTAAACCCTCTAATTTAGAAGCAGTTTAGATCCAAAATTATCCTCTTACTGTGATGATTTCCATTAGTTTAAGAGATTTAAAGGCCCATGGAAAAGCTCAAATTAAAGATGCTATGAGGAGTTTCTAAGTAATTACAATAAAGTCTCACTTTTAGATATATGCCTGATGGAAATACACACTTTAAGATGAGTTTTATAGCATCTAAATAGGTTATCTATAAATGCTATTCCTTAGCTTCGCGGTCGGGTCGGACAGGGCTGGACTGGCCTGGATACTCAACTTCAGGAACAAGACAATTAAAACTAGAGCAAATTTATATTATTCAGACACGTCTTAAAGCATGTGCTCATAGTAGCAGAGTCTTTATGTGGCCGGAAATAGATTCTCCTCATAACACCTTTAAGGGTCCTTTCGGGGAAGCTCTTAGGCAGATATTCAACTTTGGAATTTGAAAAAATGGCTGATAATGATCCAAACATTTGGTTATTTCCAATTACAATTGTTCTTTTACAAAATTACCATGAGATCCATTATGAAATTTCAGTTAATCAAGTTAAAATACTCAAATCTTAAAGGCGCTACGAGGACAATCTATTTCCGGCGACATAAAGACTCTGCTACCCATGAGCACGCGTGGGGACTGTCGTAAAGACGTGACCCAAGCCAAAGCGTGTGTTTGTTGTGATGCTAATGAATGCAGCTTTGATGTGTGACAACAAGCAATTTTTGGAAAGCTTAGTATTGTAGTTTTGTAGCTGGCTATATATCTCTACTTACAGCCCGGTGCTCTAAGACGTGTCTGAATAATATAAATTTGCTCTAGTTTTAATTGTCTTGTTCCCGAAGTTGAGTATCCAGGCCAGTCCAGCCCTGTCCGACCCGACCGCAAAGATAAGGAATAGCATTTATAGATAACCTATTTTGATGCTATAAAACTCATCTTAAAGTGTGTATTTCCATCAGGCATATATCTAAAAGTGAGACTTTTAGAATTACTTAGAAACTCCTCATAGCATCTTTAAGCAAATGTCTGGAAAAAAGAGAAGTGCCCTTTTTATATTGAGCATTTATCACTAATGTATAGTTTAAGGTAGGTGATTATAATTATTGTCTGAAATATAATAGCTTGTTCAAATTACAGAGTGGTTTATGAGGTAAAAGAACTGGATCTTATTACTGAGCCAAATGAGCAGATTCACAAAAAGTACAGGTCAGTTTTGAAGAAACTTTCCCCCCCTTTGCTCTGTGCCCTTTTCAAAATAATCAGAGCAGATCTGATCTTTAAACAGGCTGTGAATTTGCCTACATCTGCAGTAAAAATGAACATTTTATAATGAAGTGTTTACGGGACCTCTGCTGTTTCAACTGGCAGCCTCTAGTGGACACTTAAGGAACTGCAGCCTTAATGCATTACGGCCTCTGCTTCATTTAGCAACATCATTTGTTGCCCCTTGGTGAAGGCTGTACACTTTTGAGTGTGATCAGAGTAACGAAGATCAAGAGTGAACTTCCTCTGAGCCGTCAGAGGTTATGTGATTATGAAGACAGGAAGTGATTCACGGCTCTGATTCAAGCGTTTAATTCGTGTGTGAAGCTTCATGTGACAGGATCACCGCACAGAGACGTCAATGACACGCTTCTCTGTCCACTCACATTATTACACTGATCAGTTAGACTTTAAATAATCTGTGGGCAAATGGACTGCTGCACAGGATATAAAGTCTTTAAAGTCACATACGGCCAAGTTTTCACACAGTGGATGATGAAGTCTGGTTTGATCAGGTTACAGGACAGAAGCAGGTTTTTCTCGCTGTGTAAATCCAGCATGAACTCTTCTTTTTGCTTTTTTCTTCCCCAAGAATGTAGATTTATTCACTGCAGAAACAGCCTGTAATGAAACATAAAAGCCAAAAAAAACAACCTTGTACTACTAGTGCTAAAAATACTTCTCATCTATTGCTCAAGCAGCATTCCCCTGCTTTGAACATTTTATTGTTAAACAGCTCTCTCTTGTGGTTAAATCCACAATAATATTATCAGAAAAAAAAACATACTAAACATGAAACAGTTATATCTAAAGCCAGATTGATAACAATAAATCAAATTAAACTGTTTAAATTAATAGATGGAGTCAGCTCAATTCAATAATAATAAGACCAAATAATAAAGAAACGAGCAAGATTACAAAATGTTCTGATAAAAAATAAATGCTTTTCACTTCATACACAGACTCAGTTTGCTCATGTTTTATCAAATAAAAGATTTTTGTCTCCAATTAATTGTAATTTTAAAGAAATTGGTTATTATGCGATGTACAATTTTACTCAGATTTCTCTCCAAATCTTCTGAAATAAAACATATATCAGAAAGTCTTATGCAACATGGAAAAATACATATTTTTGCCATTTGAAATTGTATCCTATCGAATGTAGTACTTGTTAATTTTGCAAAGTAAGTAATTGAATATTTTCTAAATACCACAAGAAAAAAGTAAAATAACTGGGCCGAGTAAATTAAGTTTAACAGGCAGGTAAAAGATTAAAGCGGCTGAATTGATTCTTGTTTCAAAAATGAAATGTCTGCCTGTAAGAAGCCAGTTCAACATGTTTAGCTGAATATTTATGTATGCAACATAAATAGTATAATGTAGTTGTTTTTTTGTCTTTGGATAGTAAAATATTTTGACATTCTTGTTGTACAATGTTTAAGATGTAATGCATTATTTAATATATATGTTTTAAAACATGAAAAACAACTTGTTGCTTGCGTATGTAATGCATACTGAAAGCTATTTGAAAAATAAAACATATATTAGACAATTTGTTGTGTTCAAAAAAATTGACAAAATAAAATTAACGATGATAGTTATATGTGATTGACCTTAACAAGTGCCATTTTAAGAGCAAATACATTTCATAATAGAATTGGAGATAAATAAAGCCTATTTAAAACAATATTAAATTCAGGAAAAAATATTTTAAAACTGTGGTCTAAGGGGGAAAATAGTTGAATATGTAATAATAAAAAAAATGCTAAAAATGCTTAGTTAAAATATATTATTGTTTCCACATTCTTTGAAATAAACATTAAAAATCAAATTGAATTAAATAAAAGATTTGTTTGTAAATATTAACATGTAAAAATCCGGACCGGAAGCTGTTCCCCTAAAGGGTGCATTCTCCTGGCCAAGGGTCCAGCATTACAGAGATCAACAGCGATATCTAGCGTACATAAAGTGGTACTGCAGCCCTCCAATGCGAATCCTCCTTCACAAAAAAGGGATTTAAACTTCGTTAGGCTTTTGATTGATAATGATCTAAAAGTTACCCATAATTTTAAAGTATTTACAAATTTTATTTAAAGATATAGACATCGGCGTAATTTCCAGTCTCCAACAGCGAAAGATTAAGATAAAATGTGGACTTTTCTTGTTCATGTTTGTGTTCTTCGCAGCAAACTACAGGCAGCTCAAGCTCTTGTTTGAGCCGATTTCGAAGCGAGATCACGTTGTTCATTTTTTATCAATCGATGACGTTTGAATGTTTGGATATCATCCAGTTATTTCACTTTGTTCTGTTGAATGCTACAGAAAGAGTCTGTCAGCTGAGCCTGAACACTGAAGCTAACCGCCGCCCTGAACTACAAACCGGTCTTCTTCTTCTCCTCCTTGTTCTTCTTCTTCTTCTTCTTCTCGTAGTAAACGGATCTGCTGTTGTTGCGGCGGAGAGAGCGGGACAGAGAGAGGAAGAGGAGGAGGAGGAGGAGGAGGAGGAGGGAAGCACGACAGGAAAACCCTGAAAGAAGGAGTCTGTTCTGGGGAATCCTGTGTTTAGAGGTTTTGAGGTTTTGCCCAAAGTCCTGGTTCTGGAGTGAGAATGTGGGGCAGCAGGAGGACCACAGGAGGACCTGCCGAGGATCAGATCTGAGGAGAGCAGCGGAGGAGCTTCAGCTCATAACAGCTCTGTGTTTACCAGGGCCGAGTTAAACTTTGGATTAATACACTTTATTCTCCAGTTTGAGCTCCATGTGACCTCCAGACTGCAGGTGAGTGAACATTCAACGATATTCAGGACAAAACGAACAATAAACCACCAATATATAAATGTGAATTTACTTAAAAGTTCATTAACGTTAATTAAGACAGTAACGGTCTCAAACGGGCATCCAGGTTTGTTAAATCGAGTTAAATATTCAATTAAAGCATTATTAAACTTTAAAATGGGCAAAATATATCATGGAGAAGGTTTATTTCTGTAATAATTCCAATTTAATTCATATATGTGGGATATTAGTTCAGCTATAAATGAGTTCTGCCAACATAAACAATCAGTTAATCTACATTTATTCCGATTTACTGAATATTTCTGGGCTACACTGACTATCATTTGGCATTTTTCTTACTAAATACATTTATTATGTAGCCCATATGTCTGTAAACTTGATTATTTTATTAAAAAAATGTAAATACTTGTAAAAGAAGAAAAACAACTTGATTTTAAAAGTGGTGATTAGGTAAAGCATAATAGTACATTCATGTTTTGGTAATTTCACAGCCAATAGAAGGTACATCTTCTGTAAATATATGTAAAATTGTATTTATATCAGCATATAACGATTTTAGATGTTTAAGGTTATTGTACAACCCTGATTACTGCTAATATATGGGTTATATATGACCAATTGTATCACCAAATATCTACTGTAAATGCCACAAAAATTTCATATCGGCAGATACTGATATTTTCTTTTAATGTTGTGCATCTCTACTTGATGCCGTAACTCTTTAGGGTTAAAACTTTATTTTTATAAAAGTCACAGGTGTTATTTTCCATTTAGACTTATTCTTAAAAAGGAAATAATGTTGATAGTTTCATTATAAATATGGTGAAGTATTGTCAAAGTCAGTTTATTAAGACTGAAAAGTTTATTATGATGACAAAAAAATATACTTCCCACAGTGCCACACTATGATGGTAATGTGCACCCAAACGGTCAAACATCAAACTTAGTCCCTGTATTTGCAGACTGGGTTGGCTCTGGTGTTGACAGCAGTGACAGTTGCGATCTGCTGACGGGGACAATCAGGTTTATGGATTCATGTGACTTTTGAAGGAGCAGCTCTGACTGCAGGATCACGCTGAGGTGTGTCTGTGTCAGAAATAACAGAGAGGCTGTGTGGCTGCTGCAGGGCCCGTCTTCACAGCTTTATTTGGTACTTTGTGGCACTAAACTGGGGAAACGCAACATACATTCACGGCAAGTATATTAGAGACACCAGTTCAACTGTTTGTTAATACACATGGCTATTAAGCCAAGCACATGAAACGAAATTAACAGCTAAAATCAATCATTAGAATGGAGATGAGTGACTCTGACTGCAGCATAATTGAACATTTAAAGGGACTGTAAGGAGTTTCTAAGTAATTACAAAAAAGTCTCATTTTTAGATATATGCCTGATGGAAATACACACTTTAAGATGAGTTTTAAAGCATCAAAATAGGTTATCTATAAATGCTATTCCTTAGTCTTCTGGTTGGGTCGGACAGGGCTGGACTGGCCTGGATACTCAACTTCAGGAACAAGACAATTAAAACTAAAGCAAATTTATATTATTCAGACACGTCTTAGAGCACCGGGCTGTAAGTAGAGATATATAGCCAGCTACAAAACTACGATACTAAGTTTTCCAAAATTGCTTGTTGTCACACATCAAAAACTACCGCTACGTAACTAGAAAGAGATACATTACCTCGTGGCTTTGCATCCTGTAAGTTGTTGAAAAAAGAAGTTGTAAAGCAATGCAGAGTTCTGAGGAAGGTCTGAGCTGCATTCATTAGCATCACAACAAACACACGCTTTGGCTTGGGTCACGTCTCTGGTGTGTTCCAGTTGTAGTCAGAAGTAGGAATTTCCGAGTTCCGAGTAGGAAACTAAAACTGGAACGTCCCCTGAAGTCTGAATTTCCTACTGGGAACTCGGTGAAACCTCGCCACCCCCGAGTTGACAATGGAAGATGGATGCCCCCAGTGTGAACAGTTATTTAGCTCCTGTAATAATCAATTTATTTGCACTTCTGACTGGGGTGTGTCGCTCTAGATCAGCTGTATACATAGTATTGTTAGACTTATAATTACAAAAATGCTGCCATAGTGATAATCAAATTCTTCATGTGATATTTGTGAACAACAACGCAGGGCGTGCTAACAACAGCTAACAATAGCCTGGTAGATCGGCATGTTTTTTTCCGACTTCAACTGGAACACCGATAAGTCTGAGATGATGTCACTCCCAGTTCCGAGGTTACTGGAACGCAGCATTATGACAGTCGCCGCACGTAATCATGGGTATCAGAGTCTCAATGTTAACGGAAGCAGATTCTCCTCATAGCACCTTTAATCAGAATATTTGGAATACTGCTGATCTGCGGGGACCACTTCTGAACAAAGAGAACGTCCAAAATCAAAGCGACAGTCCAACATTCTTTTTGTTTTAGTGGCTTTCGTCACTCCTGAGTCCAGGACAAGCAGCTCGTCTCCATTTTTGCTCCATTCTCCAAGTAAGAGACAGACAAAGGTCACCCACTGCTAACTAGCCTAGCTCAAATGGCTGGAAGTCAATGGAAACTATTAGCCCGCCTCTGCCTACAGTCATCAGATAAACTCCTCAGCAACTTGTTTGTTCACCACATTTTGTTTTGTATTTTCTACTATCTATAACTATCTATATTATCTTCTTTTACTCATAACAGAGGCTTTGTTTTGTTGACCTACTTCCACGGTGGTTTGAGCTAGCGATGTGACGTTTGTGAACGAGTCGAGTCTTTTGAACAACTCTTTTGAGTGAATGATGAAACCCAATTCGCTGTTTTTGCGAGACATTCTTAAATGCAAATTGCCTAAAAATTAAAAATGTCTCGCAAAAGAACAGCTCACTCACAACTGCAGATTTGTTCGTTTAAAGGAACTGTTCAAAAGACTTGGACTTGTTCACGAATGTAGCTAAACCACCGCAGAAGTAGGTCAACAAAAGAGACTGTTCAGAAGTAGAAGAAGATAATACTGTGATAGTAGAAGATAAAACATGTTAAGCAGTGGCTGAAAGCAAACCAGACCTGTAACCATTAACATTAAGCGTTTTAGAAATGAACTGTGCTCTCATGATGATCTATTGTCCAGTTCTATGTTCTGCTTTTGTGTGTGCGTCTTTGCTATAATGTTTATGTGTTACCTGCCTAGGGACTATGGATGTAAATTAGCATTGATGCTATAATCCGGCATATTTACATCTACTGTTTTTTGAATAGATTTTCATTAATGTGCACTGTCCCTATTAAATAAATAAATATAAAAACAAAAAAATAACAAACCGCACATCACAACAAGCACACCATTTAGAGCTGCTGGAGTTTATCTGACGACTGTAGGCAGAGGCAGGCTAATACTACTCATTGACTTCCGTTGTTTGAGCTAAGCTAGCTAGCAGTGGGTGACTTTTGTCTGTCTCTTTGTTCCTGCACACAGAGTCGAAGCAGTGGACTCAAAAGTCAGGCAAGAGAGAAACATTTTTTAGCAGGTGGTATTAGGGCTGGGACGATTCACTTTTCTCCCGATACGATTTATTGCGATTTTTTTAGGTGCCGATATGATTTAAATTGCGATTCTACGATACTGCCGATTTTTGCAATCTTTAGTTAGCTTTTTTAAAACCAGTGAAAAAGATGAACAATGATGATGCCTACAGACTATATCAGGAAAAATACACATCACATGTGAGTCTGTTTTTAGGATTTATTCAGCAATATATATTAACCAGCTGGTTATGCTCCCTCTCTTCAAAAGCCTGGATTGCATATAAAAAGTCGCTTATTATCCCTTCAGGCAACAGAGTTTTTTCAAGAAATATTCAATTTTGCTATCAAGATTTAAAAGGCTATAGTTTCAAAGTGGTTGGTTTTCCCAGCCATCATCATCACTGTAATTTACGGGCCGAGCATGAACGCCTCTGCTGCCTGCACTGTTTACCCCCGGCTTCTCTCTCGTCTGACCAGAGCTCCGCGGTCTTTCTCATTCTCCGCTAACACCGTCACTTTTCGCGGTGTTTTGAGCTTCCCTGCATCCCAGACCATGTACACTCTTCGGCAGTCGCCGACCAGGGAGAGGAAAAGCTCTCGGTATGTACTGCTCTGGGACTGTCATGGCGCGCGGAGCCGCTCCCGCTGCGCGCACTCGCTGCCAGTTTCTTCCTCACTGGACGACTGACCGTCATCCTCAGAGAGTAAATATTCCTCAGATTCAGAGTCAGACAGTACTTGACAAAGTACTCTCGGCATCGTGAGTACTCTCTATCACTCTGTGTCTCTCTCTGCTCCGCTCCACAGCCTCTGCAGCCACACTCGCGTCCCTCGGTCCGGTGTGTGTTTTAAAATAAATATACGCCAAAACTTTGAATAGAAACCTGTCACCTGTCCACTATCTGCTGGTGAAAAGTAGTAAATCTACTCAGCAGTATTTTAACAGCTATGGCCTGTTTTATCCAGCAATGTAGCTTGCCTCAGTTTGGCGACTTTAGCGCCTATAGAGTGTGAGTGTGCGTGTGTGTGTAGGGGGGGAAATATCGATTTTTGAATAAAAATATCGATTTTAAAATCGGCAGACAAAAAATCGCGATACTTAGGTGTATCGATTTTTTCTCCCACTCCTAGGTGGTATATAGAAGCACAAGACCACACGTGATGCTGCTCCTGCCAGCTAAGAACAGGAAATGGAGACTCCAGTTCACACAGCCTCACCACAACAGGACAATCTAAAATTATAAATCAGAGTTGAGTGATCATCATAAAGCAAGGATCCATCCTGCCTTGGATCAGCGGTTCAGGCTGCTGGTGGTCCCTCAGTCCCACCTGAGCATGGTTCAAACCCCACAGCCTACCTGAGGATTGTTGCTGACCATGTCCATCCCTTTAGGCAAGGCAAGGCAATTTTTTTGTAGAGCACAATTCATACACAAGGCAATTCAAAGTGCTTTACAGAACAAGAAAAAAGCATTAAAATCACAACACAAAATAAAAACAACAGTAATCACTATAAAATAAATTTAAGAGAAGAGTGCAGATCAGATCCTTTCAGTCATATGCACAGTTAAGTAGAGTTGTTTTAAGTCTAGATTTGAACATTGTCAGAGTAGAGGCCTGAAACACATCTTAGTAAGACATCTCAGAAAGACGATTTTAGCTGCATAAAACTGGAACCACAGTGGACCATCTAATGATGGAGACTTCAGCAGCTCCATGTCTCAGAGCTCAGATCAGCTCACACTGACGTCTTCCACATTATGATGAGTTAGGGCTGGGCAATATTACCTTATCTCGGTATCACCATTAATTGAATCTCTTACCTTGATTAAAAGTGCTATGAGGAGAAACTTCCGGCGACATAAAGACTCTGCTACCCATAAGCATGTGCGGTGACGTGTCGTAAAGACGTGACCCAAGCCAAAGCGTGTGTTTGTTGTTGTGATGCTAATGAATGCAGCTCGGACCTTCCTCAGAACTCTGCATTGCTTTACAACTTCTTTTTACCACAACTTACAGGATGCAAAGTGACGAGGTAATGTATCTCTTTCTAGTTACGTAGCGGTAGTTTTTGATGTGTGACAACAAGCAATTTTTGGAAAACTTATTATGGTCGTTTTGTAGCCGGCTATATATCTCTACTTACAGCCCGGTGCTCTAAGACGTGTCTGAATAATATAAATTTGCTCTACTTTTAATTGTCTTGTTCTCAAAGTTGAGTATCCAGGCCAGTCCAGCCCTGTCCGACCTGACTGTGAAGCTAAGGAATAGCATTTATAGATAACCTATTTTGATGCTATAAAACTCATCTTAAAGTGTGTATTTCCATCAGGCATATATCTAAAAGTGAGACTTTTTTGTAATTACTTAGAAACTCCTCACAGCATCTTTAAATTAATGAACGGTTATTTTATGCTATGCTGGAACAAACTGGTGGTGTTACCAACAGTCGTCTTAACATTCCTCCTGCAGTATTTACTCTTAACTTCTTTCCGCTCGATGTCCTCTGCACAGAATCCAATACGTGCCCAAACAATTAAAACAGCATTTTTCTTGGCTACAAGGTCCTCTGATAGATTGTCGCTTGTCTCCTCCATGTTGGCTGCGAGTTCATCGCTCTTGGCTTTGTTGAATCTCCATCAAAAATAAGGAGCTCTGTAGTGAAAGCGGGTCAAACTTGGTACTAGCAAGGTGCACCTAAAAAAGTGGCCAGTGAGTGTTTATGTTCAGTTAATAATCTTTCCAAATCATCTGAAGAGAGGATTTTTTGGGGAGGAATAAAAATCAGAGTATTTTAAAACTTTCCCTGTTCAGCAAGCAACAACAAACCTGCAGGTTTCCTCCCAGGGCAACGTCCATGCAGCTACTTCTGACTGAGTCTGTCAGACAGTTTTATCATCGGTTTATTGACCACAGAGCAGAGATTACTTTTATACCAACTGTTTCATCATTATGTGAGTCAAGCCAGCAGCCCACTGAGGATGTAAATGTTTTCTTAAATGCCATAAATTGCAGAAGGCTTGTCTTTTTTGGGTGTGGTGTTAAAATGCAGAAGTCAAGGAGTGGGGTAAATCATTAAAAACTGCTTCAGGGTGATGTTTACGTTCATTATATTGCACTCTTACTGCACTCTCATGGATGGATTGACACAATGAGGAGGAGCAGCTGTTGAGAGCAGACCTGCTTCAGGCTGTGAGCTCCTCATTCTTGAATTGTTGCAATGCAAACCAGGAGGTCCAGTTTTTAATGGCTTTTCTTTAGGGATGCACCGAAATGAAAATTTATGGCCGAAGCCAAAGCCGAATAAAATATAAACGTTTGGCCGAATACCGAATATCCAATGCAGAGGCAAAGTAGTTCATTATATTTTTAATAGTGCATTAATAGCTTAGAGTACATTTTTAGACATGTTTTAAAAGAAAGTAATTGTTTATTGAATATTAGGATAATATTAATATTCCAGTCGCCTTTGCTTTTCAAAAAAAGCCCAACAAACATTTTCATTCATATTAGGCCTTCAAACAAAACAAAACACGCTTTAAAAAAATACTAATGTGCATTGAAGTGAATATAAACCAATGAACCAATAACACCAACAAATAAATAATTGTCCTTTTGTCACAAGTCTGCTTTAAGGCTGTCACTTTATATTCGATATTTGTATAACCGATCAAATACGGAAATAAATATCCGTAACCGAATTGTCAATAAGTATTTGACTGTAAAATATTGAGTGTGGCGACACATCAAGTCTGGAGCAGTGGACCGTTCAGTCCAACAGAGGGCGCTGTGAGCGCAGCTTGACCCTCAGTCACATCCGCTGCTCTCTTGACCTCAGTAAACAAAGAGTTTCCACACCAAGCGGACATTAACAGCTCTGAATGTTCTGAGGAGAGCTGTGTGGAAGTAGTTTTGGTTCTACACCGTTGATGGCAAAATTAAAATCAAAGACCAGGCTGTGTGTTCTGTGAAATGTAGTTTAGTCACTCGTCCTCCGCTTATTTGCGGTCTCAGCCGCTTTTCATCCAAGCTATACGGTCGAGTGCAGCGGCGCTTTGCTAAGAGTTTAATCCGGTGTGACTATGTTTTTTTCAGCAGGGTGGATAAGAGAGTCTCTGCCCCTTACTGGGGGGGGGGGGCAGTCGAACATCTTCGATTATTTGGGTACATGATTGAGTTTGATTTTTAGGAAAAGTGACAGCCTTAGTCTGCTTAGCCACAGTCACACGCAATGACGTAGTTGATTTCGTCATTGCGTCACACGGTACTATTCGGCCTTGCTATTACCTCACTCCACCGAAGGCTGAATATGGCTTTTTTTGCATTATTTGCCCGAATATATTCGGCCACTAAATGTTCGGTGCATCCTTACTTCTCTTCCTTGTCATGAGAAATTCATGCACGAGATGGAAACGTTGGTTTGCCATTTGGTCAGAAAATGGCCTGGTCAGTTGCTCTGCACATAATCAACACACAGAGGAGCCCAAAGTGCTTCTAGGTCGAGGTCTTTTCTAAAGTATCATGGCTGTCTATTTTTTAGGAATGCACGATACTGGATTTTTGCCAATATCCGATGTGCCAATAATTTTGATGATTCATCATCACCGATACTGATATTTCAGGTCAAGAATACAAGCTCTGTGCTTAAAAATAGACTAGTTTCTTTCAGTATTACAGCATATTATCACATGAACAGATGTAAAACAAGAAAAAGTTTTTACTCTTCCAAAAATGAAACCCTCGATATTAAAATGTACCCATGCAGTGATCCACTTTGAACATTTGTAGAATTTGTGGAGTGTGTATGGGACTTCTGCTGTTTCTGCTGACAGCTTCTAGTGGACACTTGAAGAACTGCAGCTCTTTGCCTTTTAGACTGAGCTGTAAGCTTTGCTCCTTTACTGTCACTACAAAAAAGCTGAAATGTTTCTCCTGATAGCTTTTTTCTTCATGTTGTATCCGTGTCACCACTGGATTAGAGGTTGAGGTCTTTACTTTGGTGTCTATTTTTCATCTCAGCTCCGTTATAGTTGTGTTGTTGTGCCTGTTCGTCTGAATGATTGACCATCAGTCTTCTCTGATCCTAATGGGCAGTAGCTCCCTGTATTCATCCGTGAAACATTATGCAAGAATGTGCCTTCATGTTGTTCACGATGCCTCTGGGCTTTAACTGGATGCTGTCATGGCCGTGGGAGTCAGTAGATCACTTTCTGAAGACAATCCGTCGGCTGTTTCCTCATCAGCTCGGCTCGCTCTCTCCCGCTCATTGTCCTTT
This sequence comes from Scarus forsteni, assembly GCA_036419115.1. Lineage (NCBI taxonomy): Eukaryota > Metazoa > Chordata > Actinopteri > Labriformes > Labridae > Scarus > Scarus forsteni. Next base: position 4,306,427 of record JAZDUH010000145.1, read on the forward strand.
CAGCCCACAGTGTCTTCTTCAGAATGAGCCTGTTTTCACACAAACTCCTGCATTATTCATCCTGCTCTGTTTTGATTCATCTCCACTGTACAAGAGGTTATTCTTCTGCAGCTGTGTAATCAGAGTATTTACATCTCTACATGCTAATCATGCTGGTGATTAGCATGATGGTACGAGCAGGTCCCGACCCAAAGATAAGACACATGTTTTTGCTTGATGCCTCTTGTCCCGGGGACTTTAACAGGCTCTGAGCTCAAGTTTAAGTGTCTTGTCGTGGGGCTGAGTAACACTTTGGGAAAAGACAAGTCTGGATTTGTTGAGCAGGAATGTGACACGTCCCCTTGGGGGGAAATGCAGCAAAACAAAGCGAGTCGTCCACATGGATAAACACCACTTTCACAAACACTCCTGAGTTTACCTGTGATTCACTACACGTGCATGTGCCAGTGATTTGGTTTGGAGTGAAGGAACTAGGGCTGGGTTAAAAAAATCGATTTATTCAATTTAAATAGATTTTTCTTTAACTGGTTCATAATCGATCCATAAAATCCAAAGGTCGATCTTCTAACTTGGTGGTTTTTTCTTCTTTGGATGTGCAGAGAAGCAGCCTGTGGTATCAACCCTGCTAGTCTGGTGTGATCAGCGTTTAGCGTTGCTTTCTACTGAACAAGATCTCATGAGATGTTACTGCAAACAAACATGGTGGAAGCACTATATGGGCACCACTGGCACGTTTAAAAGCTGATGTTTGGATGTACAGTATTTTAGATTTATCGAGTACAAAGGGAAATACGAGTTGGACAAAAAACAAGTAATATGCAGAGTATGCATTAATGCATATCATTAAAATGTGATTAATGTAACTGCTTTGGGTTTAGTTCGTCATGTTAAAACAATTTTTAATGATGTACCAGGTCAAAAGGTCACTTTTTAAATTTACAACACTATTTTAACTTCTGTTGAACAATTAATTGCAAATTAGATTAAATCGCAATATGGCTTGTTGCAATTTTGAAATCGCAGAAGGTTCAATATTTTTAGCCCAAAACATGTTGAACATTTTGGCACTGTGATGTAGTTTTTTGCAATTTCAGCTTTTTTTTTTTAACCTCTATTCATACACTTTTTTCCCACTTCTGGACCATTTTTAGCTTTTTTTTAACCCCGTTTTTACAACTTTATGCCTATTTTGCCCACATTCATCTTTTTTTGGCCACTGTCAGAACCATTTTTGGAATTTTTACATGTTTTTTGAAATGTAATTTCAAATTTAATCCCCAATTTTGTTGCCTTAATCAATTTTCCTAAGCCCCTTTTGGATTTTTTTGCCAATGTTTCCCCATTTTTTTTGCAATTTCAGACCTATTTTGCACCTATTTATTGACCATTTTCCACTTTTATACCATATATCCAGTTTTTACAATTTCATACCTATTTTGCTTCTGTTCTTCACTTCTCCACGTTTTCTCAAATCTTTTATCCTTAGATTAATTTAATGTCATATTGGTTTTACTATAAAAAGATGTACTGCTTATGTTTGTTTAAGTATACATAAGATGAGGAACATTAAAACAATTGCAGAGTAAAACGCAATATAGAGGGAAAAAAATCGCAATTAGACTATTTTCTCAAATCGTTCAGCCCTAACTTTAACTAAGATATCCCAGACTGAATAAATATCCAATCGAATCGATCCAGAAAATCTGAATTAGGGATGCGAACAATTAATCGACTATCGATTAATTGTTGATAAGAAATTACTCGATTAAAGTAAATGAATTGCAATTAATTGAAGAAGAAGAAGACGACAACAACAACAAGACAAACGAGAAGTGATAAGTTGGCAGGATGAAGAGTACAAGATGGAGTTCGGTATGGAACCACTTAAAGTTGGTTAATGATGACAAAGACACCAAATGCACCATCTGTGGAAGTATTTTAAAGTACAACTCCTCCACAACTTTGCTAAATTATCACCTCAATACATCACATTCTGTTAGGAATAATTCTTTTATTAAGGAATATGATTTGCATTTTCTCTTTCATAAGAAAGATAGCATTTTCATAGAAAGGAACCTTTTGATTCAGAGGGGAATTCAGCTTTGCAGAAAAATTGCCGCTTATCAATTAATCGATCATCGATCGATAAGATAAAACAACTATCGATTAATGAATTACTCGATAATTTGCATCCCTAATCTGAATCAATAGAAACACTTTGAATTCTCCTGAATATTCAAGGATTTTATTTGTCAATTCTTTGTACGTACTTAACATACAGAGTACTTTACATTTCTTGTTTTTGTCAGGATGACAACACAAGGTTTAAACTTGAGACTGTATGAGGCACGGACAGTTTACAGCTTGTTGTGAACATACTCTCAGCATTGCAGCAAGTGCAAAATTATGATGTAACAGTAGTAATAGAGCAGTGGTTTTAAAAAGTGCAGAGAGTTGCTTTGATTGGGAGGTGGAGCAAAAGTTTGAGTAATACTTGATGTGCAAAAATGCAGAATCTTATTTACATGTTTACAAACAGTGACAAACAGTTCAGCAGAGAGGTTCATTTTTTGGTTTTTTTATTTATCTTTTTTTAAACAGGAAGTCTCCTGAGATTGTGGTCCCTTTTTTAGATGGAGATCAGATTCAAGCAGGACAAAAGAATCAGGAAGAAAAAGGTGAAAAATACAAAACACAGAGACATCGGAGACGAGGGAAAGAACAAAACCAGCTGAACAAAGCAGCTGTAAGAGGAGCTTTAATAGAGCCGAGTGGGTTTAGGATGCACTTTGTGTTTGTATTTGCTCGGATCAAAACTGTTTTCATGGTTATATCAGTAGGGATGGGAATCGAAAACCAAGTCCAGTTGAGAATCATTAACAGATCCATCAAAGAATCGATATCATGAGTCTTTTTGTTAATCAGTTCCCTTATCAATCCCTTCCACTGACAGGGCTCAGAAGCACCAGAATTGTGGTTTAATTTTTTTTAAAATATGCCAACTGTACAACCTTAAGTGAGTGGAAACACCAGCAGCTTGCAGAAGCAGTTATCTATGCTGTGACGTGTGTTTGACATTGTTGACACTGAAAATCTACGAGCCAACATTTGCCTAAATCTGCAGTAGGCCTGTCAATCAATTGACCACAGGATAAAAAAATAAAAAAGGTTTTAAAGCAAATTGAGCGGAGTAAACCATTTGTCAGTCATTCAATCTTTGTGGGGGAGGCGGGTCACTAGCACGTACACACACAGAGCTGTAGTAAGCGTAGTGAGGAGTAACAAGGAAACAAGCACTAACATGAATGATGGCCTGAAAGCTACAGTTTCGCTCACAGACTGTGTCACTCGCTACATTGCAAAAGAAATGCAGCCCTTCAACACCGCTGAAAAGCTAGCATTTGGGGAAATGTTAAAAACATTTGACAGACAGTACGAATTGACTGGGAGAACGTACACGTCACAAACAATTCAGGAACTGTAGAAACTCCGTTTAATTTATTGTTTTTAATTTTTTGTGTTTTTTTTAATTGGAGTTTTTTTTCTTTTTTACTGTTTTAGATTTTTATAATGATTTTTATTTACATATAGGTTTTTCCCAAAAGAGAGTCTATTTCATTTTCATTGGGTTTCTTTTTTCTTTTCTTTTTTTGTTTGTTTAATTTATTATATTGTTTTTTTTTTTAATTAGTTTTATTTAAAATCTCTGGACCTTCCAAGTAAATGCTATTAAAAAATTAAAGTTCATTGCTTTTGATATGGTAATCTCACCGTATTGTAACATATTAAAATTACATCAATGAAAAAATGATGTTTTAAAATAATATTGACAATAATATCGTTAATTGGCAATAATTTTTTTGACAATTATTGTCCAGCAAAATTTGTTATCATGACAGGCTCAATCTGCAGGAATCAATAAGGAAATCGTTACCGAACTGGATCAATTAGCACATAGCAATTAATAGCATTCATATCGATAAAATCTTATCAATTCCCATCCTTAAAGTTCAGCTAATATTGGTGTAATTGTTGTTTAATTGTTGGTGTAATTAGTGCTGTTGCTTCACAGCAAGAAGGTTGCTGGGTTGACAGGAGCTGGAGCTAAAGCTGCGTGCACATCTGGATATTCATGCCATCTTCATGCCAGATATCTCAATATCAATATGATGACTGACAAAAAGATCATGAAATATGGATGTTAATCTCCTCTACTTCATACTACAGCATGAGAATTAAGGCTATGATATTAATAACTGCTTTGAATCGAGGAAAACCTTATTAATACAATTGTTATGAGATGTTTTGGGACCCATGGACATCTCGGGGCTCCAGGCAATTACCTGTGTTTGCCTTCGGTTAAGTACGCCCCTGCCTCTCCCTCAGCTGATGCTGTAACAGTGTGGGAGTTTTATTACACTCTCCCAGACTTGTGCTGACTCAAACAACACCAGTCGACTCGCAGACCTGTCCTGGCTCCACTGAAGTGGTCTGACTTGTTCTGGTTCTCCTGTTAGTCGACCAGGATCAGCCATTCTCCCTCTGGCCTTCGATTTGTTTGAACTGCTTTGCCGTGAATCAGAGAAACATCCGATCATCATGTGTGTTGTAAGGTTTTCTGTCAGGGTGTCAGCTCCCTGTATTTAAAGTACAAAGCCTGAGCATTGTTGGTTTGTTAGTCACAGCAGCGTGCAGTGACTGGAGCGAGCTGTTTACTGTAACGACCGTCTGCGCTCACATGGATCTACATGTGTCACCACTGTCTGAGGCAGGTCCTCTCAGCAGCAAAATACAGAAAAACACGCTTGATCTTAGACACTGATGCTAATTAGACTGTTGGTTAATCACCTATGTGTGTTATCAGTGTTTAATGATGTGATTTTTATGTTTTAGGAGCTGATGTGACCTCTGAGAAGGACCCATAATGACCTCTCCAAGCCCACTGCTCTGCCAGCCTCTGGGTGAGTCTCTGCCTGGCTGATTTGTCACTTAATAAGGCTGTAAAAAAGTTCAATAATTAACATTTATTCTCTCAACCATGTTTTTAAAATGTAGAAAGACTTCTTTGTGACAGATTAGGGATGAAACAGTCTGAAAATTTCATATCACTGTTATGGTGACCAAAATGATCACGGTTAGTGTTATAGTAGGGTTTTTATTGCAGTGTGCTCAAAATGTTTTAAAAGGACTTTAACACAGTCTTGAAATCATTTAACCCTTTAATATTATAATTTTAACAGTTCTTTTGTCTTTTTTGTCAATAACTGAAATGTCCTATAAGTAAATTTGTTAAAACTTTTTTCATAAAAAATAAAAGTAAAAAATACTGGCAATTATTTGTCATTATTATGTTATAAATGCATTAACTGTGTGTAATTACAAGAGAAAAAACAGATTTGTACTTTAAACAAGTTTTCTCTTCATAAACAATTATAAATGAACATGTTCAAAGTTTTAAGACTGCCAAAAATAAATGTAACCTATTTTACAAACACTCACACATTTTAGTTTGCCTGCAGCATTAGTGTCCATGTTACAGCTCGTTATATTAGACCATGTCCAGGCCTTTTTAATTATTTTTTGTTTTACTAACGATAGTCCCTGAAGCAGTTAGCCGCCTTCATGTCTCTCCTCTGGTCTCCCCTTTCCATGGCAGATCTCCTCCACATCTCCTTCTTTAATATTTCCAAATTACCATTGACTAAATCCATAATACACGAACCATGACAGAAAAAGACGATCTATTACAACGAAATATGGCAAAAAAACACTTCAGAATGATACTAATGCTGTTATTTACAACCTTTATACATTATTTACACAGAAAATCCTGATAAGCCTCCTATAGTTCACTCAGGTATTGCTCTCTAAATCCTCTCTCTCTGCTCGTTTACTCGAGGAGTTACAGCAGTTTTAATCACACACATTTTTATCTTTTACCACAGTTTGGTGTTTTAGATAGGGTGACTCTCGTCAATCAGTTTCCCCTCGACATCCTTGTAAAATCCAAACTTCGACCAAACTTAAGACTTTGTCTGTCTTGAGTGGGAAAACCTGTAAGAGTGAGCGAGGCCCCAGCTGCTGAGGCCAAACATTACAAACTGCTCCTCTGTCTGTGAGGGACGGCTGCTTCACCGAGGAGCAGACACACATAGTTCAGGCTTTTCCAGTCAAAGAGCAGCATCACCGTGAGTTGCTGACACAGTGTGGAGATAAAAGACGGTTTTCTTACCATGTTTGCACCTGTGTGTTAGAAAATCTTACTGAAGAACTTATCCTGGCGATAAACTCAAGACAGGTTTGAACTGGATGATTAACTTGAAGACACAGGGAAACTTGCATCAGCCGTATGACTATCAGCTCGCCAAAGTTTGTCCAATACAGCTTTGGTCCTGATTTCACACCCATACGTCACTTATCTCCATATTTATGTGCACTCAGGATCTGAAATTAGCCCCTTCATTTGGGGTATAAATCTTGAATATATCTTTCTACACTATATTGCCAAAAGTATTCGCTCACCTGCCTTGACTGGCATATGACAGTTCCACGCTGGAATTCACTGAGCTCCTGAGAGCGACCCATTCATTCACTAATGTTTGTAAAAGCAGTCTGCATGCCTAGGTGATGATTTTGTACACCTGTGGCCATGGAAGTGACTGGAACACCTGATTCGGATTATTTGGATTGGTGAACGAATACTTTTGGTAATATAGTGTATCTTATCCGACTCTGTGTTTTCTGTGAGTCAGTATCACCTCTAACAGAGCGAGATGCAGGTTTTTCATTTCACTTTCAGGTATCCATATTGTGACCTAAAAAAACATCCCTATCCTGCAGAACTTCACCCATCAGCCCGTCTCTTTGTGTGCAGTCTGACTCTTTAATCCCACTCTGCTCTGAGGGAAGGGCAGCGTTGCCCAGCTACTGTACGCCGAGTAAGACGCAGCGAACATATGCTGCTAAGATAACCTCGACGCAGATCAGACTGAAGGTTCAGGGACCAGCAGGAGAGTCTGTGTGGTGGACTGTGACGTATTCATCATGGAGAAAAGATCTTTTTTTTTTTTTTAATTCTTTATTTATCAGTTTTAACATTTTTCATTGATGGGTACAATTCACTTGTGCCAACATGTGCACTTGTATATCATTGTTTTCCTTTTAAGAAACATTTTCCCATCAGATCAAAACAACAGAGGATAAAAGGGAACAAACCTTTAAGAACCTTAGGGAGTGACCAACACATTGATTCAATATGTTATAACTTAAAATTAAATCGGGCTTCTTATTTTTAATAAATACAACCCATTTTTCCCAACGTGCTAGAAACTGGTCTTGTTTTTGATTTATAAGTGCCGTCATCTGTTCCATTTTATAAATCTCAAGAGTTGTATTCCACCACTCTGATATGGTGGGTGAGTCTTGTGATAGCCATCTTTTAGTTATAGATTTTTTAACTAACAAAATACTTAGCAGAACATTATCCTTTCTTTCCATTCTTGTGGTAAACATCCAAAATAAATAGTTTTCATACCAAAAGGAATGACACATATAAAAAAATCTTGCAGTGATACATGAATGTCTCTCCAATACTGTCTAAACTGTGAACAATTTCAAAAGGTCCATATTAACCTCTGATACCGCCTCTATCTTTGTGTCTATATAATGATGTATTTGTAAATATCGGTAAAAATCTTGCTTCTCCAGAGCATATTTATTTTTAAGTGTTTCAACGCTAATTACTAGGAGTGGGAGAAAAAATCGATACACCTAAGTATCGCGATTTTTTTGTCTGCCGATTTTAAAATCGATATTTTTATTCAAAAATCGATACCCCCCCCCCACACACACACACACGCACACACGCACACACGCACACACACACGCACACGCACACTATAGGCGCTAAAGTCGCCAAACTGAGGCAAGCGACATTGCTGGATAAAATAGGCCGTAGCTGTTAAAATAGTGCTGAGTAGATTTACTACTTTTCACCAGCAGATAGTGGACAGGTGACAGATTTCTATTCAAAGTTTTGGCGTATATTTATTTTAAAACACACACACCGGACCGAGGGACGCGAGTGTGGCTGCAGAGGCTGTGGAGCGGAGCAGAGAGAGACACAGAGTGATAGAGAGTACTCACGATGCCGAGAGTACTTTGTCAAGTACTGTCTGACTCTGAATCTGAGGAATATTTACTCTCTGAGGATGATGGTCAGTCGTCCAGTGAGAACCAAACTGGCAGCGAGTGCGAGCAGCGGGAGCGGCTCCGCGCGCCATTACAGTCCCGGAGCAGTACATACCGAGAGCTTTTCCTCTCCATGGCCGGCGACTGCCGAAGAGTGCACATAGTCTGGGATGCAGGGAAGCTCAAAACACCGCGAAAAGTGACGGTGTTAGCGGAGAATGAGAAAGACCGCGGAGCTCTGGTCAGACGAGAGAGAAGCCAGGGGTAAACAGTGCAGGCAGCAGAGGCGTTCATGGTTGGCCCGTAAATTACAGTGATGATGATGGCTGGGAAAACCAACCACTTTGAAACTATAGCCTTTTTAAATCTTGATAGCAAAATTGAATATTTCTTGAAAAAACTCTGTTGCCTGAAGGGATAATAAGCCACTTTTTATATGCAATCCAGGCTTTTGAAGAGAGGGGGCATAACCAGCTGGTTAATATATATTGCTGAATAAATCCTAAAAACAGACTCACATGTGATGTGTATTTTTCCTAATGTAGTCTGTAGGCATCATCATTGTTCATCTTTTTCACTGGTTTTAAAAAAGCTAACTAAAGATTGCAAAAATCGGCAGTATCGTAGAATCGCAATTTAAATCGTATCGGCACCTAAAAAATCGCAATAAATCGTATCGGGAGAAAAGTGAATCGTCCCAGCCCTACTAATTACTGTGCCATCTTTAATGAATTTGTTCAAGGTTATTATCCCTTTAGGTGCCCAGATTTTGAATCATGAATCCAGTTTATTTGGTGGAAAATCAGAATCATCAAAAAGATCTTTTTTATGTGATCTGAAAGGAAGCTGAGAGTACTCAAGGTCTTTGTATGAACAAAGAAAACAACTTGATCCATCTTTAGGCTTTCTTATGTATCATTTTCCTGTTAACTTGCCCTGTTTTTGTTCTGAAAATAAACCAAAAATGTCCCAAAAAAATGACAGAGTCAGCAGAATCCTCTCTCTAGGTCAGGATCTCTGAGGGAAGTGTGTCACTCTCCCCAGTAGATAATTTGTGTGTCTGCGGTGTGTGAGCTTGTGGTGTAATGAGGATTGACAGGTGAAGGGTTAGTCCTGAAAAGCCATATGTTTGGAGTGTAATCTCTGTGACTAACAGCTCCCCTGCTTGGAGCTCCACAGGGTTTAATCCTCTGTGTTCACGTCCTGCTGTTTCTCCTCCTGCTCGCTGCAGCTCTGAACAATCTGTTGGCAAGTCCAGTAAACTCACACTGACCTCGTACACCGAGGTTACACCGTGTACTCACAGACACAACCCAGAATTACTGAAATTAATCCAAATGGATCCAATCAGAGGAGTTTAGGATCATTAATCAGCCAATCAGACCTCTTTAAGAGTGAAATATACTGTAACATATACATAGATGGATTATCTCGTGTGCATGTTTGGTCTTATTCAGGGATAGAAATGGAAAGGCAGATTGGTCCAGCATCTGCAGAGCTTTGGGTGTTCTACATTTCAGCCTTAACTCATGACCATCAGTTCGAGGTGGTGACCAAAAGAGGGAGATCTTCACGTCAGAAGGAGTCGATTGAGGTAGTTCTGGGCAAGACTATCAGAGAGGAAACCCAATTTTATTTAGGATTTTAGTTTGTACTCACAAACTCAAAAGGCTAAGTGAATACGACCTTTCCCTTAACATGCTCAAAAATATTATATATCTGTGTTCAGATTAGGGCTGAACAGTTAATTGCAAATTAGATTAAATTGCAATATGGCTTGTTGCAATTTTCAAATCGCAGAAGGTTCAATGTTTTTAGCCATTGTGATGTAGTTTTTTTGAATTTCAGTGTATGTTTTACCTCTATTCATACACTCTTTTCCCACTTTTGGACCATTTTTACCCCTTTTAACCCTGTTTTTACAACTTTATGCCTATTTTGTCCCTATTTATCTTTTTTTGGCCACTGTCAGAACCATTTTTGGAATTTTTACATGTTTTTTGAAATTTAATTCCAAATTTTGCTGCCATAATCAATTTTCCTAAGCCACTCTTGGATTTTTTGCCAATTTTTCCCCATTTTTTTGCAATTTCATACCTATTTTGCACCTATTTATTAACATTTTTCCGCTTTCATACCATTTTTACCCAGTTTTTACAACTTCATACCTATTTTGCTTCTGTTCTTCACTTCTCGACTTCTTCTCAAATCTTTTATCCTTAGATTAATTTAATTTCATATTGGTTTTACTATAAAAAGATCTACTGCTTATGTTTGTTTAAGAATACATAAGATGAGGAACATTAAAACAATTGCAGAGTAAATCGCAATTAGATTATTTTCTCAAATTGTTCAGCCCTAGTACAGATTGCTTTGATTTGCTGAAATCAAGTTCCCTAGTTTCAGTTTATTGATGTGTACAGTGTATATCGTTGGAAAAGTCGAATAACTAAACTTTTCAACTAGGTCCAACTTATAAGGATCGTGTTTTTGTGGAATAAGCAACACAGCTAAACGGTTTGGTAGCCCCCACCAAAATTGAGGCAGTATACTGCAACTGGAAGCCGGTGTTCTGGTGTGTGGAGTGGCAGGATTATTTGGTGTCATCTCAAAACTTAGCACCAACTTCTGTCAGACTGGTGAAGTCAAAGGTGGAAGACAAGACCCCAAGAGAACACGTTCCTTGCCTTTACTTCACTTCCCTTTACTTCAGTTCACTTCAGGCTAGAGCTGGGTATCAATTCAGATATTCTGGATCGATTTGACTAGATATTAGAAGGTCTCAAATATTTATTCAGTCTGGGATATCTCGGTAAAAATAATGCTGTAAATTTAAAAATGACCCTTTGACCTGGTACATTATTAAAAAAATGTTTTTAACATTAAGAACTGAACCCAAAGCAGTTACATTCATCATATTAATGATATACATTAATGCATACCATAAAATACCAAATAATGACCGGAGCGTTCATTTGTTTCAATCACTGAGCAGACCAGGCGTTTATTTGGGACCAGGCAACTATTTGGAACAGGCGTTTAATTCCTTTCCCACAAAAATCTTGCTTAGCAAAAAATGAAAAAATATGGTAAATGTAATCAAATTATTTATTACACCAGTATGAATATCACCCTTACAGCAAGATTACAGTACTGTAGTTATACTCTTGTCTTCTTCTTTCAACTCAGCACTCTCTAAACACTCTTAAAACTGGCAAGGAACTATCTTACCAGTAGTAAATAGTTAAGTTAAGGTCTTACTTCTGTTTTTTTGGCTGCACTGGGGCCATGGAGATAAGCAGCAATGTACTGCTAACTGACGTGTCCAGCCTCCTGACGTTAAGGGCAAATAACCTGCAGCTGCAGCCGCAACGTCTTCTTCTTTGGATTTGTGAAGCCCTCGTGTGTACGATTCCGGCTTTTTGCGATCTAGTGCCCTCTGTGGTCGTTGAGTGTAACTGCACTGTTGTGAAACAGAGCGAAGTACACCAACCTGCATTTGTTGACGTACAGAGGAGAAGCGAGCTGACAGGACGTCCAGACAGACAAATAAACCATGTGGACGGTTAAGGTTCAGTCTGATCATGTTTCTTTTCAAGCGTGCACTGTCAGCTGCGAACTCAGCGTTAACCTGATGTGAACGGTCTCTCTGATGGAACTGGTTCTTAAATCCTAAACCAGGACTACAGTTTGTGGTTTTGAGGATCCTGATTGAATTTTCCTCTGTTGTGCAGAAGCTGTCAGCGAGCACAGACTTCTGTTTTGTTCAGACAGGATGATTTTGAACCTCTGACCTCGTTCTGACTCGACTTCACCTGAATGCTGCTCGACGAGAAGTGCGTAAAAATAAACACGTCAGTGTGTCTCGGAGCTGTTGGTGAAAACACACTTTGATATCTTTAATGCTAAAAACTAAACCAGTGTTTGACCTCAAGTCTTTCTGTAACTGAAATTCAGAAAATAAAACCACAAATTTATGACAAATTTCATATTTGATGTATTTTTGTTTCTCTCTGTCAGGGCTGCAGGCTGTGAGTAAACAGGCTTTGTGTGATGACATTCTTTAATATCATGATAACAGAGTGGACTGGGGTAATTTAGAAAAAGACTGCGACTGCTTGAAGGCAATAACTTAGTGTCTGAGCAAGGGATGCATGATATAGGTAGGATATAGGTGTCTATATATGTGTGGTGTTTAAGTATATATGGATACGAGTTGGTAATCAGAGAGGTAGAGAGGTATTTATATGTGTATAAAAATAGGTAGGTGAATATTTAAATATATTTCATAAGTCCATGTAATTTGCTTTCATGATAAGTCTATTGGAGTACATCTGTGGAACGTAAGGCAAATGTGTAACAGGGAATAAGAGGATCAGAAAAGTTTTACTTCTTCCTGCTCCTTTTCGAGCATGTACACTGTAACTTCTGATGAATATTATAAATTAGTTATCTGCTTTCTAATTATTTCCTCTTTTTTTGTTTTGTATATATTGTTTGTTGTTAATATGTTCAAAATAAATAAATAAAAATAAATAAATGAATATTGGACTTTTGCCGATATCTTGTGCGCCAATATTTCCAAACTTTTTACCACTGATAATAATGAGAACAAAGTCTTAATTAGAGCAGATATAAAACAAGCAAAACAACATTTAACTCTTAAAAATATAAAACTTTTGATTTTTAAACATGATTCCACATAGATGAATCATGATGGTACATTTGTGTATTTTGATGATTCATGCGATATACGTGGTTGATGTGTATGGCCAATACATCATCTGCAAATAGCAAAAAAAAAATTCCAGTATTGGCGAATACCAAAATAGAACTTTTACAGGCCAACGTCGTCCTGATAACATTGGGCATTTCTGGCCTGAGCTTATGCTTTTCTCCTGTTTTATGCAAAACTTAAACTACAACATGGTTTTCTGACTCTAAAAGAAATCCAATTAACTTTTTGTCCACTAAACATAACTTTAAATTAGCTTATAACGTTGTTGTTTGAACTTATTTCATGTAGATATTTACACATTATTTTTGAGTATGTTTTATGTTATGAACAACATAATTGTTGCTGCTGGAGTGTAAGAACAGAAAGAAATGAACATGTTTAAAAAACAAGCTTTTGGAAGAGAAAAATATATGAAAATGTCAAATTAGTGTCAAATGTGTTTTATAATATTAAATAAGTTCTAAAAATGGCTTATAGCCAGCTTTAGCCTCATCAGATTTAACCAAAAGCTGTGAAAACACGGCTGTTAAACCACAAAACTTCCATAGACTTTATTAAAAAGCCATTTTAACATCAGACATATAACAATACAATATAATTATGATTATTTGCACAGCCATGCTTTCTACTCAAAGAGGCAGGTGTAAAGCAGTCCTACTTTTTCTCAAAATAAAAGTTTCATATCAGCTGAAATTCCCTGATTTGAAGCCTGTTTCACTTTAAATAGTCTCAAAGAAGCTGTGACATTAGCTCATAATAACTGGAAAAAACATAAAACTGTAATAAAAACACCACAAAGAACATAAAAAATGACCCAGATGATGGGATTTGACTTCTTTAAATCACAAAGTACACTGAGTTTCCTCCTCGTCTTCTCTCCGCAGTGCCTCTTCCTAACGGGATTTCACAACCAGACGATGAAGATGACGAAGAGGAGCAGGGGGAGAAGTTTGAGTTTGACGATGAGGATGATATCGAAGCTCCAGAGATGAAGACGGACTCGACCGCAGAGACAGAAGAACAGATCCAGACGGCACCATGTGTGAACGGATCTGCAGACGCTGCAGGGCAGAAACCCCTCTCACTGAATCCTCAGCTCTGCTCTGGTCAGTCTGACGTGTCCTCTGTTAGGAGTGATAAATAATAACAATGCATAGGCCTGTCATGATAAAAAATTTTGCTGGACGATAAATGTCCAAAAAAATATTGCCAATAAATTATATTATAGTCAATATTGTTTTGAAACATATTTTTTTCATTAATGTTATTATAATATATTTCATAATAAAGTGAGTACACCGTATCAAAAGCAATAAACTTTAATTTCTTATGAGTATTTAACTGTCGTTGGAAGGTCAAGAAAAAAAAACAATGAAAATGAAATGGACTCCCTTTTGGGAAAAATGCATACCATCATTCATATCAGTGTTCATTTCCTCATTACTCCTCAGGGTACTCACTTAAGCTCTATATGTATGTATGCGCAAGCCGCCCCACCTCCCCCACAAAGATTGAATAAATGACAGATGCTCATTCTGCTATAAACCTGCTAAATCCGCTATAGAACCAACACACCTAAGTGTTGAGAAAGTTGCACAGAGTGACTCATCTTCGCATCTAGCCTGTTTGGTAGAGAGAGAAGAGGAAAACAAACATGCATGCACATGTCATTGAGGCCGGCAAACTTACCGAAGACATTTTAAATTATTGTGCGGTTAATTGATCTATCGACTACCATGACTGGCCTATCAATGCACTATAAATCCTTGTATTATATTTTTCACTAACTTATAGAAGTTTGATAGATTTGAATTATATTTTGGGCAACGGGTTGGTCCTCAGGTTAGTGTCGACCAGCAAAATTAAAAATTAATGTTAAATTAGAAAAAAAAGATCTCAATAGACTGATCCACAATTTTTAATTTGCAAACATTTATGTCAGTTCTTAATGCTGGAAAAAATGTAAAAAGACTAATTAGTAACAAAAGTTGGAAATTATCCTTCTATCTACGGTATCTTTGGCTAAAAAATTGTAATTTAGATTCTCACCAGTACACACCCTCATTAACCAAATGTATGGTTTTAAAATGATATTTATATTTGCTTTACTTATTCGTCTCTTTTCTCCCCAGGTATGGACGTCAGGGAGTCACCAGAAGGGTAAGTCATGACTGCTCATCATTTATAAGAATAAAAACCTGTATAAAGTAGATCTCCAGTCAAATAAAACCTCAGAGTTAGATAGATAGATTGGTCACTTAATTCAAAACAAAAAAACTCCTTGTATTTAAAAACAGAATTCAGGGAGTCACAAAGGCCGACTATCAGTGGTGGGAGAAAAAATCGATTCACATAAGTATCGATTTTTAAATCTTTTTTTTTGTTTGTTCAAAAAGCAATTTTTTTCTCCCAAATTTAAATGCTTCATTTTAGTGTGTTAACTCTTTAGGAACCAAAGTCGCGACATTGTGACGAGCGACATTGTGACGAGCGACATTGTGACAAGCGACATTGCGACATAAAACAGGCCATAGCTGTTAAAATAGTGCTGAATAGTGTTACTACTTTGTGGACAGGTGTTACTTTTATAAGAGCTCTTCTGTTCAAAGTTTTGGCATATGTTTATTTTAAAACACACACACCGGACTGAGGGACGCGAGTGTGGCTGTGGAGCGGAGCAGAGAGAGAGGAAAAGAGAGACACGCACAGAGTGATAGAGTAAGAGTAAGAGTCCTCACGATGCAGAGAGTCCTCTGAATCTGAGGAATATTTACTCCCTAAGGATGAAAGTCCGTCATAACCTGACATGCCAGATGGACAGTTCCATATTGGAAATATTTCTCTAATCCATCTGGGGAGGAGCCCCACGAAAAAATGTTTTCAGAACCTTCAAAAACAACTTCAGCTTGTGATTGGACCATCATTTGGCTCATCACAGTCATGACCAACCAATCCATATCAAGCAGCGCTGCTATGAAATAGCATAAGTAGCAGTTAAACATAGCGGCTGACAGCTTGCAAGGACCATGGCCGTTAGCTGTCGCGGCTAACGTTGTTTAGCAGCTAACTGTTGTTCGCGGCTACGCCTAATGGCTAATGTCCATGAACTGTTGTTTGCCCTTGTTAGCTGTTAGCCATAGCGGCTAACGGCCATTAACCAATAGCTAAACTACCTTAAGACACGTGTTTCACATTATATTATACGACACAGATGTATCATTTAACATTTATATGTGGCATTAACCTTGTTAAAGACAATCCCTACAAAGTAAACTTATTAAGAGAGCATATTTTGCCAAGTTTAACTGAGTAACCATGATGAGCTCAGGCTAACCAACATTAGCCGCCATTATTTTTACAACAGGGAGTGGCATCACTTCCTGTTGATATTCAGTCAGATTTATTGTTTGTTTAGAAATTATTTTGCCAACAAATTCATACTATATCTATCTTTATATGTCTATATCCATTCATCACCTGTCTTGTTTCACTCTGTTACTTTTATATATATAAATATATTTGATGTTTTATGTTTATTTTGGTGGTTCAGTATTTACCTTCCATTTGTCTCTTGGGTGTGGTGTGTATGAGCCTTTTGCAGGCTTCCACCACTCCCACACATGCTTCTTGAAACATGTTTTCATATGCATTGGGTTTCTGTGGCTGTGTGTAAATAAGTTAAAGAAATAAAATGTCACCTCTTCCTCACAAACCAATCAAATGAAGAGGAAACAGGGCTTGATATGAGCTACATCAGAGTGCAGTTTTAAGCTCTTAAACGGCTGTTCATGCTTTTATTTTCAGGTGAAACTTCCTTTAATAAAAGCAAATAGAAGGCATGTATTAAAAACAGCTCTCAAAGATACCAACCAGGACACAGAAGAAAGAAAACTCTTAGTAGGTCACTCTGCTTTGGTCATAAAGTTGTTCTTATCGTCTGAACTTGCAAAGCAGCTGGATATGCCAGATTCCTCGTCTGTCATCAGGTGGATCCCTCTTTAGCTTCAGGCTGCTACACCTGTGCAAGATCAGGTTTGTTTGCACCCTTTCAGGACAAAGAGGCAGTAGCTGCAAGTGTGGTTTGATTTTCCTGAAAGCAATAAGTAAAGTTATTTCTATCTTATCATTATTATTCACTGATATTTATGTATTTGATCGGTCTTGTATGGAGCCCATGAAGAATAGTTGTTACCGTGGTGTGGTGGCTTCAAGCTTCTAAAAAACACTGCTGAGTGGCTCTAATACACACAGTCCAAACAAAAAGCAGCCATGAATCTAGCGTCAGTTACAAGGTTTATTTAAAAAAAAAAAAAGGATTTACAATTGTCACTTTACAGATAAAACTAAATGAAAAAGTTACTCCTCTAGCCAGGGGTCAATAATCACGTTAAATCAAAAAAAAAAAATTAAGTCCTTTTACTTTTTAGAAATTAATTCAAATAAATGCAGACTAAATATTAACCATTAGGGAAGCAAGAAAATTCATACCAACAGATGATTTAAATTAATATTCATTACTTAATTCAGTTTACCTTAAATTATATTCATTATTTAAATCAGATCTCATTTTGGCCCCAACACCATGGTAACAGCTTATGGGACGACAATTTGAATAGATTAAGTTGATAAATAAATGATAATAATCTCCCCATTGTTTTTTTTAAAGGCTCTGACCAGTGATGCACAGATTAAATCAGGGCTGATGCAGATTACTGTGTCATTTTCCCACTAAAGTAAAATTTCTCTCATGTTTGGTCTTGAAAATTTATGAAAGTTTGTCCAATGAGCCGATTTATTCTAACCTGACAAGCCAGATGGACAGCTCCATATATCTGCCACAGAAATATTTCACTAGTCCATCTGGGTAGGAGCCCTTTGAATTTGTTTTCAGGGGCAGAACGTTAAAAAAAAAAACACAAGCTTGTGATTGGACAATCGTTTGGCTCGTCACATTCATCACAGACCAATCCACATCAAGCAGGGTTGCCTCCTATAATGTAGCATACAGAACGGCTAATGTAGCGGCTAATGGCTAACAACAGTTAACAACAGTTCATGGATGTTAGCCACGGCTTACGGTCATTAACTGTTGTTAGCCGCTAACAGCTAACAACAGTTAATGACTGTAAGCCGTTAGCCGTTAACTTAGCTGCTAACAGCTAACGGCCTTATACTACCGTCTTACACTAAATTGTCCCACACAGATGATTCATTTAACTCTTATATGTAACATGGACCTCGTCAAAGACAATCCCTACAAGTAAACTTCTGAGGAGGGCAGATTTCACCAAGTTTCACTGAGTAGCCATGAGGACAATAGGCTAATCGGCACGTCCGTTCTTAACTTCCAGTTGTCGTCACCTCCGCATTCTGCAGCTCCTGCCTCTCTTCCCTGATTGGGCTTTTAAGAATTTAGCTGAGTGAATTCATTGGACAACAGAGGCTGGCAAGACGGACCTGCAAGATTTCAGAATCAGGCAGGTCTTGTCTGCTCTGCAAGGGTAGATTTATTCTGCCTAATTAGAAATTATCCTCTTGATCAGCAGTGAGGAATGTCAAACGTCAGCGTTTAGTTGGTGTGACTCAACAAATAAACATCTGAAACTGATTTTTGTACAATCCACTGATGGCCGATGTGAGTTTAAAGCACTGATATGGATGTTTAAAATGATGCTGATGTGCATGTTTCCTTATTTATCTTTCCTGACTAAGTTGAGAGTTAATGTCCCAGTTTATGACGAGTAAATATAAAAAAGACCCTGCCTATTAGGGCTGGGATGATACGCTTTTCACCAGATTTGAATTTTTACGATTTTTTTAGCTGCCGATTTGATTTAAATTGCGATTCATGATTTTGCCAATTTTTGCTATCTTTAGCTAGCTTTTTTGACACCAGTGAAAAAGACGAACAGTGATGATGCCAACAGAATATATATGGAAAAATACACATCACATGTGCGTCCGTTTTTAGTATTTCTTCAGCAATATATTTTAACCAGCTGTTTAAACTCTCTCTTCAAAAGCCTGGACTGCATTAAAAGTAGCTTATTAACCCTTTAGAATAGGCTCCAGAGTTTTTTCAAGAAAATATTCCATTGTGCTTTCAAGATTTGAAAAGGCTGTAGTTTGGAAGTGGTTAGAGATAATGGCAAACTGTCATTGAGAAAAATCTTCAGTATGACCCAAAATTTGGGATGGAAGTAAATTCACTCATCTAATTTGCATATTATGACGTCACCAGATGGCAGCCATGTTGGAAAATAAACACAAATCAAATGACATGAAAGCTTTCATCTCAGGAACTATAAAATCATGTTTGGTTTGGGGGGTTTTCCTCTCTAAGAGCTGGTGGGCATATCTGTTTTTCTTATCTGTAATTAGGCTCCAGAATTCACCATCCAAAAAAAATAAAGACCAAGGCTCAAAATTTGTCAGAAAAAATACACGTCACATGTGAGTCTGTTTTCAGGATTTATTCAGCAATATATTTTAACCAGCTGTTTATACTCTCTCTTCAAAAGCCTAGATTGCATTTTAAAATGAAGCATTTAAATTAGGAAAAAAAACATTTTTGAACAAAAAATCATTTTAACCCTGTAAAGCCAAGTGTATCATATTTGATATATACTTTAAAATACCTCTATCTACTCAATATGATCAACAAATTGCAAAAGAAACCATCTGAATACAATCAGATAAATGATAAAAATGTCCTCAAATGGATTATCAGTTGCCAAAAACACCTAATGTACCAAATGAGATACGAAAAATCTATATGTTGAATTTTATGGACATTTTGATTTTTATGGATTTTGGCAGAAAGTGAAACAAACATTTCAGCTACCAAAAAATTAGAATTTTCTGACTATAATCTCTGGTCTTGGGCCTTAGAGGGTTTAAAACCAGCAAGCAAAAAAATCCTGATACTTACCTGCTATCTATACATCTGTCCTGACCCAAGAAATGGACAAACAGACTCCCAAATGTTTATTTCATATCAGGGACTGTGGAGGAAATTGTCTTTTCAGAAGTTTGTTGCTGTCTAAACCTCAGCACCGGATGGCGCTGTAACGTCAAACACTGATCGTTGAACCCTGGCAGCTTCGAGCCATTTTCTTCTATTTTATTTGTCTGTGCATGAAAAATCTCAGCCCATCTGAATCATCAGGCTGGAATGATGTCAGATTAAAAGTTATATGATCATTCAAACAGAAATATGAATCATCTTAGGAGTAGACTTACCACTATCTGCATCATACTTCATCATAGGTTTAATACCAAAAAACAGTTAATATACATCCATAAGACACATGATAACCGTTTCCTGGCTTAAAGCTCTACCCCACACTGCTCTTCAGTGGAAGGAGAGACGAAAGAGAGTCTGTTGGATGGAGAAGAAGACGGCAAAACTACATCTGAAACTGGACTTCTTCATGACTCTATGGGCTCCTGTCATGAATTACCGTGCATTACCAACAGGATAAGAGACTAGTTTACTAATCTCAATTTTAGAGGGAGGAGGGAAAAGAGAGATGGAAACAAAAAAGTGGAAGTAAAAGGGAAAAGAGGGGAAAGAAAAAAGGGAAAACATGAAGAGAAAAGGGGGGGGGGGAGGAAAACAAAAAGGGAAAAAAATCAGTACAATTTGTATTTTTGTTGGTTGACTTTGTTCATGTCTAGACCCGTCATGATAACAAATTTTGCTGGACGATAATTGTCCAAAACATTATTGCCGATAAACAATATTATTGCCAATATTATTTTGATTTTTTTTTCATTTTTTCATTAATGTAATTATAATATATCTCCTAACAAAGCGAGCACACCATATCAAAAGCA
This sequence comes from Scarus forsteni, assembly GCA_036419115.1. Taxonomy (NCBI): domain Eukaryota; kingdom Metazoa; phylum Chordata; class Actinopteri; order Labriformes; family Labridae; genus Scarus; species Scarus forsteni. Next base: position 4,327,194 of record JAZDUH010000145.1, read on the forward strand.
ATAAACTTTAATTTCTTAAGAGTGTTCAACTGTAATTGGAAGGTTAAGATCTTTTGAATAAAATTAATTAAACAAAAAATATGATAAATTTAACAACCAAAAAAATAAATAAATAAAAAACCACATGAACATGAAATGGACTCTCTTTTAGGAAAATTGCATGTAATTAAAAATAATTCTTTTGCAATGTAGCGAACAACACTGTCTGACATTTTATGGTTTTATTTATATTTACTTTGCCGACCAAACGCCTCAATAAGCATGGACTGTCAGGATGAAGGCTCTGCTGCACCTCCCCTTCTTCGTCGCCACTACTTTCAAACAAATGCGACACATCGGCTCGTTGGTGTTCATGAGCTCACACCTTGTTCATTCTGTTTAAAACCAAAATATTCCCACACTGGGGCTGTGGTAGCCAACTTAGGAACTGTTGCTTTTGTACCATCTTTCATTTAGTGTTTGTTTCCTCATTACTCCTCAGGAAACTCACTTCAGCTCTGTGTGTACGCGCGAGCGGTGCCGCCTCCCCCCCAAAAATTGCAAGAGTGACAGATGCTCACTCCGCTATAAATCCGCTAAATCTGTTATAGAACCAACGCAGCCAGGTGTTAAGAAAGATGGACAGAGTGAACCATCTTCTCATTCAGCCTCTTTGGTAGAGAGAGAGGAAGAAAACAAACACGCACGCACGTGTCAGTTTATCGTGGCCGGCAAACTTACCAAGGATGTTTTTTTTTAACGTGCGGTTAATTGATTTATTGATTATCGTGACAGGCCTATTGATGTCAATAGGCATACCCAACTAAATGAGATGCATGTGAAAGAATATCGAATAATGTGATTTGGTGTATTTATAGAAAGACACATTTGATGTCCACTTTAAAGATGCTATGAGGAGTTTCTAAGTAATTACAAAAAGTCCTTAGCTTCACGGTCGGGTCGAACAGGGCTGGACTGGCCTGGATACTCAACTTCGGGAACAAGACAATTAAAACTAGAGCAAATTTATATTATTCAGACACGTCTTAGAGCACCTGGCTGTTAGTAGCGATATATAGCCAGCTAAAAAACTACTATAGTAAGTGTTCCGAAAATTGCTTGTTGTCACACATCAAAAACTACCACTACGTAACTAGAAAGAGATGCATTACCTCGTGGCTTTGCATCCTGTAAGTTGTTGAAAAAAGAAGTTGTAAAGCAATGCAGAGTTCTGAGGAAGGTTCAAGGTGCATTCATTAGCATCACAACAAACGCACGCTTTGGCTTGGGTCACGTCTTTGCGACAGTCGCCGCGCATGCTCATGGGTAGCAGAGTCTGCATGTCGGCGGAAATAGATTCTCCTCTTTTCCCCTCTTTTTTTTAAATATATATTCAAGTTTCCTCTTTATGTGGTTGAAGATGTTGCCATGAATCTTGATTTTTCATACTATCTGTTTGCCGAATTGCAAATATTTCTTGCAAAATTATAATTATGTTTAAATATTTGAGATGTATGAATATTAAAAGCTGAATAAAATATTTAAAAAGAAGTTATATGATAATAGAGACCAAACAAAAACTCAAACAGAATAACATCTTAAAGAAGTTCATGCAGAATCTCTTAGAGAACAATGATGAACAGCCTTTTCACATCTGAATATGTTTGCTTCAAGCTCTGGACATGAGGAGAAGAAAAGTATGCAAGCAAACTAACAACAAAAGCTTTTTACGTTTTCACACTTGTTTAGCTTCAGGGAATAACAAACCTTTGCATCTAGCAGCTGATTGTCAGACTAAAAGTTTCTTCACTGTCCTTCATTCTCATTTCTTCACTGCAGACGTTCAACCTCGTCCGATCTGGGAGTGACGGGAGAGTCTGAGAGCTTCTGGAAGCCGAGCTGTATCTATGAAGGTAAGACGCTGCAGGAGAGTCTGATGTGATGATTTCTCTGACCATGTTTTGTGCATGTGATTATTTTATCGGATGTCCGCACAGGATTTTGGATCTGTGTGGTGTCAGAGCTCACGCTGCGGATAAACAAAGGTACGGCCTGTGCGTGCTGTTAGCTGTGGTAGAAGTTCATTCTAGCAAAAGGGCAATGTGAAAGCTGTAGAAACCAAACTTATCCTTTAAAAGATGTGAAAGATGTCCGTAGTTTAAAGGTTCCACGTCCTGCAAAGTCAAGTCTGGAGAAGCACTCCAAGAGCGCAGACCTCCGCCAAGCCGCTCATTTCAAAAAGATACAAATCTGGATCAGCAGTCCAGAGCAGAGCCAGGATCCAGACCAAACTCAGCACATACATGGAGGCTGTTATCCTGTATGAACACAACAAGTTTGGGGAACATCACCTTTTTATATGAATTATTGAATGTCGTCGTTGGGATTTCCGTTTATAAAGTTTAATGTGACGTCAATCTTAAACAGACCCAGATGAAACTTACCTTGATGATAGAGACATGCACTCTATATTCTGTGAAACTGGAAGCAAATCTGTTAAAAAAAATCACAGATATGATTTTTAACCTGTTCAGCCCCTTTTTTAACCTCCTGCTTAAAAATGACTCATAAGACTCATAAAGAAAAGAGTGTATCCCTGCAACCACAAGGTCTGTTTGAATTATTTGCAATAAAAAAAATATATGTATATTTTGTAGGAAAGACTTTAAAAGTAAAATATTGATGAAACTTAAGAAAACCAAGCAGCTGCACTTCTGAACAAAAGGATCACAAATTCCAAGTTTTGCTAAAAGAAGTGATTCATATGCTGCTTTATTTAAAATGTATTAATATGTACACTTCATTCAACGACCTGGGCACTTGTCTTGAAATAAATTTTATACCTTTTAGGTTGCAGTACAGTGACCAACTATCAGGTGGGAAACTCCCAAACACTTGTCTCAAGTTTCATAAAAATATCAACTTCTTTTTTTTTTTTTTTTTTTACCATGTTTAGATATTACATTATAAATCCAAAACAGCCGACAATGGGCAAAGTTGGCATTACACCTGTATTCAGATTTTACATAATTTTGTATTTTTTATTTTAAATTTTGGTGAGATTCACAAGTGAATAGTTTGATTAAACAGCCATAATACACATACTCAGACTTATACTTTTATTACTCTTAAAAGTTTGTCAAGATGTTTGTGGATCTATATTTAGTTCCACTTACTTACTATTTATACCATTGATGCATGGTGAAGCTGACAGATGCATAACACCCTGAAAAAATGAACATGCATGAAAGGGTTAACTGAACTTAATTAGTCTCTGAAATGGATAAAAAACATGAAAGAGGAGAAACAACCAAATCCTAAAATGTGCCAGAAATGCCCAAATTTGTTCTGTAATTGGTCTTTAAAAAATAAATAAAAGCTTTAGACTTTTGTGTTAGACTTCCCAAATGCATTTACCAACATGTTATTGCTGGAGACAAGTAAAAGTTTAGAATGATAAACCTTTGAATGATATGTTTACTGGAGTTCATTGTGCATTTAGAAATGAAGTTTATTGGATTGGTTGGTACTTTGCATATAAACGTGCAAGAATTGTAATAAAATTGAGATTATGATACTGTCATACAAAAGTCCTGATACTATTATTTAATGTCGTCCACCCCTACTAAGAGCATCACCCTGACAAACCAGATGGGATGTACATTATATAATCCATAATTATCTCTATATGAGCTGTCACTTTCTGCTGTCAAATTGCTCATAGCTCCGCCCCTTTCTGCTTTAAAAGACTCTGATTGGACCGTCCTGGTTTGGATCAATCTCAGTCATTGAAGATTGGAGCTTAGCAGGATGGATCACCTGATTACAGACTCTGATTCAGGCAGATCCAGCTGCACTGCAAGGCTATAGGGGCATATGACCATGCCATAATCCCTCTTATGGGTCGACTTTTTAAGATATTAAGGTTAATGAGTGAAGGACCCTGCAAACAGAGATACACGCTGTCAGTGTTTCCCTCTCCTCCTGTAACAGCCCTCGTCTGTGTTTGTGCATTTTGTCCCTGCTGTGAGTCCGTGTTTGTGTTCTGTGAAGGTCTTTGCAGGTCTCTGTTTATGTTGAACTTGTTCTTTTCTGAAGAAAAATTCCTGCATCTTAAATCTAAATCAGTGATCCTCCCTCAAGGCAGCGGAGCTTCATAAAAGAAAAACTCTGACGTCTTTACAGAAACCACATGCAGAGAGGGGAGAGCTTCCTGAATCTAATGCTCTGCTAAAGACAACAACAAAACAACAACAACACAATGTGGCTCTTAAAGTACACAAAACTCAATACCTTTATATTTTATATTTCATTTCCTCTGCTGGGTTTAAAAACACGCAATGATACTGGTGCAACTGCATGATGACGTGATATTCCATTGGACAGAGACACTGTAGAAATAGTGCACTAAATAGGGAGTATACAAACTTTTTTTAAATTACATAACACAAAGAGCAAGACAAATAATGTGACAGAATGGGCCCTACATAACTTAATGTAACATACAGACAGGTCAGTTTTACAGTTTTAGGTGAGATAATAAATAACACATAACAAATAAGCAGTGATAATGTTGACAGCACTTTTTGACATAAAGTTATAGCCTTTTGCCTAAAATATATTTTTGTTTTAGTCATAATTTAGTCATCTAAATAGTTTTCACTTTAGTCTAGTTTTAGTTGATGAAATTTCACAACATTTTGGTCGATGAAATCCACTGTACCTGTGTAAAGAGTAAGGCAGTTTTTGTTTCCTTAGATTTCTGAAGTCATGTGGGACACTTAGATCACATGAAACATCTAACAACCTTTTATAGCTAGTAAAGTTTGAATGTGTAAATGAACAGAAACAGGTTTAAGTTTACCCTGTTTAACATTTTAGTCTAGTTTTTATTTGTTGATGAAAATGTCAGTTAATTTAGTTTGAGTTTTTGTCCATGTGCTCTTGTTTTTATTAGTTACTGTTTAGTTTTCACCTGGGGACAAAAGGTTTTTGACATAAACTATGATGAAAATAATTAGTAAACAAAATAAACATTACAAAGAAGAGAAAAATTATAATTATGAATATATGATAATTATTATAAAAAAAGAAAAGTGAAAAAAGGATTGTACGAATTTAACAAATTCAGGTATTACTGTACTAAACATTCAGACTAACTTAAGATATCTAGACAAAGCAAACAAAAGCAGTCATTAGACAAAGACTAAAGATCAGTCATGTAAAAATATTTAATTCTTAATTTGATTTCTAATCTGATGAAATGAAAACTTGTGCCAAAGCCTTTCTTTGTGCATTAAATTGGTCCATGTCTTCTGAGCATGTCTCCAAAATCTTACTCTGAACTCCAGTTTTTTAAAGTCCAGGACCTTTAACACGGCTGCTCGGTGTATTATTGTTTTGCAGGAAAGGATTCTGTGATGCCTGAAGGCTGTCAGGACGAGCCCAGCTGTGCTGTGAACGGGTGCAGCCCACATCAGGACGAGGAGACTTCCTCAGTCCATCAGACCGACCTTCAGTCTGCGGACGAGGAGGGACTGACGAACACGAGCACGGAGACGCCGTGCAGCCCCGACAGCGTGTTCAGAGACCCCGAGGTGATCTATGATGACGTGCCTGCAGAAGGCCTGCAGCACCAAATGGAAGGTGAGGATTTTTTAGAGTTTTATTAAATCAAAGATGGTGTCCAAGAAGCAGATCGAGCCTCGTCGTTCTTTCTACCAGCCGAGGGAAACCAAAGTATTTGTGAAAAGTCTGACTGTGACCCACATCATCTTTGAATTAAACAAACAACAACAATAATAATTACTGTTTGGCTGTTTTGTTGAACATTTTCTGACTTTAGAATATTAAAAAAGGGCATTTTCTGTGCACAAGGTTGGTGGTAAAATCCCCCTTTAAGTCTGATTGGACATCCAGGATGTTAAATCTAGCTCCTTTTTTTTAATGCATTTTTTGGGCATTTTGTGCCTTTATTGACAGGAGAGAGACAGTGGATAGGCTTGTGAAAGGGGGTGAGAGAGCAGGGGAAGACACTCTGCAAAGAGGTCACAGGCGGGATTTGAACCTGGACCGGCAGAAGCAAATACATGGGGTGCCTGGTTGCTAACCATTTCACCAAACCAGCACCCCAAATCTAACTCTTTTTACTTCATCAAATCAGATTTAATGATTTGAACCTTGTTTGTTTTAACTGGAGGCAGCAAGCTTCTACATACTTAAATGCTGCACTTTTCCTTTTGTTTGCGCCCATATAGCAAATATGGGTTTGTTGTTCAGGTAAGAGAAGATCTGGGATTGATAATGCATGACATGTAGTGACACTCAGTCTGAGTTTATGGGTCTGTGTCTGCACATACTTGTTTATATACAAGCACACAGACCCCCAAACTCCAACAAATATCCATGTACACACACCGGTCCATATATATGAAGTCCATATATACCTAGTATCCCATGTGCACCATCCACCCCAAACCATGCTATCCCATCCAATCCACCCAACTATGCATGTATTTATATGTATATACGCACATAGACATACCTAGACATGCATACATTCACACCTACACACACACACACCCAAGTTTGGGTGTGAAGACGACCGATTGTGATGTTTACCTGCTCTCCTCCCTGCCCAGATGTTGATGATATCTACGAGGACATCCAGAGACCCGATCACTTCCGCAGGTCCAACGGCTGGAGCTCCAGTGAGTTTGAGAGCTACGATGAGATGTCTGACGGCGAGAGCGTTCCTGCAACCACGCAAAGCAGCAGCAGTAAGGTAGGAACAGCCTCTGTGGCCTCTTTTACTCGTTTTGCTTGTCCATCTTCAGTTTTTAAATTAGAAAAAAACTCCACCTATACTGAGAAAAACTGCTTTAGTAAAGTACAAAGTCCCCAAACAAACAACCACTTCTTGAATTATTTGATGTAACAAAACAACAACGTCCAAATTGTTCTAAAAAAGAGGATCCATGTGCAGAGGAGCAGCTTTGTGGGGATAATATTTGCACACACTTCTGCCATAAAAAACCTACTTTGTGTTCTTCTCCCTTCCTGATATTCCCTATGAAGCAAACTAATATTCTGTCTAATATTCACTCTCAAAATCATCTTTATACACTCATGTTTTCAAGATCTGAGGCCTGTTGTGAAACATCACAAAGCTTTGCATCACCACAGGAGATGAGACTTCTGGGTCCACACGCAGGCTGCCTGCTCATCAAAGTTATTTCAGTTCCACTTTTTCCACTTAGTTTTCCTTTCTATTTATATCACCATTCACTTCCTAACAACCTTCTACTTTTTTCTAGATTTATATCCTGCCATTGTTCCTAACTTGGCCTAAATATTCGCTTTATTAGGTTTGATATTTTAGCTACAATTGATGGTTTATTTTCCTCTCTTTAGCTTGGACACCTTTAGGAATCATTTAGAAAACATTTAAAAACATCAGGCTGCAGAATAAATAGACTTAACCCTTTAAGGCCCAAGACCATAGATTATAGCCAGAAAATTCAAATTTTTTGGAGCTGAAATGTTTGTTTCACTTTCTGCTAAAATCCATAAAAATATCAAAATGTCCATAAAATTCAACATATAGATTTTTTGTATCTCATTTGATTCATTAGGTGTTTTTTTGGCAACTGATAATCCATTTGAGGACATTTTTATCATTTATCTGATTGTATTCAGATGTTTTTTGTAATTTGTTGATCATATTGAGTAGAGATAGATAGAGGTATCATAAAAGTATGTATCAAATATGATACAATTGGCTTTATAGGGTTAAAATCAGAATAACTCAGGTTAAGGCATCTAGGAGAGCCTGATAATTAAGTTTTTTAGGTAAACTAGCAATACTGGGCCCATTTTGCTGAATGATTCAGCGAACATGTGCCTGTTTTACATAGATGTCTGTTATTTATGCTAATTTCTCTGCAGGTGAAATAAAGCAAAAGAGGAGGAAGATCACTGGTTTAGTCTTTGACACATGGCTTTTTGCTGAAAACTCAATTAAACTTAATTTAGTCTCTAAATTGTTTTAATTTTGGTAAAGTTTTAGTTGATGAAATTTCACATTTTAGTCAATGAATCTGCTGTAAATTTAGTCGACTAAAATATGAAGTGTAAAGTTTAAGACATTTTTTATGTTTCCTTGTTTTATACTTGGATAAAATCAAACATCTAATAACCCTTTATTGAATGTTAGTAAAGTCTGAATGTCTAAATGAACAGAAACAAATGTTCCTTTGTGTAAAATGCAGTCACCTTTATTTAGGCTACCTGGCAGAGCATCTCAGTTACAATACCAGAACTGACAACAAACAGTGAACCTGCTCTACATGAATATATCAATTCGTAAAGAGAGCAGCTCTGATTGGATGGCTCCACAACTTATCCCACCACCACCAAGCTAAGGCAGCTGTGATTGGATGTCCCTCTGAACTCATCCAACCTTTAATACAACCAAAGTAGCTGTGATTGGATAGATTCATCACTTGTCTCTACTTCCTACATGACCATATTAGGTCTGATTGGATTAAGTCTGTCAGACATTTCAGTCTAGTTTTTATTTGTTGATGAAAATGGACTTTTGTGTGAGGTTTGGAAACATCTGGGCCTTTTCACATCTAGACTGAAAACGTATTTTCAGTCCAGTAGCGTGGTGACACTTTTGCTTTTACTTTATTTTATCGTATTATATTTTTGTTCTGTTTTATTGTTTAATTGTTTTTGTCTATTCCCCTTTACCTACTATCTATTGTAAAGCACTTTGGTTCACCAAAGGTTGCTGTAAATTGCTGTATAAATAAAGAACATTTACATTTTCACCCTCCAAGGTGATCTTGAGGAATTATGTTTGTAACAAACATTCGGCTATATGACCATGATCTCCAAAATCTTATCACCAAACCTAGAAGTCCAAGTGCAGATTTGTGCCAGATTCACCAAAAACCTCTTAATTCATTCTTAAAACATTGAGCTTCCAATGCACGATGTAAAGAGACCTTGTACCTGTAAAATGTGTTTTCTTGAACCTGAAGTCAGAGCTGATAGTCTGCAAAAAATCCCTGGAAGCTTTCATGGGCATGAAGTAGGGATGTAATGGCATGAAAATTTCATATCACCGTTATTGTGACCAAAATTATCACGACTATCATTATCATTGCGGTATTGTTGCAATGTGCTCAAAATGTTCAAAAAATACTTAACCACAGTCTTCAAATCATTTAACCCCTTTAACATCATAATTTTAAAAGTTCTTTTGTCTTTTTTGTCAATAATTGTGTCAGGAAATGTCCTATAGGTAAATTTGTTTCAACTTTTTTCATTAGAAATGAAAGTAAACAATTCTGGCAAGTATTTGTCAATATTACGTTATAAATGCTTTAAACTGTGTGTAATTACAAGAATAGAAAACGACTGATTTGTACTTTAAACAAGTTTCTCTTCATAAATAATTGTTAATGAACATGTTCAAAGTTTTAAATGTAACCTGCTTTACAAACACTCACACATTTTAGTTTGCCTGTAGCATTAGTGACCATGTTACAGCTCGTCATATTAGACCATGTCCAGGACTTTTTGTTTATTTTTTGTTTTACTGATGATAGTCCCTGAAGCAGTTAGCCCCCTACATGACTCTCCTCTAGTCTCCCCTTTCAATGGCAGATCCTCAACATCTCCTTCTTTAATATTTACCTCTGCCAAGGAGGTTATGTCTTTGGGAGAGTTTGTTTGTCTGTCTGTCTGTCCGTCCGTCTGTGAACAAAATAACTCAAAAAGTAATGGATGGATTTGGATGAAATTTTCATGAAATGTTCAGCATGGGAAAAGGAAGAACTGATTTGATTTTGGTGTTGATCCGGATCAGCATCTGGCCACTATGGCGAAAAATGTGATTTTTGTGAATAACTACTGAACTAAAATAGATATCATTATGAATCCAGTTGCGAATGGTATGTTTTCATGGTCAAGGAATCTAAATATTTACATGAAATAAAGGTAGGAGTAATATTTATGGTCAAAATGACACTATGGCTGAGGACTGTGACACTGGCGGAGGTCTGCACTTTCCGAGTGCTTTTCTAGTTCCAAGTTATGATTGATTAAATCCATAAAACACGAACTTTGACGCAAAAAGACGATCTACTACAACGAAATACGGCGAATAAACTGCAAAAGAACTGCAGCAACACACTTCAGATTGATACTAATGCTGTTATTTACAACCTTTATTCATTATTTACACAGAAAATCCTGATAAACCTCCTATAATTCACTCAGGTTTGGCTCACTGAATCCTCTCTCTCTCTCTGCCCGTTTACTCGAGGAGTTACAGCAGTTTTAACCACGCACATTTTTGTCTTTTACTGCAGCTTCGTGTTTTAGACAGGGTGACTGTTGTCAACCAGTTTCCCCTCGACATCCTTTAAAATCCAAAATTCAACCAGACTTTAGTCTTCGGTGGTTTAGAGTGAGAAAACCTGTAATGCTGCGTTCACACCGCAAGCGACCCAGCTACCAATATCACGTCACCCACTGACATAGCGTTGCGTGTCCATAAATACCTAATTTTGGTAACCGCTGCCGTCGGCCGTCGCTCGGTGACGTCACGTCCGCTCAAGTTTCACCGCGATCATTTCATATATCATATGATAGGATGTATAAGCGGACATTATTCCAGCTGTATCCTTTTCACTCATTTATCAACCACAGAACACTGCAGCTGTTGCCCTGCAGCAGCAGCATCTGTGAGTTTACCGCGGTCCATCTAGGCGGAACTAATGTCCTCACTGACATTAGTTCCGCCTAGGCGGAACTCATCCGCCCAGTAGTCCGGTTGAATAACTGTCTGTCTCGGGTACCGTCACACATACACACACCACTGATTGGCTGTTGCCGCACAGCCACACACGACATCGCCTGAATAGATCAACTTTTTTTAACTTTGACATCGCGCGACGAGTGAAGTGGTCATCTTGTACGCGGCTGTCGCATCGCGGGAGGGTTAGCCCCACCCCATCGCGGCTGTACTTTGACTTTGAATGGAGAGTGATCGCCGAGGTAGTACAAGTAGCGTCCGGTGTGAACGCACCTTAAGGGTCTGAGCGAGGCTCCAGCAGCTGGACTTTTAGGGGCCAAACATTACAAACTGCTCCTCTGTCTGTGAGAGACGGCTGCTTCACCGAGGAGCAGACACACATAGTTCAGGCTTCACTGTGAGTTACTGACACAGTGTGGTGATCAAACACGGTTTAACAGTCATTGTAATAGGACACGGTGATGATTACCGTGGGAAATTTTACCGCGGTTTACCATTTTACCGGTAACCGTTACATCCCTTGCATGAAACACGATGACCTTGACTTTTGACCCTTCACAAACCAAACCAGGTCATCTGCAAACCAGAAAGCACACTCATGCAGAGTATTAAGGAAGTCCTTCTAAGCTTTCTTGAGACACTTTTCTCAGCGTGGCCGTGAAGATCTGCCCTAACACCTAACACCTCCGGCCCGGCTGCTGCAGGCACGTTGCCATAAAAAGTCCCCCCCTGCCCTGAAACCGCTGGTTCTGGTTCCACCCTGCCCTCGCCTCTGAGGGGAAGAACCACTCGTACTCGTATATTTGATGGTGAATGGAGTACGGTGTGAAAGAAGCTTGGTGCGGTGAAAAGAGGAAGTGATTCCTGCTGTCGGTGTCTCGCTCTGTCAGCACTTCTGTCTTCTGTTTCTGTCGCCGCTGCTGGACTTTCCCCGCTCGGATCCTGCGTGAGTGTTTTGAAAATGAAAGAGCAGTTTGAGTGAGTTTGGGTTTGGACATCAGGAGCTTTAAATGTGGAGAAGGTCTCTTTGTTTTTGGATAAGTCTTAAGTCATTTTTTAGGGTTTTGGAGGAGGATTTGTTCGGAGTTGAGGTTTCACTGATTTGTGAGGTAGGTGCTTTGTGTCTGATATCAAATAATATGCTGAGTACGGTCCCTAGGGGTGGAAAACGTCCTCTCTTTCTTTACATTCAAGCCAGGATAAGAAAAAACAATACAGCTAATATTATCAGTTCACTTTAGTGGGTGTCTAAAGATCATTTTCTCTTTTTTTTTGACTTTGTCTGCCTATTGATATGTGCAATGGTGAATGAATTACTTCAATTCATAAAAATGCAAGGGATGCTCCATATTGGACTTTGGTCGATATGCTATTTAACTCGATATCTGCAGTGTTTGGTTGATAAAGTTTCACTGTGACAATCTTTTTTTATTACCTTTATTTTTTCAATGTGAACCTTTGGTGATGGCGAGTGGCACCTAATGGTTCATTCAAACACCTGTTAATATTCCAGCAGATATATGTGATATTTTCTCCTCAAAAGAAGTTTGGAAACATTTTGATCGATGATTTTTCCCCTTGAATGATGAGATCTGTCTGCCACATGTCAATGTTTCCTTAAGCAAAAAACTAAGCCCCAAGTTGCTTCCACTTCTGCATCAGTACCATTGAAACGAGCATAAAAAGGCTTGTTGTTAGCCGGGCTGCAACAAACGATTTTGTTCGTAATCAATTAATCGGGCGATTATTTAAATTATTAATCGATTGATCGGATAATGACACATTTTTGCAGTTTCCTTTACAGTTTAACTTAAAGTTGTTTTTGGTGTTTTCTAAACAACAATAAAGACAATAAAAAGTATTTTTCCTTCAGTAATAATATTTTATTACAGCTTTTTTCTTTCTTGACTCGCGCAAAACTGCAAGTACATTAACAGACTTGTTTGCATGTTGTTCAAATAAATGCTCATAAATGCTCACAAATTTACTTTTTTTTCTTGAAACAAAGCAGGCAAAGTAGAGGCAGTCTTGTCTATGAAGTATTCAATAAAATAAGGTGCTGCTGAATGTAACAAACAAAAATAAGCTTTATACCGAGGCGAGTCTTCGTCTGTCTCCAACACGCCGACGTGCTTTCTCAGCAGTGCTCTTTCATAGAGGTCGTGCTCACATGCCAGATGAAGTCGGCCTTGCGATGTTTGCAAGTGATCGTTTGCTTTGCTTTGTTGAGCGTGACATGCTCCCAGCTTTTGGAGGTTTTTGGTCATTCATGAGGTGATGCTGCCGTGGACGGTGCCGGTAGCTAGTGAACATGTGCACCTCTCACAGTAGCTTACAGCAAGAGAGCGGGCTCATCTCCTCCTAACTAACCGACTGTAAGCTACAATTTCATGCACCAAAACACCTGTGATTCGTTGCCGATGAAAATCAATAATTAAATTCTTTGACAACAATTTTAATTATCGATTTTCATCGATTTAATTGATTGGTTGTTGCAGCCCTATTTGTTAGCCAGGGCTGAAAAATAAATCATTTTTGGATCAAATTCATAATTTCAGACAACACAGCACTTCTGACTGACCCAGGATCTGTTGTGACAACTGTTTTACACATACAATTTTATATATTATACTATTTAAAGTTGGAGTATCCCTTAAACTTAATATTTATCATCAATATTAGATGATAAACAATGTGTTATGTGCTTTTGATCATTTATTTCCTTACTGTTGTCTGTACTGAAAACAAAGTGAATATCGTACTGAAGATTGATTCAAAGAAAACTGTGGATTTAATTAAAACATTAGTAATAGCTGCCAGAAAAGCCCCAATTAGATCTTTCCCAAGAATCATTTCAATTTGTTTGAAATGTCCACAGAAAAATCAACTCAAATTACAAAACATTTGCTGATGTTAATCAAAGCTGCTGTTTAGGAGTTTCATTAGTGGTCCAGGACTGGTTTTAAAAATCTAAATGTCTGCACAAATATATAAATGAGGACTGAAAGTGGCATCTTTATAACAGCAGAAGACTGAGAATCAGTCTGTAAAAAGGTCCAAAGACGGATCTTTGAGAGCAAACATCACACCAGTTCAATTTAAACAGATATAACAGAAATATTTCAGACGTGTGTAAAGTTTATTGGTGAGAAAGGGGCTTTGTTTCATTGTATGTGGCAGTGATGTGAGTAGGGATGGGAATCAAAAAACAATTCCAGTTGAGAATCATAACAGCTCCATCAAAGAATCTATAAGTCTTTATGTTAATCAATTCCCTTGTTAATTCCTTCCACTGACAGGGTTCAGAAGCATCAGAATTGTGGTTTAATTTTTTACAAAAGGCGCCTACTGCACAACCTTAAGTGAGTGGAAACACCAGCAGCTTGCAGAAGCTGTTATCTATGCTGTGACGTGTGTTTGACATTGTTGACACTGAAAATCTACAGGCCAACATTTGCCCCCGAATCTGTAGGAATCGATAAGGGAATTTTTGGGAATGAGTTGGATCGATTAGCAGGATTGTTAATAGCACTGGTATCACTAAAATCTTATCAGCTCCCATCTGTAGGTATAAGACCAAACAATTCTGGGAAGGGGTTGAAAAATAGATTAGTATGATTTCTCAAGATTAGAAAATTGGGAACGATTTTGAAATCACAATATCTGTAATCAAGTCTTTTCCTGAAATCGTAGTTAGCTGATACTGGTGCACGGCTGATGTAGATTCTCCAACTATCAGTGAGGATACGTAAGCGTGAGTGTGTCGGTGTGACCTGCAGTACAAAGATCCTTTGAAAAGTCAAAGAGACTAGAAAGGTTCTTTATAAGCTCAAGTCCATTTACCGTTTAATCTCAGGTTTGTGTTGTTGTTGGTCTGACTCGTCACCTTTATGGTGGGGTAACACTTTTAAGGACGGTGTGTTTGTGGAATAAGCAGCACATTGAAGCAAAGATGCTGGGGTCCTCCTGTGAAGGATGATGGTATTTGGATTAATCTTGAATTGAATGCTTCACTTTTATTAATGTTGACGTCTGTCTCTTTCTTCCAGCTGCCTGCAGACGTTCTGAGGCTGAAGGAGCGCTGCGTGAACACCAGGAAGGAGCTGGCAGTGCGTCTCAGTGCTCCTCATGTGGCCAACATCAGACACAGCTGTGACACCAAGGCAAGTCTCTCTGCCTGTCCTGTTGAATCTCTAAATGAAGGATTTATTCTCTGATGTTAGATGGATCAGTAAACATCAGCGTGTTTGTGCTTCAGGTGCAGCAGTTGATGAAAGCAGCGAGGAATGGTACCAAGGACGGTTTGGAGAAGACGAAGTTAGCCATGATCCGCAAAGTGTCGTTCCTGCAGAAGAAAGACTACGCAGGTTTGTGGAGAGCACACTAGATGTCAGTTTTAAAAATATTATATTTATTCAATTTTGCATAATAGAAAATTAACGTTCACAAATGTTACTTAACAAAAAACACTTTACTTCTCAGACCTGTGCCTTAAAGGTTATCATACAAACAGAAAAAAGTATATAAAGACATTACTGAAAAAAAGACAGAGATAGTTAAAGGTATTTCACAATTTTTTTGGAAATAATTTCAAATGTCCATGTCGCAAGATTTCCATTACAGAAAAATTGATCTTCTTCTCCCTCTGATAAATCTATATTTTTCACAAAATGATTGACCCCCATAATTTTTCAAAAAATCCAATCCACTGTATTTGTAAAACACGTTTAAACAACAAACAAGTGCAGTAAATAGAGTCATAAAAACAAAGACAAACATTTCCCGTGGTTCCAGAGTGCAACCATTTTGGGCGCACATGCACCCAAAATTTGTGCGAGTGCACCTTATATTTTTTCTTGGGCGCACTGGTGCACCAAGAAGAAAAGTTAGGTGCACTCTTACAAATTTTAGTTGACAAACGTAACTGCAGTAGCGGAAAAACCTGCCAAAAACGGACAAGACACAGCACCTGCTTCTTCTCCTTTCTCTGTCCCTGCGTTGCATCTTCACAGGCTGCAGGCTGTAGACCCACCTAAATACATGCACACACACGCACACACAGCTCTCAGTAATCATCCAGTCAACTATTAGGATGCAAATGAGCCCAGACTGAGTCTGACTGTGGTGTCAGGTTTCAGCACGGAGCAGTAACTCTTACATAACATCTTATTGTAATTTAAAAATCCTTTATATTATATAAAAGTTATGGAGAGTGATAAAATGGTGACCCTATGGCATTAAAGGTGATCCTATGAAGAATTTGGGTGCACCTTAAAAAAAAGATTAGGTGCACCGTTGCAACTGATGCAAAAACTTAGTCTGGAACCCAGTTTCCATATTACAGTAAGCAATAAATAATCAATTTGGAGCACGCATCTACAATGATGCCATAAATAAAACTAGAAAAGCTCTCGGAGAGCGCAGACCTCTGCCAGCACCACAGTCCTCTCCCATATTGTGATTTTTACCATAAATATTAGTCCTATCTTTATTTCATCTAAATATTTAGATTCCTTGACCATGAAAACATACCATTAGCAATTGGATTCATCATGATATCTATTTTAGTTCAGTAGTTATTCACAAAAATCACATTTTTTGTCATGGCGGATCCAGACGGTGATCCAGATCAACACCAAAATTGAATCACTTCTTCCTTTTCCCATGCTGAACATTTCCTGAGAAATTTCATCAAAACCCATCCTTAACTTTTTGAGTTATTTTGTTCACAGACAGAGAAACTCTCCCGAAAAACGTAACCTCCTTGGCGGAGGTAATAATAATATCAAGCAAATAAACATAGTAAAATAACGCCCTGTTTATCTTTGGTCGTTCATTATCTGATCATTTTGATTAAAGTGTGAATTTTTGGGGATATAGTCCTAAAATAAAAGGCTCAGGATCCAGTGGAATATCCTTTGAAATCATATTCTCAGTCTCTTTTTTAACCTCCTCCCAGAACTGTTTGGTCTTATACAATGAAACAAAGTCCCCTTCACATCAATAAACATTATACACACATCTAGAATATTTCTGTTATATCTGTTTAAATTTACTGGTGTGATGTTTGCTCTCAAAGATCCATCTTTGGACATTTTTACAGACTGATTCTCAGTCTTTTGCTGTTATATAGATGCCACTTTTAGTTCTCATTTATATATTTGTGCAGACACTCAGATTTCTAAAACCGGTCCTGGATCACTGATGAAACTCCTAAACAGCAGCTTTGATTAACATCAGCAAATGTTTTGTAATTTGAGTTGATTTTCCTGTAAACATTTCAAACAAATTGAACATTTAGTGTGTTTTTATTTCTGCATCAGGGACGGATTATTTTTCTGGAGAAGATCTAACTGGGATTTTACTGGCAGATATTGTGTTTTCAATTTGATTCACAATTTTCGTGTTGGCTTTGTGTTGTTGACCTGCTTGTCAGCACTTCTGTAAATGTACATCACCGGCAAATTTGTAAAATAGTATTTGATAAATAGTTGATGCAACAGAAATAAGCTGCAGCTTTGGCGATCACATGATCGTGTTGTCTGAAATTGTGAATTTGATCTGAAAATGATTAATCTTTAAAATAAATAAATATCTTATTTTGAAAATGTAAAAAAAATAAATAAATGAAAAGAATGAAACAAACAGAAAATCAGCACAATGGAGACTCTGCAGTTTTAGCAAACACTCCAAAAACAAAACAAAACAAGCTGTTAAATTCCCAGTTTAACTTCTTTTTCATCTCATAAAGGAGTGAAATGAAGTAAAAGTTTTTCATTTCCAGTCCTTCTTCATTAGTAAAATAATGAATAGAATAGAAATCAGGCAGTTACCTCCAAAGCCCGCTCTGCATTAAGATGTTCATGTGACTCCTGCAGGTGATGGGAGGGATGATGCAGGTTACATGGACGTCTCCGTGTGCGAGCTGAAACATCCTCCCCCTCAGCTCAGCCCCATGCCAGAAGGACTCAGCAGCCAGCAGGTGAGTGTGGAGGTCGATAGTTAGTTGTCGTATGTCTTTGTTTATCAGGGCGGGAAACTCCTGTGTGGAAAGATTGTTTATCCTGAAGCCAACATACAGCAGCACTGACCGGCCTCCAAATATCATCACATTCTGATATTCGTGGAGTCTGCAGTGAAGACTGAAGGACAAACTCTGATGTGATTGTTCTGGTCTCTGCCTCCTGCAGGTCGTCCGACGTCTCATCCTCAGCTCCATCGTTCAGAGCGAGAGCAGCTACCTGGACTCCCTGAAGAGAATCCTACAGGTGAGTCTCAACCAGGGTTTAGTAGGATTTTATTGATGCCGTTTTTGATTCTGCTTATTAATGTGATCTTCTCATCCATTCCTGAGGATTCTCTGCATGAGCAAAAGTTGGCATACATAAAACTTTACCAACAACAATGTTGGTGGCACTAAAAGCCTCAGGCTGCACAGATGGCTGCTTCTTAATTTGATTGAATTCTTGACTTCTTGTTATTATTTCCAAGAGCTGCCCCTGATGAGTGTGGCATCTTCATTTATTTTTATTGAAATATTTTCCTTTGCATATATGTAACATAATATTAATTCTAACAGTTGTCTAATAGGGCTGTCGGCTGTGCATCAGCCTGACTTCTGAACAACACAAATGATGGTCCAATCCCATTAATAAGGCAAGAAATTAATTAACCCTGGAAAGGCACACCTGAGAAGAGAAAACCATTTCAGGTGACGACCTGTTGAAGCTCATAAAGAGAATGAAGAGTGTGCAAAGCAGTAATCAGAGCAAAGGGTGGATACTTTGAAGAAACTAGAATATAAGATGTTTTCATTTATTTCACTTTTTTGTTAAGCACATAATTCCATGTGTTCATTCATAGTTTTGATGCCTTCAGTGAGAATCTACAATGTAAATAGTGATGAAAATAAAGAAACACATTGAATGAGAAGATGTGTCCAAACTTTTGGTCTGTACTGTAAATGTAGCTGCTGATGAATTTCTCTCTCCTTCAGGAGTACCAGAAGCCGATGCTGGAGCCTCAGAACTGGATCCTCAGCCCCAAAAAGGTCCGTCAGATCTTCTTTCGCCTGCAGGAGATCCATCAGTGTCACTCCATGTTTCAGATCGCCCTGGCGTCCCGCGTGGCCGAGTGGGATCACAGCGAGAAGATCGGAGACTTGTTTGTCGCCTCAGTGAGTCTCACAAACGTTAGAGCTCGAGTGCTGCAGCCTGCGATGAATCAAAGCTGATTTGGACCCTGATGTCCCTCTCTGTCCTCCACAGTTCTCCAAGTCCATGGTCCTGAACGTTTACAGCGACTACATCAACAACTTCACCAACGCCATGGCGCTGATCAAGAAGGCCTGCATGTCCAAACCGGCCTTTCTCGAATTTCTCAAGGTGCTCACGTTTAGTTTTTAATCAAGTTTCATTTTTGTTTTCTTCGTAGTTGTTTCACTTGTGCTTCTGATAATTTGATCTGAAAGCCTCTGACTGTTTTATAGTTTTTATATATCTGCAAGATCAGAGTTTCAGATTTGTTTGCAAGTCTAATGTGAAATTAAATAAATCAGATCATGACGTGAGTCGAGTAAGCCAAAACTCTTACAAAACTGAGGTTTAAATTGTTTGTCATGACACTAAAATGTTCATTTATTTCTTATAATTTTTTATATGAATGTTGTATTCATTTTTTGCAAACAGAAATAAGGAAAATGCACACATACATTTCATACCCCTTAATTTGTGTCTCCCACAAAAAAGAGACAAAGCAGATGCAAATAAAACAGAATAAGATAAAATAAAGTAAAACAGAGGTCTTGAGTTTGCTGTTTGCAGAGTTTGCTTGTTTAATATCAAAAATATACTGTAAAACTGAAAGAAAAGTCAATTTTTGTTAAGTATAGAGCTTGAGCTCTTGAACAGAAATACTGTTTAAGGGGATAATGAATTAAAAAATACCGGCTTATCGTATATCGGTAAGAGTCGAATATTGAGTTTGCTGTTAAAAATCGAGAGTTACGAATGTAACTACGATTCTATGAATCCCGGATGACCGCCAGAGGTGGCGCTTTAAGCACTGGATGACTCATACCAACAGAGTCTCTTGGAATCCCAACTCACTTCAACAGCTGGGAGCAGAGCATGCCGGGGCCAGGACTGCACTCATCAGAGGGGAGGCAGCAACATTCACCCTGTAGAACGTTGAAAAGGTGCTAGGTGAGGCCCAGGAGGCAGCAGCACAAATAGCATCGAGGGGCACTCCCCTCAGGGCAGCCCATGATGCAGACAAGCTCCGAGTGGAGTGACAGCACACCCCAGCTGGTGGTGGGCGGTTAGTAGATGCATAGGTGTGTGCAATGGTGTCAACAATCCAGTGGGACAGTCTCTGCTTGGAGAGAGCGCACCCCTTCCTAGGACCAGCAAAGCAAACAAAAAGTTGATCACGCTGTCGCATGGCAGCAGTGGCATCAATATAAGCCTCTAATGCCCGCACCGGGCACAGGAGCTGCGACCCACTCTCCTCCGGTGGGGGCACAAACCGGGCCAGCCGAATTGGCTGATTTACATACGATAGGGACAAGATCTTGGGGAGGAACATCACGTTCGGCCACAATGAAACCCCAGAGCCATCAGCGTTCCAACGTAAGCATGAGCTGCTGTCAGACAGGGCACTTAAGACTACACGAAGAAGTTAATAACAGCGTGAGCGTGAACACTGCAGCCGACAACATCCAGATACGAGAAACAAACAGCTGACTCGGGTGAGAGCCGCAGACGAGTGTTCGCTTACCTCGCAGTCCAGGTGGATGAAAGAAGAAAATTCTCACAAACCAGCTTGTCACAGCCTCTCAAAGGACGATCATTAATCGTGGCCAAATGGTGCGAGGCTGCCAGCGACAAACAATCCGCGTACGTCAACGTGCAAGTGAGAAGATGAAAAGGGACATTTCCTCCGATGACACCAGAACTTATAGCTTCTGGGGGTCATGCGGGGGTCACATGTGACGTTGCTGGCATACGTACTCGACCTGCGCATGCGCGAGACGGAGATATCCAGTGCTTAAAGCACCGCCTCTGGCGGTCAGTAGAGATGAAATAGAAATTATGTGCTGACCTCACGTGATTCTGATGAAATGTCCTTTTTCTGTGATTTCCAGAAGAAGCAGGCGTCCAGTCCAGACAGGATCACTCTGTATGGCCTGATGGTCAAACCAATCCAACGCTTCCCTCAGTTTATCCTGCTGCTGCAGGTGAGTCACACCTGCACAGTTGATAAAGAATCACACCGATTGGTCAGAGTTGACCTGCATGTTGCTTACTGATTTGATAATCTGAAAAATAAAACCTAAAACGTAGCTGAATGAAGTGGCATGAACACGATTTTACCAACAAACATGTTTTTTTGCACATGTATTTCATAGTGTGGAAGTCCTTCATTCATTCATTCATTTTCTATACCCCTTTGTCCTTTTCGGGGTTGGGGTGGTGGGTAGGGCTGGGACGATACACTTTTCTCCCGATTTGATTATATTACTGTTTTTTAGGCGCTGATTCGATTTTAATTGTGATTCTATGATACTGCCGATTTTTGCAATCTTTAGTTTTTGTAACACCAGCCAAAAAGATGAACAATGATGATGCCTACAGACTATATCAGGAAAAATACACATCACATGTGAGTCTGTTTTTAGGATTTATTCAGCAATATATTTAAACCAGCTGTTTATACTCTCTCTTCAAAAGCCTGGATTGTATTTAAAAGTGGATTATTAATACAGACTAAAATGAAGCATTTACATTGGGGAAAAAATAAATTTATAAATCATCAAACAAAAAATCCTGATACTTATGTGAATTGATTTTTCCTCCTATCCCAGCTGTCATTAGACGAGAGGTGGGGTACACCTTGAACCGGTCACCAGACAATCGCCGGGCCACATAGACAGACAGACAACCATTCACACTCACGCTCATACCTAAGGGCAATTTAGAGTCACCCATTAACCCAATGAGCATGTGTTTGGTCTGTGGGAGGAAGCTGGAGTGCCCAGGAGAACCCATGCATGCACAGGAAGAACAGGAGAAGCTTCACACAGAAAGACCCTGACCGAGCCGGGGACCTTCTTGTTGTGAGACACGCGCACTACCTGCTGCACCACCGTGCTGCTCTCTAGTGTGGAATCCAAAGGGTTAATTCATTAACTGTTGACTTCTATCATAGAGCTCCCTGGTGTTGGTTTTATGGGGGCAGGGAGTGGTGGTTGAGGTGGAATATTAAGTTTATTTAAAGGTTTGAAACTTTGTGTAGGAGTTTGTGAGACGAGGAAGTAACAGGCAGTCAGAGGTGGATCTGTATTTCCCCTCCAACACCTGCTGGCATAAACAAACACAAGACGATATGACTGTGGGTAATTTACTCTAAAACTGATCAGAGCAGTCAGAGAGGGTGTGAAACAGTTGATTCATTAAACAACACATAGTAACAGTGAGATGAAAAAGACAGGTGCTGATTTTTAGGTGTTTTAGCAGCATGAGAAGAGTTTGTCTACAAAAACAGGTTTTAATTTTAATGATGGCAGTTTTTGACCATCAGTGACAGCGAGGTGCTGAATCATTAATTTGAGAAAGTTCACATTAAAAGTTTCTCTGCAACAGGAGGAATTTAACTGGAAACATTTGATAAGTTATTGATGCTAACCTTTTGCACTGTGCTTTTAATGTTTATCACATCATTACTGATGGATCAATCATTATCATGCCCTCCACCGGAGGGGTTATGTTTTTGCAAAAGTTTGTTTGTTTGTAATGGGAATAATTTAAAAACTAAAGAACTAATGTGGATGAAAATTTCAGGGGATGTTGGTAATGAAACATGAAAGAAGTGATTTGATTTTAGCACTGATCTGAATCTAGATGCAGATACAGGATTTTTTCAAGGATTTGTTGACAATTTTCCAGATTTTTGCCCATATCTTGCTCAACAATATTTGGAACTGCCTTGGCAGAGGTTTGTGCTCTTTGAGCTCTTGCAGTGATCATGTTAAGGCGGTCGTTGTGGTTGGTGCTATTTTAAATCTCTTTACCTGTGCTGCATTTTTCAATCAGTGCCATGCATGATTTTCAGTTGGTAGAAAATGTTGGACAGTATTTTTAAGGATGCACAATACTACCAGAGCGATAACAGTATCTGCAGATGCCGATATCAGCCGATATTCAGACCTTATAAACAGGTCATAAATATCTCATGGCTCAATGGCTGTGTTTAAAAGAGAGAGCAGGAGCACTTTTGGTGTCCCCTCAGACCAGCGATGCTCATGGAGGAAAAATTTCAAGGGCAAACAATTATGACCTGCAAAAAGGGTGCAAATAATCCAGGTCCAGGTACTCAAAATGGTTTGAAAGACATATGAGGCTTTTAATTCACAGTCAAGTCAAGTCAAAGTTTATTAAAGCAGGTTTAGAAACAGCCTCAGTCAACCAAAGTGCTGTACAGGGGTACAAAATAATCATGCACATGCTTAATAATAACAAAAACAATAAAGGAAACCAATGAACACACTGTTAATAACAACTTGGAAAAATGAAAAATGAAATAAAATAGAAAGTAAAACAATAAAAAAAGAAGATAGGGAATGAAATATAAAGGATATAAGCCCAGGTTATGAGACGCAGATGCAGAGCTGCTGGGAGCCATTTCAGACTAAAGCCAATGTACTGATACAGCCCAACCTGATGATAGTGAACCTTACCTCTTCTGTTTTATCAGGACATGCTGAAGAACACTCCGAAGTCCCACACCGACCGGCTCCCCCTGCAGCTCGCTCTCACTGAACTGGAGACGCTCGCAGAGAAGCTGAACGAGCAGAAGCGCCTGGCTGATCAGGAGGCCGAGATTCAGCAGTTAGCTCACAGCGTCGGGGACAGAAACCTCAGCAAGGTGATGAAGCGTCTTTACACCACACACACGTGAATGAAGATTCATATTATGAATATGTTCATGTTGTAGACATTGTTATATGTTCATAGTGTTATTTCTTTGGCCTTGTTCATAGTTTCACTTTTACTTTTGTTTTTTCCTTCATTAAAGGAACGCTACACCCAAACAACGATTTGGCCTCATTTTCTACTCACCCTCATGCTGAACAACACTGTGGAGTAGTTTTGGAACATCTAGGATGCAGCCGGAGATCTGGGGGAATCCTCGCTGTCCACTGACATTGATATCATGACTTAGATAAGAGCCCGAACGAACAGTGTCCTTAAAAGTCCACAAAAAGTCGGCAATATTCCTCCATACTGCTCGTGCACTGTAATCCAAGTGTCCTGAGCGGGTAACGTCCACCATTTACTCGAAACGACATCATTTAGCACATGTTTATAGCCTAAACAGTACTACTTGGCATTTCTATGATACACTTACGGGTGCCTACGGGAGCTGCGGCTGACCAAAACAAAAGAATGCGCACTCTGCAATAACTAGGAGCACTGTTCGGGCTCTTATCTAAGTCATGATATCAATGTCAGTGGACAGCGAGTATCCCCCCAGATCTCCGGCTGCATCCTAGATGTTCCAAAACTACTCCACAGTGTTGTTCAGCATGAGGGTGAGTAGAAAATGAGGCCAAATCGTTGTTTGGGTGTAGTGTTCCTTTAAAGATCGTTATATATGTTAAAGATTCTGCTTGTTGTGCAACCTACTTATTTAAATTATTTTATATTTTATCTATTTTAATGTCTTTGTTTGATATTCCTGCTGCTATACTGTGTATAAGAGCAACTGAACCAACCTGATTTCCCCTTAGAGATTAAAAAAGTATTTCTGATTCTGTTTATTCTCACTGGACAGCGCTTACGACTTTATCGATTAACCCTTACATGCATGGGGTCTACTACAGTAAACAGATATTTGGGATACATTTTAAACCCTTTCAGATTCAGTACCAGGTGGTACATTTCCAAACCTCTGTCTTAAGTTTCATAAAAATATTTTCATTGCATATTTTTCCCATATCGAGATATTTCATCATAAATTCAAAAGTAGCCGTCGGACAGCAAATTGGGCTGATTTCAAATCATTTTTATTTAAAATGTTGGTGTAATTCACATTGTTTAATTAAACAACAATGAAGTACATACTACAGGTTTTGCTTTTTCTTTTATTTACTCTTATTAAATTTTTGTCAAACACATGTGTTTGTGGATCTTTATTAAGATAAATTACGATTTTTATCATTGATGCATGGTGCCCACAGGAGTGAATAGAAGTATAACTTCATCAAAATAGAGCATTGACAAAGATGTTCATGATTTTTAACTTCTTTGGAAGTAAAAACAAACATTCTAAAAAATGTAGTCATTTAGATTTAATAATTCATGCATGAAAGGGTTAAGACTGCATTAAGATTTAATCCAAAAAGACCAATTTGGTTACCAAGAGGACCACATTAAATGTTTACTCTTCTCCAAAAAGCCACATTATTATAAATTGTATGATGTTTTTAATGTAACATCCACAATTACTTCTATTTAACAAAAGGAACAAATGTGTAGTTTGAACGAGGAGTGTTCTTGGTGTAGTAAACAACAGTTTCTTCATGTTTAGTTTGTAGATTCTGAAGTATGAGCTGTTTATGAACTGAACTATAGATTTAAAATCCTCTGTGATGCTGTTCTGCTGATTTCGTGCATTAGTTAGGCTGCGTTCAAAGGTAATCAGTTATCTTCTCTTTGCTTCCAGCTGCTGAACTCGGAGCACAGGCAGCTGATTCAGTGCGAGCTTCTGACTGAAATCGTGTACGGAGACAAAGGACAAGTCCTGAAGTCGAAGGACAGGAAAGTTTTCCTCCTCAACGACACGCTGATCTGTGCAAACGTCAACCTGAAGTAAGACTCAGCAGCTGCACCATCAAGCTGCATCTTCATCCAGAGCATATGAGTCCTGTTTTTGTCTTTGAGAAGTTCTGCATCATCACTTTATTTGCTCTTGAGTTTGTGGATCCATGAACATCACTATGAATACATCATCATCTCTATCATTACTATTATAATCAGTATGATGCAGCCACCTGCTGGTGGACACAGATTAGATTTAAAGGGACTGTGAGGAGTTTCTAAGTAGTTACAAAAAAGTCTCACTTAAGATATATGCCTGATTGAAACACACACTTTAAGATGAGTTTTATAGCATCAAAATAGGTTATCTATAAATGCTATTCCTTAGCTTCATGGTCGGGTCGGACAGGGCTGGACTGGTCTGGATACTCAACTTCGAGAACAAGACAATTAAAACTAGAGCAAATTTATATTATTGAGACACGTCTTAGAGCACCGGGCTGTAAGTAGCGATATATAGCCGGCTACAAAACTACGATACTACAATAATAAGTTTTCCAAAACTTGCTTGTTGTCACACATCAAAAACTACCGCTACGTAACTAGAAAGAGATACATTACCTCGTGGCTTTGCATCCTGTAAGTTGTTGAAAAAAGAAGTTGTAAAGCAATGCAGAGTTCTGAGGAAGGTCCGAGCTGCATTCATTAGCATCACAACAAACACACGCTTTGGCTTGGGTCACATCTTTACGACAGTCACCGCGCGTGCTCATGGGTAGCAGAGTATTTATGTCGCCGGAAATAGATTCTCCTCATAGCACCTTCAATTACAGGTCATAATTAATTTATCTCTCAATTTTTTAACATCTGTGAGCAGCAGTTCATGATAAATTCACCATCATAATATGTTTCATGACCTTGAAAACACACCTAGCACTCAGAATCATGTTGATATTTTTATTACGTTTATTGAGCAAACAGGATTGTTCACTAACGACAGCACATACCCTCCCTGGTGAAGGTTTTAAACCTGAAGTAACCCTTCAGCTCTTCAACTCTTCAACTCTTCAACTCTTGAGTGTTTTTATTCTGTGTGTTAGTTGTTGCTTTAGTGTTTCACAAAGTTCATTCAATACATTATGAAGACATCTCTGAAAAATGTCAGTAGAGGATTGTTTTTGTCATCGTAAAGCTCCATTATTCTGCGGCTTTGTTCATAATTGTTAAGCGTACTTTATACTTTCTCCTCTTTGAGGGAGATGAAGTGAAAGTGAAGCTTTAATGGCAACAATTTCTTCTGCGGAGAGGATTGCATCGCTCAAAATTGATGGGCTTGATGTTGAGGATTAAAACATTAACGGTCCATTTTCTGACCCAGAGACATAAGCTCTGAACTTTTAACCCTGAGATAAAAACTCTGCGTCTGGAGAAAACCTTCTGCTTTATGTTTTATTGAGAGAGTGGATTTGAAGTTTAAAACTCAGAGATGATTTATTCCCTCTGAACGTGTGGGAAAATTTTTATTTCTCTTTAATAAGGCCTAAACTGCAGTTTAAAGCTTCAGGCTTGCTAACTATGCTTAATGTGCATTTACTGAACATTTTGGATGTGTTCTGCCACCAGGGGTCCCCCCGACATCAGCAGCCTGGTCCCCGTGGGTCCAAAGTACACGGTGAAGTGGTGCGCCCCCCTTCTGCAGACTCAGGTGGTGGAGGTGGGACAGGACAGCCTGCAGAACAGAGAGGGAATGATCACAGTGAGGAGGCACAACTCCACCTCCAGCACCTCGGGTAAAATCAATACGCTTATTACACTTACACCCTTTAACTATCTGCTCAACTGCTTGGCTGCGAGGTCTCCAATAATTTTATGGATATTTAATGTTTTTTAATAAAAAAGAACGAATCACATCACTGTTTGATTCCATTAACTTTTCAGGGGACAAAGAAAACTACAAACAAACCAAAAATCATATTTTCTTTGTATGGGATTAAAGATTTAAAGGTGTAGTCAGCGATCTTCTAATCTTCTAATCTAATGCACTGTTTGTCAAATTCACCGTATTTCTCCTCTCCGTCCACAAGATGTCACGGTTTCAATACACAGCCTTGGCTCTGAATTTCAGCAGGTAAATACTGTGGCTTGGGCTGAGCCACCAAAACAAGGTACACCCCGCCACATCCAGGGGGCAATCATACTCATGCGCAGATCAGACAGAGGGGGGAGGGGGAGTCGTAGGTTGCGTAGCGTGCGCAGTTAACGTAAGAGAGAGATACAATAGGTGCAGTAGCAATGGCTGAAGAACAGCCCAAAAGAAAAAGGTCAGAGGAGTGAAAAGTGAAAAAGAAGGGCTATGACCATGAGAGTGAAGACCCGGGTCAACATTGGTGTTGCTTTCCGACAGTGGAGGGAACTCCGCCATTTGAAAGACCTGAAAACAGACGCCGATGTAGCCGTCTTTGTGCTGGATAGGTAAGCTACATTAGCTTTGTGGTGCTTCACATAACAGTAACAGCCGTCGGGCATTCATCTTATTGTCTAATCAGAATGTGCTGTTGTTGTGATGTTATCAGTAATGTCAGTCGAGCTGTGGCTACTATTGTCTGACGAGTCGGGGATACCTTAGCTACATCGGTCAGCTACGCAGTTTCTACGGCCGTTTCCATGACGATGCACGTCCATCAGCTTTCGGGGGTGGAGCCAGGGGTGAGGTATGAAGGGAGAGGCGGGTCTAAATTCATTGATAAACAACCTTTCCACTCGTTTTCTCCCACATCCCTGACTACACCTTTAAATGGCTGACTGTTGCTAATGTGATGAAATAAAAATGCAAAAAATACAAGCAAAAATATTAGAAACAGTAGAAATGTTTGTAAATAAAGCAACAATCAAAATAACCTAAAATAGATGATACTGAGTTTGACAATTACACATTTTTTTGAAGAATAACAGATTTTTGGTTAAGTATCTAAAATAATAATGATGGTTTTAATAATGACAGCTTTCAGGTTTTGAACCGTTAAATCCCACACAAAGAAAATATTTGTTCTTTTGGTTTGTTTGCAGTTTTTTCTGTATCCTAAAAAATAACAGAAACAATAATGTGTTACTTTTCCTACATGTTAAATTTTCATAAATTTATTGACCTCTGCTTAACATGTGAGCCGGGAGTTAAAGGGTTAATGTCACACCCAGACATAATTACCCACTGATGGACAGACAGAATGAAAGAGAGTCATTAACATCTGAGCCTGTTTTCTTAGTTTGATGACGTGTTTACAGTTCAAGGTGAATCATCCAACACCTTTTAAATAAACTCGGTCACCTACTTCTTAATCATCTGCTCTGGTAAAATGAGGATTCACAAGCTGAAGCAATGACATGATGAACTAAAGTGAACACATAACAACTGAAGCCATTCATGATGGGATTTGGCAAAAACATTACGACGATTGATTGATTGATTGATATCTGCTATATTGCCAAAAGTATTCGCTCACCCATCCAAATCATCAGAATCAGGTGTTCCAGTCTCTTCCATGTCCACAGGTGTATAAAATCATCACCTAGTCATGCAGACTGCTTTTACAAACATTAGTGAAAGAATGGGTCGCTCTCAGGAGCTCAGTGAATTCCAGCGTGGAACTGTGATAGGATGCCACCTGAGCAACAAATCCAGTGGTGACATTTCCTCACTCCTAAATATTCCACAGTCAACTGTCAGCTGGATTATAAGAACGTGGAAGTGTTTGGGAACCACAGCAACTCAGCCACCAAGTGGTAGGCCACGTAAACTGACGGAGCGGAGTCAGCGGATGCTGAGGCGCAAAGTGAGAAGAGGTCGCCAACTTTCTGCAGAGTCAATCTCTACAGACCTCCAAACTTCATGTGGCCTTCAGATTAGCTCAAGAACAGTGCAGAGAGCTTCATGGATGGGTTTCCATGGCCGAGCAGCTGCATCCAAGCCTCACATCACCAAGTGCAATGCAAAGCGTGGATGCAGTGGTGTAAAGCACGCTGCCACTGGACTCTAGAGCAGTGGAGACGCGTTCTCTGGAGTGACCAATCACGCTTCTCCATCTGACAATCTGATGGACCAGTCTGGGTTTGGAGGTTGCCAGGAGAACGATACTTGTGGGACTGCATTGTGCCAAGTGTAAAGTTTGGTGGAGGGGGGATTATGGTGTGGGGGTGTTTTTCAGGAGCTGGGCTTGGTCCCTTAGTTCCAGTCAAAGGAACTCTGAATGCTTCAGCACACCAAGACATTTTGGACAATTCCATGCTCCAACTTTGTGGGAACAGTTTGGAGCTGGCCCCTTCCTCTTCCAACATGACTGTGCACCAGAGCACAAAGCAGGTCCATAAAGACATGGAGGACAGAGTCTGGTGTGGATCAACTTGACTGGCCTGCACAGAGTCCTGACCTCAGCCTGATAGAACCCCTTTGGGATGAATTAGAGTGGAGACTGAGAGCCATGTTAACGTATTGTCAATCAAACCCTAAGAAATTTCTGCATGGTTTAGTTTGTAATGATAAAGACTGATTACGGCGCCTTTTGTGTTTCAGGTAAAGTGTTTTTGGGTCCACCTCGTCTGTACCAGGAGCTGGAGGAGCTGCAGCACGACCTCGGGGTGGTGGAGGAGGTGACGGTGCTCGTCAGCACACTGCACGGTACCTACCAGGTAACAACCAGGGCTGAACAATTTAAAAATATATATATATTTATATAAATATATATATATATATATATATATATATATATATATATATATATATTTATATAAATAGCAGTATCAGAGTCTTGTTGTTACCCAGTGTGACTTCTGAATGCTTTACATCTGTCCCGTGTCAGAACCTGAACACCACAGTGTCCCAGGACTGGTGTCTGGCTCTGCAGAGACTCATCCGCCTGAAGGAGGAGGAGATCCAGAACGCTAACAAGTGTCGCCTCCGTCTGTCTGTGCCGGGGAAACCTGACAAGTGAGTGCAGGAATGTTGGAGTAGGATGGAGTGGAAGTATCTGTGTAGCTCTACATCGAGAGTCTGATTCACTGTCTGCTCCCAGGTCTGGACGTCCTGTGAGCATCATGGTGGTCTTCAACACCCCCAGCCCGCTCAGTAAGATCTCCTGGGTAAACCGGCTCCACCTCGCCAAGATCGCTCAGAGTGAGTACAACTTCAGCTTTGATTACAGTCTCATTCTCTGTGTCATTGTTCAGATAAGCTTCTGCAATGTCACAGATTTGTCCCAGATCACAGCACTGCCCCCACAGGCTTGGACAGTAGGCACTAGGCATGATGGCTGCATCACTTCACCTGCCTCTCTTCTTACCCTGATGCTCCCATCACTCTGGAACAGGGTCAGTCTGGACTCATCAGACCACATGACCTTCTTCCAGTCCTCCACAGTCCAATCTTTATGCTCCCTAGCAAACTGAAGCCTTTTTTCTGCTTAGCCTTACTGATTAGTGGTTTTCTTAAGGTTACACAGCTGTTCAGTCCCAATCCCTTGAGTTCCCTTTACATTGTGTGTGTGGAAATGCTCTTACTTTCACCATAAAACACATCCCTGAGTTCTGCTGTTGTTTTTCTTTGATTTGATTTGGCCAAACGTTTAAGTGATTCACAGATCACCATCATT
The DNA here is from genome assembly GCA_036419115.1 of Scarus forsteni. Classification (NCBI taxonomy): domain Eukaryota; kingdom Metazoa; phylum Chordata; class Actinopteri; order Labriformes; family Labridae; genus Scarus; species Scarus forsteni. The sequence continues at coordinate 4,358,465 of JAZDUH010000145.1, forward strand.
CAGGATTTTATTCTTCCTTGAAGACGATGGTTCCCCACTATCCTTCCAGTTTTTAATAATGTGCTGGACAGTTCTTAACCCAGTTTTAGTAGTTTCTTCAGTCTCCTTAGATGTTTTCTCTGCTTGATGCCAATGATTTGACCCTTCTTACACAGACTAACATCTTTTCCACGACCACAGGATGTGTCTTTGACATGGTTGTTTAAGAAATAAGAAGCTGCTCGTTGCATCAGCTGGAGTTAAATAACTTGTTTCAGCTGAAAGATAATCACCCATGCAGGAATTATCCAATAGGAGGCTCAGACCTGTTTGTTTAGCTAAATCCAGGTGGCGACTTTTTTTTTTGGCCATGCAGTGTATAAAGGTCTGTTCAGTTCATCTCTGTGCAACAAGTGAATCAAAACTGGTGTTTAACATCCTGATGGCTGAAGAAGAAAAGGAGAGAGAGAGTGTTGGTTTGTTCTCTTCTGGAGTGAGACAGCGCCACCCAGAGGATGTTGGTCTAGCCTGTAGATACATGCTGTCACTACTATTCAGCATTTGATAATAATAATGATAACTTTATTTATATACAAATATTAAATAAATAACCAAACTAAAAAAGCAAGATATGACCCCCAAAAAAACTTGAAGAACAATAGAAACAAACAAATTTAAAAGTTCAAAATATTTACACCATTGCACACAGCTAAATATCATCGTCATTTGATTTGTTGTAACTAATTGCAGAAACAGTTATTAAAACTAATTACTTAAAAAATTTCAGTTCATATTTTTTATTTGGGATTTTATTCTTTGTTAAATACTTTTCCTTTTATTATCCTATTTTAACTGATTTTATTATGCACCTGATGTTGCACTTTCTCATTTTATCATATTATTTTATCTAACTTTTAATTAATATTATTATATTTTATTAATTTATGTATTCACACACTTACGTATCTTACCCTTTAGTATTTCTTGAGTATTTTTAACTATTGTTTTAGTTTTAGTTCCTGTGTTTCCTCATTTTTAATTCAAGATAGCGTTTCCTCTGTCCTCTAATTTAGCTCCTTATTTAGTTTTCTGTCAGAATTTAAGCAATTCTGCAATTTTCTGCTTTTTATTTCACTTAATGTTGCTTCATTTTATTATTATTTGCATTATAAAGCCCTGTATGAAAAGCTCTATAAGAATAAAGTTTGATTGATTGATTGATAAAGCGAAAAGGGACGGTTTATCTATTTGGGTTTTTACTGCATGTCTGAGTTTTACATTTCTAAGATATTAGCTGTAGAGATGTCGGCCGTCTCTCTGGTATAACTGGACTAATTCACAAAAGTCCTGTGAAGCTCAAAGCTCCAAAGTATATTTAAACAAGACAAACCAGTTTCTGATTCTAAAAATCAGGACCTGGTTGCTCAAAATAATCTGCAGACCTTGCTGTGAGCACTTTCATGTAGAAGCTACTTTTTACCAATGAAAAAATATGTATGTTGATTTTTGGATCCTGTTTATGCTCAGAATGTCCAAAAAGAAAAAGAAGTTGTTAATTTAAGAGCCCTGTCTTTCCTGTTTTTAATGTTTCTGATGCTTTTTAATAAAACAGAAGTGAGTAAATGTAAAAAATTGCAGTGAGCGCAGTGTAGCTGTTATCCAATTGCTCGATTAATCACCAAAATACTCAATAGAGTACTCGATGCCCTAATAGCATTGTTATCTGTGCCTTTTTGGTCCTTAAAATAACAGTCATGAGTTACAGCCTGTGCTGGGTTGACTTTTGAAGGTCAAAGAAGGAGAAGACGCTCGTATTTGTTGTAAAGGTTTGTGTCCTTGTTCTGAAGCAGACGGTGCTCGAAGTGAAACTCGTTCTTTTTCACTGAGAACAAAAAAATTTTGTGGCAGGGCGACCTTTAGAGGAGTGACTCTGACAAATAGAGGAACATAAAGCACTAAAATGAAAGAGAGGAGCAGAGACCTGCTCTGTTTAGATAACTCTTTATTATTCCAACAGCTGAGGACTTCATTTACATTTGAGAGAAGTGTCCTGAGGTTCCTCTGTTTTCATTTGAAGCTCCTCCATAAAATAAAAGTTTAGTAGCTTTAATTAAACAGTTATGAGCAGTTCTTTTTACTCCTGGGTAACTTTAAAAACTCTAATCCATCCTGAGAAGAAGAGTTATTTTCCTCAATAAAGACTACAAGAGGCACAGATGGAGGACAAGTGGGGAAATTAGACGTCATTCAGGACGAGCTGAAGTGAAGATAACAGCTAAAAAGGGGAATAAATCAGCTGATGATATGAAGTCAGTGGACAGACAGATACTGGAGATTTACGTCTAAGAGAGTGTTGGATTTCTGATATCTAGTAGTAGTAGTATTAGTAGTAAAGTTTTTTTTAATACAAAATAATAACAATAATAGTAATAATAATATAGTAATAATAATGATGATAATAATAAATAAACAAAAAATAGAACACAGCAGTGGACAGACATGAAAAAAGAAAATACTCTACAGAAGCCAAATGGGTGAAAAATAAAACAATAAAACATATCAAGTGATTAAATAAATCATATATCCGAAAAGAAGTAGGTGGAAGTTAATCTTATTTATATGTATATATATATATGTGTGTGTGTGTGTGTATATGTATATATATATATATGTATATATATATATATATATATATATATATATATATATATATATATATATATATATATATATATATATAGATATACATCTAAAAAATATATATCTGCATGCTTACCTGTGAACAAATTAATAAAAACTTCAGTGACCAAAAAAATTACATTTCCTGAAGTTTCACATTTATGATATTTCTAAAAATAGTTTATTTTTTATTTCTTTTCTTTTTATTTAAAGCACTTTATGCTACAAGACTTTGCTTTACCAACAAAGTTTGATTGATTGAATGATTGAATGATAGTTTTTCAGATGTGGTATTAGTTAGGGGTGTCCCGATACAACTTTATCACTCCGATACGGTACAGATATTGCATCCTAGAGTATTATCCGATACTGATAATCAGATATGATATCAGCAGGAATCATACAGACTTTTATTCCTTATTTTTTAGTTTGGACTGTAATAAAAGTCTTGATCAGGTGAGATTACTCAAACAGAGAACAGTAGTCAGCAATAGTAGGTATGAGAAAAACTGACCCATTTGTTTTTAACCAATGGGTTCAAATAATTTTAACCTTAAACATAAGAATATACTACCATTAAAAAAAAATAATGAAAAATAAATAAGAAGACCCTGAAAAGTAACCTAAATAAATCTAGTTCAAACAAAAACATATTTGTGTTTAACTTAAACATAAGCATATTCTACGACTGAATTAAATAAATATAAAATTAATTAGAATTGACTGCTTGTGTCGGAGTGCTTATATTGGATATTTTAGATGCAGGCATATAATCTGATGTCTGTTTTTTTGCTGATAGACCAATATTAGTATCGGATTGGGACACCCCTGGTATTTGTCATATTAATCCATTAATTTTTTTGCTTTTCTGTGTGTTCAGGGCCGGAGAATACGCCGGGCTGGGAATGTGCAGAAGAAGAAACCAAGAGCAAAGCTCCGTTCAGTTTCCCTCTGCTGACCTGCAAACTTCCTGTTTTCTCCTCCAAATCAAGCTCGCTGAAGGTGAGAGCTGCTGCCAATTACTGATCCACAGAATCCACTGACGACCGAAAGAACGAGGAGAGCACGTGGCTCCTTTATTTGTTGCATCTCCTGTGAGGTTTGAGCTGTGTCATTACTTTGGTTTCCAGGTCACCGTTCAGCCACGTGTTCTGCTTTTTATTCCACAGAGCTGATAATTGCATCAGAGCGCAGAGGAGGTTGCAACTATTCATCACAGAAATATTTATTTAGGAGAAACAAAGCGTGAAAGAGCATTAGAGAATGATGAAATCAAGACCAGAGCCAGTTTTTAAGAGATCTCTCCTTTGACTCTTCAGGACGAGATCAGCACCTTTAATCTGTGTTTCTGTTCGTTTTCCCAAAACTGTGGGACGACGCAGCTGGAGCTCATAGTCTGGTTTAATCCTCAGAGAGGGAGGCTGTCAGAAATGACTCTTAAGGTCACAGATATGAGGGCAAAGAGATTGAACGGTGAGGCTGAAGTTTGAGAGATTTAGGACCAATAGTGATGGTGATGATGAAAGTTTAAAGAGAAGAAACTGTTGTGTATCCATTTATTGTTAGTGAAGTAGGCAGTTAGTGTGAAAGGGGTGTTTTTGAAGGGGTTAAGGCTGAAAAGCCAGTGCAGCAGCTCCACACAGGCCTCAGTGACAGCTGACTCTTTTTATTCTCCAGCCTGCCAGACTGAACCGCGGTTCTAACACCCTCTAATTTAATGCTCAATCCTCAGAGCACATAGATAAACAAGATATGTAAGCTTAAATAAATTGGTACAATGATCACCAGCACGTTACGAAACGTAACTTAAATAGTAGGGGTGGGATGAAAAAATCGATTCACATGAGTATCGGGATTTTTTTGTTTGACGATTTTTAAATCTATTTTTTTACCAAATTTAAGTGCTTCATTTTAGTCTGTGTTAATAAGCCACTTTTAAATGCAGTCCAGGCTTTTGAAGAGAGAGTATAAACAGTTGGTAAAAATATATTGCTGAATAAAACCTAAAAACAGACCCACATGTGATGTGTATTTTTTTTGATATAGTCTGTAGGCATCATCATTGTTCATCTTTTTCACTGGTGTAAAAAAAGCTAACCAAAGATTGTAAAAATCGTCAATATTGTAGAATTGCAATTTAATTTGAATCAGCACCTAAAATTTTCTTTAAAAATATCGAATTTTGGAGAAAAGCATATCATCCCAGCCCTATTAAATAGATGTTCAAATATTCATAAATGAAGCCGTTGTTGTTCACAGTGTAAAGATGCAGAAGTCCTTTCTATAATTTTATATTCATGAAATTATTTTTCATCTTCACCTGAATTGTCAGTCTACACTTAAATCCTGTCTCTATATAGTTTTCTTTAAATTTGTTTGAAAAATAGTTACGTTTGTAACCCTTTATCACCTGTTGTATCATATTTGATACATTCTTTTATGATCAACTAATTACTGCAAAAAAGTTGAATACAGTCAGATAAAGAATAAAGAATAAAATGTGCTCAAATGGATTATCAGCTGCTTAAAACACCTAATGCATCAAATGAGATACCAAAAATATTGTTGCTAATTTTTATGGAAATTTTGATGAGAAAATGAAACAAACATTTAAGCTCCTAAAAGATGATTTTATGATACCCCTGTCTAATCAATATGAGCAACAAATTACTATAAAAAACATCTGAATAAAAAGAAATGTACTCAAATGGATCAGAAAAACATCTAATGTATCAAATGAGATACAAAAATATTTTTGTAAATATTTATGGCAATTTTGATTTTATTTAAAGATTTCAGTAGAAAATAAAATTAACATTTCAGCTCCAAAAAAAAAAAAGTACAAAGTTTCTGGCTGTAATTTATGTTTTCATACATTAAAAGGTTAGCCTTTATTTATGCATTTGATTGTTTTTAGTTTATTCATTTATTTATTGGAACTTCTTTTTTTGTGCTTTTCTGTCCTGTTATTATCTGCATGTGAACTTTTCTTTCTGCTTTAATCAATAGAAATAAGTTTGTAATGATAAGGCGCAGTGTAATGCTGTAAACTTGTTTTTAGTGACTCTGTTGGCTATAAAACGGGCCTCATTGTGTATCCTCCTCTTCTTTCTCACATTGTGTTATGCATTAATTTAATTAAGCAGATTAATACTTCTCCCCCTGCTGTGTTTGGATTAAGATGCTCAGTCTGTGGGCGTCCTGTGGTACATTTCTCATGTTTGTCTGTCTGTGTTTCAGCTGGAGGCCGCCCTGCACAGTCCGTCTCACTCCAGCCTGCTGGGCTTCTGCACGGCCAGCACGTCCTTACCTCAGGGTTACCTCTGGGTGAGTACAGCTCAGGACGGGCCACGCCGATGATGTTGGAGTCTGAGGAACTAAAACGTATATTAAGAGCGATTCTCAAACTTTTCAGTCACGATCAGCGTGTGGGAGGAAACATTTCTGTCTGCACGCCAAACAAAATGGCAGCAAAGAAAGGTCGAGTTGAGCTTTGTTTGGATGCTATCGGGTCGGGAACATTCAGTCCACTGTAGCTTCTGTTGCCCTCAGAATGTAGCCCTCCTCCTCACTTAATGCTGCCAGTAGGTGGAGTTTAAATATCAATACACTAAACAAAAAACACATGTCCAAATTGTTCATGAAAGTAGGAAAGAGGAGATACTGCATAAATGTGGTTATAATACTCTTGCGACAGGGCTCCACACTAACTTTTTGCATTGGTTGCAATACTGACAGAAAAAGCTAAAATGTCAGTAAAGCTGAAATAAGAGACAGTTAAAAGATGAAAAATTGAGTTTTTAAAATATGAAACAAAGCCCCAGATTTCCATGAATCAGTCAGAAATATAATATCACAATACTGTGATATATTGGTGCATCAGTATTTTCTTACAACCACACAAAGTAATTTTAGGTTATTTATTTATTTATTTTGTTATTCTTTCTTTCCCATCTGTACTGACTGAGGTCTCATTTCTTGTGTCCCAGGTTGCCGGAGGAGGAAGCAGCTCAGACCAAAGCGGTGGAGAGGTGGAGATCTTCTCCCTGAACCGGGCCGCTCCTCGCCTGGTGAAGACCGTCCCTCTGAGGGCCCCGGTCCTCTGCTTGGAGTACGTGAAGGAGCCGAGCGCCTTTATCGAGGAAAAGGAAGCTGAGAGAGCACAAACAGCAGCAAAAATCGGAAACATCATCTGTGTCGGCCTGCAGGACGGCAGGTCAGTGTGTCTTACAAGACAGTAGGTCTGATCTACTAAAGATATGCGTGTATTAAAACACGTGTAAACGTGATAGCACTCGCAAATTTGAACTACTAACAGGGTGCACTGAGGATTGAGTCTCTGTGCAGCACAGGTAGCCCTAATATTTATGGTGTAAATCACAAATGGGTGAGGACTGTGGCGCTGGCAGAGGTCTGTGCTCTCCAAGTGCTTTTCTAGTGATATCTATTGTAGTTCAGTAGTTATTGACAGATTCACATTTTTCACCATGGCGGCCAGACGCTGATCCGGATCAACACCAGATTGAATCAGTTCTTCTTTTTTCCCATGCTGAACTTTTCCTGAAAATTTCATCAAAATCCATCCCTAACTTTTTGAGTTATTTTGTTCACAGACAGACTCTTCCAAAAACATAACCTCCTTGGCGGAGGTAACAATAAACTTGGGATGTAACATTACCAGTAAATTGATAGACTGCAGTAAAATTCCCTGCAGTGTCCTGTTTAAATTACTGGTAAACAGTGCTAGATTAGCACCCTACGTCAGTAACACAGGGTGATGCTGCTCTTTGATAAACACAGCAAAATAAATAAAAGATGTTTGTGTGTTTTTTTGACGGGCAACTTAAAAAACTTTTACGCACTGTATTATATGATCATAGTCAACACATGTCAACAGATTTTGTACATTTGTGTTCCTCGGGACTTTAGAGGGTTTGTTATCATGGTGAGACAGATAAGTTTTCTACACTTTAAATTGTCAAAAATGTTTTTGCAGAGGTTTGTGTTCATTGAGCACAAACAATACATACACTATACTGCCAAAAGTATTCACCCACCCATCCAAATAATCAGAATCAGGTGTTTTAGTCACTTCCATGTCCACAGGTGTATAAAATCATCACCTAGTCATGCAGACTGCTTTTACAAACATTAGTGAAAGAATGGGTCGCTCTCAGGAGCTCAGTGAATTCCAGCGTGGAACTGTGATAGGATGCCACCTGAGCAACAAATCCAGTGGTGACATTTCCTCGCTCCTAAATATTCCACAGTCAACTGTCAGCTGGATTATAAGAACGAGGAAGTGTTTGGGAACCACAGCAACTCAGCCACCAAGTGGTAGGCCACGTAAACTGACGGAGCGGGGTCAGCGGATGCTGAGGCGCATAGTGAGAAGAGGTCGCCAACTTTCTGCAGAGTCAATCTCTACAGACCTCCAAACTTCATGTGGCCTTCAGATTAGCTCAAGAACAGTGCAGAGAGCTTCATGGATGGGTTTCCATGGCTGAGTCTGTCAGATGGGCAGAATAGCACCCGCAGTCCATTTAGTGTGTTTGCAATCATGAATATGCAGAATACATGCAGTTCATCAGAACGTGCAAATTACTGGGAGGAGGGGGTGCAAATGTGATCATTTAGCAACTGCTATGTGATTTATTAAACCTACAAGTCACTACGTGCGGTGTTTTTGCGTATGACTTTAGTGCGTTTGCAAAAGCAGGTGCAAAAAAGGGCAGTGTTACAAATGGGAGGCTGTGATCATGGTGGCAAATGGGTCACATTAACTGAATATTTTTCATCACTGACTGATTTTTTTGATGAAAAACAGAAAGACTTGGAGGCTGTCTGTCATTATGAAGGACTGGAAAAGAAGGAAGATCCAGTGTGCCATGCAGATGCACACGTAAAGTAAACCCTCTCTGCTTTGTGCTCTATATCACGGAGGAGGTCATTTAATCTATGTAAAAAAAAAACTAAAAAAAACTCAATAGCCATAATCCCTCTGTTTGTCACTCGGAGCAGACTGCATCATACTCTTTACACACAGACTGTGAGTTTAGAGGCTGTCAGTGTGCGGAGAGTGTGATGCGCTCAGTGCAGCAGCAGTAACCAACGCGACCTGTGTGCGTTACTGTGTGACTGCTCTTCACATGAGAGGTTATTGATGATAAAGCTGTGCAGCTATGTGAATGCTGCCATTTAGATTATGTTCCATAGCAATCAGAAAAGGAAAATTAAAAACTGACGGATAGAAATATGGCAATTAATGTGCAATTAATGTGCAATCCTCAGTTCTCTAACAATGTGCAATTACAGTGTGGAAGTACACCCATGTACAATCACTTATCCCACATGTAATTACTCAGTAAATGTGTACATAATCTTTACAAGATTTGCTTTTAGTTTTGTTTCCAAGCACTTTGTATATTTTTATATTTTATATTTTTTATATTTTATGTCTTATATAGGTAGAGTAATGTACATGCTGCTATTTTTTTTCTTTTAATTTACCTTTTTTTATTGAATCCATAATGTTCCAACAAATATTCCACTTACATGTACAGTTTTTCCACCCGAGTCAAGTCATACATCTCCATGGGGGACACAAAACAAGATAGGTACAGAATCTCAAGTTTACAGAAAAGCAAGTGGGAAGAAGAAAAAAAAAACACTTCTCTTTTATTCTTTTATTCCTTTTTTCTCTCACTCCAGTCCTTATTTCCTGTCTTTTTTTAACGAATGTCTCTTCTCTTCTGTTGGAGTGTGATACAAATTAAATCAACATGTGAACTATAAACAGGTTTGTAGCCTGAAACTAAGGGGTCAATAATCTACAGTATACAAAATATTTACTTAACAAAATCTCTTCTCAATGGAGACACAAAATCAACCCAATTTTCCCAGTAGTTGTTGAAAGTGTCTGTTTAAAGTCTTGACAGAAAAGTCAGTGTCTCCTTTCTATAAATATTAAGCATTACCTCTATCCAATCCTCTATATTTGGTGTATCTGTCTTTAACCATTTCCTAGTGATCGCTTTTTTAGCTGCCACCAGCGTTATTCGAAATAGGTATTTTTCTCCTGACCTTGTGGGTCCTTCTTTTTATTCTTAAATGCTGTCCACTTTGCAGCTGTAACGCTGTAAATTTCCCCGCATGGGACGAATAAGGTTTATTCTACTCTATACTATTCTGTTCTATAAGGGAAAAGTGACGATTTTGTTCGTTAAAATGACATGCAGTGAAAAAAGGCAAACACACCTGCGGTAAGCAGTGTGTTTGCCTCCAACTTTATGGCTTCAAACTTCATTTCTCAATTACGGCCTCTCTGCTCTCCCAAACTCTCCATGGTGACAGCTGGTAGCACACACAAAAATCCTCTTTAAAGAGCACGCCCACTAATAGCACGTGCAATTTTTTAGTTTGCACATGCAATTTAGCACCCGTTATTTTGGATCTTACTAGATCATCACGGTTATTTTAGGAATATCTGACACAGATTTGGTCCTGTAAACCTGGATGTTTATGATTGCTTATTGATTTTGTTAAAGCTTCAGACCTTTTCTGTCCAAGGCAGATTTTGTGAAAGTGACGACATAATAATCCTGTTGAGTTTTTATTTGAACAAAACCTAGTTTACTTGGTGTTTTAACTGTTTTTCATACATTCATTTTAATGTCTATCATTAGCTTTTCTTTACTCTAATATGATATAGTTTTAATGCTCTGGTGCAGGCTCTTTATCTCTACTCTAAAAAATGTTGATGCAGACAGGAAGAGATTTTCTGTGTTGATGTATTGCATAAATACACCATCCCTAAATAAGGAATGTGAAAAAAATGAAACCACAAGCTTCAGATCTGACTACCCTGGCTGCAGGACAAACTGCTTCCCATTGAAAAGCTTTCTTGACCTGCCAGGCTCAGATTGTCATCCCTCAGGTCTTTGCAAAGCGTTTTCATGTTTATAAATCTGTTATGCAATTTAAAAAAACAACCTTAAGCTCACAAACCTCGCAGACTGAGTGATGAGTTTATTTTTCTGTTTGCTGCATAAATTCATCCGAGCAGAGAGGAGGTATCCGTCTGTGCTCAGAACATTCTGCTGGCTCCTTTCCTTCCCTCTGACACTAATGATCGCTGATAGCCTCTCTGTAGGCGGATCTTTTAAGTGGTGTCTAGTGTTTGACTCTTGTCTCTGTGTCTCCTCAGTATCCATGTGTACAGCAGCGTGGACACGGCTGTCCAGTGCCTGCTGACCCTGGTGAACCCCGACAGCTGCCCCGTCCTCTGCCTCAAACACTCGCAGTCCTTCCTCTTCGCAGGCCTGACCAACGGGAAGGTAGCCGTGTACCACAGGAAGGCCGGAGGTGAGTCTATACTAGGGCTGAACGATTTGAGAAAAAAATCAGAAGCAAAATAGGTATGAAATTGTAAAAACTGGGTAAAAATGGTATGAAAGTGGAAAAAGGTTAATAAATAGGTGCAAAATAGGTATGAAATTGCAAAAAAAAAAAAGGGATAAAAATTGGTTTAAAAAAATCCAAAAGTGGCTCAGGAAAATTGATTATGGCAGCAAAATTGGGAAATGAATTTGAAATTAAATAAAAAAAAACATGTAAAAATACCCAAAAATCGTTCTGACAGTGGCCAAAAAAGATGAACGGGGGCACTTTTGAATTTTTTTACCTTTTTCTTTGCAATTATCCATTTTTTGCACCTATTAACTTTTTTTCAGCTTTCCTACCATTTTTACCCAGTTTTTATAATTTCATACCTATTTTGCTTCTGTTCTTCACTTCTCCACTTTTTCTCAAGTCTTTTATCCTTTGATTAATTTAATGTCATATTGGTTTTACTATAAAAAGATCTACTGCTTATGTTTGTTTAAGAACACATAAGTATTTTTTCTGTTCTTTCACTACGACAAAAAGGTACAGTTACCTTGACATAAGAACACATAAGATAAGGAACATTAAAACAATCGCAGAGTAAATAGCAATTGCAATATTTGGGAAAAATATCGCAATTAGATCATTTCCCAAATTTTCCAGCCCTAAATTCAAGCCTATAAAAGTGCTTGTGCAAAGCCTGTCAGTGCCACCACCATAAAAACTGTAAAATTTCAGTATTTATATATTATTGTATTTTTTCAGACTTCTCAACTTCTTACAAATCAAGAAAGAAAAAAATCTTGATTAGTAATTTTTAAATCTTCTGCAGAAAATAATTTGAATTAACTGATTTAATTGATATTTTGCCCAGCCCTAGTTGGAGCATCACTTAAGTAATGAAAGCAGACTCTCTATCATAATTATTAGATTATTAATATTGTGTTATGTGCCTCTGATCATTGATTTCCTCACTGTTGTCTGTACTGTAAACATGGTAAATTTTGCACTGAATCTGTGAACTGAATTAAAATCATAACATCTGCCAGAGAAATCAAAACTAGATCTAGAAAATGGCTCAGCCCAAATTACAGCCAATATATTGTATGACAAAATACCATCTGTTAATATCAGCAGTGATTTTAATCATTATATTTAACTTTTTAGAACGATATTGGCTGACTGATAATACCATGCCTGTCTTTTTGGTTGTTGTCAGATCTGTTATTACCTTATATGAAGCATTTGGCCTGTAGTCCATTTTTAAGTCATTTCTTTCATCCCGTCTGTCTTACATATTGAATACGAGTCTCAGTGTTTCTTAAAGACCTGATGTAAGCCCTGTCACTGGCTCTAACTCGTGTTTCTTCCCGGTCTGGCAGAGAGACTGTGGGACGTGGACTCGTGCAGGCTGGTGTCTCTGGGCTCTGATCCAGTCTGCTGCCTCCTGACTCTGGAGGACTCGGTGTGGGCCAGCTGTGCTAATCAAGTGACCGTCATCCAGGGATCCAGCCTGCACACACAGGTACGCTCATTTATAATCAGCAGGCAGGAGGCAGATGGGACTGAGACGACTGAGACCATGAAACACTTGATCTGCTGAAAGACACGGTGAAATATTCTTATCACTTATAAGGAAAGTAAATCTGTTTATGATTCATGACCCGGTGAACTAGATGTGAACGTACAGAATATTTTTGTTTTGGATTGATCTTTTCTTTTATCAGAGACAGAGAGAATCTAAAAGAATGTGATTTATTTTGGAGATGTAAAAAGGAGAGTGAGTGGAGGATATGTGTGTGCAAAGCTTCACCTCTACAGCCCCAGCCCTTTTTAAAGCCTTCTGCTCGAAAATGACATACTCATACAGAAAAGAGTGCAACCACAAGTCTATTTGAATTATTTTGGTATCACAATAAAAGTAACACTTGAGAGATTTGTCCAGATATGTTATTATCGGTACATGTGTTACTGGGACAGAGTAAATGAAGACAGAAGTCAGAACAATTTCAAAATTTCATCCTCGCCTAAAAAAAACAATTTTTTATTGTGAATATCTCTTTGGAATGATGCAGTTGCAGATTTAGAACTCTATGAATGTTTGGCTCCATTATTCCCATTTGAAATTTCTGATACACCAAACTTTATATTTCACTTTTATGTGACTTTTGGTGTTTATTACACCCAGTTACAGCTTAATTCAATTCAAATTGCAAAGCTTCACCTCTTCAGCCCCAGCCCTTTTTAAAGCCTTCTGCTCCAAAATGACATACTAATAAAGAAAAGATTGCATCTCTGCAACCACAAGTCTATTTTAATTATTTTGTGTCATAAAAAAAGTAACATTTTGATTTGTCCAGATGTGGAATAATCAGTATATGTGTTACTGGGACAGAGTAAATGAAGAGAGAAGTCAGAATGATTTGAACATTTCATCCTCGCCTAAAAAAAGCAAGTTTTTATTGTGAATATCTCTTTGGAATGATGCAGTTGCAGCTTTAGAACTTTATGAACATGAATGTGAAAATATGTGAACATTACTTTTGCCAAGTTTGAGTCTGATAAAGTGATGCAGAGCAAAGTTAGAGAGGTTTTATAACAATATGGTCAGGCGAGGATTTAAGAAAAAAGGTTCACTTTTTCTTATGTTTTTGTTGGAGAGGGTGTAAGCATTCCTGAAATTGGGTACTTTGGGGCTGTAGGAGGTCAAACCTGAGACTGATGAGCAGTTGTGCAGAGATGATGATGTCCTCGATGGGATCCATTATGATGTTAATGTTGTTTTATAAAGGACGAGTTTGAGAGGATGCTGTTCTCGTCGCGTGAGCCTCTTGTCCTGATAGACCTCGGAGGAGGCTCTCCATCGGTCCATCAGTATTTGTCAGGGTCAGAGAGGTCGTCTACAATCTCCCCCTCACGTTCAGAGTCCTGGAGGGTCATGGGTCATGCAGGGATGTCTGATTGCCTTCAATCAGCCTCTGCAGAGCGGAGCGTTTCCTTTAGCCTGTCCTTGTCCTCAGCAGCAGCAGCAGCAGTGTGTCAGGCTGATGGAGTTCAGGCTGGGCGGTGATGATTGATTGATTGAATTTATTTATTTTATAAGGACGATGCAGTTTAACACATTTCCATCTCTATGTATGAATCTGATGTGCTGCAAAGAGAGTTTATAGCAAATACTAATTCCTAACTCTTGTCCCTCATTGGGCCTTTTAATATACAAGTCTGAAAAGGTTCAATATTTAACAGCATAAAACAACAAAAAAGTTTACAAAACAACAATAAAATACATGCTCACATAAAAACAAGTAATTCTACAAACCAGTTCAAAATAAATTAAAAATGGCAAACTAAGAATGATGACAGCTCTGGTTTGCTTTTAGCCAGCACTTGGCCTTTGTAGAGAAGGTTTTAGATCTGTGGCTAATTTGATTTCGGTTGGTAATGAATTCCAGAGTTTAGAGCCTCTAAATGCATTCATTAGCATCACAACAAGCACACGCTTTGACTTGGGTCACATCTTTTGGTGCGTTCCAGTTGTAGTCAGAAATAGGAATTTCCGAGTTCCGAGTAGGAAACTGCAACTGGAACGTTCCCTGAAGTCTGAATTTCCTACTGGGAACTCGGTGAAACCTCACCACCCCCGAGTTGACAATGGAAGATGGATGCCCCCAGTGTGAACAGTTATTTAGCTCCTGTAATAATCAATTTATTTGCACTTCTGACTGGGGTGTGTCGCTCTAGATCAGCTGTATACATAGTATTGTTAGACTTATATTTACAAAAATGCTGCCATAGTGATAATCACATTCTTCATACAACAACACAGGGTGTGCTAACAACAGCTAACAATAGTCTGGTAGATCGGCATGTTTTTTTCCGACTTCAACTGGAACGCTGATAAGTCAGAGATGATGTCACTCCCAGTTCCGAGGTTACTGGAACGCAGCATTACGACAGTCACCACACGTGCTCATGGGTAGCAGAGTCTTAATGTCGCCGGTAATAGATTCTCCTCATAGCACCTTTAATAAAGGGTCTGGGGCTCATAAATCCTCCACTCGCTCTACAAAGTCTGAAGTGTCACCTTTAACAGAGTGACTAAAAACGTGAGAGGAGATCCCTCCTGCTCCTCTGCTGTTTGTTTTGAATCTCATTCTGGTGCAGCTGCAGGAGCCCAGAGCCGTCTGTCCCAGATTTACCGCTGAACAATAATTCTGCATGTTTAAATTATTTTAGTTTAATATTTGACGTCCGTGTTGGCAGCAGTAATCAGCTGCAGTCCCTCACACCCTCTGACTGTGATGGGCCATGTGAGGCTCCAGGTGTGTGTGTGTGTGTGTGTGTGTGTGTGTGTGTGTCCTCGGGGACTCCCACACTTGTTGTTGAGCGTTTGACTGACAGACGAGTGTGTGCGGAGCTAACAGGCTGCCAGAGGCGCTGCGAGTCGTCTCCGTCTGCCGCTGCCTGTCCGTGGGGACGGATGGAAAGTTTAATTGAGGAGTGTGTGATTTCGCTCTCTTGCTGGTGCGTGTGCGAGCTGGCGACCTTTCTGCTACAATTCGGCTTTGTGAAGCTGCTGAAATATGAATGTGCCCTTAAAATGAAAGAGCCACAGAGGATGAAAACACCTCCGACTGAAGGAGCGTTTCCTTTGAAGCTTGTTAGACTCTGACAGATTTTCTGTCTGACTGAGGTTTTCTGCCACGCTGAGGACAGATTGACTTTTCTGTCTCTGCAATGAGTTTGACTAAATCTTCTGCAGACCTCCTTTAACATACATGACACTCCTGACGGGCAGACAAGCACCAAACGCCACATACAAACTTCTGTTATTGTATGAGTATAAGGCAGGGGCGGGCAACTTTGGTAACCAAGAGGGCAATGCTCACTTCAACCTCAGAGACGGGGCATTGTTGAAATTATAACAATAAACATGGGATGTAACATTACCAATAAATCGATAGACTGCGGTAGAATTTCCCACAGTTAGCATCACTGTGTCCTGTTATAATTACTGGTAAACAGTGTTAGATTACCACACTGCATCAATAACGCACGGTGATGCTGCTCCTTGATAAACACAGTAAAATAAATAAAAGATGTTTGTTTGTTTTTTTGACGGGCAACTTAAAAAATTTGTTCCGCACTGTATTATATGATCATAGTCAACACATGTCGACAGATTTTGTACACTTGTGTTCCCCGGGACTTTAGATGGTTTGTTATCATGTTGAGACAGAGAAGTTTTCTACACTTCAAATTGTCAAAAATGCTTTTGCAGAGGTTTGTGTTCACTAAACAAACAATACAAACACTATATTTCCAAAAGTATTCACTCACCCATCCAAATAATCAGAATCAGGTGTTCCAGTCTCTTCCATGTCCACAGGTGTATAAAATCATCACCTAGTCATGCAGACTGCTTTTACAAACATTAGTGAAAGAATGGGTCGCTCTCAGGAGCTCAGTGAATTCCAGTGTGGAACTGTGATAGGATGCCACCTGTGCAACAAATCCAGTGGTGACATTTCCTCACTCCTAAATATTCCACAGTCAACTGTCAGCTGGATTATAAGAACGTGGAAGTGTTTGGGAACCACAGCAACTCAGCCACCAAGTGGTAGGCCACATAAACTGACGGAGCGGGGTCAGCGGATGCTGAGGCGCATAGTGAGAAGAGGTCGCCAACTTTCTGCAGAGTCAATCTCTACAGACCTCCAAACTTCATGTGGCCTTCAGATTAGCTCAAGAACAGAGCAGAGAGCTTCATGGATGGGTTTCCATGGCCGAGCAGCTGCATCCAAGCCTCACATCACCAAGTGCAATGCAAAGCGTGGATGCAGTGGTGTAAAGCACGCCGCCACTGGACTCTAGAGCAGTGGAGACGCGTTCTCTGGAGTGACCAGTCACGCTTCTCCATCTGACAATCTGATGGACCAGTCTGGGTTTGGCTGTTGCCAGGAGAACGATACTTGTGGGACTGCATTGTGCCAAGTGTAAAGTTTGGTGGAGGGGGGATTATGGTGTGGGGGTGTTTTTCAGGAGCTGGGCTTGGCCCCTTAGTTCCAGTCAAAGGAACTCTGAATGCTTCAGCACACCAAGACATTTTGGACAATTCCATGCTCCAACTTTGTGGGAACAGTTTGGAGCTGGCCCCTTCCTCTTCCAACATGACTGTGCACCAGAGCACAAAGCAGGTCCATAAAGACATGGAGGACAGAGTCTGGTGTGGATGATCTTGACTGGCCTGCACAGAGTCCTGACCTCAACCCGACAGAACACCTTTGGGATGAATTAGAGCAGAGACTGAGAGCCAGGCCTTCTAGACCAACATCAGGAACACTCCTAAACCTTGTGGACAGCCTTCCCAGAAGAGTTGAAGCTGTTATAGCTGCAAAGGGTGGACCGACGTCATATTGAACCCTTTGGATTAGGAATGGGATGGCACTGAGGTTCAAATGAGAGTCAAGGCAGGTGAACCAATACTTTTGGAATATATGGTGTGTATATAAAACATGTTTGTATGTGAATACTCCGACTGTGGTGTGTCTGTTTGGTTCCTTGTTTCCTGTCTGATTTTGCAGTTCTTGCCCTATTGTTCACGTCTGTTCATGAGGCTCAGTTTATATCAGCTCGTGGTTTTTGATGATCCGACCTTGAATCTGCTGGTATTCAGAATCATAACAAAAGCGTCGAGAGCTTTGCTGCGAAGTTAAAATTCAGCTGCAGCCTTCTGGTTGATGATTACTCATCCAACAGGTGTTTGCTTTTGTTCCTGGTTTGTTTCTTATTTGGACCGTAAAAGCCCCAGAGGCTTGTTTTTGTGTTTCAGGCTCTGTGAAAGCAAAATGCTGTTAAGTGCAAGCCGGGTTCAGCATTGGTATGAGACAGGCAGATTTAATTTGTTGGAAATAATGAAAGGAGAATAATTTATTTTGCTGAAGCGTGCTGGTATCGTCTCCATCCTGATCCCTCTTCATGTACCTGCCTGTTTGTGTTTATTAACATGCAGCGAGCTCCCCTCTGCCTCTCAGTCCTCTCATTAGTTCACTCTTTTCTCCCACTCATCGCATCCCTGATATCAATATTTCTGTGAGCGCTCAGGTCCAATCAGACGCTCAGAAAGACACCACAGAGTGTTTTTTCCTCTTCAGTGAGTGAGAGATTACACAGAGAGGAGAGTCGGCGTTGTCCTTGTCAAACAGGAGTGTGAGCAGAGCGACAGAAGTGGAGCAGAATCACGTCCTCTTTACAAACTGAACCAGGGGACGTTATACTTACTGGCCACTATATTAGGTACACTTTGCTCATCCCAGGTTTATTTGTTTATTAGATTTTGCACTATAAAAGATACATAAGATCACACTGGAAATAATAAGAAAAACAAAGAAATGTGTCAGGAGAGGTCAAGAAGCCATCAGGCTTATACAAAGGAGCTCACCTTTCTATAAGAAAAAGAGAGAGCAGAGAACAGTCCAGATTTCAGTAAGAACACAGAGTAATATATGCATACATGTGTTCAACCATGGGTGACGAAACAAAATGAAATAGTAATACTCAACAATGAAACAAACATAAACAGATTTAACAAAGAAACAAAAAAAACATGGAGACCATAAAAGAGTTGACAAAATTAGAATAACATTTTAAAACATAGGGAAAAAAACAAAAACTAAAAAAACAAAGTAAAACTAAGCTTTGTGAATTAAATGTAAAGACAGTTTCCTTTTAAAAACCTGTAACGATGATGAGCCCTCAGCTACATGTCTTTTATCATTCCATATTTTTACACCATGATATCTGATGGAGAACTGATCGTGTTTAGTTTAACAAAAGGGAAGGTGAAGATGACTAACCTGTCTAGTATTAAATGAGTGAATCTGAATTTAATTTGAAGAAATTTCCAAATGATGATGGTAAAGAAGAAGGTGAGAACATGTATTTATAAATAAACACACATATCTGGTGAATATTTATATCATAAACTGAGAGAATATTCAGTTTTTTAAAGAGTGGGGCAGAAGTTTCTGTTAAAAACTTCTGGGCCCTCTTCACCTCCATGGTACCTCCACCAAGTAGGTTATGTTTTTCCTGTTAGTATGTTTGTTTGTTAGCAAGATTACGCAAAAGCAACTGGAAGGATTTTGCTGAAATTCTCAGGAAATGTTGGTAATGACTAGGGCTGGGTATCGATTCAGATTTTCTGGATCGATTTGATTTGATATTACAAGGTCTCAAATCAGTTTGAGTCACGATACAGTAAGATATTTATTCAGTCTGGGATATCTCAGTTAAAATATCACTGTAAACTTAAAAAGTGACTTTTGACCTGGTGCATTATTAAAATTGCTTTACATTAAGAAATGAACCCAAAGCAGTTACATTAATCTTATATTAATTATATACATTATTATTATATATACAGTATTCTGCATATTACTTGTTTTCTGTCCAACTCCTCTTTTCCTTCGTGCTTGTAAAATCCGAAATACGTCCATACGTCAGCCTTTAAACTCTCCGATGGTGACCATATAGTGCTATTTGCTTCTGCCGTGTTTGTTTGATTATTTGCAGTAACATCTCACGAGATTTTGTTCAGTGGAAAGCAGCACTAAACGCTGATCACGCGAGTCTAGCTGGGTTGACACCACAGGCTGCTTCTCGGACCGTTCAATGAAGAAAAAAACTACCCAAGTTAAAAGATCCATCTTTGGATTTTATGGATCAGTTATGAACCATTTAAAGGGAAATCGATTAAAATCGATTAAATTGATTTTTTAAACCAAGCCCGAGTAATGACCAAACTTAGAAATGGTTCGATTTCGGTCGTGATCCAGATAACTGCCATTAACGAACGATCAGTTTTGCTCAATAACTGTCCAAACTGATAATGATTTCAACATGATTCTGAGTGATAGGCGTGGGTTTTTGGGTCATGAATCATATTTTGATGGTAACTTTATCATGAACTGTTGCTTATAGATGAGTTTCACCTTGTTTTATGTTCATATCATATATATATCATTCATATATCAGATCATTGTTCATTGTTTCTTTCAGTGTTCCCACTCACTCTTCTCAATTCAATATCTCTCTCAAATTCAATTCAATTCAAAAAGCATAATTGTGACATTGCCAAAGCGTAGTACACAATACAAAAAGTACAACACAATTGGAGAGAACCAAAGATTAAATGAAAACCAAAACATCAGAGCTAGTTATTTTGAAAAACAATAAGACAAAAAATACATTAATATTTGTAACAGAAATAAATAATAAATATGTAATATTTAGTTTTTCAGAAAATATTAGAAATAAAAAATAATAATAATAATAATTATAATGATATAATTCAGGTTGTAGATAATACAGTCATACAGCTCTGTGGTGTGATATAAATACTTTTCTTCTCTCATGCTGAACTTTCCTCTGGTCACAATAATCCATCCAATAATGGTTTTGCATATTGTTGTTCCTCACAGCAAACACTCTGCAGGTACACCAGTTTGTGTGTTGGTCAGTGAGTCCTGGAAAGTCTCTGTTGTTGGATAAGTTCCTTCTGTCCTGATCCAGAGGACAGGTGGTTAAAAAGTGCAGCTCTGTCTCCTCCTCATGCTGGTTGCAGTGGGTGCAGACTCTGTCCTCTTTGGGGAGCCAGGACTGTTGGTGGCAGCCCTTCTCAATGGCGAGGTTGTGATCACTGAGTCTGTACCTGGCCAGAGATTTCCTCAGCTTTGGATCAGTCACAGTGCTCAGATACTCTGCCACTGTGTAATCTCTATTTAGATCCAGATAACACTCTAACTTGCTCTGTTTTTTGGTTGATTCTGTCCAATGTCAAATAGTTTTCTTCTTTTTTTTGCTTAATAATTTCATTTATTCTGATTTTGCTCACTCTCTCTCTCTCTGTCCCTCTCTCTCTGTGCAGAGTTTCGAGGCCCACCCCGACCCCGGCTGCAGCGTCAGCCACATGGTGCATTCAGGAGGCGGGGTCTGGATGGCCTTCACCCTCGGCTCCTCCATCCACCTGTTTCACACCGAGACCCTCGAACCTCTACAGGAAGTCAACATCTCCACCCGCACCGCCCACCTGACCCCAGGCAAGGCCGAGCAGAATATTAAGAACTGAGAGAGCGATGATGATTGAACAGAGAGCTGTTTATGTCCTTCACCGTCTCCGGCTGTGGCGTGATTGATCGCCACGCCGTCTGTCTGTCTGTCTGAGCTTTATGAGGTGAAATCGTGCGGAGCTGCAACCTCTGGTGTCATAAAATGAAGACAATGATGTCATAAAACAAGATAAAAATAAGTAATGAGTTGGAAAATAAGGATACAAATAAATGACCTTACATTCTTACTTCTGCATTTATTGAACCAAAATTTAAAAAATCATTTTATTATCACCTATTAACATAATTATATTTTTACTTTTTTGCCCTTAATTAAAGAGAAGGACACTGGATAATGCTGTAAACAGGAATGAGAGGGTGGGGAATGACCCGGAGTGTAAATATTCACAGTTTGTCCTTTGTGTCCATTGCTGTCATTACTTTTTGTTTATATACTGGCCTGTTTGTGACTGCTTAAACTGGAGGACACCACTAGGGGGCGCACATGGACCTCAGGCTCTGTGTAACTACCTGTTGTGTCAGAAGTAAGGATGCATTATGCAGGACTTTTCCGATATGCTGATTTTTCAAAACTTAGTTTGGCCAATACCAATATATAGACATAACAGAAGTTATTTTTTTAGATCACAGCTGTTTTACTCAAACATGTCTTTAGATAGATAGATAGATCAACTTTATTGTCCATAGCAGGAAATTTGTCTTAGACAGCAGTACTACTGGCCAAGGATGCAATATTATAAATAACAAAAACACTAGACAACATACGTACAACAGTAACATAAGCAAGAGGTCGGCGGCAAGCATGGTCAGAAGTTATTGCACAAGGATGTTAAAGTGCAGTGCTCGTTACAGTAAGCAGTGAAAATAAGCAGAAACAAGTTAAAAACCAAGCTACGACGATAAGAATAAAAACATGGATAAAAGCCAGATAATAATAACAAATAAGAAACAAGTAGAAGCAAATGATAAGTAAATATGTAGAAACAAGTTAAAAAAATCGAGTAACATGTAGAGAAATAAAACCATGGATAAAAGTGGATTAATAATAAATGGCAATAAATAAGCTGAAAAAAATATATTCATATACAGGCATTATATATCAGTTGCAGGGAAAGAATTAGTTCCATTGTTTGTTAAGAAGAGATATGGATGTTGGGAGAAAAGAGAGCTTATAACAACTAGTTTTGTGTTTGCTTGCTCTGTATCGTCTCCCTGAAGGCAGAAGTTCATATTCACGAAAAAGAATATGGGAAGGATCATTCAGCATTTCCTGTGTCTGGTTAAGGACGACACTATCAAAGACAGACTGGAGAGAAGGGTGGTCTTTCTGACCTATCACCTTCATAGCAGATTTAATCAGTCCACTGATTTTGGATATACTCTGGATGGATAATTTGCCGAACCAAGCTGCCAGTCCATATCTCAGAAGACTTTCGAAGATGACATTATAGAAAATCAACATGATTTCACACCTGACACCAAACAGTCTTAGTCTGCGAAGGAAACGCAGTCTTTGAGATAATTTGTTGCAGAGGAAGTCAACGTGATCTGACCATTTTAAAAAATTGTCCATGACAATACCAAGATATTTGTAGGATATCACTTTAAACAGTGAGTTTTATCTGCACATGTAAGAGCTGCACACACTGTTTTACTTTTTGGTTGACATAAAATCTGCCTTTTTTGGCTGATTTTACTTGCAATTTAAAATTAACATGCAACAATGTTCTGCTAATATTAAAGACTAAAATAAATATCTGCAGTTATTTTTATATCTTCCAGTATCATAACCTTAATATTGTACGTAACTAGTTCGAAGTTAACTTGAAACATGGCAACAATAACGTTGATTCTGGGAGTAAAACAATATTTTTCTCGACACTGTCATAACTGTCACGGTGTTATGGTCTAAAGAGTGATCGTGTTAAATGAAGACTTTCAGCCAGCTGTGCTGTGTTGTAGTTAAAGCACCAGTGAAAACAGAGGGTGTACTCTAGGGATGGGAACTGATAAGATTCTGCTGATTCTTTGATGATTCCTGCTGATTTTCTATGTGGGTAAAGTTTGGCCTGTTGGTTTTAAGTGACAATAATATCAAACACATGACACCTCTGATTTAATGCAGCTCTTGATGCTGCTCTTTGCCTGGAAAAGCGAACTATGTATCTGTCCTTGATTAAGGAGCCTCACCTTGAGGTGCACATCGCCCAGTTTGCATTGTTTGGCCTCTGGTCTGACACATTTATTGACAAAAAAAAGACAAAGAACTGTTATGAATATAATATTAAAGGGGTTAAATGATTTCAATTCTGTGTAAAAGTACTTTTAGAACATTTTGAGCACACTGCAACAATACCGCGATAATAATGATAACCGTGATAATTTTGGTTACAATAACCATGATACAAAATTTCCATATCGTTACATCCCTAGTCGTGCAGTTCACACCTTTCTGTTGAACATCAAGCCACTATTTGACCACTTCTGACCCCGCAGTGGAAGGAAGTGAAAAGCAGAAAGACTGATGATTTTGATCCCTTAAGGGAGCCAACTGGAATTGTTTTTCCCTCACTGATGCTTCATTGTAAAGTTTTTTTTATTATTGTATTAAAAACACTTATCATTAGTTTCTATGTTAGATACAACAGACCTAGAAGTTTAGCTAACACAAACACACCCATGGACTGAGACAACTGAATGTCACCAATTTACACGGTCACTAGTTGACCCATTACACCAAACCCATTTCCAAGCCCAGACTTAAACCAGAATCATGACATGCTTTCACCCTTTTTTATCTGTTGTTCATCATGTCGTCCACTTTTTTTTCGAGCTGAGAACTTTGTTGGTGCTTCTATTAACATAGTAACATAATAGAGAATAATAATAACATCACCTGCTGCAGGTTTTGTATGTTGTCCCCATCTGCAGGCCAAGCCTCTGAGCCCGAGAGGTAGTTTCATTTTGGCAGAGCACCAAGGGCAAACTGCAGCCTAGCATCTGTTTGCATGACTTCCTAATGAGGACTTGAAATGGGTTGAAGTTTGTTTTAATAGTTTAAAGAAAGGCCTTGGAGTCTTTTGTTTTTTGTGTCTGTCGTGTGTCGTTCCTTCCTGTTAACATAGTTTAAATTTAGCATAGAAGCTTTTGTGCACAGAGAGTGAATTAGCCGCTAGTCCACTGGCACCACTGGAACGCTTTATATTTCCTTGGAGGGTTTTTTAGTTGATACAGTCAGTCTATTTACCCATTAAAGCAGATGAAAATACACTGCCTGGCCAAAATATAAGTTGCCTCCTGGATTGAACTAAGCAAACAGGTGCGAGCCTCCTGTTGGACGATTACTGCATGGGTGATTATCTTTCAGCTGGAAACAAGTTATTTAACTCCAGCTGATGCAATGAGCAGCTTCTCATTTCTTCAACAACCATGTCAAAGACACATCCTGTGGTCGTGCAAAAGATGTTAGTCTGTTTAAGAAGGGTCAAATCATTGGCATCAAGCAGAGAAAACATCTAAGGAGACTGAAGAAACTACTAAAACTGGGTTAAGAACTGTCCAACACATTATTAAAAACTGGAAGGATAGTGGGGAACCATCGTCTTCAAGGAAGAAATAAATCCTGAATGATGGTGATCAGTGAATCACTTAAACATTTGGCCAAATCAAATCAAAGAAAAACAACAGTAGAACTCAGGGGTGTGTTTAATAGTGAAAGTAAGAGCATTTCCACACACACAATGTGAAAGGAACTCAAGGGATTGGGACTGAACAGCTGTGTAGCCTTAAGAAAACCACTAATCAGTAAGGCTAAGCAGAAAAAAGGCTTCAGTTTGCTAGGGAGCATAAAGATTGGACTGTGGAGGACTGGAAGAAGGTCATGTGGTCTGATGAGTCCAGATTGACCCTGTTCCAGAGTGATGGGAGCATCAGGGTAAGAAGAGAGGCAGGTGAAGTGATGCACCCATCATGCCTAGTGCTTACTGTCCAAGCCTGTGGGGGCAGTGCTGTGATCTGGGACAAATCTGTGACACTGAAGAAGCATAAAGAAGCAATTACACAGAGAATGAGACTGTAATCAAAGATAAAGGCGGGACAACGAAATATTAGAGCGTGTGACATTTTTTTGGTGTTTATTCATTGTATATGAATAATAACAATCACATGAATAATTGACCTAAAATAAGCAATAAATATAGCAGGAAGTATTGAAGTCTTTATTTCCTGTCACAGTTGTATGCAGGTCATTTGCAGACTTCTGTAACCGTCCTATGATCATTTCAAATGTGCTCCTGTTGACGGTTTGATCTGCCCTCATGTTTCAGGTCAGGTCAGCGTCTCCAGCCTGCTGATCTGTCAGGGTCTGCTGTGGGTGGGAACCAGTCAGGGCGTCATCATCACCTTCCCCGTGCCCACCCTGGAGGGGATCCCCAAAATCACAGGTGAGAGCCAAGAGCAGGAGCAGCGTCTCTTTTTTTTCCAGATCTAAAAACCAAAGTTCAAGATTTTTTCCTTGACTTACCTTTGCTCTACTTTTAAATTGTGCCACTCTGGAAATATTAAAATTGAAAATCTACATGTAAAGAAATTTGGCCCTGCCAGGTTTTGTAATATCTAAATTTTAGGCGTGGATTTGTCTATTTTATTTAATTATAAAAAACAAGCAGCCTTGACTGTTTCTGTAGACAAGTCTGCCTACAACCAAACTTCAAAATCAACTTTTGATGACAAAATCACAGTGTTCTTTTCAATTATACAAGGCTTTTTCAGCTTCATTGTGGTTTATATTTCGATGTCATTAAGGCAAAACTTGTTAATGCAGTTTTTTCTTGGGAGAGAAAAACCATTAATCAAGTTTTGTTAAAAAAATCAAGGCATTATATTTTAAGACTAGCCCTACCAACCATGCTCCTCTGTGGGCATTTTGTCCCAGGTAACTGCAGCATATTTGATATTCTCTCTTTTTTTCACTGTAAATGGTAGCAGTTGCATAAATCACTGTTTCTGAGCAGCATCACTTGATCAGTCACTTAAATCCCCTTCATTTTTCTTCTGATGCTCAGTTTGACATCATCTAGACTAGATAATTTATTTACATGTCTTGCACATTTAAGTGTCCGGCCTTCATGGGTTTAAAAGACAACAGAAAGACAGATGCAGTGTTACCAAGACATAAATTCACAACAATTACCAAGTTGCATGATCTTTTCTCAGCTCAGTGGTAAACAATACCCTCTGCCTTTTCTCCTAAGCTTTGCAAATAAAATCTGCTAAAGCAAAAACTCCTTTTCTGAATCAGAATTTAAGTTTTTCGTAGTCGTCAAACCAAGAAAGTCAACATTAATCAAATATATTTTTCTGAAAAATAAATTCTTTAGTTAATCATAAATTGGACAGTGAAACATAAAGTGAATCTCATTCTCAGTTTTCATAACATTATACAGCAAACACACTCTGTCTCTTCTGGAACTGTGTT
The DNA here is from genome assembly GCA_036419115.1 of Scarus forsteni. NCBI lineage: Eukaryota > Metazoa > Chordata > Actinopteri > Labriformes > Labridae > Scarus > Scarus forsteni. The sequence goes on from JAZDUH010000145.1 coordinate 4,385,114, forward strand.
AAACCTGCCGGTCTCTGTGGCTAAGGGTAAAGCTCCTGAGCACAGCTATGCACATAATGATCTGTCTCCTGGTGAGATTATACTCTGATACAGATAAGACTCTGCATCATAACTGCTCTTGATAAAACAATATGCTCTTAGTTTTGGTTTACATCATACATCCACTGACCACTTTTTAACACTTTGTTTTTTATTGTTTTGTTTTGAGTTTTCCAGAAGACAACAACAAACATTAACCAAAAAAAACAGAAACGGTTCATGACTGCCTTGACTCCAAACAGTTATATTACTGTGGCCTTTTTTCCCTATTAATTCAGTCTCTTTCTTGTAGTTGCAATGTGAACATCATCCATTTGTTGGACAGGAGTTGATCCTCCTGAATCTTCACACAGTGGGTTAAATGTTCCATGCATATATTTCCTTTACAATATTCAACCATTCTTCTTGTGTTGGTGGGTCAGTCTTGTACCATCTCCTTGTGATGGCTTTTTTACAGGCTGCTAATAAGACTTTCAATAAATATCTGTCCTCTGTTATAACAATGTCTCCAGTCATCACTCCAAAGTGCATCACTTTACATGTCAGACAAAATTATGGACAAGTATTTTCTTTATACTCAGATGAACATGTTCCCAGAACTGCAAGATTTGCAAACAGAGCCGAAATATATATCCACAAACCATTTTTATCTGCATTAAGTGAACGAATATGAGCATATAGACTATGTGTACATGCCTGAACGCTTTGAGTTGCTGCCATGTGATTGGTTGTGTAATTTTTTTTAATAATATTTGTATTTCTTTTTGTGTGTCCTTTGCTGCCAAACTATTTTCATCTGTACAAGTTCTGCTGCCTAACAAGTGTTTATATAGTGACAATAAAGAGCTTCTCTGCTCTATTCTAACTAGCAGTTAAAGGATGTACCAAATGCAGGGTTCCTGTGAGTCCTTAAAAGGTCTTATATTGTCTTTAATTAAAAACCCAGGTAATTAAGGTTTTAAATTGTCTTCAATTTAACATAAATTTGCTGTAGGTATTAAATTTTCAGATGGCGCATTTAATGCCGATTGGAAAGGACTGTGGCCAACTATAAAACATCGAATAGTTTGAATTTGTTTCATAACTTACCGTGCAGTAAATTTGAGATTGAGTGCTGGCCCGCTGTTAAACTTCTTCTAAACGATTAATGGGTGTTTTACAGTATGTGTCATACAACATCAGACTGCGGGGTGTGTCGCCATCCGCGGTTGGCGACACACCCCGCGACAAATATGCTAAGATGGGGAAGTGTAAGTTCATGAAAAATATACAGAAGACTATTTAAGAGGTGGTTGGCCCGGCTGAAAACAACAACAACAACGCCATGTGTAAATTCTGCAAAAAGACTTTTTCTTTAGGGACTATGGGGCTCAAAACCGTCGAGCCACACATGAGAGGAGATGAACACCGGCGGCAGCTAGCAGGGCCAGGCTAATTCCATCCACCTCTGTTAGCTATACAAGTTTCCCAAAGGCAGAGGTACAGTGGTTACTCCATACTGTCGTGAGGCACTGTTCATTTAAATTAACCAAAGACATAGGGGGGGTCTTTGCTGCTTTGTTCCTCGATTCCCAGCTTGCCAAGTCGTTCACCTGTGGGGAAAATAAAATGGCGTACGTTGCTAAATATGGCATCGCTTCATTCATCAAGAAGAAGTTATCACACAGCATCAGTGAGAAGACATATGTTGTCATGTTTGATAATAGCATGAACAAAACTACTAAAACTAAACAAATGGACCTTCATTTAGAGTTCAGGGGCACAAATGAGACGGGAACACAGCATGGCATTTCCCGGGAAAAAAAAGAAAAAAATGCCCACTGTGTGCTTTGTTTGTGTTTACAACATAATATTTACAATATAAGTATTTTCTGCAACAGAAATTGTCATGACATTTTTGGGTCTTTAGTAATATTTTTGAGCTCTTAAAAATCTCTTAAAAAGCATTAAATGTGACTTTTAAAATGGTGCAGGAACCCTGTAATAAAGTGGCAGATGGTTCTTTCTCAGCTTCCTGTCTGCTCCTTATTAACTGTATCCCCCCCCCAGGTAAAGGTACGACGTCCCTGAATGCCCACTGCGGCCCCGTGGACTTCCTGGTGTCCACATGCAGCACTCTGGCCTCTGACCTGCTCAGAAGAGACTCCATGCTGAACGGCAGCGAGGACTCCGCCCCCGGAGAACGGCGGGAGAGTAAGACGGAGCCGGGCGGAGAGGACGGAGGCCAGAGGGTGGAGCCGTGTCCGAACCCCGAATCCCCTCCACCCGGGGAGGAGAAACCGAAGCGCCTCCTGCTGCAGTACCGCCTGTACTCCACCTGCCAGCTACCGGGGAAGCTGCTGACGGCGCAGGAGAACGCCAGAGCGCCTGCCGACTCCCTGGAGCACAGCCCGGAGGACGGCTCCATCTACGAGGTGAGCGAGGACCCCGACGTGTGGGTGAGGGGGAAGCAGGCGGAGTGGGGGAAGGAGGGGGAGGCCAAGAGGAGCAAAGTGACCTCCACAGCCATCTTCTCCGGAGGACGAGGGCACAGGCGGATCGGGCGGGCGAGCTCGGACACCGCTGAGAACACGCTGCTGGTGTGGCAGCTCCCTCTGACGCTCAGCCAGTGACGAACCAGCAGGTACGGCGGGTTTAGACTCACCGCGGGGGGTCTGGACCTGTGTTGACCCACCATGAGAGCCTCTGAGGTCTGAGTCAGCGTAGTGAGCGACGCTTCAGTGAACTCATCAGAGCTCAAGTGACCTGTGAATTCAGCAGCTACCTCCGATGATCCTGGACTCCACGAAGACCAGAGACCATCTCTGAGCAGATGGAGTCTGAATAATGACTTTAACGGTACCATCGTAACACAGAGGGTAGCTAATGTAGCTTTGTGCAGCATTTCACTAGTTTTAGTCAAATGGTCCTTCTCCATTCATCCTGTGGACTAAAGCCCTAAGAAATCCGCCATCATGGGATCACAGAGTCGACGTTAAAGCAGAATTCAATTTAAACACAGAATATCATGGAAACAGATAAAACTTTACATAAGGTTTTTCTGTTTTTGGAAGAAAAAGGAAGGTGTCTCTTGGAAAAAATGCTCTGAGGGGGTCACTAAGGAGCCGAATACGGTCAGATCCAATAAGTTTTCATTGTGTTTTGGCCTTGTGTTTACATGGAAACTTTATGCAGACTGTCGAAAAACAGTAACTTTTGAAAACAGGCTCCTAAGTGGAGAGTTTTCTAAAGTCTCCGCCATGCAGCTCCTTGTAAACCAGAGTCAGAGCGTTTCAGGGTGAAACACAGACGTCACCGCATGTGCAGTACTCTTTCACATGAAGGCTGTGCACACATACCAGGAACAACAACAGCTTTGACCGTCTACCGAGTAACATGTGAGCTGTTACTCGGTAGACGGTCTAAAAGCCAACAGGTAGCAAAACACATCCCTAATATGGGCATGCGTTATTCTATCACTTGTGAATGTAAGCTTGTTCTAATTAGCCAGAGCATGTGTGTGCTTCTCAGCCGTAAACCGTCCTGACTCCCTCGAAACCACTAATAACACACTCAGGCACATGACCGTGCCTTCACTCAGATGAAGTTAACCTGAGTTTTTGAAATATTTATTGGACGTCAAATTTGTCTGGATTAGGGCTGAACGAAATATTGTTACATATATCGAAAAAGGATCGATATATCGATATAAAGGATATAGATTTCCCCTGTGCTCACCCTGCATGTACAGCCCTGGAAGTCGCAACAAATTTCATTTTTTCAATTGCCCTTGAATGCACTGCTTTGTTTTCACTGAACCTTCAGTCATATTGTATCATATCAATATCGAAATATCTGGTGTGAATATAGAGATATGAAATTTTGTCCATATCGTTCAGCCTTAGTCTGGATATTTTTTTGTCTGGATACAAACCGAGCACAGTTAGCCACACACCGTTGTTCAGTAGACTGAAGATGTTGTTGCTGTTGTTGTTGTTCCTTGGTGCGTCTGCAACCTTCATCTGAAGTACTGTGCGTGCACAGCGCATCAGCGTTTTCTCTGAAAATACTGATTCCTGTTTGCATGGAGACAGATACCAAACGTGTTCACAAAACTTTTCACCCTGGGCATCGTCCTCGTGTAAACAGAGGGTGCAAACGCAATAAAAACTCAGTTTTCAGCCATTTTTGTTGTCGTGCAAACGGGGCCTGAGTAGGCAGCAAGCAACGAAACTCCTTGACTAACTCCAAAGTGCAGGGCAGAGAAGTTTCCTAACGGTTATCATGTGTCAGGAGGTCAAATTTCCTTTACAACATTCTGTTGACTGGACCTGTGAAGACAGAAGACCACCTACAGAGTGAGTAGTGCACTGCTGTGCAAAGTTCTCATAACAACAACAAAGTGGAAATTAAAACAATAGAGCTGCCACTGCCTCACTTTGGGGCTTTTTCTCACAGTAAGGAGACAAGTTTTGCTCCTGAGATGCAAAACAACCTTCTTTAAAAAGCTGGAGGGAGTTTGCGAAGTCATACAGCAAAACAGAGCTGACGAGTGTTGAACAATAGGTGGTTGTGCGATACTCAGCAGTGTCTCTATGTTAGGGATGGGAATCGATATCGGTCATCTTTTTGCGTAACAATTTGCTTATCAAGTTCCTCCACTTTGTTCTGAATGCCTCGCAGATCAAAGACGTCACACGCTCATCAGAGGCAGGCAGCAGAAAAGACAGCAACCATGTCAAAAACCGTCAGATCGGGGCAGATGTGGCCAAAATTATGCCATAATTTTAAACAAACTGAAAACTAAGACCAACTTCTACATAAATCAGCAGAAATCAATGAGTGAATCAGATGGATAATAGGGCTGACCGATTTGAGAAAATAATCTAATTGCGATACTTTTCCCCAATATTGCGATTTTCTCTGCAATTGTTTCAGTGTTCCTCATCTTATGTATTCTTAAACAAACATAAGCAGTGGATCATTTTATAGTAAAACCAATGTGACATTAAATCAATCTAAGGATAAAAGATTTGAGAAAAAGTGGAGAAGTGAAGAACAGAAGCAAAATAGGTATGAAATTGTAAAAACTGGGTTTAAAAAAAAATGGTACGAAAGCAGAAAAAAAGTTAATAGGTGCAAAATAGGTATGAAATTGCAAAAAAAATGGCCAAAAATTCAAAAGTGACTAAGGAAAATTGATTATAGCAGCAAAATTGGGATTTAATTTCAAAAACCATGTAAAAATTCCAAACATGGTCTGACAGTGGCTAAAAAAAAGATGAATGGGAACAAGATAGGCATAAAGTTGTAAAAACTGTGTTAAAAAAGGTTAAAATAGGCATGAAATTGCAAGAAACTACATCACAATGCCAAAATGTTCAACACATTTTGGGTTACAAATATTGCACTGTCTGTGATTTGAAAATTGCAACAAGCCATATTGCGATTTAATCTAATTTGCAATTAATTGTTCAGCCCTAATGGATCGTTAACAGCATCAGTATCAATAAAATCCATATTTAAGTCTCAGCTCCTGAAACAGAGATAGGGCTGTGTGATGCAGCAATTACAGCGTTTCTAACCAGAGACATAATGCACCTGTTTTCTTCTCTCGATGACCAACAATTTGTGAAACGCCATCTGAAATGTAACCTTGCAGTGTAGCTGGATCCACCTGATTTTGTGTCTTTATGCAGGCAGCTCCATCCAGCCAAGCGTCCGTCTACAAAGACTGGGTGTGGCCCAAAGAGGCACTAACCAATCTGATGCTAACAGGAAGATTAGCATAGATGCTAACAGCTTCTGTTGCAGTTTGATCAAATCTAGACCCCATGTCCTTATGAAACTAATATCACTGTAAGCACTTCTCAATAGAAAGGGTATTTGGCTATTAGATAACTCAGCACATGTAAGGAGGTTGTTAACCTATAAAATTTGGAAATTTCTCCTCATACTTAGGTTTTATATAAATTATTGAATGTGATCAATGGGATTCCCAATTATAAAACTCAGTGGGTTTTTTGCATCAATCTGATCCAAATGACATTACCGTGATGATGGAGACATGGACCACGTATTATCCTGTAATATTGGAAAAGAATACGTTAAATAATAGCAGAAATATGTTTTTTAAAACTCCACCCAATGTTGGCTTGCAGCTTTTTTGAAATTTGTAGATTTTTTTTCCAGACAAATTTGCGTATCTGCCAAAATCTTATCATTTCCAAGTCGGGCCTTTACCAACATCTCCTGCAAAATTCATCAAGGCCCATTCAGTAGTTTTTCGCAATCTTGCTAAAAAAACAAATGAACATTCGCCAGAAAAACACAACCTCCTCGGCGAAGGTAAAAATACAACTAGAAGGACAGCATGTAAAAAAAACGACATCGATCAAGCCTTCTGAATATTTGAAACCCACAGCCTGAAACTCTTTGAGCCTCAAACTGCAGCGTGATGCAGTCTGTAATGGAGTCCCTCAAGGTCAGAGCTTCATGTTAGAGTCTGTTTGTTGGCGGTTTGTCAGATTTTAAGTCTTTTTAAAGTTTCTCTGCAGACCCGAACAGCTCACCCTGAGTGTTGTCTGACTTATATTTATGTTTGAACCCTCCTCTCCGAGTGTCCGCTCGTCTTTACCTGAACGTGAGCCAAATTCATACCAAAAATTAAAAGGTACATCCATCAAACTCTCCATGATGCACATTAATGTGAGAGCCATTTTACAGGAGTGAGGTGCAGCTCTCTGCTGAGGAGCGAGTGTGAGAGAGATTCATCTGAAATCTGTGTCTTATGTTAAGATGAGCGATGATCTCTGATTGACTTTAAAGGCTTTTATTTATTAAATTGTGCAATTCCATAGAAATATGTTTCAATAGAAAAAACTTTTTATCAAGTATTTTCTAATGGCTGGTTGAACTGTTGGGCTGCTGCCAACCACGAGGCTGCTGGATGGAGAACATTTGGTACAGACCCTTAGAAAAATGAAAATAATCAATTTAATCACCCTTTTTTCAGTAATTGACAGTAAAGGGTGTTTTATTTTGAAGGGATGCCTGGTTCGCCTCATCTCCACCTTTGTGGCTCGACTGTGAAGACTTTACACTCAGGCTCTCTGTCCCTGTCACCGCTGTGATGAGCTAAAAAAGTACAACCTGTGATAAACTCACTGTTGAACCTTCTGCTCCAGCACATGCAAGTGTGAAATTCCCTATTAATAAATAAACACCGTCAATAATCAATAGAAATATCAGATCAGCTCAGACTGATGACTCACATTTTAGCTGCATTATCCTGTGCACTCACAGGATGTGAAGGTTTAATTAGTTTAATTAAAGTCCTTATCAAACTCTGACTCTCAGCTGATTGTGTCCTTAAATGTCCTTGTTAATCAGCTGATAAAAACAGAGTGGGTCCTCGTGAATTTCTCCTTTTTGTGGTTTAGAAACAAGCCTACAGCTCCCTCTGATCTTGCATTATGGTGAGTTATATCGCGCCGTATAAACAAAACCAATTCCAGTTGAGAATCGTTAACAGCTCCATCAAAGAATCGATATCATGAGTCTTTTGGCTAATCAATTCCCTTATGCCTAAGTCACGCATTCCTGTTTCTCATGGCAATTGTGCACGACTGTACACGATTGAGGAGGCTGGTGTGATTGCTATGATACAGGATGAAATGACTATCTGACCCCTGGACACACCCCATAAATACACCGTCAGCAGCGCTTCTACAGCGCTTCGGCGGCGTTCGTCCCGCTCCAGCTAGGTTAATACAATGATATGACGAGGATTCCATCCGGCTGACACGACGTCAGCCCCGCTCGAGCTCAGTTCGCGTCACGTAAGCCCTGACTGAGCCCCGTCGCTTGTGCTGTCTTGAACGGGACACAGTCGGGGCACAAACGGATACATCCTTGTCAGTCGTCCTCATAAAGCTGCCAGGATTGAGCCACGATCGGCCCTACTGAGCCCCGTACATGCCACGCTAATACCGTTCTCTTTAGGATTGCATTAGGCTTCCACCCCACTATACTGAGAGCTGCGATTCTCCACGACCGTTTGAACAGTTCAAAACTGACTGGACCCTTCCACGTTCCCCACCGTTCATCCACGACTATACAACGGTGATCCAGACCAAGTAGCGCATGCACCACGAGCAAAGCACGTTTTATCATGATTATGACAATCGTGCACAATCGCCATGAGAAACGGGAATGTGTGACTGGGGTATTATCAATTCCTTCCGCTGAAAGGGTTCAGAAGCGTCAGAATTGTGGCTTAACTTTCTTACAAAAGGCGCCTGCTGCACAACCTTAAGAGAGTGGAAACACCAGCAGCTGCAGAAGCAGTTATCCATGCTGTGACATGTGTTTGACATTGTTGACACTGAAATCTACAGGAATCAATAAGGGAATCGTTAAAGAATTGGATCGATTAGCAGGATTGTTAATAGCCGAACATGTCTGATTGTTTGTTGGGATGGACAATACTTTCGCTGACAACAGCTCCAAAAGCTAAATATCAGTTTCAACAAATATGAAAATTTCTGCAAATATTTACAGATTATATTTTGACAGTACATTTTAGCCCTATATACTAGGGCCGGTAATTTTTAAGAATCTCACAATTCTAATAGATTTGATCCTTAGGATGCAATTTGATTAAATATTAATTTAAACACTTTGATGTTTTTTACAGTTTCTGTTGACAAACCAGCTACCAACATGAACGTATGTGGTATGGCACCTCACATTTTTGAGCAATAAAACAACTGAAAATAAAATTTTGTGCAACAATAACTTATATATGCTTGTGGAGTGCAAAAATAAAAAACATGACATCTCTGAATAAACACTGAAAAAGTAAAGAGCATGTAAACTGTAATCATAGTTCTTTCTTGGAATTGTGATTAACCTCTGTCAACATTTTTTGAACATAATTTATCTGAATCACGTCCCTTCATTCCTGGATACATAGTTTCTGTGCACATGCAGATTTTTGCTTAGGAAAAGCAGCTGGTCTGCATGATCAGCGCCCCCCACTGGCCAGGAGGGGAATTAATTTAGAGGATTTTCTGAATCGATGTTGAATTGGGGGAGATATTACAATACATTGATGTATAGATATTTTAATCCATCCCTACTATAAACCAAATATAATGGCTGTAATGTCACTGGTTCACCTCATCATCCTTGAACGTCCACTTCTTTAAATCAAAAAATTGATTTATTGAATAAAATGTTGTCTTTATTGCTTCTCGTCAGACTGTCACCATTAAAGGAACTGGTTAGTTTTGGTAAAGTGGAGGCTGTGTGTGAAATAAGCTCAGAATATCTGCTAATATCGTGCATCCCTACTTGTTTTTGCCTCCCTCTCCCACGCAGAGACCAGTCGCAGCTTTATTGCATCACATAAAACCAATCTGATGAACAAAAAAAATCGGGACACTGCTTTAAAAAGTTAAAATGAGGCATTTAAACCCACTCTGCTTCTGCAAATACCATCACAGGACGACATAGAGAATGAAATCAGTGTTTTGTTTGGTTCTGTTGTGGTGAAAAATCATTCTGTTGAGTGTAAATAAATGAAATAATGTTAACACAGGCACCTTAACATGATATTTTTGTATTAATGTAAAAACCCTCTTTAGGTGATCGAACCACTCTGGTACTCTGTGATCTCTGCCCAGCGATGTCGGCACCTTTAGTAAAAAATGATCAGACTGGACGACTGTGATCAGAAAACTAGTCGAGTCTAACGGGGTAAATGTGATTTTCTGGACAGTTAATCATGAGTTTGTCACAATTTAAACCATGATAGAAAACTTCATTTTGAAAGATATTGAAGTTAAAAAGTAGAAAATAATTCAGTCATGTGTAAACCTTAGCCTTGTAAAAGCACAGATACAAATATTTGTATTAAAATGTATTTATTTTATATAAATGATGTCATATTTGAATGTTAAGCATGTTTTTGTTGGTGTATAATCAGCAGACTCCTACACTCTGTTTACAGTCAATCTTGTGTGTCTGATGTGTGATTCTGGTTCATTTTCTTCACGTTTGTGTGTAAAATATCACATAAAAGTTTTTTTTTACACACAGAGAAAACAGATTTTTCATTGAGGGGCATTGACATTGTCGTCCATTCTTTCATTTGACAGATAAAAGATTGAATCAGGTACTTTTTCATTTTTACACACAGCAGAAACGTTTCAGCAGGTCATCAGAGGTACATTTTACACTGGCACTTTGAAATGAATAAAATATTTTGCTAACTAATATGTTCTCCAGCTGTTTATTCATTTATTCTCTTGTACCTCAAATTCACAGTAGGTCCAATTTTCATGCCAAAGTGTCTAAAAAATGGGTTGTCAACATTTTTCTTGGGCTACATCCCCCTAAATAAATTTGTGTAAATGGGCACAAATCAGACAGCTGATTAAAATGCAAATATCTGACTGTGTGAATTTGGCTTATATCAGTAAAAGGCTGCAGAAAACAGAAAGCTCAGCACAGATGTTTGATGGATACACATAATAAAGTTTTAAAGTTTGACAACAATTCACGCCCACAGTCATTCCTAAGGGCAGTTCTAAAAGTTTAAATTCCACCATTAGAACATCTAATAACTTCGTTACTTGGACTTTAGGACCAAATTTATAAACAGACCTCATTCTTGTATTTTTTTATATTATTGAACACTTTTCAAAAAAGTGAGAGAAAGTCAACTTTTCAAAGGAACTGCATTTTTTGTGGTAAACATTACAACATATAAGTTATATATTTATTTGGATCACTTATTTATTTTCAAGGCAACATATTTATTCTTGGGTTTCTGAGAATTAAATGTTAAAATTAAGGAGATAAAATTAAATATTTAAATTTGATAATCGGTTGTGTTATGTTCTACTTTTGAAGAGTCATTAAAGTGTATGAGTGAGGGGGTTTGACAAAAGACTCAGAGGTTAAACGAGACAAAAAAGGTTGGGAACCACTGTTTTAAACAACTGCAGATGAGCCACTTCTGTTTGACTCAGTATAAAAGTTTTTGCTTTTTAGTCTTAAACTCGCTTCAATTCTGAAATCATGAATCTCTGTCCTGCCAGCCTCCATTGTCCAATGGTTTCACTCGGCTAAATGCTTAACGGCCCAATCAGGGAAGAGAGGCGGGAGCTGTGGGAGCTGCGGGCATGATGACAACAGGAAGTGACTTCACTTCCTGTCAAGTCACTTCCTGTTGTACAAATAATGTTGGTTAGCCTGTGATCATCATGGTTACTCAGTTATACTTGGTGAAATATCTTCTCATAAGTTTACTTCGTAGGGATTGTCTTTGATGAGTTTATGTCACATATAAGTGTTGAATGAAACAGCTGTGTGGTATAATTTAAGGTGAAGCGATAGTCTTAAGGTAGTTAAGCTATCGACTAATGGCCTTTACTTGCTACCGCTAACAAGGGCAAGCAACAGTTAACGGCCATTAGCTGTTAGACGTAGCAGCTAACAACAGTTAGCCGCTACATCTATTTGCCATTAACTGTTGTTAGTCACTACGTTTAGCCAGGGGTGGACAGTAACGAAGTAGATTTACTTGAGTACTGTACTTAAGTACGTTTTTTGAGTATCTGTGCTTTACTTGAGTTTTTTCTTTTTTTGGAACTTATGACTTTTACTTCACTACATTTAAAAGACAAATATTCTACTTTTAACTCAGCTACATTTCTATAAATGGCCTCGTTACTTTTAGGTACAGGTATGAAGTCAGCGGATGAAATGTATTTTCTCTTCTAAAATGTGATTTGTTCAAGTGGTGTTATCTATACTTCGTGCATCCTGTTCCACACTCCAGTCCAGTTGGTGGCAGTAATGCACTTTTGAGTTGGTTTGCCAACCGCCATTAAACAACAAAGAAGAAGAAGAAGACGTGCATGCGCTACTGCGATCGGGCAGGTAAAGGTTGAGCTAACGTTGGTGGTTACGGTTCGTCTTGGCAGTAATGATGGCTACTATGGCAGATAAAGACGACAATTCCACACCAGAGCACCCATGGCCATATCTGAAGGAGGGAGTTAAATTATAAAAAAAGAAGAAAATGGTCGGTGCATTCTGTAGACTGTTTGTCATTACGTTCTGTAAGGTCAACGGGAAAATGTACTTTTAATACTTGAGTATTTTCAAAAGAAGGTACTCCAGTACTTTAACTTAAGTAAAAATTTGACTGAGCAACTTTCACTTGTATTGGAGTAGTATTTGAACATGAGTATCTATACTTTGACTTGAGTACTGGCATTGAGTACTTTGTCCACCACTGCGTTTAGTTGCTACATATGCTACGTCATAGCAGTGCTGCTTGATATGATTGGTCTGTAATGGTCCAATCACAAGCTGCTCTTATTTTTGAAGGTTCTGCCCCTGAAAACATTTTTGCAGGGCTCCTCCCAGATGGATTAGTGAAATATTTCCAATATAGAACTGTCTATCTGGCTCGTCAGGTTAGGATAGAGATGATCCACGGGCTGTAGTTGTATACACATAACAAAGTTAATGTATGACTTGTGATATAGAATAACGTGTAATTGTTGAGTGGTCCTGTAAACTCAATTATTTTCTGCAGTTTTTAGATTCAGAAAAATCCATTTAGTGTTTGTGTAACCATGAAGGCCGCCATTGCAGACATGAAGCGTTTCTCTGCTATGGAAACCCTCTAAAATCTGATTGGCCACACCAGCCTGAGTCAGAATGTGACAGATGTTTTGACAAATCAACTCCAATCATCTGGAAACTGTTGTGGTTTTAGTCTGAACATCCATCCAGTATCTGTAGGACATTCCTTTTTGAAATCACACGCACACCTAAGGGCAATTTGGAGCCACCAGTCAACCTGAATGAGCTTCTTTTTGGCTTGTTGAGAGAACCCATGCATGCACAGGAGAACATGCAAACTCCACATATGAAGGTCCTGCCTGACACAGGGATCGAACCAGCAACCTTCAGCCCTCACAAATAAACCGTAAAGTTTAAAGTCTGTAATAGTTATCAAAAAGATGAGATCAATAATTAATGATTCAAAAATAAACTGCAGTAATGTGAATCCAACAAACACTCATATGAAGTCCTGTGTTGATTATTTTTCATTAGTTAACCACATTTATCTTTTATCCCTCACATTACCTCTTTGGATATTTAGATTTAGTTCCACAGCAGCGCACATCTACTCTGGGTAGGAACCTTTGTAGCTGTAACAAGTTTCCATCGGACCAAAAGAAGGAGCGCACAGAAGTTTGACAGGATGATGATGAAGAGCAGACATCTTTCAAGAAACAACTAAAACAGCTTCACTGAAGCAAAGACAAGACACATGCTGAAGGTAAGAGGTGCTCAGAACTACATTTAAAGGTTATTTATCACTTTAGGAAGAATAAAGAGACACAAGAGGGTGATGATAGACAGACAGACAGGTAGACAGGTAGGTGGACAGACAGACAGGTAGATGGATAAATAAATACATAGAATGTTGGTACATAGATCTACAGAAATAGATGGATAGACATTAGAGATAAATAGATTGATAGAGACAGACTGAAAAACATTGAAAAATAGGTAGAGAGACAGGTGAGTGGATAGATAGATAGATAGATAGATAGATAGATAGATAGATAGATAGATAGATAGATAGATAGATAGATAGATAGATAGATAGATAGATACAGTCTATGGATGGATGGAAAGATAGATAGATAGTTAGGCAGCTAGATATACAGAGATAGATAGACATTGATAGAGATAGACAAAAATAGGTAGATAGATAGATTGGTAGATAGATATTCAGAGACAGATAGAGATAGACATATAGGTTGATAGAGATAGATGGATAGATAGATACATAGAAAGACAGACAGAAAGATTGGTAGATAACTAGGCCTATGGATAGATAGATAGATAGATAGATAGATAGATAGATAGATAGATAGATAGATAGATAGATAGATAGATAGATAGATAGATAGATAGATAGACAGACAGACAGACAGACAGACAGACAGACAGACAGACATATGGAAAGGTAGACAGAAAGATGGATAAAGGGACAGATAGAGAGATAGACGGATGGATAAATTGATACATAGACATAGAGAGATTTCTAGATAGACAGAGATAAATAGATTGATAGAGATAGACAGTCAGACAGATAGAATAATAGATAGAGAGACAGGTAAGTGGATGGATAAATAGATGCATAGACAAATAGAAAGATTGTTAGATAGACAAATAGATGGATATACAGAGATAGAGATAGACAGATAGGAAGAATGGTAGCTTGGTATACTGATAGATATATAGATAGAGATAGATAGACAGTCAGACAGATAGATGGATGTTTATAGGATAGGTAGACATAAATGTAGCTCAATAGGTAGAAAGATAGGTAAATAGACAGATGGACAGACAGACAGGTAGATAGACAGAGACAGATTGATAGATAGATAGACAGATAGATGTATATAGCATAAGTAGACAGACAGATAGCTCAATAGGTAAAAAGACAGATAGACAGACATACAGATATATAGACAGATGGATAGGTGATGTCTATTTCTGTGTTGTGGAGATAAACTGAACCAGTGTCTTACTAAAAGGGTAGACAGGTAGACAGATGGATAGGTGCTGTCTATTTCTGTGTTTTGAGGATAAACTGAACCAGTGTCTTACTGAAAGGGTAGACAGGTGGATAGATAGATAGACAGATGGATAGAAAGCTAGACAGATGGATAGGTGCTGTCTATTTCTGTGTTTTGAGGATAAACTGAACCAGTGTCTTACTGAAAGGGTAGACAGGTGGATAGATAGATAGACAGATGGATAGAAAGCTAGACAGATGGATAGGTGCTGTCTATTTCTGTGTTGTGGAGATAAACTGAACCAGTGTCTTACTGAAAGGGTAGACAGGTGGCTAGATAGATAGACAGATGGATAGGTGCTGTCTATTTCTGTGTTGAGACAAACTGAACCAGTGTGTCTCTGAAAGTTTTGTTGCTTTTCTTGGCCAGTCCAAGTTGACTGAATGTTGTTTGCTGATAGTTGAGCTGAAACTAAAAAAAGTAATGCTTCTATCTATCAAACAGGAAGTTCCTCATTTTGCAAACATTATTTCGCCCCTCCTTAATCCAGCCTGTGGCTCATATCTGCGCTGCACAGACTCCTGAAAAATCCAATAAGGACGCAGACATTGGAGTGAAATGATTCTGCAGGAGTTGTTGGCTCTGTTTATCATATCAGAGTCATCGTGGCAGCTCTGTCTGTAATTTATTCAGAGCTGCAGCAGACGAGAATCTACCTGTTGTAAGATAAAGTAAATGAACTCTGTGTGACCTTCGTCTGCACTGACAGGAAGTTTGACTCTGTTTCTGCACAGACGGGTTAAACAGCAGGATTTACAGACTCAACCATCCCACTGATAAAGACTTTAAAATCAGTTTACTCTTTAATCACAAAGCGTGCTCACCATACACCTGAAGCAGAGTTTGAGTTTACAGAGCTGTCTTCACCTGGAAAGTGTCATGGCAGTTAGTCTGTGACGTATGGAAGCCCTGGAGGGACATGTGTGCCCATGCTCTGCTGATTAGCTTCACAATCTGCCCTCCAAAACTTTCTTTTCCCTTCTGACTATTCAAAAGTTGACATGAGGACCCGAGATGTAATGTATGCAGAGACACAGCTCAGTGGCAGCACGGAGCTGCAGCCATGATGTAGCACACCCATGGGCCAGAGCTGCCTGATGCATCAGCTGCCAAGCGTTTGGGCCGTCACTTCTCCAAAAATCAAACTTGAACAGCTTTCACTGGGCTGAAATACAGACACAAGGCACTTCTATGGGATAATGTTGCTTTAGCCTCTCCTGACTCACTCTGGCTGGCCACATGCCCTTGGATCTTGTTATCTTGTCCATGACGGCCTTTTCACTCCTGCAGTGAGGGCTCAGTCACACAGGACTGAGTACTTGGATTTGTCATGGATGAAGAGCAGGCCAGCTGCCTTGCAAGTCATCAACGTGAATAAACATCAGTGCCAAAATGAAATCTTTGACCTTTATTTAAGTTTATGATGAAAGCCTCAGGCTGAAACAAGTCCATTTTGCTGCTGCATAAACTGTAATAAGAGACCTCTTTTCGCTGCTGATGCTTTTTCATTTTCATTAAATACATTTTTTGAGTCAGCACCAACAACAAGTGAATTGTTTTGGTAGTTGAGCACACAACTACTTTTCTAAGAATTGTTTGCAAATAATCAACATACAGCCTGGTGGTATTCTTTTTATTATTTTGCCATCGGCGCCCAAAGTGCTTCCACTGAGCAGCTCTGCCTTTCCTCCAATTACTTAAGGTGAACTGGTCACACTGGGAGCTCCCACTACTGGATGGTTCATTGCTCATTTTCAATTTGAACATACCATACTGGCCAAAAGTTTGGACACACCTTCTCATTCAATGTGTTTTCTTTATTTTCATCACTATTTACATTGTAGATTCTCACTGAAGGTATCAAAACTATGAATGAACACACATGGAATTATGTACTTAAAGAGACTGTGAGTTTTTAAGTAATTACAAAAAAGTCTCACTTTTAGATATATGCCTGATGAAAATACACACTTTAAGATGAGTTTTATAGCATCAAAATAGGTTATCTGTAAATGCTATTCCTTAGCCTTCTGGTCGGGTCGGACAGGACTGGACTGGTCTGGATGCTCAACTTTAGTATCCAGGCCAGTCCAGCAAATTTATATTATTCGGACACGTCTTAGAGCACCGGGCTGTAAGTAGCCATATATAGCTGGCTACAAAACTACGATACTAAGTTTCCAAAAATTGCTTGTTGTCACACATCAAAAACTACCGCTACATAACTAGAAACAGATACATTACCTCGTCGCTTTGCATCCTGTAAGTTGTTGAAAAAAGAAGTTGTAAAGCAATGCAGAGTTCTGAGGAAGATCCGAGCTGCATTCATTAGCATCACGACAAACGCACGCTTTGGCTTGGGTCTTTTGGTGTATTCCAGTTGTAGTCAGAAGTAGGAATTCCGACTGGGAACTCGGTGAAACCTCGCCACTCACGAGCTAACAACAGCTAACAATAGCCTGGTAGATCGGCATGTTTTTTTCCGACTTCAACTGGAACCCCAGTAAGTCGGAGATTATGTCACTCCCAGTTCTGAGGTTACTGGAATGCAGCATTATGACAGTCGCCACGCGTGCTCATGGGTAGCAGAGTCCTAATGTTGCCGGTAATAGATTCTCCTCATAGCACCTTTAACCAAAAAGTGTGAAATAAATGAAAACATGTCTTATATTCTAGTTTCTTCAAAGTATCCACCCTTTGCTCTGATTACTGCTTTGCACACTCTTCATTCTCTTTATGAGCTTCAACAGGTAGTCACCTGAAATGGTTTTCTCTTCTCAGGTGTGCCTTTCCAGGGTTAATTAATGGAATTTCTTGCCTTATTAATGGGGTTGGGACCATCATTTGTGTTGTTCAGAAGTCAGGCTGATGCACAGCCCACAGCCCTATTAGACACTTTATTATGGCAAGAACCAATCAGCTAAGTGAAGAGAAGAAAGTGGCCATCATTACTTCAGTGAGAATCTACAATGGAATTAGTGAAAAAAATAAAGAAAACGCATTGAAGGAGAAGGTGTGTCCAAACTTTTGGTCTGGACTGTATGTTTGCATTTTCATAATAGATATTTATTCCAATGCTTCAATTCTAAAACCAAATTCTTAACCTGGCCTGTGTAGAGTTAGTTAAGAAAATAAATTGTACAAATGTCAGTGACCCCTGATGTAGGCACTCATTTGATCTCAGAGCTCAACTAACTTCCTCATTCTTCGTTGCTTTGCCATTTGGTTTGTTTACATCCTTTAATGTCTATCTGTGCTCTTATTGGTCAATATTTTTGATGTGATGGACTGAATCATAGAAGGCAGTCACTGAGTGGATTTGCCTGTCCTCCATTTTGTGGAGCTGTACTCTGAGAGCGATGGACAGCTGGGTGGTTCTCGGATGGATCTGATGGTTTGGTGTTCTATGCTGCAGCGTGCTGCTAAACGTTATATTTTAAATTCAAGTGTATATTTACAATGCAGATGGTCAAATATGGAGTACAAGGTGACAGCCCTATCATGCATGTGGAGTGCTTCAGTCACGAGAAAGTGGATCATCTTTAGAAACTCAGCTGGATTTATTACTCACAGTCATGAGGAGTAACTCCATCAGCTCACAATAGGAAGATAGAAAAGGTTATAAAATGTTAAAGCTCAGCAGTGATGACGTCAAAGTTAGTAAAGGTGTCTCGATACAACTTTTGACCTCTGATGTGATCCAAAATATTGCAGTCTTGAGTTTTGGCTGATACCGATATCGATCTGATACAATATCAGCAGGAATCACACAGACTTTTATTACTTATTCTGTAGTATGGACTGTAAGAAAAGGCTTGATCAGGTCAGATTACTCAAACAGAGAACAGTAGTCAGTAATAGCAGGTATGAGAAAAACTGACCTATTTGTTATTAACCAATGGGTTCAATAAATTTAACCTTAAACATCAGAATATAGTACAATTAAAACAAATAAAAATGAATTAGAAGACCCTGAAAAGTAACCTCAGTAAATCCAATAAATACTTTACTTTACTTTATTCAGTCATGACAAGACCAAATATTATACACAATATTGACATTTCACACAAAATCAGAAAACCAAGAATCCTGTGTTGAATAATGACGGAAAGGTAGAAACAGACTGCTTATCAAGGCTTATCCTATAGTCAACTTTTTTTAGGCTACCAATCTTCAAAAAGCAAAAGCAAAAAGCGACAACACAGATAATTAATCACACTTAAAAGCTTCAAAAATAGTTTTACAAACCATTTTCTTAAAAACAAAAAAAGAATGACACGTTTTTAAATTTATGTTGGCATCATTCAAGAATTTAACTCTGATAATGGAGACACAAAACATATATTTTTAAATTGCACAATAACCACTTCTTTAACTTAAACATAGGCATGTTCAACAAAAGAATTAAATAAATAAAAAATAAATAAGAATGGACTGCTTGTATCGTAGTGCTTACATCAGAGATTTTAGATGCAGGCTGATATAATCCAATACTTGGTTTTTTTTGCTGATATCGGACTGGAAACGGGACACCCCTAAATATTATTCTGCTTCTTTACACTCTAAAATAACATTTTACTTTTGCTGTTTCTGAATTCTCTGGATGAACATAATGTGTGTCAGACTCTATTTTTACAACAGAGCTCCTCATCCAGCAGAATAACCATAAAGAAGACCTTTATAAAAACATTTTTATCAAGGATATCAGCGTGGAGCTAAAGTCCAGGGTGAACTTCAGAAAAAAGTCACTCCTGCCCTCTTTTATTGAAATACCTTTACCAAGAGAAAAGTCTCCTATGGAGTTTCAAAGACTCTCTGAAGTGTCAGCTGTTCTTTATTAATGTAAAATTTTAATTTCAGATCACCTACATTATCATCTCAGTTAATATTTAAGTTAATGTGAATTATGGATCATCCTGGCTCTAAAATAATTCTATTTTAGTCCATTTCTCAGCACCTCCTCACCCTCACTGCTGCCGTGGTATCTCCTCATACAGGTCTGTGTTTACCGATGCAGACAGCTGCTGGTTCATTTCCTCTTCATTCACAGAGTTTAACAATCCTCTTCAGTCTATAAAGACTGAATCAAATCCTCCTGGTAATCGTTCCCTGTACAGAATAATCCATTCTTCTCAGAAACAGAACTGGAGATAAAGACACTTCAGAGGCAGATTCACTGTCAGCAGATGGTTGATGGAGACTGACTTTGGTCTTTCTGAATGTCAAACATGGACGATGTCATCGACAGAGCAAGAGCTGGGTAACTTAAACCAAAGAAGTAAAGAGCCACAGCTGCCTTCAATCAGGGTCATATATGCAGTTTGATTACTAAGAGGATATGTTCACACTCTCTGAGGCTCAAACATCCTCCTAGTTTCACAGAGCACCTCTGATCCACCTGTATTCTCTCTCTGTCTGAGATGCTCTGTTTGAGCTCCTGTCCCTTTAATCCTTTCATGCATGAATTATTAAATCCTAAAGGTATATATTTTTAAATATTAGTTTTTACTTTAAAACGTTAAAAATCATGGTAACTGTTATGCTATTTTTTGTGGGACTTATTCATCTTTCCATTACAGTAGTAATTAAGTGAAACTTGAGGATCTAAAAACGCATCTTTGACAAACATTTAGTCAAAGTCAAAGTCAGCTTTATTGTCAAATACACTGTACATGAGCCGTTAAGCTAAGCTTGCTGACCGGACTAACGTCAGATGTCCGTATGTCTGAGGTAAAACTTATGTGTAATTAAAGGTGTAGTCAGCGATGTGGGAGAAAACGAGTGGAGAGGTTGTATATAAACAAATTTAGACCCGCCTCTCCCTTCATACCTCACCCCTGGCTCCACCCCCGAAAGCTGATGGACGTGCATCGTCATGGAAACGGCCGTAGAAACTGCGTAGCTGACCAACATAGCTAAGATAACCCCGACTCGTCAAACAACTCGACTGCCATAATTGATAACATCACAACAACAGTACATTCTGTCAGATTAGACAATAAGATGAATGCCCGACGGCTGTTACTGTTATGTGAAGCACCACAAAGCTAATGTTGCTTATATCCAGCAGACAGACGGCGACAACCGCGTCCATTTTCAGGTCTTTCAAATGGCAGAGTTCCCTCCGCCGCCAGAAAGCAGCACCAATGTTGACCCGGGTCTTCGTTCTTTCATGGTCATAGCCCTTCTTTTTCACTTTTCACTCCTCTGACCTTTTCTTTTGGGCTGTTTTTCAGCCATTGCTACTGCACCTATTGTATCTCTCTCTTACGCTAACTGCACACGCTACGCAACCTACGACTCCCCCTCCCCCCTCTGTCTGATCTGCGCATGAGTATGATCGCCCCCTGGATGTGGGGGGGTGTACCCTGTTTTGGTAACTCAGCCCGAGCCACAGTATTTACCTGCTGAAATTCAGAGCCAAGGCTGTGTATTGAAACCGGACTTTTTTTTTCAACGTGTTGAACGTGTGGTGACATCTTGTGGATGGAGAGGAGAAATACGGTGAATTTGACAAATAGTGCATTAGATTAGAAGATTAGAAGATTGCTGACTACACCTTTAGGTTATGGATGTGTGTGGCAACGATACCTAAGAAGGCAGAGATGGACACATCCAAGAAGAAGCGATGGTTCAGGAGGTTTAAGAGGCTCAAAATGAGCTATTAACTTGGAAAACCGGAGCTCTGAAAGACAGAAAAGCACTCTGAACCCCATCACTTTGTGGTTAATGGCTTTAGCCTTTTCACTGTCTCTGAAAAAGTTTTTACAGACGGGCCTTAGAGATAATCTAAAGTTAACTCATTTTATCCTGAAAACTTTTACCACTGAAATTAAAGACAAAGTCCAGTTATTAAATAGTGAATGGAACTTATGTTAGAAATACAATCATATGAACCAATGTTAGCTAGAATTAGCTAGCAATGTTAGCTAGTAATGAAAGTGAGAGCTTGAGTAAAATGAACCTGTTTAATGTAGATCATCTAATGATCCAAATACATCACAGGCCTGTTGTGTGTCTTATTTCATTTTATCAGTATTTATTTTTATTTCTTGTGTTTATTTTTGTTTGTTTGACTACTTTTTTGGTTAGCTAAAGTGGATAAACTGTCTGTAAGGTGTTTGTTGGAAAAGGAAAATAAAAACAAATAATGATTTAAAAAAATAGTTTTTACAGTTTTCAACCACCTGTTGAATGTTGTTTTTTAGCTCTAGCACTGCTAGCTACTACCGCGTGTTCTTTCAATATTGCTTCGCCATGACGATGACTTTTCAGGTGAGCTATAAGATATGATGTGTTAAACTTGAAGCCCTCTTTCCTCCTGTCAGAATTCTCACTGAACAGGTTTGCAAACAGAAATGCTGTTATTATCTTCTACTACTGAAGAAAGTAACCACACTGCTGAAGCAATGTTCACTTTTGGTCTGGCAGAGATGGGGACAGGCTTGGGTCCTTCCTAAAAGGCACAATAGATGATGTAACCAGCGCGACATGGCTTGTTTTGTAGCTATGCAACCTGCAAACAATTTCTCCAACTTCATTAATGTATCTGATCTTTTTATCGGATAAAATGTACGTATCGGGTCAATAAACATTACTTCATTTTTCTCCAAATCGGTCTGATAAATATCCTGCATCCCTACTTATTTTCCTTTCCTTGTAAACACTGGATTTTTCCGTGCAGGTTTTTCCACCTGGTCTGATAAAGTTTAGGCGATGGTGTGACTCGGATATAAAACAGTGACTTTAAACCAGCAGCCATCGTTCTGGAGGAGAGGAGTCTCTATTCTGACAGCACTGCAGAGACAGAAACTCTTGACATGTTGTTTCTGTTCTTTCTGTTTCTGGGTTGAGTAAAAATAAACTCTCATCATCAGTTCACCTGGATGTTCAGAGGATCGATCACGATCTTCAGACATCAGCGAGTCTCCAGCTCCACATAAAGTTCCTCTCCCTGACCTTCGATGGTCCTCAGCTCTGGATCTGTTCTCAGCTGGTCCTCCTCCTCCAGCTGATCTCTGCTCCTGTCCTCGGCCTGGTTTCTTTTTCTCTGTGATGTTTTTCGTGATGTGAATCAACAAACCGTGAAGCGTTCCCGAGACAAACTCCCCCTCGGGGATAATTATCTCTAATTTCTTTAATTTCTCTCTCAGGAGTGCTCGACTCGCTCTTTGTGGAAGAGTCTTCTGTTCCCTCAGTGTGGGCTGTGTTCTCAGATCCTCACGATTATTTTCCTTCATTTTTCGCCTCTATGATGGTAGCTTGTTTTTGAGCTGAATGTTTGTCCATTTTGACCTCATGAATGATCTGGTTAGATGTTGGACCTCAAGTTCTCCTCTTCTCCGATTGAGGTTATAATTTTAATCATATATAATAGTAATAGTTTCTAGGTGTAATGAAACGGGTCAACTCACGAAACATACGAAATACAAAACAGGGCTCACGATACGAAATAAAGATTATAGAAAATCTCCAACAGTAGGAAGTTGTGCAAAAATCTCATTTTCTTTATTTTCTTCCTAATGCAGACATACAAAAAATATTGCTGCATCAGTACAAAATAAATGCTCTACAGTGCAAATACAAACATAAAATCTCAATAAAATGTGCTTTGTTGTTGTAACAATCAGGATAAGTACATTCTTGAATGTACTTGTAGTGGAAAAAAAAAGAAAATGAAATGGACTCTCTTTTGGGAAGAATTGCATGTACATAAAAATCATTATACTAGTAAAAAAAAGTAAAGACAGATCCTGTCTCTGTAAAGAAAAAAAAAAACTCCAATAAAAACAAACACAACAATAAAAGCAATAAATAAAATTGAGCTTATACAGTTCCGGAATTGTTTGTTATGTGTATGTTCTCCCAGTCAATTCGTACTGTCAGTCAATGGTTTGTAACATTTCCCGAAATGCAGGCTTTACAATTGTATTTAAGGGCTGCATTTCTTTTGCAATGTAGCGAACGACACTGTGAGTGCACCATTTTACTCTGTTAAATTTATATTTACTTTGCCGACCAAACGCCTCGGTAAGCGCTGTCAGGACAAAGGCCCCACTGCGCCTCCCCTTTTTTGTTGCCACTACTTTCAAACAAATGCAACATATCAGCTCATCAGTGTTCATGAGCTCACACCTTGTTCATTCTGTTTAAAACTGAAATATTCCCACACTGGGGCTGTGGCAGCCGGCTTAGGAACCATCAATTTCGTGCCTTCATTCATATCAGTGTTTGTTTCCTCGTTACTTCTCACGACGCTCACTTCAGCTCTGTGTGTGTATGTACACGCGAGTGACCCTGCCCCAATGATTGAATGACTGACAGATGCTTACTCTGCAAAATCCGCTATATAACCAACGCACTCAGGTGTTGAGAAAGTTGCACAGAGTGACCCATCTTCTCATTCAGCCTGTTTGGTAGAGAGAAAGGAGGAAAACAAACAGGCATGCACGTGTCAATAAATTGAGGCCGGTAAACATAACCAAGGACGTTTTTATTTATCGTGCGGTTAATTGATTTATTGATTATTGTGACAGGCCTACCGTTGCTGCTTTGGGTCACTTGCAGTAGTTGTAGATTGTAGACACCCATCATATTCAAAGTTCTCGTCCACAACATCTTCATCCAATAACTTTCTTTACAGCTGCCGCTCATGCGCAGTACGGCTCGTTGTTTCAGGGGAAGACCTCGCTACTCAACAACTTTCTTCGTTCAGTTTTGTGCAAAATGGATGAATATCTATCAGATGAAGATGTTGTGGACGAGAACTTTGAATATGATGGGTGTCCTTACAGTTTTGAGCCAGAGTTTACAGATGAGGAGCTCATTGAAAGGAGGAAGCCGTACTGCGCATGTGCGGCAGCCGTAAAGAAAGTCTTCAGTTCAGACGTCAGCATAGTCACAAAAACATGGATGGAGCGACCCCAGACTGTCTTGGAGGAGTAGCCCGAGCGGACCATGATGAAATATTGGTGAAACTAATGAGTTATTGGACGATTAATGCAGTTTTAGGAGCAGCGCTATACATGCCCTATGTGCTAACATTATACGGATGTCCGCTGCTCGATTTTGGATCTAAATTTCTCCCGAAGCACTGTTTGGATCAGGAAAGCCTTCTGGGTGAGAGTATTGTTCTACTTCATTCTATAAACAATGTGAAAGCTGCAGAAACCGAACTTATCCTTTAAGGGGATCCAGCTGCACTGCAAGCTTTAATATATCCATAGTTCTGTTAATTTTAGGGTGATTTTTCTTTAACTGTCTTGTTAGCACCTTTTCTGTTACAGTTTGACCTTCTGAAACTGAGAATAACATTAGAGTGCTCACTTGTTGATAAAATATCTTAATTATTTTTACATCAGTGACATAAATCTTTAAATTTTTATCAATAAGCTCTGAATGTGCCAAAGTATCTGAGTGTTGAAATGAAGCTGCTCTCTATGATCTGCAGATTGAGATGATGATTATTTTAACACCTGCTGAGGAAGCTTCTGCACGCGCTCAGCTGCCGGGACCATCCTTCATCACAGACACACATGAGGAGGAGGAGGAGGAGGAGGAGGAGGAGGAGGAGGAGGAGGAGGAGGAGGGTAATGACATGAGGAGGAGGACAATATTCATCAGAAGTCTGTCTCCATGAATGTTTAATATCTTACTCCATCATGACCGTTTCTACAGGAGGGGAGAGGATCTATATCTCAGGTTCATACAGCTCACTGAAAATCCTGTTTCCATCATGGGACCTTCGGCCTCGTGGTGTTTTCATTACTTAAAGGGACAGTTTGTCATTTTTGAGGCGGGCATGTATGACACATCAGTCAATAATCAGTATATTAATCACAGGAGAAGCTTTTGGGGTTAAGAGATTTTCTTTCTCATTTACAAATATATTTTTTGGAGCTTCATCTTTGGTAAGTCCTTAGGATCAGTTTCTGGTAATCAGCTTCTATTTGATCATTTCTATGCAGCCTCAGCTCATTGTTTGAATCAAAAATGTATTTTTTATTGTTAATATTTTATTTATGAGCCTGTTGCACCTCTTAAAAAGTGGAGGAAATCAGCATCAGGGCTGGGAATGGCTGTCA
Organism: Scarus forsteni; assembly: GCA_036419115.1. Classification (NCBI taxonomy): domain Eukaryota; kingdom Metazoa; phylum Chordata; class Actinopteri; order Labriformes; family Labridae; genus Scarus; species Scarus forsteni. Next base: position 4,410,897 of record JAZDUH010000145.1, read on the forward strand.
TTTGGTTAATGCTGACGCCATCAACCAGCATTTATTGATCCAAAGATTCATTTTGATGTTTTGTTTGAAAAAGTCAAACCTGCACGAGTTTCCAGGCTCCTCAAGGAAAAACACTCGGCATCCCTGATATTAGAAGGCAATCACTTCTGAAGGTTTCTCTTGTGTCTGATGATTTAAATCACACAGAGATGGACACATGAAGTACTGCAGTTGCTTCTCTCCTGTTTGTCATGACTTTTTGTTGTCGTTGTTTGTGCTGCCTTTCTGGAGCGGTTTGTTATTAATTCCATCCCTAATCACCATGTGGGGCCTGTTCTATGAAGCAGGATTACTGCCTAGCGAGGTAACTTTGAGGGTAGGTTCCGGGTTCCCTGTTCTACGAGACGGGTTCACTTCTTAGCGAGGCGAGTCTCCATGGCAACGTACGCTGAACGGCTAACCTGCTCCGGGGCAGGTTAGGTTCCAGATTGAACTTGCCGACTATAAAAACCCCACCCACTGACCAATGAGCTCTCTCGGCCAGCTCCTCTGCAGGAGTAAAATCTGGGGGAGGACTCTCATTGCCGTAACAAGATCTTCAATGCCAACACTTCTGCTCCATGACAATATTTTATTGCCCATCTTAAAATTGTGACAGGAATTCATGTAGGGCTCATGTGGCCTACATATCACACAAAAAATGTAAACACGATAGGAATGAACAAATGAATGAATTCATCTTGTAAATGAATTAGACATGTCTGGTGCATGTTACAGTAAAAGTGCATGTTGAACAGTGCTATTTCAGGATGATAATGGCACCAAAGATTTTTTGTGCGCTATACTTATGCCTTGAGACTGTCAGCAATTTTCTGCCAGCACTCCTTCCGTGCTTTTGCAGCGGCGACGGTGTTGCTTTTGACGTTTATTACGTTTTAATTCTTCATACTTTGTCATGATCGCCTCCTGCTTCTCGTGTGTGAAGTATGTGGTCCTTCGCTCTCCAGCCTGCTCTGACGCTCCAGACTGGTCCATATTCGTGATTGGTCAGATGCGGCGGGCTCCGCATTATATGCGTGCACGCGCTCATTGCAAAGCTGGATCCACTTATGAGGTTGATAACCAGCGTTGTCAGACCGTTTAGCGAGCCTGCCAGCTACCGCGCTCAGTTCAGCGAGGTAGCTCCAAGGCTGTCTCGCTAGGCTGAACTTGCTTCGTAGAATAGGCCCTGGTCTGCCTACAACCATTTTTCTGAAAACAGAACAAAGTTACCATTCAGCCTTCATGTCCTGTTGGTGTTGATCAATCATTCTTTGCTGAATCAGCCTGCTCCACAGCAGCACTCACACAGCTGTGTTTACCTTCCTCCTGCATGCAACAGACTGGATTAGAACTGATAACAGAAACAAAATGAGTGAAACAGGATGTTTATTTGGGTAACAGCACTGTTTGAAGGTTGCTGCATGATGGCAGTGGATCCCAAAGTAACAAAACATGTTTATGCTAATCCAAGGCTATCCATGACAGTCACATTTCCTGATGTTTGTGTTTATAGTTTTAAACTTTAGAAAATGTTTTGTGGACACCCAGAACCAGTGAAAATTATTGACTCTCACTTTTGCTATTGCACCAACTTTAATCATTTAATGCCTGAAAACAAAAATTATAGCCAGAAAGATCTATTTTTTTTTTTTTTTTTGGAGCTGAAATGTTTGTTTTTTTTCACTTTCGACTGAAATCCTAAAAAATCTAAATTTCCATAAAATTGAACATATATATAAATTTTTGTATCTCATTTGATACATTTTGTGTTTTTGTCAACTGATGATCCACTTGAGGACATTTTTATCATCATCTGTTTTTTTGTAATTTGTTGATCATAATTATTAGATAGAGGTGTCACTGCTCTAAAACTCTAAGGGTTTTAGAGTAGTCATGTTTGGCCTAAAATGTTAATGTTTTCATTGTTGATGACTGATAGATCTGATGGCATAATTTTGATACTCACTGTTTATGTTGGCTGTAGAGTTAACCTGTTCACTCCCTAAGTACCTGATTTCAGGAATATTTGCATGCTTTCCAACAAAAAAGTAAAAAAGGTGAACTGTTTTCCAAATCCTCGCCTGACCATATTATAATAAAACCTCTCTAGTTTTGCTCTGCATCACTTTATAACAATAGTTCTTTGCAGAGATTATGTAATCATACTTTATTTTTATTTTTAGAGTTTTACTGCAACTCCAACATCATTTCTAAGAGATATTCACAATAAATAATCTTTTTTTATTAGGTGAGGATGACATTTTAAAATTATTCTGACTTCTATCTTCAGTTTCTTTGTCCTAGTAATACATATACTGACAATTCCACATCTGGACAAATCTCTCAAGTGTTACTTTTATTATGACACCACAACCTCTAACCTTTATTTAACCAGGAAAACCTCATTGAGATTAAAAATCTCTTTCACAAGAGTGTCCTGGCCAAGACAGCAGCACATTCAACAGTTTTACACAAACACATGCAGTCAGCAAACACAAAAAGAAGAATTCAATACATTAAGAGGCAAAAGTTACGATTCAGACAGCTTATTATGCTTGGATTGTCCACAGGAGAAAGATATAGTGCTTTAGTCAAAACATCTGCAGCCAGATGTGTCCGCCTCCAAGTTGCTCAACATTGTCTTAAAAGTGTCTAGTGACACCGTAGTTGTAGTTCATTCCAAGCATGTGGTTCCGCAAACCTGAACGACTTTTTCCCAGCTCAGTTCTTACTTTTGGAACAGACAATAAGAAAAGATCCTGAAGAGTGTAAGATGTTGTGCTCCTCTGACTGATGTAGGTCAGCAGGTAGGATGGAGTAGACCAAGAATACATTTAAAAAAAAGAATAATGATTCAAATAGATTTTGTGCTTGCAGAGATACACTATCTTTCTTATGAGTATGTCAATTTTGAGCTGAAGCCTGAAAAAAGGGGCTGAACAGGTTAAAATCATCAAAAACTTTTCCACTTTGCATCAGTCCATCTTAGATGAGCTCTGGCCCAGTGAAGCCGGCGGCGTTTCTGGGTGTTGTTGATAAATGGCTTTGGCTTTGCATAGTAGAGTTTTAACTTGCACTTACAGATGTAGTGATGAACTGTAGTTACTGACAGTGGTTTTCTGAAGTGTTCCTGAGCCCATGTGGTGATATCCTTTACACAGTGATGTCGGTTTTTGATGCAGTACCACCTGAGGGATCGAAGGTCACGGGCATTCAATGTTGGTTTTGGGCCTTGCCGCTTACGTGCAGTAATTTCTCCAGATTCTCTGAACCTTTTGATGATATTACGGACCGTAGATGATGATATCCCTAAATTTCTTGCAATAGCTGGTTGAGAAATGTTGTTCTTAAACTGTTGGACAATTTGCTCACACATTTGTTCACAAAGTGGTGACCCTCGCCCCATCCTTGTTTGTGAATGACTGAGCATTTCAGGGAAGCTGCTTTTATACCCAATCATGGCACCCACCTGTTCCCAATTAGTCTGTTCACCTGTGGGATGTTCCAAATAAGTGTTTGATGAGCATTCCTCAACTTTCTCAGTCTTTTTTGCCACTTGTGCCAGCTTTTTTGAAACATGTTGCAGGCATCAAATTCCAAATGAGCTAATATTTGCAAAAAATAACAAAGTTTACCAGTTTGAACGTTAAGTATCTAGTCTTTGCTGTGTTTTTAATTGAATATAGGTTGAAAACGATTTGCAAATCATTGTACTCTGTTTTTATTTACGATTTACACAATGTGCCAACTTCACTGTTTTTTTTGTAAATCTGCTGAAAGTGTGAGCCATGATATTCTCATGTGCAGCCACTTTTTCATTTTGTACTAAAACATGTACATTTGTTTAATCAACAATCAGGTGTAAAAATCAGACAGTGAGATGAAATATCAGAGATTCAGAGACACAGAATGAGACTGAGAGGCAGAGAAAGAGGAATGTAAAGCTTAGAGAGAGAGAGAGAGAGAGAGAGAGAGAGAGGGAGGAGTGTGTCAGAGCGAGCAGTAATCCTCCTCCTGGTATAAATGTGCTCAGCAGAGCGAGGCAGCCTCAGTGTGAAGGATGGGAGATCTAACGGCTCCGTGGTCCTCGGCTCTGATGACAGATGGAGCATCCTTCAGCCTGAGCAGCAGCACCCAGCAGGATGAAGACTGGTCCCCTCTGCCTCTGCTGCCTCCTCCTCCTCCTCCTCTCTGCACTCTCTCTGACACAAGGTAAGAGGGATGCCAAACACCTCGTAACACCTCCGCCGACGATGCTGCAGGAGAGTTTAGGAGAGAGGCGAGGACGCAGGGAAAAGTTCAGGCTGGATGAAGAAGATCAGATCTGTGGTAGAATATCAAGCTGGGTTTTGTTTGGAGGATGAAGATTCTGTTTTTTCTCTGGATCTTTGTTCAGGTCTTTTTTTAACTTTATGGGGATTCTGGTATTTTTTATCACTTTAAGGAGGATTTTAAGACGTAAGAAACATCCCCATCTCTTATTCTTAATGGTCAGAGTTGAAAATGACCTCCTTTCCACTGTGTCAGTTGTGTATTTGCAGACATATTTTCATTACATTGTGTGGGAGTTTGTTTGTCATGTTTGATTGATTAATTAGTCTCTGAAGCACGAGACCAGGGGTGGGCGATTTCACCTTTCAGCCTCAAATCAACATTATCCATCAGCTGGAGGGGCCACACCACAAACTGCAAGACATGAATCACTAGAGCTGGGCAAAAAAAACGATTAATTTGAATTATTTTTTGCAGAAGATTTAAAAAACTACCAATTATAAGTAACTGCAATTTTGAAAAACATTACAGTTTTCATGATGGTCGGCCTTGTAGGGTTTGCACAAGCACTTTTATAGGCTTGTATTTGTTATTTAAGTAGATTAAATATTGATCAGAGAGTTTCATGCTAATACTGTAAAAATACCTCAGCCTTTTAGTGTTTATGTAGACAAACCTGCCTATATTACATAATCAACCTTTTATGACCCAGACTTTGACTTTAAGAGGAAAACATTTAGACAACATAAAGGCAAAACTTGATTTGTTTCATTTTTATGTCACTGGGAGTTTTGTTTCTTTCAGAGAGGGAAAAAACTATTAACATCATAAATCGAGTGTTGTGGAAAAAAATTTGGGATTTTATTTCTAAGTCATATCGCCCAGCCCTACTTATCACTTAAAATATGCTTATTTTGCAGACAGTAAAGGTTTATTAAATGAACTCAAAGACACTAAGACAGTAAAAAACAATCTTTTTCACAGTGATAAACAGAATATTTACTAATTTTCCAATTTATTTGACTTAAATGTCATTTTAATTTAGGAAATCACACTAAATGATCCATATAGCAGATTTTATAATAAGAAGGCACCAATCACACTGCAGACTTCTTGCAAAAACTTACATTTATTAAAAGAAATAAAAGATTATTTTGGTAATATTCAGATTTATGATGTTTTAATGGCAGATTCCATCTTTTTCTCTGCATTTTACAACTAATCAATATTTCAAATGCTGCTGGGCTTCATTTTGCCCATCCCTGCACTGCACCAATGAAATGAATGAGATTTAAAGCTTCAACACATTTTAACATGATTGTTTTTGTATGAATTTAGTGAGGACAGGGAGTGGAGGTGAAGTTAAAAGTGGCTTCAGATGTTGGAGGCTTTGTTAAATTTGTATAATGTGGTTTGGTTGCAGTGCTTTTCTGTGTTCCAGGAGGCTGTTTTTGCATTTTTACTATTTAAACACTAATTTATGAAGAAAATTAAATCATGTCATTATTGTTCTTTCTGTTGATTTGAATCCATTTGTCATATTAACCTCCTGAAGTTTCTTGTTCTTTAACACTAAACAAAGTGCACAGAAGACAAAGTCTTAAGATATTCTTAATGCACAAGATATTTCTAAATGGTTTTTCTGTAAGTAAAAATAGATAGTTGTCACCACTTTCTTAAGAAAACCACACAAAAAAAGTTCTCATTGGACTTTTGTGGAGCCCATGGTGTATTTACGGCTGTTTAGAGCCAAACTGAAAACCCCTGCATCCATTATGGAGGGTGAACTTCATGCCTGGTTGAGTTTGACTTGTTGCTGTTCCCTTAATTACGTTAATGCAGAGTGATGTGTGATTGTGTGTGAGCTCATGGGCACTAAAAGCCTTTCATATGTGTAATTTAGCCGTCATAGGGATGTCCTGATGCCTCGTTTTCCCACTTGTTCAGATTTTTACCTCTGCAACAACAAGAGAAGTGAGGTGTCCTGAATTTAAGTCCTTTCAGTTTTAGTGGTCAGAAGCAAACTGCCTTATGTCTGTATGTCTCTACTCTGTTACAACAGTATATCTTAAAAATATAAACTAATGCTACATTTCATGTGCCAAAGACCTGAAGTTTGGACTAGTGGGTTTATAATGCAAACTTGAGGAATTGGCGAGACTAGGGCTGGGCAATTAATCGAAAATAATCGAAATCGACATTTAGACCCTAAAATCGAAGTAATTTTACTCATGACGATTATTTTGATTATTTGCCCTGTGTAAGTCACGTGACTGCACCCCTTCCATTTAGTCTGCCAACTTTGAGGAGACAAGCACCAACCTATCAGATTACCTGGTAGCCAAGAAAAATACTATCTCCATTGTTTGTGTACATCCTGAATTCTGTGTAGTGGACATCAAGCATAAAGAAGTTTAGTACTGCAGGAAGACCATGTTGATAACCATTAGTATCACCCCTAATTTGTTCCAGCGTAGCATGAAATAATAGTTTATTAATCGTAATCGAGGTAAAACCTTCAATTAATCATGATATTGAGATTAGGTAATATCGTCCAGCCCTAGGCGAGACTGTAGGTTTTGAATTGTGAGAATAAGAAACATGTTTGCAAAGTACAATTCACCATAACGCAGGATCAGAAGGAGCTATCTCCTCGTTTATTTTTACACATTCACAAGGACCCACTCTGTCTTTTTCGGCTGATTAACTTTGACATTTATGAACACAGTAAGCTGAAAACCATCAATTGGCTTGGTAACTAATTAAACCACAACACCACAAAGGGGCAAACTCTAAACACTTTTTCTTCATTCTGCTCCTTTCATGTTTGAGATTTTTCTTTGTTTATATTAAATATTTTATATGCTAACAGAATGAAATAAAGACCTAAACACTCATATCATATTAAGGGAATGTACATTATCCATTACTCATCAATCCGGGGTGATCTGATGTTTCTATTGATCATCAATGTTTTGTTTTATTGTTTTTTTTTACAGTCATTCACATACTGTATTTATTACAATCTTTTTTTGGCATCATCAATGAAAAAAAAATGTTTTTAAAGCCAAGTTTCAGTTTGTAAAAGTAAAACTGTAACACTGATACATTTTAAAGTCAATACCTTGAAAATTATTAAGAAATTATTTGTTTTTTGTTTTTCAAAATTTCTTCCTCTTTTTTAAGAGCAGTGCTAAAGATGTTTTTAATAATAAAGGTCTTATCATTGGACACTTTTAAAACATATACCAGTGGTTAGCTTGTCGAGATCCACTTTTTCTTGAAAAAATTTACTGTCCCCTCCAGAAAAATAGGCTTTCTGTTATATTGGTGGTTAATTTAGTCGTTGTGACCCCTACATTGAATCTTTCCAAGAGATTGAAGGCTCTTGTGTGCCTTGACTTTGTGCAGAGCAAACTGTGTTTAGGTGGACGAATACTGGAGCATGAGGTTTAACAGCGAGTTTAGCTCTTGTTGTACTTTTTTATCGTCACAGCAGGGACAGAGTGTTAAAGTGAAGACACACAAACAGACATGAGAGGATTCAGTTCTTACATGACAAAGCACCCTTTGGCATTTTTCTAAAAATGGGTATGGAATTAATTGTTTTTGTTTCTCTAAGGCTCGTATAAATGATCTACAGCTCTATACTCCACCCTGGGAGCTCTGGTATACAAAACAAAAGAGTTTTAGATGCTCTGGGTTTTGATTCCTCCTCTTGGGAGTTATCGGGTTGTGTAGGATCCCTCTTATGAAGCAACATCAGCCGTACCTTCGTGAACCAGCATCCTCCGACATGCAGCTGCAGCCTCACATCGCTCCACTGCGTCTCCTCAGAAGACTCTTAAATGAACACAGCTGCACTCCTGATGCTATTTTTGCTGTTAGCGGGACATTTTCACAGCTAGTTGAACACAAATAAAAAGAGAAGGCAACCTAATTAAGCTGAAGCTGCCTTCATTGCTCCATGAAGACCCCCAAAGTGGAATAATGGACCTTTGTGGGAGGTGGAGACTCTGCAGCTGCAGCCAAAAAGATCATCTGACAACAGAAACATCTCAACTCTGAGTTTCATCAGATAAATCAGGATTATTCCAAACAGGAGGCTCGCTTGGAAGCTTCTCTGAACTTTAGGACACATTTATGATCTGTTTCTGTAGTTGGAGCTTCCTGAAGTTATTTCATGATTCATTTCAGGAACTGCTGAAGTCTATCTCAGGGCTCACCAAACTCAGATTTGGGAGCACACGCCGGGTCGAACTTTACCACTCATCGTTACCTCAGCCAAGGAGGTTATGTTTACGCCGGTATGTCTGTTTGTTTGCAAGATTACATAAAACTACTGGCTGGATTTTGCTGAAATTTTCAGGAGATGTTGGTAATACCCCCAATTTAAAAATGATTAGATTTTGGTGGTGATCCAGATTGATGCCATTAGCGAATGATCACTTTTGTTCAGTAACTGTCTACCTAATAATGATATCAACATGATTCTGAATGCTAGGTGTGGGTTTTCAGACTCATGAATCATATAATGATGGTAACTTTATCACGGACTGTTGCTTATAGATGTAACAGACATTACTGAGCTACCTCGGCAGAGGTTTGCCCTCGCCAAGTGTTTTCCAGTTCTGTGCTGAAAACGTTCCTCAGAGATTTTAGTCCATATCTCCATGACAGCATCACACAGTGAGGCATATCCACCCATAGAACTGCTGCTCACTGGGTATTTTCTCTTACTCTGACCATCCTATAAGCCATAGAGATGCTTGTGTGGGAAAATCCCCGTAGATCAGCAGTTTCTAATGATGCGTTCCAGTTGTAGTCGGAAATTCCGAGTAGGAAACTGCAACTGGTCGTTCTTTGCTTTTGCTGCTACATCTCAAGGATACTTAAAGGGGTAGTCAGCGATGTGGGAGAAAACGAGTGGAGAGGTTGTTGATAAACCAATTTACCTCACCCCTCACTCCACCCCCGAAAGCTGATGCATTGTCATGGAAACGGCTGTAGAAACTGCCTAGCTGGCCAACGTAGCTAAGGTAACCCTGACTCGTCAGACAACTCAACTGCCCTTATTGATAACATCCCAACAACAGTACATTCTGGCAGATTAGACAATAAGATGAATGCCCGATGGCTGTTACTGTTATGTGAAGCACCACAAAGCTAATGCTGCTTACCTATCCAGCGGAAAGCAACACCAATGTTGACCCGGGTCTTCGCTCTTTCATGGTCATAGCCCTTCTTTTTCACTTTTCACTCCTCTGACCTTTTTCTTTTGGGCTGTTTTTCAGCCATTGCTACTGCACCTATTGTATCTCTCTATCTTACGCTAACTGCGCTCACTACGCAACCTACGACTCCCTCTCCCACCTCTGTCTGATCTGCGCATGAGTATGATCGCCCCCTGGATGTGGGGGTGGTGTACCCTGTTTTGGTAACTCGGCCTGAGCCACAGTATTTACCTGCTGAAATTCAGAGCCAAGGCTGTATACTGAAACCGGACTTTTTTTCAACATGCTGTCAGTGGGGACATCTTGTGGATGGAGAGGAGAAATACGGTGTTTTTGACAAATAGTGCATTAGAGAAGAAGATTAGAAGATCGCTGACTACACCTTTAAAGGGGGTTGCATCAGTAAGTCATGGTTTTGAAAAGATAAGTAGTAAAGGTCTTGAGCTTCATGATCATCTCTTGCTTGTGAACTCAATATTTGAAGGAATCTTTGAGAGATCTCTGCAAACATTTCCCCTCAGACTCTACGATGATCTGATCATGGTTTGAAGGTCATGTTTAATGTCTCTTACATCCCCTTCATCCACCCCAGTTTCCTCTTGAATCTATTTCAGATTAGCATTACTGCCACCATATTATTTTATTTATTGTGCATTATTTCTGAGCAGCACAGCAGTGGAGCCTCTTAAACCTTCATCAGATCAAATAACAAACCATCAGAGCAGATATGACCTCAAATGATCGATTATCTGAGTGCAGAACATTTAACATCTCATACAGTAAAACATTTAAAGCTCAGCCCGGATAATTCTCAACTGCTCTAAATGGACAACTGGTCCAGAGCCCAGACCTCCTCCAGGGGCCACAGCGGCCCCAGACTGACTGGAAGCTTTTATTAAGGAGTTTATTGTTATTTCATTAATTGTTTTTCTGTTGGCTGTTGTTCTTTGTGGTTTTAAAGGGGTTACAGCCCTGAATTAAACTGTCAAATCAAATAGACACACACTGGCTGGAAAGACTGCAGTCTGCTGCATCCTGAAGGAAACTAAAACAATCTTCAGAGTTTTTACATTAATGCACAGACTGTTGTTCTTTACACCTGTGTTCAGAAAGCATGGCATTGTTTTTGCTTGAGATGTTGTTGGAGGCTTTTTAATGTTGATCGGTGGCAGCAGGTGAATGTCTTCGTCAATGCTTTTGTGGCAACTTTTAAGCTTGTCTTGTAAATAAGTATGTTTTTAAAGATGCTATGAGGAGTTTCTACGTAATTACAAAAAAGTCTCACTTTTAGATATATGCCTGATGGAAATACACACTTTAAGATGAGTTTTATAGCATCTAAATAGGTTATCTATAAATGTTATTCCTTAGCTTCGCGGTCGGGTCGGACAGGGCTGGACTGGCCTGGATACTCAACTTCGGGAACAAGACAATTAAAACTAGAGCAAATTTATATTATTCAGACACGTCTCAGAGCACCGGGCTGTAAGTAGAGATATATAGCCGGCTACAAAACTACAATACTAAGTTTTCCAAAAACTGCTTGTTGTCACACATCAAAAACTACCGCTACGTAACTAGAAAGAGATACATTACCTCGTGGCTTTGCATCCTGTAAGTTGTTGAAAAAAGAAGCTGTAAAGCAATACAGAGTTCTGAGGAAGGTCTGAGCTGCATTCATTAGCATCACAACAAACACACGCTTTGGCTGGGGTCACGTCTTTACGACAGTCGCCGCGCGTGCTCATGGGTAGCAGAGTCTTTATGTCATCGGAAATAGATTCTCCTCGTAGCACCTTTAAATTGATATTTCTGATTAAAACAAACTTAGTTTTAGACCGCTGACTGATTATCGATCCTGTTGGTCCACATCTTAGACCAGAGGTGGGCTACATGCAGCCCTTCACCTCACTTAATGCTGCCCACCAGTCATTTCCAAATAAAAATGTAAAAAACAAATTTTAAATATGATGAAAACACAACAACAACTGATAAATATGACTTGCACAAACTGGGATAGGTGATACAATATTTCTACTAACTTTAGATTGCTGGTACATGTTTAGTTTTTTACAATTCGTTGGAGATTTACTTTGCTATGATTGTGTCTCTAAATATCTTATTGAGGCATTAAAATTATGGATACACTGAATATTTGGTGACAGAATATATTCGGCCAAATATTGCAAAAAAGCCATATTCGGCCTTCAGTGGAGTGAGGTAATAGCAAGGCCAAATAGTACAGTGTGACGCAATGACGAAATCAAATGTGTTATTGCGTGTGACTGTAGCTAAGCAGACTTGTATCTAAAGGACAATAGCTCATTTGTCGTGGGTTTATCCACTTCAGTGCACTTTATTTTTTTAATGCATATTTTGTTTTGTTTAAAGGCCTAATATGAATAAAGCACTTTGTTGTGCTTTTTTTGAAAAGCAAAGGCTACTAGAATATTAAAAAAATGTCATAATATTCAATAACCAATCACTTTCTTTTAAAAACATGTCTAAATATTTATTCTAAACTATTTATGCACTATTAAAAAATTGAGTGAACTACTTAGCCCCCGCATTGGATATTTGGTATTCGGTCAGGCGTCTATATTTTATTCGGCTTTGACTTCGGCCACAAATTTTCTTTTCGGTGCATCCCGAATTGAAATATAACAGATAGTATAAATAAAAACTATATTTTGAAACAATTATCAAAGTAGCCTAATATAATTGTGCTTCTAAAACTGGTAAATATTCTTTATTTTATTGCATTAAAAGAAGCCTAAAATGGCTTTAGTTGCATGTCATACTCATTTAACCCTGAATTTTAATCGTGTTTAAGTTAACCTATTTTAATGCTTGTATATTCCTTGTTTCAAGCTTGATATTTGCACTTTTTTGTTTATTTATATATTTTTTCTCACTGATAGTGCCGCACATTGTGTAACAGTGCAGCCCTCTTGGTTACCAAAGTTGTCCACCCCTGTCTTAGATAGTTTTTTGACTTTTGGCTCCTTCTGTGATTTAGTTTGACACCCCTGCTCTAAAGAGAGATTAAAAAAATGAAAGTTTATCGTGCTCACAAAAGAACAACCTTGTTGGCTCCAGATAGTTTTCTAAGGGCATGTGACTGTCTATTGTGTGTGGAAACCTTCTTGCAGCAGCTCAAGTTGGCTCACAGAGGTTTACAGACCATAATCTTATCTTATGAGACCGTATGGCATAGGTAGAGTTATTGACTTTCCTGAAAACAGAATAAGCCTGCAGAAACAATGGAATAACCATGGAGCTCCTAAAGCAGAGGCTGGCAAATAACCTCTCTGAGGCCAAATCTAATCCATAATTAGAATGTAATAACTTAAATATCTATTTTTTATGATGTTTGCATGAGCTCTGTGATAACTGCAGACCATCACTCTGCTGAATGTTTCTGTATCTCCCACTGAAGCAGAGAGAGAAAAGTGTGCTCTGTTATAACATTTGATGATCTACTTTTCCACGACCAGCCGCGATGGCTCCCGTGTTATGTGATATAACTGGCTGATGGTTCATGTATTGAAAATTTTGTGATGATGAAATCTTATAAAAAGAGAGAGTTGATGCTGCTGGATGGCAGCAGTCTGCAGATTTCTCAGCTTTGAGTGAAGTCTATCAGATCCACCAGCTCTGCCTCAAGTTTGTTTTGGTCTCCGTTCAGTTTTGTCTCTTCCAATATTACTCAAGGCAGACTCACAGCAATAAAAACAAGGATTACTCCATCTTTGAGACTAATGTTGGAAATATTGAAAGGTAGGGCTGTACTTAAGGTTAAAAGTGTTCATTTAATTTGCATTATTTCTTATTGATGATGGTGTTTTTGTGGATGGACTGATTGTGCCTCCTTAAATTTTTAAGTAAGAAATATCCTCGTCTGATATGTAAAGATGCTATGAGGAGTTTCTAAGTAATTACAAAAAAGTCTCACTTTTAGATATATGCCTGATCGAAATACACACTTTAAGATGAGTCTTATAGCATCAAAATAGGTTATCTATAAATGCTATTCCTTAGCTTCGCGGTCGGGTCAGACAGGGCTGGACTGGCCTGGATACTCAACTTCGGGAACAAGACAATTAAGCCTAGAGCAAATTTATATTATTCGGACACGTCTTAGAGCACTGGGCTGTAAGTAGCGATAAGTTGTTGAAAAAAGAATTTGTAAAGCAATGCAGAGTTCTGAGGAAGGTCCGAGCTACATTCATTAGCATCACAACAAATGCACGCTTTGGCTTGGGTCACATCTTTATGACAGTCGCCGCGCGTGCTCATGGGTAGCAGAGTCTTTATTTCGCCAGAAATTGATTCTCCTCATAGCACCTTTAAAAGAAGTGTGTTTAACCCTTTCATGCAAGCTGGCAACAACAGTAGACAGATATTTTAGACCATTTAGGCTGCAGTACCATGTCCAACTACCAGGTGGTAAACTCCCTAACCCTTGTCATAAAGGTCTCATATTTTGCTCCATTTCTGCAGTTTAACACCAATCATTGATGTTTTCAGGAAATGTTAGTGACATGCTTTGGTCCAAAATGCCTATGAATAAGAACAGTTGCTCACATAACCTCTCTGTTCAGAACGGCTGGTTTTGAGGGCGGTCAGTTTCATATGCTATTGAGCCAGAGCAGAGCAGTCAACACAGTAACTTACTGAGAATTCGCAATAGATCTGAAGTGTATCTCAAGCCAAGCGTAAGGTCCTGAACGCACATGCACTGCAAAAATTGTGCTGGTTGCCATATAACAGAGTAATTTGTTTCCCCCAAATATCACAGACTAATGCATAGCATGCTAACCATGGCCTAGTAACTGCAGTGGGACACAACTGCGACTTAACCTTCATTCCTGGCTAACATTAGTAGAAACAGAGGGATAATGGGGGGGATAAAAGACTGATTATATTCAGGTAACTTTTAAATGTCTCTTGACTGATGTAAGAATGCTCTTACATTAAAGTTTACCCTTCAGACGTTCAACATGTAATGAGAACACTGATGAACATGTGCAGTTACCTCTGGTTCACTTCACCCTGCTGTTAGCATTAGCCTGTAGCAATAAGCAAAATAAATACTACACAGCATCAAAATACTCAAATTTCCATCATCAGGTTTGGCAATTGGTTGTTTGTACTGAGCCTGGACTCAAGAAAAGTCTAGTTCCCAGTCCTGTGTTGAACCGACTGAAGCTGAAGAGAGCAGTTGGACATTATAAGACTAACACACCTACAGATTCAAAATCAAGGCAGATGGACTGTGTTCAGTTTCCTCGATTTTGAATCTTCAAGATAACCATGACCTGGATAAATGAGAATCTACGCAGATGACACACCTACAGGTTTTAGCCAACTGTAGCTGCTCATTCCCTTTAAAAAATAAAATTAATCCACTGGGCCCTTTGGTCCTCAGAGGCTGGTAGCCTATATTGAAGATATATGTTGCTGTTCATAGGCAACAACTGAGCAGTGACAGGTGTTGGGTCTAGACATGGCATACACCAATCTCTTGCTAATGGTGAAAACAACAATGGCAGAACTTCACAAAGAGTTCTCAAGTCGGAGGTGGGAATACGTAGAGGCAGGCTATTGTAAATAAAAAGCTTGTTACATAACAGTATATCCACAGACCCAACAGCTTGCCACATACCATGAGTTTATATTCATTTAGCCTGTTAAAAAAAAGGCTTAGTCATCTTCTCTCACATGTTGTAGACTGGGAGGAAGGACAAATATCCAAAAATTTGTCCAAAAGCCTTCAAAAGGTTATTTTTGCATTATATGTCCCTTTTAAGTTAAGTTAGACCTTTGATAGCCAAAGGCAGCCAATCAGGTCTCTCTTTTTTCTTTACGTTCAGCTTAGATACGTCCATATGATCATATCTTCACAAGAAGGTCACTGGGATCAGCAGGGTGGCGGTCAGGATGGCGTGTGAGTCACGAACAATAATTATCTCCTTTGGACGCTCTGGTTGTAATCAGCTGACGGCCTGCTGCTTAAATCATCGTTTCCAATCAATCAGCTGTCAGAGGGAGAGCACGCCGTCTCGAACGTCACTGAATCCTCCAACAGGAATTTCCTCGCGTGAGTCTTCTCGCTCCTCTGTGCTTGTTTTGGATCAAAAACCCACAGAGGGATGTGAGGGTCTTTTTTAGCTCCCTCCAATCAGTCTTCAGCCAATCACAGCTCGTTCTTACAGCAGGGTAATCCATTCCTTCTCACTGATCGCTGCTGCACAAAGCAGCTGAAACTCAGCCTCCTCCTTCTCGCCTGAAGCTTTTTTTTTATCGTGTGGGGGTTTGCAAGAAGCTCCCTGGAAGCTGAGGCGTGTTGAGCTAACCCCAGGGAGCTGCTGCATAACAGAGCTAAGACTCAAGTTAACTCCTTTTTCCATTTTTATTTCCATTTCAGCCATAAAAGAACAAGTCTATGATGTTAGTGGTCCTAATTGAGCCATAACTTTGATTCATAATCCACCATTTAAAACCAAATCTGTCAGAGCTGTTTTACTTTGGCCACATCAGTGTTGCTGATGCTGCTTATTTTAGTTATGCAAACTAGTCTTCAGAGTAGCAGAAAATGCTGCATGCACAGTGTGCAGAAATTGGCATTTTAGTGACATCTAGTGATCAGATTTTGGATTGAGCCTGTCCGTTAGTAACACATCACATCACTAAGTGAGGAGAGCTGGTGAAGAGCAAAAAGGATCGTGAACAGGGCATCATTAACAACAGTTACCAAGGTGTTTTTTACATTCATATTTGTAACTATTGTTTTGATAGATTGTAGTTCAGTTAAGGTGATGATTATAGGTTTTGTAAACTTTAGTGAACTCATATTCAAAAATCACATTTCGCTCTTTTTGTCCCCCAAACCCACCCTTAGACAACATGGTGGATCGTTATGTCAGCCTCCACAGAGGGGAGACCCACGGTACATAGATATAAAAAGCTTTTTCTAACTTAATGAAAATAAAACAAGTTTTACGAGGATGATAGCACACCTAGCTTAACGAACTTACATACAAATAGAAACATTATACCCATATTCACTGTTTCTGTTCGATGAAATGCTGCCAACTTCTACCCACCACACCTCTAATTAATAACACAAACTAACCTTGCAGAGCAGATGGACCTGCTTAATTCACTGTCTGAAATCATGTAGGTCCATTTCGCCGAATTCCAATCTCCTACGACTTCACTCTGTTGAAAGCTGAACAGCCCAATCAGGGGAAAGAGGTGGAGCTGCAGACATGACAATAGCAGGAATTGACTGCACATTTGAAAACAATGGTGGCTTCTGAAGCGGTCTATGTGAATGTGGCAATATCTGCAGTTTTATCAGAAATGGACTCAATTTCTTCTTCTTCTCCTGATTGGCTTCGGTAAGAGTTTGACCTACTAACTGGCTCCTTTGGTCGTGAAAAAGATGGAAAGGACTCCGAACCTCATTGTGATAATCGTGTCTCCGCTGGTTTCTCTCATTGACGATCAAATCAGAGAAGCCTGGAAGTTGGGGATCAGTGCTGGGAAACTGGGAGAGATGCAGGAATCTTCCAGACAATGCTGGTTGGCCTTAGGTAGTTGTGGTTACTCAGTGATACCTGGTAAAATCTGCTCTCCTCAGAAGTTTACCAGGAGAACTTGGTGTAGATTTTCGTTGACGAGGTTTGTGTCACATGTGAGTGGTAAATGATACATTTGTGTGGTACAGTTTAGTTTAAGACGATAGTAAAAGGACTGAAAAATAGTTTAAGCTAACGGCTAACAACAGGGTCTAGCTGCTACCTCATACTGTTACTTGATATGATTGATCTGTGATGAGTGTGACTGACAGAACAATCATCCAATCATCAGCTGCAGTTGTTTTTGAAGGTTCTGCTTTTCGAACAGCTCTTTCTCAGAATTACTAGTGAAATATATCAGTGACAGATGCATGTAGCTGTCTGGTGTGTCAGGTTAGACACAAACGCTATAGCCGACATTCAAACAGTCATAAAAGAGTTTAAAGATCAGGGAGGTTTGACGGTCTTAATGATCCCTAAATGAAGCTTTACATGATGCTGCAGTCACTGTTAACACTTTTTAGGAGCTGTGCTCTAATGTTTATGGTGACTGCACAAACATGCTTTGACATGTTGCTGTTCTCATTCACTTATCTGTCACTGTCTGTTGTGTTTTGCTGATTTTATATTTGTTTTGATCCTGTAACGCAGTGGTTCCCAAACTTTTCACAGCCTGTACCCCTTCCAACACTTGACCTCCAGCCATGTACCCCCAACTCTCATGCACTTATAACACAGAGAAAAATAAATGTTTAAGCCTGCCGCACTCCGACCTCCCACATTTTACATGCATAACATACAAATAAAACCTATTAAAATGAATTATTTCTAACTAAATAGATTGATTTACCAGCAATGTCAGTGGGCAACACCAGTCCCACTTTTGAAAAAGAAATTTACATTTCTGAAACATTTTCATTAATTAACTTAAAGCTTTAATTAAAAGGCTGTCTGACTGAACTTACTGTATGTTATTTTAAGAATCTTAGATAATTTAGGACAGATTTCCTTCTCCGAGATGCGTCAGCCTCTCTACCAACACTTCAGGCCTTTATAAAAGCTCACAATACAAACATTTATCAGTTTGAGCCTGAACTACTGAAACAACTGTTTAGAACTGAAAGTTTTTCACGTACCCCCTACATCACATCGCGTACCCCTGGGGGTACACGTACCCCAGTTTGGGAACCACTGCTGTAATGTGTCCTTGAGTGTCACTTTAAATGATAAAGTACTATGAGTATTATTATTGTTATTATTAGGGGTGAAACAAAATTTCGTGCCATGAAATTTCGCAAAATAAAAAAAAGACGAAATAAAATTCAAAGACACCCGAAATAAAAAACGCGAAGGGGCTCGTACATGACTAGTGATATTTACCCTCCTCACTTACCATAGCAAAACATTCGCTTCAATATGGAGGAAGACGTAGTGGAGGAATTAGCTGATGCTCCTTCGTCAAATAAATTGGTTGTGTGGACTTGTTTTGGCTTCCCATGTAAAGGACGAGAGAACAGTGAGAAGATTGCGGACAAAACAACAACAAATGTGCCGCCACAGTTCGCCATATACCGCGGCGAGTACAACTACCAGCTACTTTGAACTGGAGACAGGCAGCAACTGTATGTTTGTGTAAGTCTGCATAAAAAACAATATTTGATTTTTGCATCTACTGTTGAGTTGACAGAATTTGATCATACTTGAAGATCAGAAGTATATGCACTGTTATAGGCTAAATATTATAGTTCACAGTTTAGACATTTATAGGTCTAAACTGCAGCTCTGAGGACTGCTATTTGTTTTCCTTTTCATTCAAGAATGTACTTATCCTGATTGTTACAACAACAAAGCTCTTTTTATTGAGATTTTATGTTTGTATTTGCACTGTAGTCTAAATAAGGGGAACAAACTACAATTTTGTTTTTTTCAAAGAGCATTTATTTTGTACTGATGCAGCAATATTTTTTGTATGGCTGCATCAGGAAGAAAATAAAGAAAATGAGATTTTTGCACAACTTCCTACTGTTGGAGATTTTCGATAATCTTTATTTTGTATCATGAGCCCTGTTTCGTATTTCGTATCGTTTCGTGAGTTGACCATTTCGTTACACCCCAAATTATTATTGTGTTTTTTGCACCAGAGTCAACTGCGGGAAAGGCCTTTAATTGAAGGTGAAAGCATCTCCCTTAATGACATCATTAGGAGGCCATGTTTTAAACAGGCACTTGGACTTGGGTACACCAGTTAACAGAGACCTGGGATGCTCTCATGTGCTGGAGAATCATGGACAAGCTAAATCGTCAAAGATGTATTTTTCTGTCCAAGAGGCCTTAAACCACGAGACATCTCAGTTTGTTCTTTAATATGACGGCTTCCTCCTCACCATCATTTGTTCTCGTATCAATCAAGCCCGTGGTTGTTCCTTAATCCTGCTTACAAAGCCTCAGACAGCACAGCAAACAAACCGAACATCCTCAGTGATGTGAAATCAACGTGATGGGGTAGGACGGGTTAATCCGACATAATGGAGCGATTGGAATCCAGCAGCTGCCTGAGAGCTGTGAGATCGTTTTATCTGCTCTGGGTTTTGACATTTGTGTTAATAAAAGCGACACAATGACATCGATGTGTTTCTGTAGATCAGCAGCTGCAGGTCTATCCCTCGACCTCCTGCTGGCGATGACGGCTCAGTCCTGATCTGAAGAGACCTGCAGGTTCAAAGAGTCGTTTTTCCTCGTTGCTGCTTCGGTCTGGAGCAGAGTTACCTGATTTTGTCTGAAGGTTTCCCTCTCGAGGATAAATCGCCCTTCAGCTGACTCTGACCCATACTGCTGGAGGTAATCTGTGCTTAAAAATGATTAAATGTTGCTAGTGGCCGGTCGAACCATGAAGTGCAGGGGCTTTAATCCTGGAGCAGAAATTGCAGATTTTCCGTCTATGATCTTGGGGGCCTCCGTCCAGATTTTGGATTATGAATGGATGTTTGAAACGGCGGGCCGCCTGGAGCCTTTCCACCAATCGTATGTGGAGCAGCGACACGATGAGCTGTGCCAAGAGGAAGTCTGGCCTTCAACAGACACAACAAAAACATAAACCCTTAAATCAGTCTGAAATTTAAAAACTCTCTCTGCTGTCACAGCCTCTGAAACATCCTGTTTTTAATTTTACCTCGCTGACTTTCACCTGATTAATCCACATTAAGCCACATTACTTGCTCCACTTCATTCTCAGTTGGGGATGTTTTGTAATTTTTTTTCAACCTTTTAAATTTAATGACTCTAAAAATAAATTGCGTGCTGTTTGAGCGACCTCCTGCTGTATTTTTAGGAGTGGTGTTTATTTTTATCAGTACTCATAAAATGGGGATGTCAGGGGCAATTTGTGATTGTTTTTTAATCCTTTAAAGGGAATTAGTCTGAAAACAAAAAGTGTGAGGTTTCAAAATGCTCCATATTTCCAGGAGATGTGTGTATTTTTGTCAGCACTTTCTAAATTATGTCAAGCACTCCTGGAAAAACAGATTTAGGACATGGGCCATGTTTCATTAGATATTTAAGAGCTTCATTTAATCACAATTAAACTCATTTAGTAAAAGGTGATTGGAGATGAGCTTGCACTGTTCTACACTATTCTAGAGTTTCTGACCACTCCAGCTTTTACACCACAGGTCACCTCATTTCATTTTGAATCTACTGCTTACAACACAGGAATGTATACTTCTGTGTTAAGCCACCTTTCTTTTGAGGACACTAACTGTTAAAGCTTAATTCTTTACCATAAATGCTTGATGTTTGACTTCAGTTCCTCAACAGCCTTATTTTGTGCTTCATAAAGCTCCACACATGTTCAGTGGAGGCAGGCGTGGACTGCAGCAGGTCAGTCTAGTACCTGTTCAGTGGAGACGGGCGTGGACTGCAGCAGGTCATTCTAGTCCCTGTTCAGTGGAGACGGGCGTGGACTGCAGCAGGTCAGTCTAGTCCCTGTTCAGTGGAGACGGGCGTGGACTGCAGCAGGTCAGTCTAGTACCTGTTCAGTGGAGGCAGGCGTGGACTGCAGCAGGTCAGTCTAGTACCTGTTCAGTGGAGACGGGCGTGGACTGCAGCAGGTCATTCTAGTCCCTGTTCAGTGGAGACGGGCGTGGACTGCAGCAGGTCATTCTAGTCCCTGTTCAGTGGAGACGGGCGTGGACTGCAGCAGGTCATTCTAGTCCCTGTTCAGTGGAGATGGGCGTGGACTGCAGCAGGTCAGTCTAGTCCCTGTTGAGTGGAGACGGGCGTGGACTGCAGCAGGTCGGTCTATTACATTTTCAGTGGAGATGGGCGTGGACTGCAGCAGGTCAGTCTAGTACATGTTCGGTGGAGACGGGCGTGGACTGCAGCAGGTCAGTCTTGTACATGTTAAGTGGAGATGGGTGTGGACTGCAGCAGGTCAGTCTAGTACATGTTCAGTGGAGGCGGGCGTGGACTGCAGCAGGTCTGTCTTGTCCCTGTTCAGTGGAGACGGGCGTGGACTGCAGCAGGTCAGTCTAGTCCCTGTTCAGTGGAGGCAGGCGTGGACTGCAGCAGATCAGTCTAGTCCCTGTTCAGTGGAGGCAGGCGTGGACTGCAGCAGGTCAGTCTAGTCCCTGTTCAGTGGAGGCAGGAGTGGAATGCAGCAGGTCAGTCTAGTATCTGTTCAGTGGAGACAGGCGTGGACTGCAGCAGGTCAGTCTAGTATCTGTTCAGTGGAGACAGGCGTGGACTGCAGCAGGTCAGTCTAGTCCCTGCTGTTGTTACTGGAGCAGAATGTGTCTTCATGTCTCTAAAATAGTCAGGACGTCCTGGATGGCAGCATGTTGCTCTTTAAGCTGTATGTACCTTTCATGTTAGCCTTCACAGGTGTGCAGGTTACCCATGCCATGGGCACTAACACCCCCCATACCATCACAGATGCTGTTTTTTGACCTTTGCTCTGATAGCAGTCTGGATGGTCCTTTTCCTCTTTAGCCTGGAGGACAGCACGTCCATGATACCCATAAACAGTCTGAAATGTGGACTCAGATCACAGCAGACTTTTCCACTTTGCCTCAGTCCATCTCAGACGAGCTCGGCCCAGAGAAGCCAGCAGTGTTTCTGGGTGTTGTTGATATTTGTCTTTGTGCTTGCTAACTATGTTAACTGGCGATGGTTTTCTGAAGTGTTCCTGAGCCCACCTGCTGATGTCCTTTACACAATGATGCTGCTTTATGATGCAGGGCTGCCTCAGGAATCAGAGGTCACAGGCAATCAATGTTGGTTTTCTGACTTTCTGCTTATGTGCAGAGATTTCTCCAGATTCTCTGAATCATTGGCGATACTATAGACTGAAGATGATGAAATCTCAAAAGTCTTTGCAATTGTACATTGAGAAAAGTTGTTCTCAAACTGTTTGCTAACGCAGTTGTTCAGAAGGTGTTCAACCTTGCCCCATGTTTTTTTGTTGTATTATTATTATTATTATAATGAATGACTGAGCATTTCGTTGATGTTCCTTTTAAACCCAGTCACGACACTCACCTGTTTCTACTTTTTAAACACTTGTTTTTCATCCCAGTTGTTTTGGAACATGATGAAGGCATCACATCAAAACTTAAAAAGTTCATCAGTTTTAACATTAAATATCTTTGTAGTGTATTCAATTGTATGTAGGGTCTAAAAATGATTTGCAAATAATGTTATTCTGTTTTATTTACGATTTACATAACGTCCCAACTTCATTGTAATTGGGTTTTGTCGACTGGATTAGCTCAATCAGGTCCAGTAATTAAAAACAGCTGATATTAGAAGGCAGGCAGAAGTGATAAAGTTGCACAGAGTGAACAGATAGACTTTAGTCATCATCAAAAATCTGATACTGAGCATCTTTAGTTTATTTTGTTAGCTTAACTCTCAGATTTACCATCACTGTCTCCAGTTGTAGATCTCCTGTCATACAGCAGGCAGTTGTATGCAGCCTGAGCTCTGCCTGAGTATATCAACAAGCTTTGCAAGACCCTGGAGGGTCAGATGCATTAAAAACTAAATTTTATACGTGTTTGTGTTTATGTTTAATATTTCTTATTGAGCATTTAGATCCAACATACAATCAATAATATAATTCGACTCATTTTGTAGATATTGCAAATGTGGTTGTTATCTTGGAGTTACATGAAGCTTGGATATAAAAAAAGGCACATTGGTAATATTTATATAAGGTAATTCAGAAATAATGAAGTAGTTTAAAGAGCAGAAAATAGGCAAATACAGATAGTACAAACCAAGAGAAGGAATTAAACTCACCTACCCCTAGAAGAAATCTACTCTTTAACCTGCTTAGTTATTGTACAGTTCATGCTGGGTGAAGACTGTTGTATTTGGCCAGCAGATGCAACATGTGAAATGAGGAGTTTCAAGGTTTTATCAAGATGTTGAAGTCAGTCCTTCAGATCACATCTTAGTCTTTCCAAATGTAGAGTGCGAGTTAGAGTTAGTCTAATGTTTGTGTTTAAAGGCAGGAGCTCCAGTATGTCTTTAATCTCACACAGATGCTGTGAAGTCTCAGAACAAATGAGGCATATTCTTCTTCTCGTTTGCACAAACTCAAGTTCTGCTTCTAATGAACTTTTAATTATATCATAACTCTCTTCAAGAACCAATCTATTGATCGCCTCCAGCTGAAGTAAAAGCAGCACGTTCTACTTTTAGCCCAGAGGCTCTGGAACAATCCGCCAGAGGAAACCACGTCAGCTGAATCAGAGATCTCTGTCAAGTTTCTTCTTTAAACAGTTTTAACGGAGAGTCATCCCTGCGAATGAACTAAATTTAACGTCTTTGATTCCTTTAAAAACAGTTTGTTTCTTCCCACTGGAGCCTGAAACTCTTTTGACCTTCACGTGGAGATCAGGTCGGCCTGGTCCGTTTAGAAATTCACAAGAAAATGATTCAGAGAAAATGTTTTCAAACTGAAAAAAGACAGCCTTGGTTTACTTTCTATGAAGTATCTGCAGGTGAAAGTGTTGCTGCTAAACTCTCATGATGCTTTGTCTGCTTCAGGTCAGTTGACTGAGAACTCTTTAGGTGTTTAAGAAGAACTGCGTAACTTACTAAATATAAGTCCTACCTTTATTTCATCTAAATATTTAGATTTATTGACCATGAAAACATACCATTAGCAATTGGATTCATAATATCTATTTTAGGTCAGTAGTTATTCACGAAAATCACATTTTTTGTCATGGAGGATCCAGACTGAGATCCAGATCACTCCCGAAAGCTAATCATTTGTTCCTTGTCTCAATCCGGACTTTTCCTAAAAGTTTCATCCATAACTTTTTGAGTTATGTTGCTGACAGAGAAACAAACTAACAACATAAAACAGACACCGGCAATAACATAACCTCCTGGCAGAAGTAATGATGAATAAACTCATTCATATTAACCCTATAAAACCAATTGTATCGTATTTGATACATACTTTTATAATACCTCTATCTACTTAATATGACCAACAAATTACAAAAAAACCCATCTGAATACAATCAAATAAATGACAAAAATGTCCTCAAATGGATTATCAGTTGCCAAAAACACCTAATATATCAAATGAGATACGAAAAATCTAAATGTTGAATTTTATGGACATTTTGACTTTTATGGATTTTAGCAGAAAGTGAAACAAACATTTCAGCTCCAAAAAATAGAATTTTCTGGCTATAATCTATGGTCTTGGGCCTTAAAGGGTTAAGTAAATTCCCTTTATTTCAAGTCCGACCAGCGTAGAGAACATTTGTGGTTTATTTGCATTTTAAAAAATCACATAACATCTAATCCTTGTTTTGACACCAACTCTTTTTAATGGAGAGTAAACTTTAAGGGATTAAACTCCATCCAGAGTTTAAATTAACTCATTCATAGAGAGAATTTATTTTTTTTTGAGGTACCTTTTGTCACTGTCTGTGTCTTAGCCTTTTTACATTTTATTTGTGTTTTTTGCAAACATTTACTTCTCCAGATGTATTTTCAAAGCCGTTACTAGGGATGGGAATTGATAAGATTTTATAGAAACCAGTGCTATTTACAATCCTGCTAACTGATCCAATTCTTCAAAGATTTCCTTTTTGGGCTCTAATTTCGTAGACCAGGTGCAGACGCAGGCGCACCTGCCCTGCGCCAGCCTGTGCCAAGCGGACAGGGTGTGACCAGCGCACTTTGCAAGTTTCCTGCTGTGACAAGAGAGGCGAACTCAAGGCGCAGAGGAGCGCAGAGGAGCGTATCACGCTTCCATCCCTGCCCCTCCGCGCAAGTGCCAGAGGGGGAGGAGAAAAGGCGTGAGTGGGTTTAACACAGCAGAGTGCTGTCTTCACCAATCAAATGTTCGCCTCTCCTTGCCTTTAAATGCGCTGCAGCTGAGGCGCAGCGTCTGATTGGTCTGAATGATCCCCGCCACCGCAGAAACAGTGTGCTGAAAAGACCTGGTAGCGGAGACAGTCATAGTCGCTGTCCCTTCAGCAGCTGGGAGAATGGACTGGCCATCGGGGCGCGCATCACCATGTGGGCCAGGTCCGTGTTTATAATGCTTGTGATCCACCTGCATTCCTGGTTTGTCGTCACCAAATAGCAGAGCCTTTAGTGATATACTGTATACTCTCCATGTGTCTCCTCCTCATCCTCCTTGCAATAATGTACTCCATCTTTTTAGATCACGTTAAAAATAAAGACTAAAACAGAGAAATATGGGAAATAACAGGTAAATCCTGAGTGACATACATTTATTTTCTCTCTTTTTTCTTTGTCTTTTTTCTCCTTCTTTTCTTTGAATTTAATGAAATGAGAGAAGCCAGATATATACTCAGTATCAGATGTTAAGGCTGTTTATTGTTGACTTGTAAGATGTGCATCAAACTTCAGCTGCCGTCAGGTTAAGTTTCCATTATGACAAACGGCTTTAATCCGACATCAGATGTGACGGGACAATTAATATAGATACAAATGTATATGCTGGTTCAGACGGTTACATTAAATAGTGATTGCTGTGATTGCTTATTGGTTTAAAATGTGCCTGACACTCTGGAAACCTGCCTCTGAGGCTTTGTTGACGTGTGCGCACATGTGCGCCTGTCACCAAATTACAGCTGCAGAGGGTGCGCTTCACTTGTGCCGAGAATAGACCAGGTTGGAGCTGGTGAGCTTTCAGCGCACTTTCTGCACTGTTTTTGGCACGAAATTTTCACTGTGCCAACATGAATCTGTCGGCCTCTCCCCCTGGTGCGCCATCACCTCCCCCTGGTGCGCTGTCACACCCATCTCTGCGCAGACGGTCTACCAAATTGTCAAATTGGCAGCGCACAGTGTAACGCCGGGCGAAATTAACACTGCGCGGGGTGCACCAGGCTTGCGCCCCCTGCGCTGTGCCACGAAATTAGGGCCCATTGATTCCTGCAGATTTTCCATGTGGGCAAATGTTGGCCTGTAGATTTTCAGTGGCAACAATGTCAAGCACCCTTCACAGCATAGATAACTGCTTCTGCAAAGTTGCTGGTGTTTCCACTCACTTAAGGTTGTGCAGTAGGTGCCTTTTGAAAACAGTCAAGCCACAATTCTGACACTTCTGAACCCTGTCAGTGGAAGGAATTGATGAGGGAATTGATTAGCAAAACGAGATTATTGATTCTTTGATGGAGCTTGTGAAGAACAGTTAGACTCTTGTATATATTCCCACACATACACACACATTACAGGACCTTGCATAGCCCTCTCGTTGCTCCTTCTTCCCAGAAACTGAAGTTATTCCCATGAGCTTGCTGCACCTGCAAGGCCATCTGCTTCAGCAATCCCCCCACGTGGTACGCATAAAATGTTATAAAAGGGAGAAGACACCGTATTAGCTTCAGTTCAACATCTCAAACTGCTTGACACTCTGTATTGTTGTACTCCTTGCTGCAAGTAAAACTCCACTTGATTGCATCCAGCTGCTTCTCGTCATCTTTATTCTGAATTATGTCAGGTGTTGGTACGAACCTTGAAATTGAGCAATCTTAGGACTGTAAAATCCTGACAGAGATGTTAACAAATCTCACCTGGAATTGATTTTTGATTCCCATCCCTAGCCGTTACAGTTAGTTTTTCAATAATCGTTGTTTGTCATTTCTTAGTTTTTTATCTCCTAAATTTGATTGATCAAGATGAAAAATTCAAATCAACACATTTTAAACATCAGCTGGTATATGTTTGATGCAAACTTGGAATTTTTATGTTTATATATTAATGGACAGGAGCAACACCAGCACAAATGATTTCAGGATTAACTGTGATGCAGGAGAAAAAAATCACAAATAAATTAGACAGTATGTGTAAATGATTTTGGCCCACTGCTTCATTCCCATGGTGCTTTCAGAACCCTGTGGATGCTCAGATTAATTTTACCCCAATAGTACTGAGAATACAAATATAACACAAGAGTTAAAAAACAGGTTTTCGGATTTTATCACATTAACTGTTCAGATAAAATCGACTTTATAAGTTTTCATCCTTCATGCATACTTTGCTGTGGGTGTATTAAAGCTTCATCAGTTTCCTTTTCACTCTTTGTGAGAACACTTTAGGAGCTCTGACCTTCACATCGATGTTTGAATTTAGATCAAGAAAAATGTTTTTACGCTGTACTATCACTGTGAAGGTCGAGGGTTTGAGGTCATCTCCGGCTGTCACATGTTGATGTGTCCTTGGGTAAAACACTTAACCCTGGGTTATTCTCCCTGCTGCATCAGTGGTGTGTAAAAATGAAAGAGCGTGGGCGAGCTCACACTGAAGACTCCCCTCAGTGGGTGAATGTGAGAGCGAATGGAGGTGAATGTGTAGATGTGTCCTGCAGTGTGAAAGCACTTTGAAAAGCTTGTGTGCCATTGAATACCTATTTATGTTACCTTCACTTGCTTTTATGACTTCAGAATGCTCCACAGACATAAGTACTGGCTCTCATGTGAGTAAGTTTTCAGGTTTGTAAAAATATCCTTCAGTTTTGCTCAGAGTGATGGTGGTCTCCAGCTTTGCCTCCAGTCTTGATCTAATATCTCAAAGATGCAGGATTCATTGGATTTTTGTCCATATGTGACCCCATATCTGTTTTTTAATGACTGTCTGAACGGCACAAATCAGACCAGGACCACTTTCATTTGTGGTCTATTGACCACTTAACCCTAACCCTAACCCTACCCCCTAACCCTACCCTAACCCAGATCCATATATGATGCTTCTCAAAGCGTCCTCACTCTGAACGCTCATGTCACATTTAATCCAAATTTTACATTACTGGAAGGAGCCAGACATCACAAATCTGCTCTGAAGGAGGTGGTAAGCAGTAAGATCCAATGTAACCAATTGAGGAAACTGAAATCCCTCAAAATCCTAGGGCAGCATAACCAGATGCGCAGTTCCATATTGGAAATATTTCACTAATCCATCTAAGAAGGAGCCCTGCAAACATGTAACCTTCAAAAACAACAGCAGCTTGTGATTGGACGATCACTCCACTCATCAAACTCATCACAGACCAATCCATATCAAGCAACGCTGCGATGACCAGTGTTGGGGAAGTTACTTTTAAAATGTAGTGTTTGCTCGTTACCCGTTACTTCTGAAAAAAGTACCTTGTTACTTTACTAAGTTACCCTCTATGAAAAGTAACTTTTCAAGTTGCTTGTTACTTTTCCCTGACTTTTACATTGCTTGATCATGGACAGAACCCCATATCTGTTCCTAAATGTGAAGGCCTACAAAAAGTTCTAATACAGAAAACATAACAGTTTTTTGTGCTCTTTATTTTACAAAATGTCACACACCCTGTGGAATCAGAACTCCCCAGTGTTTCCACTTTGCTTCTGAAATAAGCAACCGGGTCGATAAAAACAAGCCCAAAATAAGCAACCTCCAGATATTTCCTTTTCTAATGTGATATACTACTTTTTAAAAAGAGAAGTCTATATAAAGTGTGTTAATTTTTGTCAACATTGCATTTCAATATCACAGCACTAAGTATCTATTCAAGAAAAGACCGTAGCTTATAACAAGCAGACCTGGCAACTTTGGCTCTGGAGCTTGCGCCATGTGCGTCTGTGTTTGGGGGCGTGCATATAACCATGAAATGAGGAAGAGGACAAACTACCTACCACAGTCGTGTTTTCCTTTATGTCAGGAGCTGGAAGGTAATCAGGGGGATACACACAGACTTAAGAGCCCCAAGAAGCAACTTCACGTCTAGAAACAAGCCCAAAAACCCACAACCCAGGGCCGTGACTCACAAGGTTTTTCGGCCCTTAGACACTTATAACGAGCGGACTTGGCAACGCTTGGCAAGGTTATATTTTTAAAGCTAATGGCTAACAACAGTTAGCCATTAGCCGTAGTGACTAACAGCTAACTAGGGCAAACAACAGTAAATATTGTTAGCCGCTATGTCTAACAACTAACAGCCATTAACTGCTGTTTTCCCTTGTTAGCCATTAACTGTAGCAGCTAATGGACATTAGCTTTACTACCTTACGACTATTGTTTCAAATTAAATCATACCACACAGATGTATCATTCAACACTTCTATGTGACATGAACCTCGTCAAAGACAATATCTATGAAGTAAACCTCTGAGGAGAGCAGATTTCGCCAAGTATCACTGAGTAACCATGACGACCACAGGCTAACCGGTTTTAGCTGACATTTTTTTCAAACACTTCCTGTTGTCATCACTTCCTGTTGTTGTCTGCTGCTCCCACAGCTCCCTCTGCTCCTGCCTCTCTTCCCTGATTGGGCCATTCAGGTTTAGCCGAGTGAAACAGTTAGACAATGAAGGCTGGCAAGATGGATTTCAAGAATCACGCAGGTCCCTCTGCTCTGTTCTAAAAATTTCTTGTGATGCTCTAAAATGACCTTCAAGAAGTGTCTTTATCATCTACTTTACCTCACAGAGTTGTGCTGTGTCAGCTTCTTCTATTATCATTACCAATCCATTGTTCTTATTATTGGCATAATTCACTTAATAAATGGAGACTGATGGAAACATGGTAACTAAAATATAATATTAACTTTAGGAAACAAGTACCACAGTTTTTGTTTAGTATTCATCAACATTGTGGACGGGTATGGAGAAAAAAAAAAGCTTTAAATTAAGTGCTTTATAAATGAAAGCATTTAACTGTTTATTTGTCCACAATTTTAAAAATGATTAATAAAGAAATAAACCAAAGGTTATATTTTTAAAGCACTGACTTTGAAGCATATATTTTTCTCTATACATGCAAAAAATGTGTACCTAGTATTATAAGGCCTACATATCTTGATAGTCCAACAAAATTCGTCGTCCTTTCTCCTTCATAAGTTTCTGTAATTGTTCAGTGGGTTCCCATTTATATACATCACCTGCTGCAAGGCATTATGGGACGTTCATTCTCCTTCCCTTTTGTAAAGGATGGTCCAGTGTTTCCTAAGCTTAAGGAGATAATAAAGGATGCAACGACCCTCCTTTCCTTAACTTTTGGAGAATTCAAACAGCAGTTGTTAAGGCTGACACTTAAAGCTTCTGGGTCGTTTCTTCAGTTAGGAAGATTCCTTACGAAAAGGACTTTTCAAATGCACCCTATGTCTTTTTATCACTTCGTCTGATGCAGGTTCATGAATCTTGTCAAGGTTTTTTTTTACATTTCGTGATAGGGCAGTTTTCCCCATTTCACATAATAGTTCAGCTAACAGTGTCAGGAATGCCTTGAGATTCTTTCTCCACACTCAGCACTGCACTTTCTCCGAGCACTTCTAGTTTTATTTATGTCAATGAAGTGTATCTGCTCTTGCTCGTGCCGTCCTCCTGGCCGCCATGACGCCTCTGCAGCTGCAGTGACGTGTTTGTAACGTGTGGTCCAAACTGGTCTGTTTGGACCACACTGAATAGGAAGTCTTGGCTGTAAGTGGTCCATTGTTACCTGGGGCATAAATCAGCGTGGACAATAGCTGATGGGTTTAGAGCTTCTGAACAGACAAAGGAATATTTTTGGTCTCATAGAAGAAGAAATGTTTCAGTAAATTATCATTCCTCCCTCTCCAATATCAAAAGTTCAGGCATCATACTCAACAGCTCACTTTCTTTTAAGCCTGTATCAGTAATGTGACCTTGTCTCTGTGTTTAAAGAAGAAGATGACAGACTTTATTAATCTATTCCGTCTTCTGCCTCTTATCCGTGGTTGGGTTGCGGGAGCAGCAGCCCAAGCAGAGAAGCCCAGACTTCCCTCTTCCTGGCCACTTTGTCCAGCTCTTCCCAGGGGATCCGGAGGTGTTCCCAGACCAGCTGTGAGACATGTCCTGGGTCTTCCCGAAGTTTCCTGTGCACCTCATCAGGGAGGCATGCTGATTAGATGCCCAAGCAACTTCATCTGGCTTCTTGCATCATGGAGGAGCAGTGGCTCTACTCCGAGCTCCAAAGCTTCTTGCCCTTTCTCTAAAAACCTTTCAGACTGGCCAAATAACCCGATTAAACCCGGAAATAATTGGCTCCTGTCAGCAGTTTAAAGGGTTTAATCAGCATTTCGACCTGGGTCAACTGACCCTGCAAGCAGTATGGGTTTTTATCGGCTCGCCTCCGATCGGCTTCAAAAAAAAGAAAACTGTGTTGTGATCCGTGCCCCTTTCCATTGTTTACGTGGCCGTGTTTCATCCGGCTTCTGTCATCAACATGATGACATCAGCTTGATGCGCCTGAGGAAAAAAAACAGCCACACAGCTTGTCTGCTGACAGTAGGAGAGGAGTTCCTTGCCAATTGTTAGCGGGTTAACCAGCATTGAAAAAACCCACTTTGGCCTGCTAATTTTAGTGCCCAGACACCCTGAGGAGGAAATGGTCTTGGTCACTACCCACAGCTTGTGACCTCAGAGGGTGATCCCTCATATGGACATTCAGTTCATTGCGCTCTGTTGTTGCTGCACACACAGGATTAAATACACAAACAGGTCCTAGGATCATGTATAAACAGAAATGTCAGAGTGATGGCCAATGAAGACGTTTTTAAGACAGCGGGCACCTCTCCAGCTACCAAAACAACTTCTCAACCCGACTCCTTTTGGACTGTGAGCCACTGCTGACCCACCTTCCTAATATCAACCATCTTAAGCATCTCTTACCCCAAACAGTCCTTCTGCTCTCGTCAACGAAAAGTATACTGTAAACTACAGCAACCCCCTCTGTTGAACACATCACTCCTTCCTCCAGGAGATCCACTAGTTGCCTTGTAAAGACGAGAAGGTTCTCCTTACATTCAAAGCCCTGCTGTCAAGGTTATAAACCCAAAAACTAACAAAAAAACAAACAGGTGCAGGACCCAAATGCAGATTGATGCAAAAAATCTTTATTCAAAAAAGGGATCAAAACTAAAAAGACCGTCCATGACAAAAACTTCCAAAAATACCAAAACAAAGTCACAACAAAACCGAACCAAAAACAGAAACTATCTTAAACTCAGTAGAAAACCCAACAAAGAGAACAAAGAAGCGGAGACTAAACAGACCAGGGGAAAACCAAACACAGGTGAAACAATCGCACAAGTGGAAGGAATCATAACCAGGGAAATACAGAAGGGAGGGCAGGAAAACACCACGAGGAACACAGAGATTTCAAAAGAAAACAGGAAACATGAGAGACCAGGGAAACAGGACACAAACCAGGATAAAAAAAACAGGGACAAGACAGTAAAACAGGGAACAGGAGGTCTAAAACAGGAACAAAGTACAAAATAAGTCGTGTCCTGACACCTACAGCTCCTATCGCTTTAGATACCTCCAGATCCAGACTCAGCTCTTCAGAGTCACCTTTTTCTTTTTTAAATGTACTTTTTGGTCATTTTGTGCTTTTATTGATAGGAAAGAAGGACAGTGGACAGGCTTGTGAAAGGGGTGAGAGAGTAGAGGAAGACACTCTGCAAACTGGCCACAGGCTGGAATCCAACCCGGCAGGCAGAAGTACGTATATGGGACATGCCTGGTTGCTAACCACTCCATCAAACTAGCACTCCTTCAGAGCCACCTTTTCACTGTAATTATGTTCTTTTGTGTCTTTTAATTCAATCAATCAAATGATGTTTAACTGGGTGTTGATATCAGGAAAGTGAAGCAGCTGAGCCTTTACATTACTCTCCACATGAGGGGGGCAGGGAAAAGTCTGTCAAACATCACTGTCTGTCACACTGTATAAACAGATTGTGTTATCCTAAAATGAACTCAGGGAACTGACTGAACCAAGCACTGGTTTGTCATTTTGTGCAGTCTCTGCCTTTGGCCAAAGACATAGGCAAGGCCTACCAAAGATCAGGCCTAACCAAGTGTTGTTCCAGATTATTGCCTTTTATTGTTGTGTTGTTTTTATAGCTGTTCTATTTGTAAGGTGGGAACTTGGGTACCTAGTATTTGTTCATAATTTTACATCTTGTTTCCTTTTTTGTAATTACCTCCACTAAGGAGAATATGTTTTTCGCTGGAAATGTTTTGTTTGTTGGCAAGATTACGCAAAAATACTGGATGGATTTTGCTGAAATTTTCAGTAGATGTTGGTAACAGCCCAGCTTAGAACTGAATAGATTTTGGTGGTGATCCAGATAATAGAGAGCCATTGTTTTTGCTCAATAATGGCCCTTTTCCATTAGCCCTACTCTACACTGCTCAACTCTACCCGGCTCTACTCTACTCGCCTTGCGCTGCTTTTCCATTAGCCCCAGTCACCTGCCCAACGGGGTGCAGTGTCGCTGTAAACAGCTGAGTGGCACTGAGATGATGTCATTTTGAGCGCGACGCAGTAATCTGTGGCTTTTTGTCACAAACCGAGTAGAAAAGGAAAGCAGAAGAAGGCTGCAGGTGGTAAGAAGAAATCCCCCTTGAGAAGCACAGGAGAGTTTTGGAAGCTATACAACAGAATGAAGCCGAGGACGAGAGCAATCCAGCTGCAAAGAAAAGACGTATAAGGGTAAGCTAATGGTAGCTACCGCTAGCATGCTAGGTCATCGTGCTCATGACTTATCGATCACGACATTGTCTGACCAATCAGTAGCCGCCAGTCAGTGACGTCATCTATTAGTATCAGTAGACTCAGCTTGCTTGGAAACAGAGCGGAGTAGGTACTAAAACTAGCTTGTTTTAGGAGGTACCAGGCTAGTGGAAACACGCTGCAAATCGAGTAAAGCCGAGTAGAGTAGGGCCAAGACGTGCTAGTGGAAAAGGGCCATAACCGTCTAACAATGATAACAACATGATTCTGAATGCTTGTTGTGGGTTATCAGGGTCATGAATCATATCATAATGGAAACTTTATCATTATGCTTATTGATGGAAGCAATGTGTGAGCTACCTTGGTGGAGGTTGTGTTTTCTGGTTTTAAATTTGTTCACAATCCTATCTCTTTTTTTCCTTTTTGTAATTTTTTCTCAGATTAAAGCTGTAACAGGACTCGTCAGATGGACAGTCCTACATCCAGAGAGGTTACTCTTCTTTATTCATTTTCATTCTTCAGCTTTGATGGTGAATTCCCATCTGAGAGATGAAAGAAATCTCCATATGGGTGTTGCCTGTTTTAAATCTGGTTCTGTCCTGACATTTGGCAGCTTGTTAGCCCGATGACAGATGTGTTTGCCCTGAATATAAAAGTGAGCCGTGTGATCAAAGGGGGGCATTAACATGAGGTGAATCTCCTTTATTTCCCATTCAAAGCAGCTTTTGTTTGGCCTGTGGACCACCATACGTAATGCAGTGGATGGGAGAGAGAGGAGCTGAATATGATTTCTTTAGCCTTTAAACTTTGAGCTGATGTGTTTGACTGTGGCTCCTTTTATCTGACAGCAGGTCAGCAGCTATGCCTCCAATATTACAAAAGACTTGGAGGGATAAGCCAGCTTTATCTCCTGCAGCAAAGACAATACAAGACATGGAATATAAAGCACTTTAGAGTGTACGGCCCTTTCTAAAAGCTAAGCTGCTGAATTGTCTTTTCTGTGTTAGTCACGTTAAAGTAGGGCAAAAGCTGCAGCCGTCCACATCCAACCATCTGGGGACGCTGATATCACTCCCAACTCCCAAATGTCTCATTCTCCCCCCCTAATCCCATTCCTAAATATGATTTCTGTCAGCATAATGATTGCTTTCTGTTGTTGACAGAAAACATTTTGATTCAGTTATCACTCTGCTTTTTCATCTCGCTGGCATTCTGATACGTGTTAATCTCTCTGCGGCCACATTGTCTGTGTGAGTGGAGGCAGAGTGGGCTCGGCGAATGGCTGGCTCTGTGGATGAAAAGCTCGAGGCAGGATTAAGAGGAAAAACATGGGAAAAATAATCTGTGGGCAGGCTGACGTCATGCCATGGAGGCTTGGTTGTGGAGGTGATGGCGGGCGGGCAGGGGGACAGAGGGCATCAGAGCGCCTCGCAGCAATGCCAGCCTGCCGCTCACCAAGGTGCCTTTGGTCCGTGTGTGACAGGAAGGCCACTCAGCTGCTGCACAGGAGGTCATACTACAGCAAACACACACATAAACACTCATACACATGCACATGCACACACTGACTCCAGACTAGTGCTGTTTCACTCTCACTAGTCCAAGCATTTGTGCAGTTTACTGGATATTAACAGGAAAATATTAAAGTAAATATAAAATTCTTTATGCAGATTTACTGTGAATGACATGCAAACTCTTCATCGGGATGCTTATACTGATATTTCTTACTCTAGATACTCTTCTTCCTCCTACTCTTTATTAAGATCCCCGTTAGCACCAGCAAAAGCATTGGTTATTCTTTCTGGGGTCTAACACACACACTCAAGGTCAGACAAAATACACACAACACAAACAAGCAAGGTTATCAACAAAAAACACACAAACCGTCATAAAGTATACAAACATATACATACAGAAGATAACCAAAATGGCCATTCATTTACAGGGCTCCATAGTGCGACCATTTTGGTAGCATGTGACCAGAATTTGTAAGAGTACGCCCAACTTTTTTTGTTGGTCGCACCGGTGCACCTGGGGCCTATTCTACGAAGCAAGTTCAGCCTAGCGAGACAGCCTTGGAGCTACCTCGCTGAACTGAGCGCGGTAGCTGGCGGTCTCGCTAAACGGTTTGCCGACGCTGGTTATCAACCTCATAAGTGGATCCAGCTTTGCAATGAGCGCGTGCACGCATATAAGGCGGAGCCCGCTGCATCTAACCAATCACGAACATGGACCAGTCTGGAGCGTCAGAGCAGGCCGGAGAGTGAAGGACAGCATACTTCACACATGATGAGCGGGAGGCGATCATGACAAAGTATGAAGAATTAAAACATGTAATAAATGTCAAAAGCAACACCGTCGCCGCTGCAAAAGCACGGAAGGAGTGCTGGCAGAAAATTGCTGACAGTCTCAATGCTTAAGTATAGCACGCATAAATCTTTGGTGCCATTATCATCCTGAAACAGCACTGTTCAACGTGCACTTTTACTGTAACATGCACCAGACATGTCTAATTCATTTACAAGATGAATTCATTCATTTGTTCATTCCTATCGTGTTTACATGTTTTGTGTGATATGTAGCCCACATGAGCTCTACATGAATTCCTGTCACAATTTTAAGACGGGCAATAAAATATTGTCATGGAGCAGAAGTGTTGGCATTGAAGATCCCGTTAGGGCAATGAGAGTCCTCCCCCAGATTTTACTCCTGCAGAGGAGCTGGCCGAGAGAGCTCATTGGTCAGTGGGTGGGGTTTTTATAGTCCGCAAGTTCAATCTGGAACCTAACCTGCCCCGGAGCAGGTCAGCCGTTCAGCGTACGTTGCCATGGAGACTCGCCTCGCTAAGAAGTGAACCCGTCTCATAGAACAGGGAACCCGGAACCTACCCTCAAAGTTACCTCGCTAGACAGTAATCCTGCTTCGTAGAACAGGCCCCTGGTGCTCCACGGGTGAAAACATTCACTTCAATCGCAAGCCCATCATCTCTCTCTCTCTCAAATCAAAAGTTTAGAAGTTGAGAAAGTACGTTTTGATATACTTACAAACATAATACAGCCTATTAAAGTTGACAAAAGTAACTGCAGTAGCATAAAATCCGCCAAAAACTGACAAAACACAGCGCCTGCTTCCTCTGTCTCTTTGTTTTACAGCAGGACCAGCACACACACGCACGTACGCACACACACATGCACACACAGCCCTCTGTAATCATCCAATCAGCTGTTAGTATGCAAATGAGCCTTGACGAGTGACGGTGTGGTGTCAGATTTCAGCACGAAGTGGTACCTCTGAAGAAGCAGCAAAACTGCCGAATTTGTCTTAGAGATTGTCAGATAATTAATAATTAACAACAATAAAAAGTAAAACAAAGTAATGTTAAATATAACATCTGTACTTGTTCCGTTCTTTCTCCTGTTAATGGGGAGTTTCACAGGCACAGAAATGAGTGTCCATGTCCACTGAGGACAAATGACCTGACTGACAGACCCCGACTGAACATAAAGCTGGGCTGGGAGAAAAAAAAAAGCCAAAACAAGAGAAAAAAAATCCAGAAAAAGCCATAAAATGTTCTGCCCTACATGTCGTTTTTAATAAATCAGTTTGAGAATTGTTTACTTTAGTGTCAGTTTTGTAAATACTGACTATAGTGTGTGAAGTCTTATTCTGGGTTTATATTTATTGGAAAATAAGACCATCTAGTTAAATATTATGTTGTTGGTTGTTAAAATCCGGATATTAATTTAATTTCTCAGTTCAGTTTAACACCTTAAACATTAGCACTTTTTATTTTACAATATTTTATTTAACTCCAGATGTTTGTTAAAAATTTAAATTTCAGTTCAGTAAAGCACTCGAAGCACTTTTATCCGGAAATGTTTTATTTTGCTTAATGTTTTAGTTTGTATTTGTAAATTTAATTCAGTGAAGCACTTTAAAGGCGCTTTTTTTCCTTTAATAGTAGCAGTAAGTATTTCTTTACATCTTATTCTTGTTTAAAAAGCATAAACATCATATAAAAGTTATGAAGATTGATAAAATGGTGACCTTATGGTGTTAAAGGTGACACTGAAAAATTTGGGTGCACCTAATTTCTGTGCTGGTGTGCCTTAAAAAAATGTTTAGGTGCACCGTTGCAACAAATGTTAGTCTGGAGCCCTGATTTACAAACATGGGGCAGAAATGAGGTTATAAATACAATTTAACACACCAAACTTACTCTAGATGCTTGCATAAAAAAGAAGGTAAATAAATCTGTGCACCATCACAGATTTTTTTTTTTTGTTGACCTGATTTTTGATTTATTGTCTCCAGAGTTTTGCCTTTTTCTCCTATGTTTCGTCTGTTAAAGCACTTTGTAATCATCTGTTTTAAAGGTGCTATATGAATAAAGTTGTTGTTCTTAGTAGTACGTGATTTTAATCCACATAAAACAGTTTTTATCTTTGTTTTCCTCTTATGTAATAAACCACATGTCAGTGGATCAATTCTCCCGTTAAGCTCTGTCCTGTCCGTAAAAACCTCGTGACAGCGTTTGTACTTTTTCACAAATGAACATCAAACGTTGCATTTGCTGCATTAGCTTTTTAATCCAGTGGTCACAGCTCGTCCAAACGCCCCGCCTGGTGTAAATACAGGAGCTCGGGGGGGTATTAGTGTGTGTGCTGAGCTGTCCGTGGGGTCGAGGTCGGCGCTTCACTCCACGGACGCTCGCTCACAGGGTGGCGGGAATGATTAACATGCTTTAACAGCAGCTGCTAACCTACACACAAAAGAAAAACAGCAACAACAAGGAACGTACATTCTGCTAAATTTAATCCTGTCCCTCTGGGGGATGAAGAACATTAAATATTCACGTGTCGGGAGGAGAATGTGGAGCGCTGAGCCCAAAAATCTGAACCAAACACTGACAGGAAGCTGTGTGAGAGTTTGCTCAAAGTTTTTGAAATATCATAATCCAGGTAAATCTACAACAATATTTCACTATCATCCAGTCGTTCCTCAAAGTTCATCTGTGCAGCATAAACTCGTCCTGTTTAATTCTTATTCAGCAGCTGTCAGTCATCTGATGCTCCCTGATGTGCCCTCATCCACGTTATGTAATCTTCTGCAGCTGCTGTTTGAGGCTTTATTATCTTTAATCCGTGATCATATTTGACCCCACCACCATCCTCTCACCCTCGGGTTTGTTGTCGGTTTTAATGAACTTTGAGTTTCAGCTGCCACCATGGTGCTTTATTTTTAGGCTCAAAGTGTCAGTATTTGGGGGGATGGTAAAGCTGCAGAGGAGCTAGGGGTTCATCGATTAAGTGTTTTCATCTTCAGTTCAGATTATTCCTAAATGATCCCCAGATGGGTGATTTAAGAGCAGCAGAAAGGCAAAGAAACCACATGGACAGGGATGAATGGGTTTCACTTACCCCCCTGCTCCTTCTTCCCTTTCTGTGTGTATCTGCTGTCTTTACTCTGTCAATAAAAACCCCAAATCCAAAAATATCTCTAAAAAATTTTAAAAAATAAAAGAAAAAAGATAAATAAGAATAAAAGACAGAAGAAGGTAAATATAATTACTATGTGACTCATTTAAATGTCAGCACTTATTATTTACAGGGGTTTTTGCTTTAAATGGACAGTGTGTAGAAATTAGCATTTTAGCAACATCTAGTGTTCAGATTTTGGGATGAGGCCGTCTGTTTCTAAAATATCACATCACTATTGGCCCTTTTCCATTAGCCCTACTCTACTCTACTCGCCTTGTGCTGCTTTTCCATTAGCCCCAGTCGCCTGCCCAACGGGGTGCAGTGTCGCTGTAAACAGCTGAGCGGCACTGCAGTGACTTCATTTTGAGCGCGACACAACAATCTGTGGCTTTTGTCACAAACAGAGTAAAAAGGGAAAGCAGAAGAAGGCTGCAGGTGGTAAGAAGAAATACCCCTTGAGAAGCACAGGAGAGTTTTGGAAGCTATACAACAGAATGAAGCCGAGGACGAGAGGAATCGAGCTGCAAAGAAAAGACGAATGAGGGTAAGCTAATGGTAGCTACCACTAGCATACTAGGTCGTCGCGCTCATGACTCATCGATGACGACATTGTCTGACCAATCAGTAGCCGGCAGTCGGTGATGTCATCTTTTAGTATTGACTCAGCTCGCTTGGAACCAGAGCGGAGTAGGTACTAAAACTAGCTTGTTTTAGGAGGTACCAGGCTAGTGGAAACACGCTGCAAATCGAGTAGGGCCAAGGCGTGCTAGTGGAAAAGGGCCATAAGCAACGAGAGCCAGTGAAGACCAAAAAGGATCATGAACAGGGCATCATTTACAACAGTTACCAGGTGAGGGTTGGATGATTGTAGGTTTTGTAAACATTTGTAGACTCATTTTCAACAATCGTGTTTTGCTCTAATAGTCCCCAAAACCCACCAGTAGACAACATGGCGTATCATTATGTCAGTCTCCGCCATAGACTGTAAAAAACATGGACACCATGTTGCTGGGCTCAAATTGAAGCCGCCACGAAAACTGCTCCCCCTGGTGACTGGCTGCAGTATAGGTCAAATTTCCGTCTCCCCCATTCATCTGAATGGGCCGTAGTAACTTCAAAAAATTAATACACCTCGTAGAAATATTTATCCCATCCGTATGCTGTGGTGATATGAAAGTATTATTGGGCTGCGTTTTTTCCAAGTCCTCTTTTTTCTGAAAAGTTTCTTTTTCATCAGTTATTAGACTTTAAAAATAACCGCGGTTTATGGCAGTTTCACAATGATTGTGTACGGCATATGCTGGGGAGTTTTGCAACAGTTTAAGACAACTACGTCCAGATATGGTCCAGATTCTCTACTGGCTGCACAATGGCGGCGCCCTGACGGGGGATATTATGGCTTCAAATCCGTTACATGGTAGAAGGCAGAGCCACGCTATCCTGTTCTTATAATACATCCATGGTCTCCACAGAGGAGGGGCCCACGGTACATAGATATAAAAAGCTTTTTCTAACTTAATAAAAAGAAAACAAAAGTTTTATGAGGATAATTGTACACCTATCTCTGTAGGATGAAACTTAAAAAACATGGAGAATTCACACATGCATTTAGAGAATGTGCAAACTCTACAGAGAGAGGCCCCACCCAAAAACCAGACAGAGAGGCATCACCTGTAGTGCCACTGTGCAGCCTTCTTTGGCAGTGGTTTTGTTGAAAGTTCATGTTCAGTTTGGAAGAAGGCACAAGTCCAGATTAGATCTGTTAGCCAATCATTTATTGACAATATGAGACAATACAAAAATAATAAAAATACTCAGCTGCTGAGGACTCAGTTCTGCACCTCACTAGGGATGTACAGACAAAGAGCCTTGAACACAGGCATACACAAGATCTAATACACATCAGGATTTGGGAAGTACCAACTTATCCCGTGTTAAGATCATGTCTGGTTTCATAAGCTATGTCCGTCAAGAAAGATAAACATAATGGCTAGATAAAGGTCAGACTCAAGGCAGAAGTTAAAGGATAAGTTTGGTTTTGGTTTCACATTGTTTATAGAATGAAGTAGAACAGTATACTCACCCAGAAGGCTTTCCTGATCCAAACAGTGCTTCGGGAGATATTTAGATCCAAAATTGTACATAGCACACGGGCCATGTATAGCGCTGCTCCTAAAACTGCATTAATCGTCCAAAAACTCATTAGTTTCACCAATATTTCATCATGGTCTGGAGCGACACAGACTGTAATGGAGGAGTAGTGTGAGCGGACCATGATGAAATATTGATGAAACTAATGAGTTTTTGGACGATTAATGCAGTTTTAGGAGCGGCGCTATACATGCCCCGTGTGCTACTATTATACGGATGTCCGCCGCTCGATTCTCCCGAAGCACTGTTTGGATCAGAAAAGCCTTCTGGGTAAGTATATTGTTCTACTTCATTCTATAAACAATGTGAAAGCTGTGGAAACCGAAGTTATCCTTTAAACCAAGAGTTCAACCAAAGTTCTCGCAGTTCTGCAATGCCACAGGACCAACTACAGGATGTAAAATTGGGAAACTGCCCCCAGCCCTTAACTGAAACCATAGTCCTGTCTAGCAGAGATTGCACCATTACAATTTATTACATTTGACCTGTAGAACAAACATGTTTGAATGACTGTTAGCATAAAATGACATTTTTGGATAAATGTTAGCATTAACTTGTATATAATTATAACAACTTAGCTTCAAATACAAGCAAGAAAAAGTGTTTTCATGCAGCCTGAATGAAGAACTGCTGAGGTGTTTTAGGTCAAAGTCTTTGGGCTACATTTTCATCTCTCTTTCAGGATTTCTAGGAATCAAACTCTGCCACAAAAACCTCCCTCACTCCTCTTGACTCATGGCTGAACTCACTGTCTGAAAACTTGATTCCTCACAGAGGAATAAAACCAGCAGGCAGAGCTTCTGGTTTTAGGAACAGAAAAAAAACTTCAGATTCTAAATATTGTTTCCCAGGCGGTTTGAGTTTTGCTGTGCAGTTTGGTATTTTTCAGCTCATTAGGTAAAAGTCACATGAACAGCTAACTCTAGATCTCCAACTTTGAAACATCTGCAGCATCTTTTCCATCAAATCAGAGCTGAGGAC
Organism: Scarus forsteni; assembly: GCA_036419115.1. Taxonomy (NCBI): domain Eukaryota; kingdom Metazoa; phylum Chordata; class Actinopteri; order Labriformes; family Labridae; genus Scarus; species Scarus forsteni. The sequence continues at coordinate 4,453,629 of JAZDUH010000145.1, forward strand.
ACTTCTGTGAATACCAAGCGTCCTGACTTCAGGTAGAGTTTGAGAAGAGCAGTAATGACTCGACGCAGAGGATCAGCAGGCTTAAGACGTTACAGGAAATCAATGGGAGCAGTCAGGGCGTGTGTCCTTAAGCAGACCTTTGCTTTGAGTCCACGTTTGTTCTGAAGTATTCTGCAGCTCTGCTCTTAACTCTCTCCGTCTTTATTCTCCAACTTCCACATTTCTCTGCATCTGCCTTTCTGTCTTCTTTGAGGAAATTCTCCATGTCACCCATTCAGTCTGAAAACGTGCGACAAGTCTCTGCATTCACACCGTCTATAGGGAAAATCTCAAAACGCATAAAGGTCTGCAAAAGGATTTTTATCCTCCATATAATAATGACCTTTTTAAAGAAGAAGAATCCTCTTTCTTTATCAGAGACGACATTTGAGATTTTGTTTTTCACAAGAACGAGCAGTACGGGGCATCAGACAGCTTTATGATGCTTGCACATTTGGTTAAAAACAAGACAAGCAAAGTGCTGATGCACTTAAAAGATGAAAGTTTGGTTCATTTTTTTGACAGACCGTTCATCTCCATCAGAACTGCTGAGGGATCTAAACAGCCGTCTTTACAGGACATAAAACTGATCTACCGCTTTAAAGGAGTTGGCCTGATTTGAAGCCCGACCTGAAAGATTGATGTTGGAACTGTTGAGCGAATAGTCCTCCACACTAAAGATTTGATTTGATTTATTTTGGATCCACCATTAGGTACTGCATATATGCAGTTGCTGTTCTTCCTGGGGTCCTCATATTATATTTTCAATAAAAAAATATCCTTTTGAGCATGACTAACATACACTGCACCCACAACATTTATACTATCCTCTCATAGCATAGCTCTGTTATTAACCTCCTGATTGTAAAAGTAAACCAATACCTAGAAATTAAAAAGAAAATTAGGAGAGACAACTCACAGAACTCTCCCTACCTCTTTAGATTACCAGAAAAGTTCACATCACTAGAGAAAAGAACTTCACACTGTTATCTTTCAGGCAACCCATGTGAACAAATACACCTTTAATTTTTTGTTGAAGCAACTTCAGGTATGATGACAAAAACATGAACACCTTTTTCTGTCCGAGGAGAGGAGAGCGATGGAAAAGAGACAGATGTAGAAATAGAAGAACAGTGTCTGAAACAAACTCTCGTCCAACTCAAAAAGTTCTCAGCGAATGTTGGTCATGGCTCCAGGAAGGAGTGATCTGAATCCAGATCCACTTTTGATGACTTGAGGAACATTTCCTACATTACATGCAGTCTTTAATCCTTTCATAAACAGAATATTGGCAGTAACCTGGTTATGCATGCCCATGTAAACACCAAAGAACCTTTTGAAAAACAGAACATGCTCATAATCTGTTTTTTAATAACCTGAAAATGACCTCAGGGGTTACTCTTTTTCTAACCCAAACATAGCCGTCATGTACGCTCCTTTCAGGTTATCCCAATATAAAGGAACATTAACTTGTGTTCTGTACATGTTCTCTAAGCAACGAATCTTGGTCTTTTAGGAAGTACTTGTTTCAAAACGGCACAGCTCCGGCTCCTTTTCCTGTCTCTTGATGTTCTCGTCTTCCATCAATGAAGAAACTGACAAACGCACATTGCGTCATGATGGCGTCGAGGTGTTGTCCATGTGTTACTGTTTTGTTCGGGATACCATGCACAGAGGAATAACCCTGTTTGCTCAAGCATGTTAACGGGTTATTCTGAATCACCACGGTTACATATTGTTTTTTAAAGTCTGTATTCATTATTCAGAATAAAATAATTTGGAAATTAAGTTTTCTTCTTCATGTTTATGTGCTTTTTATGAATACTCCTGATCAGTTTCTAAAGAAGTTGGATGCTGTATATCACTGTGCTTTGCATTTTATTACTGGTTGCAGCTATCACTGTTCCCTATATACTGTCACGCACTGTCCTTCCTTGTGTGTTTGTAGACTCTCATTGGCTGATTTTTATTTATATAATCTATTCTTAGACTTCTGCCTACATATCTTTGTTCACACTCGTGTAGAAACCCGAGCCAATATGGCCTGCAGGTCCTGAGAGTAAGAAATGAAATAGACAAAAAGGCTTTAAACTATCTGCCCCATCTGCCTGGAATAATGTGCAAAAGGACTTGAAAGTGACACATCTTGTGACCCTCGGGGAATTCAAGAAAATTATAAAACACAGAGAAATTAGCTTAATTGGCTTTTGATATTGCACTAGGTCACTCTTGAAATAGAGGTTTCTCAATGAGTATTTTTTACCTGTTTAAATAAAGGATATTGATAAATAATAATTCCAAATTGAGGTTTACATGGAAAACACGTTTACTGGCCTTTATTCAAGGCCTGGCAGTTGGGAATGGTTCTGATTGGACATGACGTAGTGACGTTTTTACATTTACCGGAAGAAAAACTCCAATTCAGGAGCGTCTCTTTCAGGGAAAACTTGTCCAACTTGGATGCAACAACTATAAAAAAAGTCTGCATTCAAATGTTTATGTCCATCTACTCTTTCAATATTTCTAAATCTTTTAAGGCTCCATTTAAATAAACTCGGCTCGAGTCCCTCACTTGCTTCAGGCGGCCTTCCTGTCCCCATCAGCATACCAGCCTCATAACAACAGGACAAGGGAATGAGCATTTATAGACCAACCAGAATTACTTTAAAGCAAAATGAACATATGCATGATTGAGGAAATATTTAATTTGGATTTAAAATCAGAATAAATCAGCCACTTACTTCAGAATTAAGTTTTATTCTGAATTGTCATTTTCATCAGGTATTAGCTGTCTCATGTAAACGGGATAAATGCTTCAGAAATCGGAATACTGTCTGCATGTAAACGTAGCCAATGTCAGAAAGATGTACTTTAGAATCAGAATCAGAAGGCTCTTTATTTTCATCACACAAAATGTTCAACAAGACTGGACAGCTTCTCCTTTTTCAGTGCAATAGATAGTTACATGAAAAACCAAAATAAAAGTAAGGTATAAAATAGTTAAAGGTATAAAATAGTAAGAAGTATAGGCACAGAGTATGTACAAGATAAATCCTACAGGACAGAGCAACTGAAAAACTATAAACAGATATTAGATACTAAGGATTAATATTGAGGATAAAAAATAAATATTTCTGTGCATATATGGAAATGTACTGCACAGGATAGCTGGATATTTGCTGAACACTTATCGTGCACATGGTGATTAATACTCAGATTATATTTAAAGCAGAGCAGAAGCAGCAGTGACAGAAACATTGCACATTGTACATTAAGTTGATGGCTGGGGTCGCTGATGGGAGAGTTCAGGATGGGGATGGCTGATGGTTTTAAGTCTGTTTGTCCTGAATTTGATGGACCTGAAGCTCCTGCCAGAGGGAAACGGGTCAGACCGCCAGGAGCCGGGATGTGGACTGAGCTCTGCTGAGGTACCAGGAGGTGTAGATGTCCATCGGGGAGGGGAGAAGGCAGCCAGCATCCTCTGTGCTGCTTTGACTGTTTGACTTCAGGGAGGCTTCTTCTCGATGAGCACTGCTCATCTCTGGCACCGTTCCCTCTGATTTTCTGTTTGGAAAAGTCGTCCTGCAGAGGAGTTCAGCAGCGACAATGCCAACCACACCCCTGATGTTCACTGCTGTGCTGCAGAGATGAAGTTTTTAACTTAAAAATGTGAAACAAGTGCATTTTTCTCAAAAATTAAGACACATTTATGACCACTGCTGCCCCTGCCTGCTGTGTTTTATAATGTATTTGTTATACTTCCTACTGATTGTCTCTGATGAGCATGTGACATCCCTAATTACAGAGCATGCAAAAACAAATTGAAGGAATTAATCAACAAAGTAACCAAAGATATGGATTCTTTAGGAGAGCTGTTATCAATTCTCAAATGAAGTTCGATTTCAGTTCCCATCTTATTTATAGAGTTGCTCTAAATGCTGACAAAAATGATCATGAGGGTGTGGCTTTGCTGGATCATCCAACAAAAGCGCGTCAATACTTTTATAAGTCTCTCTTGTCGTCTTCTTTGTAGTGATTTAACACCAGACCATCATGATCTGTTCTTCTGTTACCTTTAAGTCACAAAGAACCGTTGGACCGCCTTCAGCTTTGATTACAGTCTCACTCTCTGTGTCATTGTTTCATAAGCTTTTTCAATGTCACAGATTTGTCCCAGATCACAGCACTGCCCCCACAGACTTGGACAGTAGGCACTAGGCATGATGGGTGCGTCACTTCACCTGCCTCTCTTCTTACCTTGATGCTCCCATCACTCTGGAACAGGGTCAATCTGGACTCATCAGACCACATGACCTTCTTCCAGTCCTCCACAGTCCAATCTTTATGCTCCCTCGCAAACTGAAGCCTTTTTTCTGCTTAGCCTTACTGATTAGTGGTTTTCTTAAGGCCACACAGCTGTTCAGTCCCAGTCCCTTGAGTTCCCTTTACATTGTGTGTGTGGAAATGCTCTTACTTTCACTATTAAACACACCCCTGAGTTCTACTGTTGTTTTTCTTTGATTTGATCAAACGTTTAAGTGATTCACCGATCACCATCATTCAGGATTTTATTCTGACCACATTTCTTCCTTGAAGACGATGGTTCCCCACTATCCTTCCAGTTTTTAATAATGTGTTGGACAGTTCTTAACCCAGTTTTAGTAGTTTCTTCAGTCTCCTTAGATGTTTTCTCTGCTTGATGCCCATGATTTGACCCTTCTTACACAGACTAACTGCTCGTTGCATCAGCTGGAGTTAAATAACTTGTTTCTAGCTGAAAGATAATCACCCATGCAGTAATTATCCAACAGGAGGCTCAGACCTGTTTGTTTAGGTAAATCAGTGTATTTGATGTTTCAGAGTTGAGGCTGAAACACCTGAAAACTCAGCCTGAGAACATCAGCACAAACTCTCTGTGTCTTTTCTCTTCCGATTGTCTCACATGATGTCGAGTGTTTCTGTCGTGAAGAGATGTTAACGCAGCATGAGTGGGGTTTACAGCGGGGGGGCTCGTGTTGACTCAGCTTTAATCAGAGCTGAGTGTGGGGACAGGCTGCAGGCTGCAGACCTACACTCAGGTTTGATAACCCAGTTTGGGGGTCTCGCGGCCCCCCCACAGTCTCCACTTGAAGTGTGTCTGTGGCCTCTGAGTGCAGCCACAGCTCCACAGAGGCTCTCAGAGCAGATTGTAAATCTATAAAATGGTTATGTAACAGCTCAGTGGGGTTAACGCCATGTTTTCTCTGTCACAGGTTATTTAACGGTCTCCATCGACCCCCTGCCTCACGTCGTCATCGGCGACACGGTGACTCTGAAGTGTAACTTCCAAACGGACGGGAGCCTGCGAGAGATTGTGTGGTTCCGGGTGAGCACGCAGGTGAACTTAATGTGAAAGCAGCTGCCTGTCCACATGTGTCTGCGTCTGCTGAGTCAGCGTCCTGCTGCAGCCACTGTGTGTCCGAGTGTGAAATCTGTGCTGAGTCATGAGTCTGAGGAACAGCTGACTCATTCAAAGCTTTAACTTTATAAATAAACATAAAAGAATAAACGTCAACAAACATGGAGGAGCATCTTTCTTCATTTCACCCTCCGCGTTTTTGCTGCTCCTGTTTCTTTTGTTTTCTTTCTTCATGAATAATGAAAATTACTGATGAATATATTTTTATTTTCTCTATGCTGATTTTTTTTTTTATCTTTTGTGCTTAGTCCTAAAACATTGCTTGCTTTCATTTGTAGGTCTATCCATCCATCCATCCATCCATCCATCCATCCATCATCCAACAAGCCCTCTTTGTCCTTTTATCTATCCAACAAGACACACATCCACACACATCCATCATCCATCCATCCATTCATAGAAGTAATCCAAATCTATCTATTTATCTGTCCAACAAGCCATCCAGCACTCTACTTTTCCTTTGAGCTACCCAACAAGACAAGCCACCCATCCAACTAACATCCTTCCTTCTATCCATCATTCCATCATCCATCCATCCATTCATCAATCCGTGCAACAAGACATCTATTTATCTTTCAATCCATTCGTCTATCCAATGACCCATCCATCCATCTGTCAAGCCATTCTTCTAACAAGCCATCCATTCATCCACCCATTCATCCATCCATTTATTGCTCATACAAGTCATCCATCCATCATACATCCATTCATACAAGTAATCTATTCATCTATCTATTTATCTGTCCAACAAGCCATCCAACACCCTACTTTTCCTTTGAGCTACTCAACAAGACAAGCTATCCAACCATCTAACATCCTTCCTTCCATCCATCAATCTATCATCCATTCATTCATATATCCATCCAACAAGACATCTATTTATCTATCAATCTATTCATCTATCCAGCAACCCATCCATCCATCTAACAAGCCATTCATCTAACAAGCCATCCATTCATTGCTCCAACAAGTCATTCAACACTCTACTATTCCTTTGAGCATCCAACAAGACAAGCCATCCATCCTACATCCTACCTTTAATACATCAAAGAAGTCATCCATCCATTCATCACTCCAACTAGTCATCCATTCACCCATCCATTTATCCATCAATCAAGCCATCCAAAAAGTCATTTACACATCCATTCAATGAACCATCCACCTATCCAACAAGCTTCCCATTCATCCATCTTTCCAACATGCTATCAATCCATCAGTCATCCATCCGCCCTTCCATTAATTCATCAGTCAAGCCATCCATCCATTCATCTATCCATCCAAAAAGCCATCTGCTTATTTATTAATCCATTCATCTATCCATCTACCTGTCCAACCGTTCATCCATCCATCCAACAAGCCATCACTCCAACAAGTCATCCATTTGACATCCATCCATTCATACAAGTAATCCATTCAACCATCCATTTATCTATTCAACAAGCCAACCAGCACCCTACTATTCCTTTGAGCTCTCCAACAAGACAAGTCATCCAACCATCTAACATCCTACCTTCTATCCATCAATCCATCAAGAAGTCATCCATCCAACAAGACATCCATTCATCCAGCTTTCCATCCAACAAGCCATCCATCCATTCATCACTCCAACTAGTCATCCATTCACCCATCCATTCACCCATCGATTAATCCATCAATCAAGACATCCATCCATCCATCCACCAAAAAAGTCATTTACACATCCATTCAATGAACCAATCCATCAAGCTTCCCATTCATCCATCTTTCCAACATGCCATCAATCCATCTGTCATCCATCCATCCACCCATCCATCCATCCATTAATTCATCAATCAAGCTATCCATCCATTCATCTACCTATCCAATAAGCCATATGCTTATTTATCAATCCATCATTATCTATCCATCCATCCATCCAAAAAGCTATTTATCTTACAGCTATCAAGTCATCCATCCAACAAGCTTGACATACATCCATCCACTTCAGTGCTGCCTTTGTGTTTATCATAATTCCTTAAACATTTCCAGCATGGCGTCTGCCACAGAAAGGATTTAAAAGTCCCCTGATGGTGACTTTTCCACTACATCTATGTAACCCCTTTGGGCTTTTAGACACTGACAAAGAGTTAAAGATTCTCTTTTAAAGTCTCTCACTCTACATTTTAGGTAAATATGTGTGACGCTAAACTCAAACTATCTTATTGTGACACAGCAGTAAATGCAAATGTGAGTCGTTCAACTGAAATGAAACAGTTTCCAGCATTTTAAAGTGTTCAGACCTCAAACTGAATACAAATATATAAATGAATGACGTGGATGTTGCTCCTTGTTTGCCTCACAGCTGATAGCCAGAAAAAAATCTGCTTAATAAACTGAATTTAGTGACTTTGCTCCACTTTAATAAAAGGTTCATCCATTTATCTTCCTGGTGTCTCAAATACTGATTGCATTTTAAATAGATTTTGTCTTGTTACTTCTTTCTTTCTTATAATGTTTTTATATTAAAGTACATTTTATTGTTTTATACTTTTGTAAAATGAAATAAGAATTCTTTAGTGCAAAACAAAAAGCCATTTAGATACAAATAATTAAATTAAAGTGATGAAAGTAAACTCCACATTGCCCTGCAAATAGATTTGAAGAAGTATATAGCAACAGCTCATGTATGATTTAAGGAAAAAACAGCATTGTAATTTAAATCGATTTGTTTATGCAGTAAAAGTTTCCTTAATTCAGTTACCCTTTGGGAATCGTAACACAAATATTAATCAAATATGCTGCATTTAAAGCCTCAGCTGTAAGAAACGCAGCAGTGCAGGAGCAGATTTAAGAGAGACGGCTCTGCTGGAAATGAACATTTTTACTTATCATTAATTTATTCACTGAGGCAGTTTAATGTTCTTTACTGAAAAGTGCATTATAAGAGAGACAGAGTAATTGAAAACAGCATTATAAAAGGAAAAGTTAATTAAAAGTTGAATTAAAAAATCATTAAAATAGAAGAAAAGCAGAGAAATGGTGCATAAAAATCATTAAAGAAAGTCTGAAAAGTTTGCAGACATATGAGGGTAGAAAGTTTTTGCTCAGACTTGAAGGTGATTTTGATATAAATAAAAAGATTTAACAATATGATGTGATAAAATATGGATTTATGTGTGGAAAATAACCTGATGATTAAATTATTTACTAAATAAAACAGACAGTTAATGGCATCATACCTGAAAATGAATTAAATCTATATTTTGGAGCATTTCAGCTCTTTGCTGGGAAGTCTTTTTTAAAATTGAAGTGTAATTTACTACACTTGGAGGAGAAACTGCATGAATATTTATTTGTTTAGCTCAATAATATGAGATCTTTACATGCAAATTAGCCCTTTAAGACCCAAGACCATAGATTATAGCCAGAAAATTCTATTTTTTTGGAGCTGAAATGTTTGTTTCACTTTCTCCTAAAATTCTATTAAAAATCAAAATGTCCATAAAATTCAACATATAGATTTTTGATATCTAATTTGATACATTAAGTGTTTTTGGCAACTGATAATCCATTTGAGGGGATTTTTATCATTTATCTGATTGTATTCAGATGTTTTTGTTGTAATTTGTTGATTTATAAAGGTATTATAAAAGTATGTATCAAATACGATACAATTGGCTTTATAGGGTTAAGGTTGAAAAACAAAAAGGAGCATCAGATTATAAAATGTTTTGCGATGATCAGCTTATAATGAAGAATAATTTAAACTGTGATAATTGAGTGTTTAGTCTTTTGTTTGATTTAATTCCAAACTCTTTTAATAAAAAACTTCTTATTATCTATTTACATGAGGTCATCAGCATCGATTTTTACTCAAATGTTTGATCAAATTAAAGTTTCTTCCTTCCCCTTCTGTCATGTCATATGTAAGTTTCTGTTCTCCATTTAAAAGTTTCTTTATATTTACTGGATGATTATTGTTTCTTCTTCAGGTGACTGAAGGAGGAAACGCGAAGCAGAAGATCTTCACCTACGATGCCATGTACAACACCAGCTACTCTCACCTGGAGGACAACAAGAAACGGGAGGACCTGGTCTACAGGTCCACTGTCCGGTGAGACTCTCTCAGAAGGTCTTTTATAAAAAATCTACACTTTAGGAAACACTTGACGGGCTGTTGTCTTAAATTCACCAAAAATATTTTATTAGAGGAACTAAGTCTCCCAAAAATGAAAGCGACCATAGTTTTTCAAAACTAAAACATGCCTGGTTTGTGGAAGGAAGGGCTTTGTAAAAATATCATGTTGTAACATTACGTTTTCAGTGTATTTTGGATGTAAGTAGAAATCAAAAATAGTAAAAATCATAGCCTTAGACTTTTTCACATGTCAGCTCAGACAATTAGGGCATAATCTAGACCCCAAGAAATTTAGATGACAAATCATAATAAAATTTAAACCAAATTATGAAATAAATAGTAATACTTCTGAAATAAAAATTCCCAATTCTGAGATGAAAAAGTAATATATTTGAGAATAAACATTGGAATTATGAGATAGAAAGTCAAACTTATGTGATTAAATATCAAAATTCATGACTGTGAGTTAAAAATGTAAGCCTATTTAATTTTAAAAAGTCAAATTTATGAAATTATTATTCAGAAATATTAGACAAAGGCAAACTATTGCAATAAGTGGTCAAAATTATTTCAATTAAAGTCACGATTTTAAGAGAAACTTACAATTACAAGATATAAAGTCAATCTTACAAGACAGAAAGTTAAATGCATTTATTATGTAAACATATTTATGAAATTAACGTTTCCAAATATGAGATAAAGTCAACATTAATTTATAAATGTCAACATTATGACATAAAACTTCATATTTATTCAATTTAACATTAAAGATAAACAGTAAAGTTATGTGGCATAAAGTCAGAATTATTATTATTATCTTCAAAAAAATTAAATAAATAATCAAGTTTGTGGAAAAATTAAAATGTAATACAAAATAAGTCAAAATAAACACATAAATATTCATAATAACAAGATTTCGAATCCCCTTGTCTCCCATTTTCTCCTTTTTAACTTTAAATCTTGATATTAAACCGATAATTATCAGTTTTTAATCTATTTTTTTCAGTTGGTTTCTCTTTTTGTTTTGTGTTTTAAATGCAGAAATTGATTTTTTTGCTATAACATGTTCATTTCTCCAATTATTCACATTTTAAACTGAACTTACTTTGCCTTTTTTTAATCCATATTCAATTTGATGAATTAAGTCTTCCCTCTACCATCATATTTCCCAGAACAATATTATTTTTTGTTTTAAAGAGTCTCATATTTGCTTGTGCGTGTTTTCAAAGGCCCCCTGAGGTACAGATGGCAGACGAAGTTATGATTTAAACAGTCAGAGTTATGCGGTACAAGTCAGAATTGTGAGGTACAAATCTTCAAATTAATAATATAAGAAACTAATGTTTGTGGAAAAAGTGAAATGTAATACAAAGGAAGTCTTAATCAACACATAAAAAATCAAAATAACAAGGTTTCACATCCCTATATCTCACAATTTTTACTTTTTATCTTTAAATCTTGATATTAAACCGATAATTATCAATTTTTAATTCTTTTTTCTTTAGTTGGGTACTCTTTTTATTTTGTTTTTTAAAAGCAGAAATTGACTTTTTTTGCTGCACATGTTCATTTCTCCAATAATTCACATCTTAAACTGAACTTACTTTGCTTTTTTAATCCATATTCATTTTGTTAAAGGGACTGTGAGGAGTTTCTTAGTAATTGCAAAAAAGTCTCACTTTTAGATATATGCCTGATGGAAATACACACTTTAAGATGAGTTTTATAGCATCAAAATAGGTTATCTATAAATGCTATTCTTTAGTTTCACTGTCGGGTCGGACAGGGCTGGACTGGCCTGGATACTCAACTTCAGGAACAAGACAATTAAAACTAGAGCAAATTTATATTATTCAGACACGTCTTAGAGCACCGGGCTGTAAGTAGTGATATATAGCCGGCTACAAAACTACGATACTAAGTTTTCCAAAAATTGCTTGTTGTCACACATCAAAAACTACCGCTACGTAACTAGAAAGAGATACATTACCTCGTGGCTTTACATCCTGTAAGTTGTTGAAAAAAGAAGTTGTAAAGCAATGCAGAGTTCTGAGGAAGGTCAGAGCTGCATTCATTAGCATCACAACAAACACACGCTTTGGCTTCGGTAACGTATTTTGGTGCGTTCCCATTGTAGTCAGAAGTAGGAATTTCTGAGTTCCGAGTAGGAAACTGCAACTGGAACGCCCCCTGAAGTCTGAATTTCCTCCTGGGAACTTGGTGAAACCTCGCCACCCCTGAGTTGACAATGGAAGATGGATGCCCCCAGTGTGAACAGTTATTTAGCTCCTGTAATAATCAATTTATTTGCACTTCTGACTGGGGTGTGTCGCTCTAGATCAGCTGTATACATAGTATTGTTAGACTTATATTTACAAAAATGTTGCCATAGTGATAATCACATTCTTCATGTGATATTTGTGGACAACAACGCAGGGCGTGCTAACAACAGCCAACAATAGCCTGGTAGATCGGCATGTTTTTTTCCAAATTCAACTGGAACACAGCGTTACGACAGTCGCTGTGAGTGCTCATGGGTAGCGGAGTCTTAATGTCGCCGGTAAAAGATTCTCCTCATAGCACCTTTGACTGATAATTATGACTTTCTAATCTATTTTTTTTGGTTGGTTACTCCTTTTATTTTGTGTTTTAAATGCAGAAATTTACTTTTTTGCTACATGTTCATTTTTCCAATTATTCCCATTTTAAACTGAACTTACTTTGCTTTTTTAATCCATATTCATTTTGTTAAATTGATTAAGTCTTCCCTCTCTCATCATATTTCTCAGACCGTCATATTTTTTGTTTTAAAGTGTCTCATATTTGCTTGCGCGTGTTTTCAAAGGCTCCCTGAGGTACAGATGGAGGACGACGGCCTGTACGAGTGTCACGTTGGGATTTACGACCGCAGCTCCAGAGACAAAGTGATCCTGGCCTCGGGCAGCATCATCCTCACCGTCATAGGTGCGTTTTTATGTCTGAGGTCGGCCTGTGAATATTAACAACATAATAATGGAGAGAGAGAGACTCATTAGGATTCACCCTGCAGGTGTCTGCGTCGTGAAATCTGTTTTATGGTCACTTTTAACGACCAAAGTTTGCAGACTTGTAATTCTTTTCATGCAGAAATGATAAAAATCTGAAATCTGACCCTCAGAGAAGCGCCCAGCTGGCTCACTGCTTTGATGAAACGCGGGTTAAACTGATCTTCACACTCTGATCCCCCCCTCCTTCATGCTGAGTCATCATTTAACCCTGATTTTCCTCCATTAACACACTTCACGCCTCTCCGGCATCGATAAATCACAGCTTCCTCCGTGTTTGAACTCTCCCCACAGTGCCTCCAAAGTCCATCTCGGTGGTGGCCGCCAACAGCCCGGCTCCTTTCAGCCGCTACGAGGCCCAGAACTTCACTCTGGTCTGCATTGTTACAGGAGCAAAGCCGGCCCCGGTGGTGAGATCCAAACTTTTCCTCCACTTGTATTTATTTATCTCTCTGTGGGGACTCACTCGCTGAAAATGGAGTCACTGCAGGATGTAAGAAGCTGTTTTATTGTGAGGAGGGGAGGATGAGTTTTGTTTGCTTAAACATGAAACAGAAAATTCCCAGAACACTGAAGCTGCAGCTGAACCCTCTGCACCCTGTCTGACCTTTGAGGAGAAGCACCGAGCGCTGATATCTGAGCTTTGTTTCATCACATATGCAGCTTTGCTCTAATCCCATCCAAGAGAGGCAATGCAATCACAGCCCTGATAACATTCTGCTTTATTTCATTTCCTCTCTTCGTCCTCTTCACTGTACTACAGCTCCATTTGTCCAAAAATTGCTTTTACATACAGCAGCAGGTCATTACAGGGATCTATGGGCTTAAGCTGGAGCATCTATACTTACATATCTGTAAATGCAGCAGGACGTAGAAAAGCTCCTGTAGTGGTTTTGAATGGGATTCATTTACTCTCAGAGATAACGTCATCTGTAAATGACCAGGTTCACCACAAACACAGGTGATAAAAACATGTCAGATCAGGCAGAGCTCTGGTTTTCATAGACTTATTAACATATTTTCAATTGAGGGGCAACATTGTTCCTGCAAATATAGATACTGTTGGTTAAAATGATGTTTCTTTTAAGCTTAGATGGCCATTGGTGAGTGCTAGGGGTGCTAGAAATAACCCTTTAATCCAAGGGCGTAGGTTTGATTTTGACATTGGTGGGGACATAAAAGTGCTCCAAGGCAGCACCCCTGAAAGTTGACGTGTTTTACATTTATGACTGTTAATTCACATCATGTAGAGCCGATCAAACAAACAAGCAAACTATTATGTTCACTAAAAGCTTCTCTATAGACTACACCTTCATCTCTACAACAATCAAACATGCTGATGGTTATAGTCTGAGGAGAAAACAGTTTTACAAATATTTCCAGTAATTTATTCCCCAACAATACTAATGTATAAAATCATGTTTGTAATCTGATGTTTTATTCCCACAAACTTTAATTGATGCTCTTAAATGGTTGCTGCCTTTCAATACTCAACTCATAGATGCACAATAAATAAAATAATGAAGTGTGTCTCTTTGGCAATAAATATAAGCATTTTTTTTTTTGTTATAACTTTATATACTGTGCTTGTGTTTTGTGTTAGGGACCATGCGGTGGTGGCATAATATTGATAGGGACCTGTCCCTAGTGTCCCTACCCAATTCAACGCCCCTGCTTTAATCAGTGCCTCATGATGAAAAGAGACAAACTAGAAAGCCCTCAGAGAGCACAAACCTCCACCAAAGTAGCTCACATACTGCTGTTACATCTATAAGCAGCAGTTCTATGATAAAGTTACCATCATAATATCATTCATGACCCTGAAAACACACACCTAGTACTCTGAATCATGTTGTTAGTTAGGAAGTTATTCGGCAAAACGATCATTTGCTAATGGAGGTTATCTGGATCACCACCAAAATCTAATCAGTTTTGATTCGGGCCGTTACCAACATCTCCTTAAAATTTCAGCAAAATCCATCCTGTTGTTTTTGTGTCATCTTGCAAACAAGCAAACAAACATACACTGGCAAAAGCATAACCTCCATAATTTATTAATCTAGAAGAAGCAGCAAAGACGGAGGAAAAAAAGACAACTATAGGTAACAAGACCAAAACAGATCCTCTCTATTTTGTGTTTCCCTCCCTGCCAGCTGCCTGCCAACTTCCAGGCAGCTGCCAGCCCCCCTCCTACCTCCGAGGTTGGACCAAAGATCAACTGAAAACACACCCATTCTTTCATTTGCAGGGCGGCTCTATGAGATGCTGCTCCCCTCACAAGATAACAAAGCTTAGTCTTTTATTTGGTTATCAACCAGCTGCCAAAACAACATAACGCCACAAATTCACCCAAATATGGTCTGAAGTTCAGGATGGGCAGGCCCTGTCAGGGACTAGCTTAGACCCTATGGCAGCATCTGTATAGTTTGTTTATTACCTCCACCAAGGAGGTTATTATTTCAGGAGAGTTTGTTTGTTTGTCTGTCTGTCTGTGAACAAAATAACTCGAAAAGTTATGGATGGATTTTGATGAAATTTTCAGGAAATGTTCAGCATGGGAAAAAAAAGAAGTAATTCAATTTTGGTGTTGATCAGGATCACCATCTGGATCCAGAAATTGTTCAAAGGATTCTTTGTGGGAACTGTATTGCTTGGCGGAGGTCTGCATTCTCCGAGTGCTTTTCTAGTTTTGGTTTACAATTGTTATACTGGAGTGTGTTGAGTTTTGGGAAGATGTTTCACTTCTCATCAAAGAAGCTTCTCCAGTTCTTGGATGAGAAGAGAAACGTCTTCCCAAAACTAAACCCAGTCCAGTTGCCTCATTTTTGAATCTTCAAGATAACCAAGACCTGGATGAATGACAATCTACACAGATGAATTGTTATACCCCATCATGGGATGATCAAGACTCATGAAATAGTCCCAAATCCACTATATCCCTGGTATAAATAGAGTTAGTCCAAGTGTGATAAGAAACTGTGTTTTTAGAGTTATTTTCCAGTGTTATTCACACTTAAGAGTAGAGGTGTGAAACAGTATTGATACAGCAATGTATTGTGATATTCTTACCTCCAATAAAATATAGATTTTTCAATTTTTAATATTGATTTTTTTATAAAAATAAAAACTTGTATTTTATCACAGTTGTAAATGAAATATAACTTATATGTATGCACAGTCTATTCAGTTCAGACAGTGAAGAGAAAATATGTGATATTTATACTTACTGTTGTTCTGTCAGTAACTCAAAGCACTTTGTTCCTCATGTGTTCAATTACAGTTTGAGCTGCACAGCAGGTTTGGATGCTTTAAATACATTATTAAAGGGAATACAAGAATAATTTCTTTGCAACATTAGTTTAACCCTATAAAGCCAATTGTATCATATTTGATACATACTTTTACATCCTTATACTTAATATGATAAAAAAATTACAGAAGAAAAACATCTGAATTCAATCAGATAAATTATAAAAATGTCCTCAAATACATTATCAGTTGCCAAAAACACCTTATGTATCAAATGAGATACAAAAAATCTAGAAGTTGAATTTTATGGACATTTTGATTTTTATGGATTTTAGCAGAAAGTGTAACAAACATTTCAGCTCCAAAAAATTAGAATTTTCTGGCTATAATCTATGGTCTTGAGCCTTAAAGGGTTAAGTGACTTGATGCACTCTATGTTTTCAGGTTAAGTGTATGTATGTGACACTGCATTAGACATATTTCAAAAACAACAAAATGAAAAAGTTGTTTTCAATCAAATAGTTTAGACTTGATTAGTACTTTCAGTTTTGAATAACATTGTGTGATTTTCATATACACCATCTTTAGTTTTTCCTTATTTACTTGTAGAATATTGCAAAATATCACAATATCGTGATATTATCGTATGGTGACCCAAGTATCCTGTTACAAATCGTATCGTGAGGTTCTTGCCAATACTCACCCCTACTTAAAAGTCACATAACGTGTTTCAAAGGTATGGAAAATGCAGATAATGTATTTATTTATTATATTTTTAAGTGTATTTTTTGGGTGTTTTACACCTTTACTGGCAGGATAGGGACAGTGGATAGGCTTGTTAAAGGAGGTGAGAGAGTAGGGGAAGACAATTTGCAAGTCGGCCTCAGATCGGACCCGAATCGAGGTCGTGTTAGGGACATGTTTGGTTAATTACTATTCTGTCAGACCAGCACACCTATTTGCTTTACATAATGATTTACATCAGCATCACTGAATGTCAACTTTAGAAATTAAAAAATGTAATTTATTGAGATTAATATAGACTACCGTAAAATACCAAATAAAAGCCGGGGCGTTCATTTGCTTCAATCACTGAGCAGACCAGGCGTTTATTTGGGACGAGGCTACTATTTGGGACCGGCGTTTAATTATTTTTGCACAAAAATCTTGCTTAGCAAAAAATTTAAAAAATATGGTGAATATAATCAAATTATTTATTTACACCAGTATGAATAACACCTGTACATTTTCAAGGCAAGATCACAGTACTGTAGTTACACTGTTGTCTTCTTCTTTCAACTCAGCACTCTCTAAACTCTCTTAAGACTGGTAAGGAACGACTGCTATTTAAGTTATGGTTGTACTTCTTTTTTGTCGCTGCACCAGGGCCATGAAGATAAGCAGCAATGTACACTTACTGACGTGACCGGCCTTCTGACGTTAGTTAAGGACAAAAAACAAACAGCGGCAGTGGCACTGTCTTCTTCTTTGGATTTGTAAAGCTCTTGTCTGTAAGATTCTAGTTTCTGCTCTCTAGTGCCCTCTGTGGACGTGGAGTGTAACTGCACTGTCATGAAATAGAGAGCCTCAGACCAATGTGCCTTTTGTTGGCATACAGAGGGAGGAGAAGCCAACAGGACGTCCAAAGAGACAAATAAACCATGTGGACTGATAAGTTACAGTTTGATCATGTTTCTTTTCAGGTGTCAGCTGTCAGCTCAGCTCAGCGTTCACGTGTGTTCTGTAACTTCGACCGTAGCTCCTAGGCTGTGCCGAATAAATTACACCAGGCGTTTATTTGGAACAGGCATCTATTTGTCAAAATGTACTGCTACACTGGGCGTTTATTTGGGACCGGGCGATTAATTGGAACCAGCCATTTATTTAGTATTTTACAGTATTATGCTTTTTTTCTTGCTTTATATCTGTTTTTTAACACAAAAAGATTGTTATGACCAGGCAACCATTCAATTTTAGTTTTGTAGTTGAGGCTGAGCAAGGACATGAAGCAGTTAATTTTTAACAGAGGGATGGGAATGTTTTTGTTTTGTTTTTTTTACTGTAGATATTAAGGTTTATCCTTGTCTGTGAGCACCTCATTACCCTTTTCATTTTATTAATCAGTTTTGTCTCCAAGCAAGTTGAGTCTAAAATTGATAGCAGCCCAATATTATAATGCACAGGATCAATTTACAGATCATAAAAAGGTTCTTTGGAATAAAAGTTAATATCTGCAATTATGACTCTAAAAATATGGGCATATTGGATAATGTCAAAAATCCAATCTTGTATTTTCTAAACTACAGCATTTTATGTTCATTTGAGCAACAAAGCAGAGAAACAGAAAGTAAAATCAACAAACAAACAGCTGAAGCTTTAAAACAACACGAGCAGAGTGAGGCTCCTCTCTCTCATGTCAGATCTCTGATTTAGTCTCAGCTCGAGCGTCCAAAGGGAGGATGTTTCACAGTTTAGGACCATAAAACTGCAAAAACAGCATCTTCAGATTTATCCGTGACAGAGCCAAGGACTCCTGAAAGAGTATTTTCAATCCAAATAAAAAGGAAATCAGTCATTTTGGACGTGGAGAGCGAGCGTCCACTGATGGATGATTTCCTAAAGGAGCTCCAGCTGGATGGAGACGAAATCAGAGCCTCACACATCAAAAATCAGCTCGGTGGTGCAGGTCTGCGTTACTGTGACTGATTACGGGTCTTCTTCATGACAGTAATCACACTCTTATTTGTATATCAGAGAGATTAATAGCTGCTGTAGTGATTTCTTCAGCCCATGGCGGCTCATTAAAAGGAGAGAAATCAGAGAAATTCGAATGCAAGAGTTGAATAGTTTCAGTGCTGTAAATCATCCTGTCGCTGAATCAGGGACTTTGTCTAACACGGGCAGAGTTTGGTTTGGAATGAAGGTAAATGCTGCAGTGTTAATGTCAACAACACTTTTTTATTTAGTTTTAGTCTTATGCCTTAAAGGGACTGTGAGGAGTTTCTAAATAATTACAAAAAAGTCTCACTTTTAGATATATGCCTGATTGAAATACACACTTTAAGATGAGTTTTATAGCATCAAAATATGTTATCTATAAATGCTATTCCTTAGCTTTGCGGTCGGGTCGGACAGGGCTGGACTGGCCTGGATACTCAACTTCAGGAACAAGACAATTAAAACTAGAGCAAATTTATATTATTCAGACACGTCTCAGAGCACCGGGCTGTAAGTAGAGATTTATAACCAGCTACAAAACTATGATACTAAGTTTTCCAAAAATTGCTTGTTGTCACACATCAAAAAATACCACTACATAACTAGAAAGAGATATATTACCTCGTGGCTTTGCATCCTGTAAGTTGTTGAAAAAAGAAGTTGTAAAGCAATGCAGAGTTCTGAGGAAGGTCTGAGTTTCATACATTAGCATCACAACAAACACACGCTTTGTCTTGGGTCACGTCTTTTGGTGCGTTCCAGTTGTAGCCAGAAGTAGGAATTTCTGAGTTTCGAGTTGGAAATTGCAAGTGGTACGTTCTGCAAAGTTGGAATTTCCTACTGGGAACTTGGTGAAACCTCACCACCCCCAAGTTGACAATCAAAGATGGATGCCCCCAGTGTGAACAGTTATTTAGCTCCTGTAATAATCCATTTATTTGCACTTCTGACTGGGGTGTGTGGCTCTAGATCAGCTGTATACATAGTATTGTTAGACTTATATTTACAAAAATGCTGCCATAGTGATAATCACATTCTTCATGTGATATTTGTGAACAACAACGCAGGGCGTGCTAACAACAGCTAACAATAGCCTGGTAGATCGGCATGTTTTTTTCCGACTTCAACTGGAACGCTGTGTTACCTCCTATGGTTCAGTCTGTCTCCGAATCGTAGTTGGGAGAGCTGAATTGGTTTCTTACTTGGCTCGTTGCTGGTAACCGGCGTCTAGGAGTCCGGGCAAAAAGTGTGGGAGGGAGGAAAAACAGGAGAAAAAGGTACTCTTCGTGCACAACCGCACATTTATTGAGAGCAAAAAGGACAGTTTTGCTAACTCTGGGCCAAATAATGGACACTGTTACAACTACGTGCAAAAATGATCTATCTCCGCTGCATGACTCCTTCTACTCACAAAACCCGCACTCGGACGGTCTCCCCTCCCTCTCATTCATTCTTCGTCTACGTCACACACACAGAGTCTGTCACCACATTAAAGGGGCAGGGCTGGCCGGTAACACTACCCCCACTCTGGATGATGATTAAAACCTTAACATCACTCCAGCACGTTACCCCTAAAGAAGGTAAACATAAGACATTCTGAATGAAAAACATGCCACATCACAACCATTGTTTCCCACAGTCTTTGAATGAGTCCTCCTCCTGTGGTAAAACAGTTTCAGATGAAAACAATGCCCATATAATGTCAATGTAAGCATACTGCATAACCTTCCTGTAAGAATGTAACCAAACATACGCAAAATATAACATCTAAAGTATACACACACTTGAAAAGGAGTGATGCGGTCATTAAGACTACTTAAATCAAACCTTTATGTGATACTACTCTTAGACATCAGACTCACAAAGGGGGGAATGAGACTACACCTTCGCTACACATATAAGCAAATTGAGCTTTTCTCTTTTTTTTTTCTTCAATTGCATGTGTCCACCTCTATTGAAATCGAAAGTTTAGGACATAAACATGCAGGATATCAAGACTAAAATGCAAAGTTAAACAGTGTCCAAATTACTCTTGTCAACAAGCTAACTAATAGGCCCCTGAAAAGAACAATATGTAAGAAAAATATACAAATCTCTTTGAACATTTACAGCTTTGAACATTTCTGGAACTCTTTTTTTTTTTTTTCTCCAAGGAGGGCAGCGATCCGCCTACACCCTACCTTGGGGTAGATTCTTTTTAACCCAGTTCAGTGACCCAGTCACCAAACATGTCGGGTGGTCTGCGACTTCTCTGGGAACTTCGAAGAGGCATAAAGTTCAAAGGAGGACGATGGCTTGGTCCCCTTGCAACAGACTGGGTCCCAGCCTCATCTAGTTGAGGCTGAGGAGGAAGGTCAGGAATCTGGCTGCTGCTCTGATCCGGTGATGGCGAGTAGAGACCTTGAATTGACTCCAGGGCTGTATCCTCGGTGTCTGATGGGTCCTCTCTCAGCTCGCTGGGCCCGGCATCCGGGGTGAAGGATCCAGAGTCTGGTAACGGTGGCAGCATCTCCACCGGCGTCCAGGTGTCAGCATCCTGAAAAACCCAGCTGTTATCCAGCGGGGCTCTGGAGTGGTAGGTCTTTAGTTTGTCGTGGTGAACCACCTTGGTTCTTGCTCTCGGGCTCTTCTTAATCCTGTAGACCAAGTCGTCTAGCAGTCCCACAACGAAATAGGGACCTTCATAGGATGGTAGGAACTTCCTTACTCTGTTTTTCACCCTCTTGGTACCTTTTATCAGGTGCCAAACTGCATCTCCGACTTTGTATTGGACTTGACAGATGTTTTTGTCGTACTGTCGCTTGGGTCTGCTCAGCAGATTTTCCCAAAGCCTCTCGTGCCAGCTGGTGGGAGAGCTCCAGTCGCTCTCTGAGCTGCTGGACGACTGCGGATGGGTCATGGGGTTTTCAGCATCAGGAGGGAGACCAGCAACCAAGTCGACTGGCTCAGTTGTTTCTCCCGAAGAGCATCATATTGGGTGTCAGACCAGTGGAGCTGTGCTTTGTCGCTCGATAAGCCATCACTGCAAAAGGAATCATTAGGTCCCAGTCCCAGTGGCAACGCCAGCAGTGGCGGCCAAGATCGACTGGAGGGTGGCATTGAAGCGCCCACTTGGCCGTCCGACTGGGGATGAAAAGGTGTTGTTCGCTTTGTCAATCCCCAGCAGCTCGCACATCCCCTGGAAGACAGCCGATTCAAAATTAGTGCCCTGGTCACTGTGCAGGCACTGTGGGGCCCCATATCTACATACCCACTCTGAGGCGATCTTTTTCAGCCACCGTTGTCGCCTGCTCATTATGGACAGGGTAGGCCTCCACCCATTTACTGAAATAGTCCTGCACCACTAGTATGTAGCGATTATGTCTGATTGTCTCTTAAGGGTCCCATCAGATCAACTGCGATCCTCTCCATGGGTGCTCCAACCCGCACTGTACCCATAGCAGCCTGAGGAGTTTTCTTTGGCCGGGCCCTGGCAGCACAACTGGTGCAGGTGCGGCACCACAGTGTAACATCATCTTTCATGTTATACCAGAAATATCTGGTCTTAAGACGTGCTAGAGTCCTTTCTACTCCAAAGTGGCCGCCCACAGGGCCATCATGCATCTGCTCCATCACAGAGGTACGGTACATGCGGGGCAGTAGAATCTGGGGGTAGAACACTTTGCCTTCTGGGCAGTAAAATTTCCTCAGAAGGACTCCATCTTTCTGGAAAAGTCGTTTCCATTGTGCCCAGTAAGTTTTGGTAGCTGGACTGCAGTGTGCTATATCAGTCCATGATGGTCGGTCCCCTGCGTCCATCCACTCTCTCACTGGCGCTATATCTGGGTCAGTTAGCTGGGCGTGGTTCAACTGTTCTTGAGTCCAACCACAGAACAGGTTAGTATGAGGTGGTTCGCTTACTCTGTGGATGCTTGGATGGGTAAGAGCATAGTTGCAGCTGTCCTCTCCGGAGGTGTTCTCTACCCCCACTGGGGCAGACTCTGGCTCAGATGTTAACCAGCCCTCACAGCCGTCATCAGGCCCCACTGCCCCCACTGGAGGTTGCACTGCACAGTTCGCTAAGGCAACCCCTTCAACTTGAATATCATCTGGGCTGCACTGCACTGCCTTATGCTGAAGTTGGACGCTCAGGTTGGGCCCTGGCACCATGCACGGACATGACTCTCGGCACGGTCTCCTGGAGAGAGCGCCAGCATTTTGGTGGTGTCTCCTGGCCGATGAACCACCTGGAAGTCAGATTTCTGCCAGTTTCTCGAGCCAGCGGGCAAGCTGGCCCTCTGGTTCTTTCAGCCTGGTCAACCAGCGCAGGCTGCTGTGATCAGTCCGGAGGGTGAATGATCTCCCCAGCAGATACTGTCTGAAGTGTGATGTAAACTCCACCCCTGCCAGGAGCTCACGTCTTGTGGTGCAGTAATTTTGCTCTGTAGCTGACAGCCGCCTGCTCCCGTAGGCCAGGACCCTCTCCTCGCCCCCTTGCATTTGGGAAAGGACTGCTCCGATTCCCCAATCACTGGCATCGGTGTCGAGAAATAACTCGCCACTGTCGAGGGGATAGCCTAGCACAGGTGCTGTTGTCAATCGACTTTTCAGGGTCTCAAATGCCTCCTGGCTCTCATCCGTCCAGTTGAAACGTGCATACTTTTTGGTGAGTTCGTGGAGCGGCTTAGCAATTGTGGCAAAATCCTGCACGAAACGTCTGTAATAGGAAGCCAGGCCAATGAACTGACGTACCTCTGAGATATTTTGGGGTCTTGGCCACTCTACCACTTTCTGCACCTTTTGGGGGTCGGTGGCGACTCCTCTGGCAGAGACGATGTGCCCCAGATAAGCCACTTGCTCCTGGAACAGACAGCATTTGGAAGGTTTCAACTTAAGGTTGGCTTCACGTAACCTGGTGAACACTTGACTGAGACGCTCCAGCATTTCAGTAGCATCCCGCCCCAGAACGATGATATCATCTAGATACACTAAGCATGTCTCCCACTGCAGCCCAGCAAGAACACGATCCATAAGTCTTTGAAACGTAGCTGGAGCGTTACAAAGTCCAAATGGCATCACATTCCACTCGAAAAGCCCTTTACGAGTGCAAAATGCAGCAGCTTTACGGGCCCTTGGTGTCATCTCTACTTGCCAGTAGCCTGATGTTAAGTCTAGTGTGCTAAAGTACCTTGCAGTGGAGAGTGTGTCTAGTGTGTCCTGAATACGTGGCAGTGGGTAAGCATCTTTAATTGTTCTTTCATTTAAAGGTCTGTAATCCACACATAGTCGTGGGCTCTGGTCTTTCTTCCTTACCATCACTATCGGTGCAGCCCAACTGCTGTTGCTGGGTTGTGCTATGCCACTCTCCAGGCTCTGTTGTACCTGCTGGTCTGCTGCAAGCTGTTTATCTTTGGCCATGCGACGTGGGGGCTGTTTCACAGGTGGTCCTGGCGTGGTCAGGATATCGTGCTGTACGAGGTTGGTGCGGCCAAGATCTGTGGGCCCTGTGGAAAAGACATCACTGTATGACTGCAACAGGCAGGCCATCTTAGCACGGTCAGTCTCTGACAGGCTGGCACAGCTCTCTGCGTAGAGGGACTGCAGGTGGCTGGGGACAGAAGCAGAAACAGGATTAACATGTTCAGACACTGTTGAAACCCCCGCTGGCTGGAGCTCTGCCTCTTCCATAACTTTTGCTGGCTGAAGGAGTCCAGCCACAGCTCCTTTCTTTAGGATGACGGGTACAGTGCCAGGATTGAAGACTCTAATGGGAATGTTGGTAGATTGTTGCGTTTGAACAACGATGCGGGCCACCAACACATGGTGTTTCTCGATGAAGCCTTTGGTGGGACTCAGCATCATGTCTCCATCAGTAGCAATGCGACGGCGGGCAGTGCCGGGCACCACATATTCACGGCCTGGCTCCATCACAGTTGCGCGGGCCACTCTGACAATGTAGGCCTCAGTCTGGTGGTTTGGGTTATAGCGGGGGACCTTCTCACCGAAGAGGGTTATTTCTCTGCGGCCATAGTCCAAGTGGGCGTGTGCCTGCCGCAGAAAAGGGTGCCCCAGGATAACCTCAGTGCTCTCAGCTGTGTCGGCCATGATGAAATTCACATTAGTTACTCTGCTCCCAGCATGCACTGGCAGAGTGACTTCTCCGATGACTGCCAAGCCCTCGGGTCCGATGCCCTGCAGGACCTGTGCGGTAGATGGCTGTATTGGAGGTCTGACTCCACAGGGATGGAGTCAAAGTGGTGGAGAGGCAGCACGCTTTCAAAGCACCAGAGTCCAACAGAGCACACACTTCCAGTCCATGTATCATGATCTTGACACTCATCTCACTTTCCAGGCTTTTGGTACAGGTAACCACTGTACCTGGGTCAGGAGCTGGGGTTGGGCTGATGCTTGGGCTGTGCTGTTTGGGTCGACGGGGAGAAGGGCAGTTCCTCTGAAGATGCCCTAGACCAGAGCAGTTGTGGCAGATGACCTCCGCTGTATTCATGTTTACATTTCTGCTTTTCTTGGGTTGCCACTGCTGGTGAAATCTGGGTTTTCTAGTGGGTGGATTGGTGGACCCAGCAGCTACCCCCACTGGCTCATCACACATCATTACACTTGCATTTTCACGTACCATAGCTGCTCTGGCTCTCCGCTCTGCTGAACTTCGGTGACCTGGTTGCATCATCTGCGGCACTGGCAGCTCTTCTGGTGGTCTCATATCTTTGTGCTATTTCATATGCTCTGGCCAGGGTGCGAGGTTGCTCCTCTAGGAGTCTTTGAACCATCTCAGCGCCAGCCAAGGCATTGGTGAAGATCTCCACACTGATGATGTCTTGCTCCTTCTCTGTACGATCAGCATACACTATAGCAACTTTCTCCAGGATATCATCTCTCAAACTATGCAGCGCTTCACCCGGGCCTCTGACCCTCTGCCTCAGTTCAATGCCAATGGCGGCTGCATGCTCTGAACATGGCCCATAGGCAGCGTCCACCTCATCCACGATCCGCTGATAACTCCATCGAGCAGATCTAGGGTTCTTGTGAACGATAGCCCCAGCTGCACCAGTGAGGCTGAACCTGAGCTGCACAGCCATAGTTTTCTCTGACCAATTATTAGCATGGGCACAGCTTTCAAACACATGCAGAAAGTCTTTCCATGAGCTTGACCCATCAAAATGACCAGGCCGTAATGTGGGGATTCTCTCTCTCCTTTCATACTGTTCATCGTCGATACTGCCCATACAGTCATCACCCCAAGACTCTGCTGGAGGAAAAACTTCGTGGTGCAGGCTTGGCTCTGTTGTCACTAGACTGTCCACAACCACAGGGGCCAGGTTGTTTAACTCTATTAAGTTTTTCATCACGGCAGGGGGCTGAATAATAATCCTGAGCCTGGTCTGTATAACTATGTCTCACAGAGTGGGGCACACATGGCGTGAAGGGGGTCATAGCAGCCTGTGAGACTGATGCACGGGCTGGAGTGGATGGGGCATTCACTGTGGCATAGTGATTGTTCACAGGGGCAAACGGGTTAGCTGGGTGGCAGTTAAACGCTTGATCAAAGCTATTTTTCGCGCCATAGTGCGCGGCTGCAGCCGGGGTAGAGGCCATATTCTGGGGACAGTCATTACTATATTGAGGGAAAAACACAAACTCACTGCTCTCTGTGCTCTTCTGTCTTGCCAGTGTAAGCAGAGATTTTGCCGGTACTGAAGGAGGCGGAGTCGGTGGCCATGCTCCGGTGAACAGCGCTGTCTGGCGTGGAGCCGCGGCAGCTAACTCCGTTGCTCCGGTGGTTAGCTCCATGCTAATTAGGAAAGGGTTGCTGCTGTCCCCGCCGCCGAGGTATGCGCCGCCCGCTGGACCGGCCAAGTCCGTGTCTGCTCGAACTGTCTCTCCGATGTCCGTTAAAAACGGATTGGTGCTAACGTTTGGGCTGATTAGCTTTGCGTGTCTCTTTGCAGCCACATTAGCGTTACCTCCATTAGCCGCCATGTTGTCCCTCGTGCGTGGCTCTTTTCTCTTTTTCTTCTCTCTCTTAGACAAACTTTTTATCCCGGACGAGCCCCCAGTGTTACCTCCTATGGTTCAGTCTGTCTCCGAATCGTAGTTGGGAGAGCTGAATTGGTTTCTTACTTGGCTCGTTGCTGGTAACCGGCGTCTAGGAGTCCGGGCAAAAAGTGTGGGAGGGAGGAAAAACAGGAGAAAAAGGTACTCTTCGTGCACAACCGCACATTTATTGAGAGCAAAAAGGACAGTTTTGCTAACTCTGGGCCAAATAATGGACACTGTTACAACTGCGTGCAAAAATGATCTATCTCCGCTGCATGACTCCTTCTACTCACAAAACCCGCACTCGGACGGTCTCCCCTCCCTCTCATTCATTCTTCGTCTACGTCACACACACAGAGTCTGTCACCACATTAAAGGGGCAGGGCTGGCCGGTAACAGCTGGTAAGTCTGAGATGACATCACTCCCAGTTCCGAGCTTACTGGAACGCAGCATTACGACAGTCGCCACGCGTGCTCATGGGTAGCAGAGTCTTTATGTAGCTAATAGATTCTCCTCATAGCACCTTTAAGTATAAATAATTGTATATTTTTGCAATTTGAGTGAGTAGTTATTTTATTTTATTTTAAGTGGGATGGGGGCATCAAATCAAATGGTGAATCGTGAATTGAGTTTTTTTTAAAAATAGAAGATTTTTTTGGGGGGGGAAGATCACCCAGCTCTATATTAAAGTAAACATTAGAGTAAGTCCCTACCTGCCTTTGCTCTCCCTCTCAGGTCTACTTCAAGCGGGATGGCGAACTCATCAACGTGGTCCCACCAGGCCAGTCCTCCCCCCCGACAGAACAGACCAAGAAACCTGGAAAGAGCCGAGGACGAAGCCGAGCGGGACTCCTCAGCTCTCAGATCCACGTCAGTCGAGATCTGGATGACACTAAGCTCCAGAAGTCTCTGACCCCTCCAGAGAGAGAGGGGAAGCCCGCCCGGCTGGGACAAGACGGACCTGAACCAGGCCGGGAACAAGTGTCCCAGTCGGGCCCCGAGCCCACCACCGAGGTGATCCCGGAGACGGTGGTGAGCCGGGAGTTTCCCCGCTGGGTGCAGAGCAGCGACCCGCTCTATTACTTCCAGCACCGACAGCAGGCAACGGGCGACGGCACCATGGAGGTGAGGGCCATGCTGACCTGGAGCCTGAACCCTCAGCTGGACAACGAGGCCCTGTTCAGCTGCGAGGTCAACCACCCGGCTCTGTCCATGCCCATGCAGGCCGAGGTCACGCTCGGTGAGTCAGACACCCACACGCAGGTAACATTCAGGAGCTCAAACTCCCTGAAGCAGGTGAGTCACGTCCTCTGAGCTTAAACTGATTTAACATGAACACAGAGGAGAAACAATGAGAGAGCAATGGATCTTCAGCTCCACACAAAACTCTAACTACTCAAAAATCAAAGCACTCAGTGAAGTTATTTGTGTAATCAGGATGGAGTTTAAAAAGCAGCCAAGACTTTGGAAAGAAGCCTCGACCAACATGCAGTCATGTAAGAGCCTTCAAGCACTCGGAGAATGGAGAGATGAGAATGCATCAAAATCAATACATGTATTGATTTTTATGCAATCTTTGGAAGCTAACAACAACAAATCTATGTTTGTTGCTTTGCCAAAGCTCCCATCAGCATTAAACATTTAAACAAACACCCCACCCCAGTGCTTCAGTTTTCATATGTTCATCTGGATGAAAATGAAAAAGACAAATATCTTTAGACTCAACATTTATCACAGAGAGAGAAGAGATGTTAACATGGTCCAGGACTGAGCACGACTGCTAAAGGAATGAAATGCTCATCTAAAAACCAGAAGATAAAGAAGCCAAGATCTAAAACAAAACAGCTGCAGTGACTAAGCTTTAGTTTATTTAGTGACAAAATAATTTCCTGAAAAGGAATCTTAAAATTCTTTATAACTGCTTGAGTATTTATTCAGTATATGAAGCCCCATTGATTAAAAAAATGTAGAAATGCATGAAGTTGTGGTTGTGAAAACGGTGTGATGTACCTTAAGGTTAAATCTTGGAGAGCCTTAAGAAACTGGACTGTAGAGCATTTGATTTACTTCCAGTACTTCAGCTGCATTTATTATCACAGCTGCAAAGTCTATAACTTAAATCCTTTATAAACATTTGGGGAAAGTTTTCTGTCATAAAAAGAATTCATGGGTGGTTGAGCTATTACTCTCACTTTTAGTAGATCCTTTGGATTATAAAATTATGGCAGGATCAGTTTATTCAAGTGCACCTGAACAAAAAGTGTTGGATTTTAGGTGACCAACATGGGCTTAAAGTTTCATCAAATTTTATTGAGAACTTTTTGAGATATCCTGCATTCAGACAAACAAACCACCTAACAAAGAAGCTAGCCAACCAACACCATGATCACTAACAGAAAAAAAAAACCCAAAGCAATAAACAACAAACTAACAGACCATCAAGACAATAAATCAAACCAACCAACCAACAAAGAAACCAAAAAACATGAATCCAATAAACAAACAAACAAACAAACCAAAAATTGTTAATCTGATAATCCAACAAGCAAACAAACAAATCACATCAACATCAATGTATCAACAAATCAATAAAACAGCTGATCATCACACCAACAATCCAACAAACTACAAAACAAACCAAAAAACACAAACTCAAAAACACAGATATTAAAAAAACAAAACAAATTAACACACTTTCAGACCAACGAACCCAAAAACAACGAACCAAATCAACAGACAAAAAAACAATAAATCATTAATCCAAAACACAAACGAACAAGCAAAACAACAAACCAAAAAAATCAACATGTCATTGAATCAGTTACCAAACAATCACAAATGACAAACTAAGTAACTATGAAACAAGTAATCCAACAAACAAACTAATGAAGAAACAAATAAGCAAACCAACAAATGAAAAAACAACAAACTTTAAAAACTAGCAACAAATTAACAAGCAAACCAACACACTGTCAAACAAAAAAACAACAAACTAACAACCTACTGAGCCGACAAACAAAAGAAACCAACTAAGCAAAGAAAACCAAACTAAGAAACAAAAAAAGAAACACATTTCTACAAACTAAAAAAAACAACAAGCTCACAAAAATAGCAAACTAACAAACCAAACAACACACTAAAAACAGCTAAAAATCAACAGATAATCGTACCAACAGCCAAACAAACAATCTAAAAAAGAAATAACTATGAAACAAATTAACCAACAAATAAATTAACAAAGAAACAAACAAGCAACACAACAAACAAATTACCGGTAACAAGCAAACCAACACACTAGCAAACAGAGAAACACGGCAAATCTA
Organism: Scarus forsteni; assembly: GCA_036419115.1. Taxonomy (NCBI): domain Eukaryota; kingdom Metazoa; phylum Chordata; class Actinopteri; order Labriformes; family Labridae; genus Scarus; species Scarus forsteni. The sequence goes on from JAZDUH010000145.1 coordinate 4,483,591, forward strand.
CAAACTGACAACCTACTGAGCCGATAAACCAAAGAAACTAACCAAGAATCCAACTAAGCAAAAAATTAACAAACTAGCAAGCTAACAAAGAATCTAACACATTTAAAAAAAAAATAAAAAACCAACAAACTAACAAAAACAGCAAACTAACAACTCACTAAACCAATAAACCAAAGAATCAACAAACTAACAACTGTTGATTAAGACATAACCATCAAATCTGAATCTGTGAACCCGAGTTCAAACTAAATATTTGATCTTTAACTTCTAACTGAAGCAGTAACACAGCACACCAAACCTCTGCTGCATCATGGTGCATTAATAAATCTTTTTTTGGCCCAAACAGACATGCACGCTCCATTTCAAACATGCACGAACACACAAAGTCAGTCCAGACTACAGCTCTCGGCCCCCTCCATCATCTCACCTGAATTCAAAGTCTTTAAATCTAAGCTGCGTGCTAAAGCGTCACTCTGCTGTCCTGTCTCCAGCTGCTCCCAGAGGACCAAAGCTGTCCATGTCTCCAGAGAGGGCCAAAGTGGGCGACACAGTGAGGATCACAGTCCAGGGCTTCCAGCTGGGACCCTCTGCGGTGAGTCTCTATCTCAGCCCCTCTTTGAAGAAGCTTTGTCAGTGTGTTCAATAGCCCAGGCACAAAGAGGAAGTCTTCAAACACCTACTTTAAGGTGAACCACAACTTTTTGGATTGAGTTTCTCCCTCCAGGCGACGATTGGATTCACTCTCTTTTCTGCCCACTTTGAAACTCTCCGCTCAGACTCGACCGACTTTGTCATGTGATGGCGGGGGACATTCAGGAGGGGACACAAATCCCTATGAGCTGGCTCCTCCTCCTGTGGTTTTAACATCATTGTGGATTTTAAAGAGTTTTAATACGTCACTGCATCAAGAAGAAGAAAGTGGAGCGCTCTGCAGACACAATAACTCACAGAAATTAAGCAGACATTGTGGTGAAGCAGGCTCACTCTCACCTGGTGATTCTTACATTTAGACCTGAAAAGACTCGAAGCAGCCGTTGGTAATTTTGCCTTAACGTTGTGTTTTCGCCACCTTTGGTGCTGCAGCCTGAAGGAGAGACACGAGGAGGGGGAGGGAGGTTGTTCAAGGACACTTTAGATGGATGGATGAGCTCTTATGATAATTCTGCACCACATTTAGATGCAAATGATTTCCACATCTAACAAATAAATCTGTTCTCTACACGCTAATAAATTCCTAAAGTTTCGCCTCCTGAGATGCAGCGATAAACCTGACAGACAGACACGGCTCCTGGATTTCTCCTCAAATCTAGTTGGTGTGCTGCCACACGGTCTGTTAATTCAATAGTTACCAGCATTGACGCTGTAGGACAGGGATATTCAAGAGGAAATTCCAGATATTGGGCCAGATATTCAGACTTAGGACATGAGCCGGACATTTTTGTCAGACAGTGAGCAAATTTGATAAAAAAAAAAAAAACTTAACTTGAGGTATTTTCATTAAATTGTTGTGGTAGATCAGAATATTGTTCTCCTTCCCCTAAAAACTGAGGCACAAGAAGCCCAGTGCATAAAAACTAGTAGCAGTAGTCATGGTTACCCTACGATATGAAATCTGCTCTCCTCAGACGTTTACTGGAGAACTTGGTGGGTTTTGTCTTTGACGAGATTCATGTCACATTTAAGAGGCAGATGACACATCTGTGTGGTATAGTTTAATGTAAAATTAGACGATTGTCTAATGACTGAAGTTCTCGAAGTCTGAGCTAACGACTAACAACAGGGTCGAGCAGCTACATCCCATTGTGGCTTGATATGGTTGTTCTGTGAAGAGTGTGACGAGCAGACTGATCGTCCAATCACCAATCAAGGTTCTGCCCTCTGAAAATACCAAAACATAGAAATGAGATCAAAATTAATCAATCAATTAAAATCGTGACTGTAATTAATCAATCGTGATTAACGTGATAATTTGACACCCCTACTTTAACACTGAAACAGGTCCGTAATGTTTACAGTCTAATCTGTCTTTGCTTTCTTTAGGTATGACAGCCATGTTTGTTTTCATTTATGCCTGCTTCCTTGTTCCTCAGTCAGCTGGCTTCTTGATCGGCTCCATTCACGTCACAATTCACGGAGTCATGACTCGGGAGACGTCGGCTTTCCCCACAAACTTAAAGATTTTTGGTTGTGTTGAATATTAATACTGTAAAATACCAAATAAACGCGGAGTTCCAATAAATCAAATAAGCGCCAAATGTAGCAGTACATTTTGACAAATAGACGCCCATTCCAATAAACGCTGGTTGTAATTTATTTAGCGCAGCCTACGAGCTACGGTCAAAGTTACAGAACACACATGTGAACGCTGAGCTCACAGCTGACAGTGCACGCTTGAAAAGAAACATGATCAGACTGAACCTTATCAGTCCACATGGTTTTTTTGTCTCTCTGGACGTCCTGTCAGCTTCTCCTACCTCTGTATGTCAACAAATGCAGGTTGGTTTATGGTGCTCTGTTTCATGATAGTGCAGTTACACTCAGCGTCCACAGAGGCCACTAGAGTGCAAAAAGCATTCTAGGGCTTCACAAATCCAAAGAAGAAGACGTTGCTGTTGCCGCTGCAGCTGCAGGTTATTTGCCCTTAACGTCAGGAGGCTGTCCACGTCAGTTAGCGGTACATTACTGCTTATCTCCTTAGCCCTGGTGCAGCCAAAAAAACAGAAGTAAGACCTTAACTACTTACTACTGGTGAGGTAGTTCCTTACCAGTTTAAAGAGTGTTTAGAGAGAGCTGAGTTGAAAGAAGAAGACAAGAGTATAACTACAGTACTGTAATCTTGCTGTAAGGGTGACATTCATACTGGTGTAAGTAAATAATTTGATTACATTTACCTTTTTTTTTTGTTTGTTTTTGCTCAGCAAGATTTTTGTGGGAAAGGAATTAAACGCCTGTTCCAAATAGTCGCCTGGTCCCAAATAAAAGCCTGGTTGGCTCAATGATTGAAACAAATAAACACCCCAGCGATTATTCGGTATTTTACGGCATTTCGGTTGTCGGATCATCTTATAGGATAAACTTATAAAACAGAAGACAGTCAGGAGTTTGCCATCCTCGGTTGGGAAGGGGGAAAGTCGGGACAAAAACTGGTCGATAATCTTTATGTGTGTACAGCGTGAGCACATGAGCTGGTCCTCCATTTCTGAGGTCCACACAACTTTCTGTTTCAAGTCGGCCGTGTTTGTTTTCATTTACGCCTGCTTCCTTATTCCTCAGCTTCAAATATGACATGCCAGACACCTTGCATGATCTAACAAAAACAAAGAAGAAGAAATATAGCAACAACCTGAAAACACAAGAAGCAACATGAAAGAGGACATATGAGAAGAGGGAATGATGTTGGTCCAAGGACAATTTTTTGTTGGAAAAATCCTGAAATTAAAAAGGAAAAAAGTGAGGAAAAGTCGGCCATGTTTGTTTTTATTTACGTTTGCTTCCTTCTTCGTCAGTCAGCTTGCTTCTTGATCGGCTACATTCACGTCACAATTCACGGAGTCACAACTCAGGAGTCGTCGGCTTCCCCCACGCACAGGAAGACTTTTGTTTTTAAGTATTAATGAATATTTTCGATTGTCAGTCGACCCATTTCAGAGTTGATTATATTGACAGATTCACTCTTAACACCTCAGACCACAGCATGATCTAATAGGATAATCTTATAAGGCAGAAGATAATCTGGAGTTTGCTGTCCTTGGTCGGGGGAAGGCGGGAAAAAAACAGCCCAATAATCTTTATGTGTACTCTGCTTAGGAAGATGCATCATAACACAGCTTACAAACCAAAGTGTTTCGATAAATGTGGTTGCTGGAAACAATCATCTTTTAAATAATCTACCCCGTAGTCAAAGTTTAGTTCAGGATTTACGACAAGGAGAGACCAAATGAGGGAAATAATGGCGCTACTCCAAAGTGAGATCAATGAGACAGAAAGATCACATCTGTAACAGTGATAAAATCACATTATTGCACCTTCATGCAGTAGCCCGTCTGTGCCACATAAGCTCACATTAGTCCATTAACTGTTTGGTAAAGTGGGACACATCATCATCGACCTTTCTGAGTGTCAAAGTTTTCCCGATGATCCTCGTCAGCTCGCAGTCGAGCGCAAACAGCTGGCGGCTCGTGCAGAACGTTCTGAGCAGAGTTGGTCCTTAATTTGAAGAAATGAGGTCCAAAAAAACATGCAGATAGTTTTACTTTGATATTCAGACAGTCATGTAGTTAATCAGCGCTGCGTTTGGAGGTGATGAGCAGGATTAGTCAGGACGTGCGGGATGAAAAGGGTGACTGATGTCGGTGGGCGTCGTTCTCCCTCGTGACCCCACGCTGACAGCCGGAGCTTTGAAAACACAACTTCCTCTGACAGTTCAGAGGAACTGAAGAGACCCGGCAAAAAAGTCTCTGCATAAAGCATGAGGGGAAAAAATACTGAACTTTAGCTGATGAGCTTATTTTTACAGACGTGTTAAAGGCAGCTGCAGGAAAATAAGAGCAACATGTGAAACTGACAGAAGGGAGAGACCAGTTTAATAATTCAAGACAAAAACTGAATAAGCAGAACAGAGTTATATACCACAGTTTTCCTTTAATATAGATTTTTGTGAAACATTTACTGGATACATACTGAATATTTTTGGGGTCTGACCCCGGCCTTAGGTCACCAGAAGAGCCACACTGATTCTGTCCTCCCTGCCAGGTCGCCAAATTGTTTAATTATTCTGAAACTTAGAAATTAATCCATACCAATCATGTTTAGTTTAGCAAAAAGAATAAATCTGAAGATATCATGATGATGCAGTATATCAATTTTAACCTCTGAATCATATTAAATTAGTTATTAATAAAAAATAGCAAATCACAAAACCCAAAACTGTTCCAATCATAAAATATCATGAACATAAACTAGTTGCTGAAGTATACGTCACTTGCATTGCTTTATTTTACAGAAATACTTTTAGTGATGCAGTGTAAGGAGTTTTACAGAAGCATTTTTAGGCATTTGTTTCCCTACGTTCTTGAAAATTTTTATGGTAGTTTTGGTCATTTTTTTCTAGATTTATATCCATTTTATATCATTTAAAATTGACTGGCAGGCCACATTTAGAAAGTAGGATGGCCGCACGCAGCCCCCGGGCCATCAGTTGACCAACGTAGATTGGCTATTATGTCCATGCACCCTGTATACAGGTGCAGTTGTCATTGATGCTGGTGTTGGGGTTGAATGTCCCAATGATCTTTCTCCTGCATGTCAGTTTACCTTCACGTTTGTTTCATTGAGGTTCAGGACTGATTTTGGCCAACAGTAAAAACAGAGTGATCTACATGCATCGGTGGTGCAGTGGGATAGTCTGTTTGGTCAGTGATTGGGAGGTTGCAGGTTCAAGCCCAGCTCCGGGTGACACATGGCGAGATGTGTCCTTGAACAAGACATTTAACCCCAAGTTGCTTCCACTGCTGCGTCAATGGCGTGTAAATGTGGAAGGAAAGTGTGTGAATGTGTTAGAAATACGGATGGATGGGGTGCTGGTTTGGTGTAGTGGTTAGCACCCCATGTACTTGCTTCTGCCGGTCCAGGTTCGAATCCCGCCTGTGACCAGTTTGCAGAGCGTCTTCCCCTGCTCTCTCTCCCCCTTTCACAAGCCTATCCACTGTCTCTCTCCTATCAATAAAGGCACAAAAATGCCCAAAAATATACATTTAAAAAAAAAAAAGAAATACGGATGGATAACTAACATAGAAACTCTGAACCATGGCATGAGTGAATGGGTGTGAAAGGGTAGGTGTGACCTGCTGTGTAAATCAGCTTTTAATAGTCAAAACCGCTATATAAGCTCAAGTAATTTACTGTTTACATTAGACAATCGTTGCTGCCTGCCCTGCTTGTTCTGTCAATTGTGGGAAACATTTAGGTCAAATCAGAGCTTGTTGAGTTTTTTGTAACAGTCTTTCAATTCAGCAAGGATTTAAAAATGGAAGACAAATTTTTAACAAAGTGGACTCTCAGAAACTGGTGTTCCTTTAGAGGAAAGGATAACAGAGTGTTTTGAGACCTAAAATCAAATACTGCAATCAATTAGAACCATGGACATATAATTCATGTTATTGAGAATTGATGCATATATTTGAGACATGGCTAATAAATAGAGATCCTGCTAAGCATGTGGTTCAAAGGCACTCTGATATCGCCTTCACGCTGAAATTAGCGGGTCAACGGGGTGTTTTTTCAGCGCAGGTTAATCCTCTAACAGTCATCTAGTGACTCTTTTCCCACTGGCAGCAGACCCAGTCTAATCTGCAGCCGACGAGCTGTGTGGCTGTTTTTTTTCCTCTGGTGCATCAAGCTGATGTCAGCATGTTGATGACAAAGCCCCTCCATGAAAACAATGGAATAATAATAATAATGATATAATAAGTTTATTTATATAGCACCTTTCAAGAACAGCAAAGTCACAAAGTGCTTCACAAACCAAATAAAAACAATACAAGCAATTTTTAAAGGTACAATAAAAGAAAACACAGAGTGAAGAAACACACCTGTTGGGTAAAGTTTGTCCTCCATTTTTGAATCCGTGCTGAAATTGGCTGACAGATCGTTAGAACAATGTTTACAGCCTTAATTAGACCAAACGAGTCGGAAGTGCCAGGCACGTTATGATACGTTTAATGACAGCTCAGAGAAAAAACAATTAGACTAGATAAAAAAAATCTTCTTTATTTGAGTTTCGTGTCTTTTTACCATCAAAAAGTGTTTTTTTTTTTGTGTTGTATCAAAAACAGCAGGGAGGATGTTAAAAGAAAGTTAGTTTGATTTTTTTTTACTTAAAACTGGAGACAGAAAATCTTTAGGGGAAAACAATACCTTTTCTTCTCACTGACCCCTTGTTTTTTTCGTTAAGTTTTTCTAATAAAGCAAAAAAAAAAGAACTGTAATGACAAAAACTGTCAAAACTGAAGCAGAGACAGCGCATTTCTCGCACAGCTGTGAATTAATTCTCCTCTTTTGAAGACGGTCTTCAGTTTTTTTCTTTCTATTTCAGCTGGATATGTTGTTGGTGATCAAAAGGCTCTTGCACTCTGATTTATGTTTGCGTTTTTATTATTTTAATCCAAATTTTGCAGAGGCGAGGGCCTGGCATACACAGCAGATTGAACGTATCTGACCTGAGGGGGCCTGACGATGAGTGGGGGGGTGAATTAGTTCAGCTACATATGCAGCAGGAGTCTGACCGCGCTCAGCTCTGAAGTAATGGGGAGAATTTATAACTGGAGCTGAATGCAAAGAAAGAGGATCTGCAGAAATATGAGGGTGTGGGTTTGAGGTTCTAGTGAGACCTGCAGCAGCATTTACGATGGAAACAACGGCGTTAAGACAAACAGGATCTGCAATTAGACGAACCGCAACCAGAGGAGACAGGCACTGAATGAGCACTTAATGTCAACAAATGTTAGACATAATCATCACAATAAATGCCACAAATTAACCAGCACAATTACTGACAACACAGGAACATTATCTCCCAGAATGCATCGATGCCGCTCACTCAAGCTGGACGGGAAATATTTTATAAATCCAACCCAAGCTCAAGCTGGTGATGTGGAGGCAAATCCAGGCAGAAAATCATGTTTCCTACATTTTAAATTTCATTTTCCACTTCACCAGACAGACTCTGAATGATTTCATTTATTTACAGCTCCAGAAACTTTCAATCAGTCTGCCTGCTCCCTCAGCCCGAACATCAACCTGCAGGCTCCAGGCTGAAGGTTCAAATGGGACTGATCCCCATGTTTCTGCATGTTAATAATGATATTATGAGGTTTGATTATAGATGTTGAACTTTACTCTCTGCTAAATAAAACAGTCTTTAAATAAGAGTTTCCTCTACAGGCCTTTTTCTGCTGCCTGGATATTTTTGTAATGATGGATGAAGAAACTCAACCTTCTGATCACGGACAAAAAAGACACTTTTTTCTTCTGGACAACCTGAGATATCAGAATATTTATGCCCTAATGATGTCAGATTAATCTTTCAACAGTTAAATGAGCAGAGAGATGAAATTAAAGAGACTAGAAAAGCACTCTAGTGTGCAGACCTCCACTCAGTAGCTTTTCCAAAACCCTACATGCTCTGATTGGACCTCGAGTCTCTGCTTATGACACTGAATGTAGAGAGCGCATCCGCTGGCATAGCAAGGGGAGCTGGGAAATGAAGTGAAATAGGCTTGAACACTTTGATTCAGTTTGCAGATAAACTACAGTTCCCATAATGAAGTAAAGGGGAAAACCTCACAGCAGCCGAGGAGAAATGAACGGGATTTCCCAATTCAAAGTTCAGGTTATATTTTGTGGCATCAATCTGGATCGAAACCACATGAATATACTTTAATGACAGAAATATATTAAATTAATTATCCTGTAAATGTTTTAGTGAATCCATTATGTAATGTCATAAACACAACTTTTTAAAATTCAGGCCAAAGTTAAAGTTATGGGATTTTTTGAAATTTGGGTTTGTTTGTTTTTTGCATCCGGAAAATTTGGACATCACAAACGTTTACGTTTACGTTTACATTGCTCGATCTTGGACAGAACCCCATATCTGTTCTTAAATGTAAAGGCCTACAAAAAGTTCTACTGCAGAGAAGATAACAGTTATTTCTGTTGTGCTCTTTGTTTTACAAAATCATGTCACATACTCTGTGGAATCAGGGCTCCTGCCCGGTGTTTCCACATTTTGCTTTTGAAATAAGCAACCAGGTTGATAAAAACAAGCCCCAAATAAGTTAGCTCCAGTTATTTCCTTTCCTAATGTGATACACTACTTTTTAGAAAGAGAAATCTACATAAAGTGTGTTGATTTTCATCAACATTACAGTGCCAAGCATTTATTCAAAAAATGAACATCGCTTATTATAAGCAGACCTGGCAACTTTGGCTCAAGAGCATGCTCTGTGTGTGTGAGTGTTTGGGGGTGTGCATGATAACCAGGAAACGAGGAAGTGGACAAACTGCCTACCACAGTCATGTTTTGCTTTATTGTTAGGAGCTGGAAGATAATCAGTGGGATTCACACAGACAGAAGAAACTTCACGTTCAGAAACAAGCCCAAAAAACTACGACCTGCGGCTGTGACTTACAAGATTTGCGGCCCTTAGACGCTTATAACGAGCAGACTTGGCAACGCTGCTCGTGTCTAATGCAGGCAGCTGAAAAGGCAGCTTCAGTGTCAGAGCTGTCTTTTGGAAAGAGTAACGTCGTGCCGCATTAAAAAAGGATCTATGTTTCATTACCAAACTTTCAGTAGTAGTGCGTTACTTTACTTTTTACCAGAAAAAGTAGTTACATTACTGTAACGTGTTACTTTGTAACGCGTTACACACAACACTGGTTCCCACAAGCCTTCACTACTGGAGCCCATCCCAGCTGAAACTGGGCTGGAAGCTTGGTACTCCCTGAACTGGTCTCCAGCCAATCACAGGGTCACATAGAGAGACAACCAACCATTCACACTCCCACTAAGAGGCAATGTCACCAGTCTACCTATTTAGTATGTTTTTAGTCTGTGGGAGGAAGCCGAAGTGCCAGGAGAGAACCCACACATGTAGATTCCACATCCAAGACCTCTGCACAACACGAGGTTTGAACCAGCAACCTCTCTGCCTCCAGGCTCGAACACTGCACCACCGTGCAGCCCAGCTTTTCTCAAAGACTCACTCTTCTTTCTAGACACTTCTTTACTTCATCGGTGCGACTCGTGGGAGCAGTTTCTGTCTTTAATGTTACAAATGATCACACCATATCTGTCGTATTTCCTTTTTACTTGTTTGTTAGCCGACAGGTAACAATCTGACCTCTTGGTGACATTTGGCTGCTCTTGAGTGGACGCTACGATCACGACAACGCCAAGAAAAAGCAATAAATCAGTGGACTGACAGGAAGTTTCTGTTTCTTAAAGGGTCAAATGAGGGGTTAGATTACAGATTTATCACTCTGAGCTCACGAAAACAAACTTTCTGAGTAAAAAGCTGCACCGTGGGACTTGATTAAAGCTTTCTGAAGGAGCTATATTCAACCTGAAGCCCTCCTAAAGCTAACAGGAGAGTTACAAACACAGGCGTCCTCATAAATCTCTGTTGCAGGGCTGCTAAGGTAAAACCAAACTGAGGCTACAGCGATCCCCAGGAGTTTAGTTAAGAAAGGGGCTGCACAGGGCTGCGAGGCGACAGCTCATGAAGGCGAGGAGCCGTCAGAGGCTCGTTTCACGTGTTTGAGTCCAAATGAGCGAGAAAACAAAAACAAAGACTTCTGAACTTTTATCTAAAATGTCTGCGGGAACGTCAGAGTTCTGTCTCAGCTGTCGACCCTGCTGACAGAAAAATGTCAAATCATTTCAGCGCTGTCACCAAAAGCACTTCAAGTTTGAGAGGTGGAATACTCATGATTGCTCCTTTTTAATATTTATAACAACATGTTCCTTAACATTGACACATCAAATCTTTGGCAGACAATAAAGAAGAAATAAAAAACTCTAAAGACGAGACACACGATCTGGACCAAAACTTCACATTCACCCTTCAGCTAAATGTTATGGGCTGTTTGTTCTTCTACAGGAGTCCCATCTCCGTTTTAGAGATCGTCCAAACATGTTTTCTGATTCTTTGTTTCTGTTGGTCCAGACCACGAAGGAGGGGACTGAGTCACTTTATGACATTTTGGCATGCATCAAATATTTCCGTTTTTAAAGGGACTGTGAGGAGTTTTTAAGTAATTACAAAAAAGTCTCACTTTTAGATATATGCCAGATGGAAATACACACTTTAAGATGAGTTTTATAGCATCAAAATAGGTTATCTATAAATGGTATTCCTTAGCTTCACGGTCGGGTCGGACAGGGCTGGACTGGCCTGGATACTCAACTTCAGGAACAAGACAATTAAAACTAGAGCAAATTTATATTATTCAGACACGTCTTAAAGCGCCAGGCTGTAAGTAGTGATATATAGCCGGCTACAAAACTATGATACTAAGTTTTCCAAAAATTGCTTGTTGTCACACATCAAAAACTACCGCTATGTAACTAGAAAGAGATACATTACCTCGTCGCTTTGCATCTAGTAAGTTGTTGAAAAAAGAAGTTGTAAAGCAATGCAGAGTTCTGAGGAAGGTCTGAGCTGCATTCATTAGCATCACAACAAACACACGCTTTGGCTTGGGTCACGTCTTTACGACAGTCGCTGCACGTGCTCATGGGTAGCAGAGTCTTTATGTCGCCGGAAATAGATTCTCCTCATAGCACCTTTAAACAGATATGTAAATAATCTGTGAAGGAAACATTTTAAGCATGGGACAGAGGGAGAAGTCCAAACATTATAAGTAGCCTACATGCAGGGGTGTCAGCAATGAAGTAGATCTACTTAAGTACATTTTTGAGTATCAGTACTTCACTTGAATATTATTATTTTTGGAAAATTATAACTTTTCCTCTACTGCATTTGAAAGACAAATAAAGTGCTTTTAACTCCACTGTATTTCAGTAAATGGTCCAGTTGCTTTTAAGAATAGCTGAAGTATAATAAAAACAGTGATTGTCCTTTCGTCGATTCAATCGTGTTTCAAAAAGCCATTCTATCGGCTTTGTAGCATTTCTTAAAAGCTTTTATTCCTGCAGGTTCTATAAACAGGTCAATGCATTCAGTAGTTGTTTCAGTCTTTAGGTTCTTAAAGTCATTGTGGCAAAAATATAATAACATGCCGACATTAAAACAAGAATGTGCTTTTAGTACTTTATTATTAAGTATTTTCAAAGGCATGCTCTACTTTAACTAAAGTAAACGTGTATTGGAGTAATATTTGATCAGGACTATCCACACTTTGACTCAAGTAATGGAGCAGGAGTTCACCACTGCCTACGAGTACAAAACACAGAGCAAAGATAAAATAAGATAAAAGCAAGTGAGTTAAAAACAAGACAATATAAAAGCTGTAAAAACAGTCATAACAGGAAATGAATAAAGTTCTCTCAATAAAAGTCATTTTAAATGTGTGTGGTCTGTGTTTAGGAGCTTAATAGTAGAAGGAATGAAAGACTAGAGTAGCAATTAGTTTTCCTTCAGGTACATTTTTATACATGCCAAACTTTAACCGTAACGTTTTGTCATTATTAATAAAGCACCATTCACGCTGCTGCTTCAAGACATCATATTTATGCCCCTGTGAGGTTTCAGCTCTACTCTGAACATGAAAAGAGATTCTTGAGTCTTTTAAAGTCCTTTAACAGTGTCTTTAAACGTCTGCTTCAGCTTAAATCCTTGAAGTAACAGTCCTCATGCATGTCTGACCGTATTTGTGGAGGCAACGTGTGTTCCTCTGCAGTCCCTCAGTGAATTGCGTCGTCGTAGCAGAAACAAAAACCAGGACTTTAGTTCCACATAGAGCGTGGCATATTTGAACAGTTCTTTTAACCTATTTTAGTCCCTCATAACATGAATTATTTATCTATTTATCACACACATGAAATGATAATGAAATTGTGCATTTTAACACCTGGAGTTTTAGATATCAGCATTTACAAGCTTGATGCACCAAAAACGGCCACAGCCAGCTCGTCTGCGGCCGATTAGACCAATGGGAGAGGAGCGACTTGTCGATTGTTAGCAGGTTAACCTGCACTGAAAAATCCTGCATAAACCTAACTAATTTTAGTTTGAAATTGGTGTATGTGGCGGGAAGTTGGCTTGAACTTGGCTGGCATTCAGCAGGAAGGGGAAAACTGAAGCTGCTGCGTCTGTATGTGAAGCATGTGCCCTCTCCAGGCCTACTGAAGCTGCTTTGCTATGAAATGATACAAATATCACACCCTAATGGAGTGTTATAAATGTCTTGAGGAATTTGTATCAATCAGAGTTTATGGTCTCTGCTCTTCATCCTTTGTCTTTGTTTGGATTGGGAGCCCCCTGGTAGACCTGTATTGTAAATGTTGCTAAAGAATCACGAGAACCATCTAAATGATCTTTTCTGAGTTATATCCTCCTGTCTTAGCAGCAGCAATCCAACTAAAAGTTCCACAATAACCCTTCAGTCTTTAAAAGCTCTCAGATTACTCAAAGTCAGTCGTCTTCATCGAGGTGTTTCCCACACACCGAGCTCTTCACGCCTCCTGCCTGCGAGCCGTGAGCATGTTTTTTCTGCGTCGGTGTCCCCCTGAGGACTGCTGCTCTTCAGATTGTTCAGATGACTGAATGTGTGCTGTCAGAACCCCGAGGCAGCGAGACAAGGCAGCAATGATTTCATCAGGAAGGTTGTTTCACTGTCAGCTTTGATCAAACTTTACAGGAGAGAACATTTTACAGCGAGAGTCGAGCTCCTCGCCAGGGCTGGTCTGACATGTTAGAGGCTCCAATGTGAGGCCCACTTATCTTTCAGTTCTGAGACTTTAAAGTAAATATTCGGAGGCTCAAGTGTTCGGCTTTATGAGGGATATTTATATAAGTATGTTTCAAACAAGCTTGTGACTCTAAAACCTTTTCTTGTGTTGAATTAGCTTCTGTGCCCTCGTCTTTTTCTCATTCAACAGAACATTAAAGACTTTTCTGTTGCTCGTCCACAGAGCGAGGTGTTTCCCGAGCCCATGTTTACCTGGACGAGGGTCGGAGGTCGCCTGCTGGATGGCAGTGAGACTCATAGCGGGCGAGAGCTCGTCCTGGACCGAGTTCCTGCTGAGCTGAACGGCTCCATGTTTCGCTGCACGGCCCAGAATCCTTTGGGCTCCACGGACACGCACACGCGCCTCATCGTGTTCGGTGAGGTCACCGCGATCATCTGTCATGTGATCTCTGAGCTTAAAGTTTCTCAGTATGCTTTATGACTCTTTTTTTATTTCCTCACAGAAAACCCGAGACTGAAGAAAGGAAAAGAACATTTTATAGGTACGTTTCTCCAGTTTCTGTCACTAAATGAAAGAGCTCTGTGTTCATTCAACAGTTTGAGCATCTTCTAGAGAATCAGGATTTCACAATCACAATGTAAACAAAGTTTCTCCATGCCCTCACCAAATCCACACGGCCTGTTCACCTGAACGCCTCCCAGACCAACTCATTACCATCAGACTTCAGACTGACCGCCCCACCATCAGCTGACAGTAGCACACAGAGGAAACTTTGTGTTTGTGTGAACCAGTTTTGTTCAGCAGATCATTGATGCCTTTAATTTGTGTTTCTGTCCTGACCTGTGTGTTTCCACTGAGGGTGTTTTTTTATTTTGATGATGGTTCTTAATCATACCATGGCACTGGTATACCTAATGATTTGGCCCTGAAAGGAATTCAGATATGACTTCAGGCTGAGACTCCCAACTTAAGAATAAACAACTCATTCTGTTCCCATTTAAACTTTGTTTTCTTAACTAGAGACCGCAGTGGTGCAAGATTTTTCTCACAATAATAAGCAACCAAATCGATTAAAACAAGACCAAAAATAACAACCTCCAGCTAAAGTTTGACTTTTTTCAATTCTGGATGATATGCTCAAACATTACCTTTTTAAAAACTTTTTTTAATCAGGAAACAGAGGATGGGAGGGAGCAGTAGCCAGCCTGTGGCAGTATAATTTTATTTTTATTTTATTTATATTTTAATGTATTTATTAAAAGTTTTATTTAGATCTTTTTTTTTCTTTTTATATATCTTTTTATCTGTAATAATCAACTGCTATCTAATATAATCTAATCTAATGTAATCTAATCTGACTATTTTTCCATTCAGACGGAAAAAATGTGTGCTCAAACATGACATTTTGGATCCAAAATAGGGCGACAAACATGCTAGTGCAGACAGTTTGGTCATATATTCCTTAAAAATGGACTTATAAGTCTATATCTCTCAGCTAAGGATTTGACAAAACACTAAGGCTAACATATGACTTTTTCCATTTCGGACTTCGAAAAAAAAAAAGCCCAAACATGACTTTTTAAGGTGTAAAACAAGCCAAGAAACGTGCTAGTGCAGACAGTTTGATCATATTTTTATTAAAAATTGAGATTTTAACCTTTCTCTCTCAGCTCAGGATTTGATAAAACACGAAGGCTAACATATGACTTTTTTCCATTTTGGACTAAATTTGTCCAAACATGATGTTTTGGGTGTGAAATAGGCTGAGAAACATGCTAGTGCAAACTGTTTGGTCATATTGGATATCAAAATGAACTTTTAGACTTTTTAAGATAGCTTAATTAAAAATGGACTTATAAGACTTTTTCTCTCAGCTCAGGATTTGATAAAGCACTAAGGCTAACATATGACTTTTTCCAATTTCAGACTCAGAAAGAAAATGTGCTCAAACATGACTTTTTGGGTGTGAAACAGTCTGAGAAACATGCTAATGCAAACTGTTTGGTCATATATGACTTCAAAATGGACTTACAAGATTTTTTCTCTCAGCTCAGAATTTGACAAAACACTAAGGCTAACATATGACTTTTTCCAATTTTGGACTTTGAAAAAAATGTGCTCAAAAATTACTTTTTGTGTGTGTACCAGGCCAAGAAACATGCTAGTGCAGACAGTTCTGTTGTATTTAGCTTAAAAATGGACTTATAAGACTTTTTCTCTTAGCTCAGTAGATGACAAAACACTAAGGCTAACATATTACTTTTTTCCAATTTCAGACTAAAAAAAAAAAAAAATGTTCAAACATGATTTATTGGGTGTAAAACAGGCTGAGAAACGTGCTAGTGCGGACAGTTCTGTTATATTTAGCTTAAAAATGGACTTATAAGACTTTTCCCCACAGCTCAGGATTTGAAAAAACACTAAGGCTATCATATGACTTTTTTCCATTTCAGACTCGGACAAAAAAAATGTGCTCAAACATGACTTTTTGGGTGTGAAACAGGTTGAGAAACATGCTAGTGCAGACAGTTCTGTTGTCCTTAGCTTAAAAATGGACTTATACGACTTTTTCTCTTTGCTCAGAATTTGACAAACACTAAGGCTAACATATGACTTTTTTTTATCATTTTAGACTCTGAAAAAAAATATGCTCAAACATGACTTTCTGGGTGTGAAACAGGCTGAGAAACATGCTAGTGCAGACGGGTTGGTCATATGTGACTTAAAAATTGACTTATAAGACTTTTTCTCTCAGCTCAGAATTTGATAAACATTAAGGCTAACATATGACTTTTTTCAATTTCGTACTCAGAAAAAAAATATGTTCAAACATGATGTTCTGGCTGTGAAACAGAGTGAGAAAAATGCTAGTGCAGACAGTTCTGTTGTCCTTAGCTTAAAAATGGACTTATAAGACTTTTTCTGTAAGCTCAGAATTTGACAAAACACCAAGGCTAACATATGACTTTTTTCCATTTCAGACTCGGAGAAAAAATGTGCTCAAACATGACTTTTTTGGTGTGAAACAGCCTGAGAAACATACTAGTGCAAACTGTTTGGTCATATTGGACTTCAAAATGGACTTATAAGACTTTTTCTCTGAGCTCAGAATTTGACAAACACTAAGGCTAACATATGACTTTTTTCAATTTTGGACTCTGAAAAAAATGTACTCAAAAATTACTTTTTGGGTGTGAAACAGGCCAAGAAACATGCTAGTGCAGACAGTTCTGTTGCATTAAGCTTAAAAATGGACTTATAAGACTTTTTCTCTTTGCTCAGAATTTGACAAAACACTAAAGCTAACATATGACTTTTTTTCCATTTCAGGCTCAGAAAAAACGTACGTTAAAACATGGCTTTTTGGGTGTGAAACAGGCTGAGAAACGTGCTAGTGCAGACAGTTCTGTTGTATTTCGCTTAAAAATGGACTTATACGACTTTTTCCCTCAGCTCAGGATTTGAAAAAACACTAAGGCTAACCTATGACTTTTTTCAATTTTGGACTCTGAAAAAAATATGCTCAAAAATTAATTTTTGGATGTGTACCAGGCCAAGAAACATGCTAGTGCAGACAGTTCTGTTGCATTAGGCTTAAAAATTGACTTATAAAACTTTTTCTCTTTGCTCAGAATTTGACAAACACAAAGGCTAACATATGACTTTTTTTTCATTTCAGGCTTGGACAAAAAATGTGCTCAAACATGATGTTTTGGGTAGGAAACAGGCTGAGAAACATGCTAGTGCTAACTGTTTGGTCATATTGGACTTCAAAATGGACTTATTAGACTTCTTCTCTGAGCTCAGAATTTGACAAAACACTAAGGCTAACATATGACTTTTTCCAATTTCGTACTCAGAAAAAAAAATATGTTCAAACATGATGTTTTTTGCTGTGAAACAGAGTGAGAAACATGCCAGTGCAGACAGTTCTGTTGTATTTAGCTTAAAAATTGACTTATAAGACTTTTTCTCTTTGCTCAGAATTTGACAACCACTAAGGCTAACATATGACTTTTTTCCATTTCAGACTCGGACAAAAAATGTACTCAAAAATTACTTTTTGGGTGTGAAACAGGCCAAGAAACATGCTAGTGCAGACAGTTCTGTTGTATTTAGCTTAAAAATGGACTTATAAGACTTTTTCTCTTTGCTCAGAATTTGACAAAACACTAAGGCTAACATATGACTTTTTTTCCATTTCAGGCTCAGAAAAAACGTACGTTAAAACATGGCTTTTTGGGTGTGAAACAGGCTGAGAAACGTGCTAGTGCAGACAGTTCTGTTGTATTTAGCTTAAAAATGGACTTATACGACTTTTTCCCTCAGCTCAGGATTTGAAAAAACACTAAGGCTAACCTATGACTTTTTTCAATTTTGGACTCTGAAAAAAATATGCTCAAAAATTACTTTTTGGGTGTGTACCAGGCCAAGAAACATGCTAGTGCAGACAGTTCTGTTGCATTAAGCTTAAAAATTGACTTATAAAACTTTTTCTCTTTGCTCAGAATTTGACAAACACAAAGGCTAACATATGACTTTTTTTTCATTTCAGGCTCGGACAAAAATGTGCTCAAACATGATGTTTTGGGCAGGAAACAGGCTGAGAAACATGCTAGTGCTAACTGTTTGGTCATATTGGACTTCAAAATGGACTTATAAGACTTTTTTTCACAGCTCAGAATTTGACAAAACACTAAGGCTAACATATGACTTTTTTCAATTTTAGACTCAGAAAAAAAATATGTTCAAACATGATGTTTTGGCTGTGAAACAGAGTGAGAAACATGCCAGTGCAGACAGTTCTGTTGCATTTAGCTTAAAAATTGACTTATAAGACTTTTTCTCTTTGCTCAGAATTTGACAACCACAAAGGCTAACATATGACTTTTTTCCATGTCAGACTCGGACAAAAAATGTGCTCAAACATGACTTTTTGGGTGTGAAACAAGCTGAGAAACATGCTAGTGCAAACTGTTTGGTCATATTGGACTTCAAAATGGATTTATAAGACTTTTTCTCACAGCTCAGAATTTGATAAAACACAAAGGCTAACATATGATTTTTTTCCAATTTCGGACTCAGAAAAAAATGTGCTCAAACATGATGCTTTGGGTGTGAAACAGGCCAAGAAACATGCTAGTGCAGACAGTTCCGTTGTATTTAGCTTAAAAATGGACTTATAAGACTTTTTCTCTCAGCTCAGGATTTGATAAAACACTAAGGCTAACATATGACTTTTTTCAATTTTAGACTCGGACAAAAAATGTGCTCAAACATGACTTTTTGGGTGTGAAACAGGCCAAGAAACATTCTAGTGCAGACAGTTCTGTTGTATTTAGCTTAAAAATGGACTTGTAAGACTTTTTCTCTCAGATCAGAATTTGACAAACACTAAGTCTAACATATGACTTTTTTCCATTTTAGACTCAGACAAAAAATGTAGTCAAAAATTACTTTTTGGGTCTAAAACAGGCTAAAAAAAACATGCTAGTGCAGACGGGTTGGTCATATGTGACTTAAAAATTGACTTATTAGACTTTTTCTCTCAGCTCAGAATTTGACAAAACACTAAGGCTTACATATGACTTTTTTCAATTTTAGACTCGGACAAAAAATGTGCTCAAACATGACTTTTTGGGTGTGAAACAAGCTGAGAAACATGCTAGTGCAAACTGTTTGGTCATATTGGACTTAAAAATGGACTTATAAGACTTTTTTTCACAGCTCAGAATTTGATAAAACACTAAGGCTAACATATGATTTTTTTCCAATTTCGGACTCAGAAAAAAAATGTGCTCAAACATGATGCTTTGGGTGTGAAACAGGCCAAGAAACATGCTAGTGCAGACAGTTCTGTTGTATTTAGCTTAAAAATGGACTTATAAGACTTTTTCTCTCAGCTCAGGATTTGATAAAACACTAAGGCTAACATGACTTTTTTCCAATTTTGGAAACGGACAAAAAATATGCTCAAACATGACTTTTTTGGGTTTAAAACAGGCCAAGAAACATGCTAGTGCAGACAGTTCTGTTGTATTTAGCTTAAAAATGGACTTGTAAGACTTTTTCTCTCAGATCAGAATTTGACAAACACTAAGTCTAACATATGACTTTTTTCCATTTTAGACTCGGACAAAAAATGTAGTCAAAAATTACTTTTTGGGTCTAAAACAGGCTAAAAAAAACATGCTAGTGCAGACGGGTTGGTCATATGTGACTTAAAAATTGACTTATTAGACTTTTTCTCTCAGCTCAGAATTTGACAAAACACTAAGGCTAACATATGACTTTTTCCAATTTCGGACTCAGAAAAAAAATGTGCTCAAACATGACTTTTTGGGTTTGAAACAGGCGAGAAACATGCTAGTGCAGACAGTTCCGTTGTATTTAGCTTAAAAATGGACTTATAAGACTTTTTCTCTCAGCTCAGGATTTGATAAAACACAAAGGCCAACTTATGACTTTTTTCCAATTTTGGAAACGGACAAAAATATGCTCAAACATGACTTTTTTGGGTTTAAAACAGACCAAGAAACATGCTAGTGCAGACAGTTCTGTTGTACTTAGCTTAAAAATGGACTTGTAAGACTTTTTCTCTCAGCTCAGAATTTGACAAAACACTAAGGCCAACATATGACTTTTTTTCCATTTTAGACTCAGACAAAAAATGTGCTCAAAAATTACTTTTTGGGTCTAAAACAGGCTAAAAAAACATGCTAGTGCAGACGGGTTGGTCATATGTGACTTAAAAATTGACTTATTAGACTTATTCTCTCAGCTCAGAATTTGACAAAACACTAAGGCTAACATATGACTTTTTTCAATTTTAGACTCGGACAAAAAATGTGCTCAAACATGACTTTTTGGGTGTGAAACAAGCTGAGCAACATGCTAGTGCAAACTGTTTGGTCATATTGGACTTAAAAATTGACTTATTAGACTTTTTCTCTCAGCTCAGAATTTGACAAAATACTAAGGCTAACATATGACTTTTTCCAATTTCGGACTCAGAAAAAAAATGTGCTCAAACATGACTTTTTGGGTTTGAAACAGGCGAGAAACATGCTAGTGCAGACAGTTCCGTTGTATTTAGCTTAAAAATGGACTTTTACGACTTTTTCTCTCAGCTCAGGATTTGATAAAACACTCAGGCTAACATATGACTTTTTTCAATTTTGGACTCAAAAAAAAAAAAAAAAACGCTCACGACTTACTGGGTGTAAAAAGGTTGAGAAACATGGTAGTGAGGATGGTTCTGTCATATTTGATTAAAAAATGGACTTACAAGCATGTTTCAAATGAAATATATTTTATAGACTTCTTTAATCAATCCATCAATCTTTATTTGTATTGTGCCAGTTCATTTAAAGTGTTTTCTCAAGACATTTTCTAATTGAGCAGACAGAATAAAACTTTTCTTGTTTGTTTTATCTGTTTATGAATACACATATGCATGTACACATATATAGCCAATATACACATATAAAATACACATGTACATATGTACACAAATATATACATCCAACATGAATACAGTAGTCAATCATGAATCTCTCCATCATGGCTCAAGAAAAAAACTTTTGTTAAGCAGCAGGAAATCTTGAATGTGGATCCCAGTCTCATGATGAACAGCAAATCCTCAGGGTTCTTCTTACAGGCACGTCTGCGGTGGTTTTCACATTCATCCTGTGGTTTAGTTACTCCCACCAAGAGGTTATTGTTTTGGCTCCATGTGTTTGTCTGATTGTTTGTTAGCAAGATTGTGAAAAAATGAGACAGATTTTGCTGAAATTATCAGGAGCTGTTGTTAATGACCCACATTAAACATGATTCAATTTTGGTTGTTGATCATTTTTGCTCAGTAAGTCTAACTAATAATGATATCAAAGTGATTCTGAATGGGTTTTCAGGGTCATGAATCATATTATGTGGTAACTTTATCATGGAACTGTTGCTTATAGATTTAACAGCCATGTGTGAGCTACTTTGACGGAGGTTTGAACTCTCAGAGTGCTTTCTATTTTCTTATGACTTTCACATCGATAACATAACGTAGTAAAAAAACAAGACAGAAAGTGTATTACTCAAGACCGGTCTTGGTCTTGGGACCACATTTCGAAGGTCTTGGTCTTGGAAGTGAGAGCATTTTTACTCTGTTGTGTCTCGGTCTTGGACTGGCCAGGTTCTGGATTTTCCATCAAGACCGATCTAGACCAGCACTGATCTGCTGATCTTCAGCCTCATTAACATGAGTAAGGAGAAACACTTGGTAAAACTTCAAAAAGCTTCAGTCCCTGTGTTATTGTTGCAACCTTCCTGCTGTTGGGACTGAGGGACACCACCCTTAACTATTCAACCTTATCATGGTTTTTAAAATTGATTTTGATGGTCTTGATCTCATCTCGCTCTTGTCTTGTCTTGGTTAGGGATGGGAATCGAAAACCAATTCCAGCTGAGAATCGTTAACAGTTCCATCAAAGAATCAATATCATTAATCGTTTTGCTTATCAATTCCCTTATCAATTCCTTCCACTGACAGGGTTCAGAAGCATCAGAACTGTAGCTTAATTTTCAGTGCACCTACTACACAACCTTAAGTGAGTGGGAACACCAGCAACTTGCAGAAGCAGTTATCTATACTGTGACGTGTGTTCGACATTGGTGCTACTGAAAATCAGACCAACATTTGCCCACTTGCAAAATCTGCTGGAATCGATAAGGGAATCGTTAAAGAATTGGATCGATTAGCAGGATCGTTAACAGCATTGGTATTGATAAAATCTTATCAATTCCCATCCCTAGTCTTGGTCTTGTTGCACTCTGGTCTTTGGCAAGTCTTGGTCTCGGATAGTGTGGTCTTGAGCACAACACTTTCGTCAAACATGCACACAGGACTTTTCTGAGTTACTGAAGGGTTCATCTGATGATTGTAGCCAGAGGCAGGCTAACACTACCAACTGACTCCCAGGGTTTGAGCTAAGCTAATTAGCGGTGTGCGAGCTTTACCTGTCTCTTGGCGTCCCCCTTTAGCTCTGCTCCACCTGCAGAACCACATTTACCTTCAGCAGATCCTTCGGTGATGATCTTTCTCTTTCTTGCAGCCATCGATGCGGCCGCCATCCAGCGCTCCCTCACTCTGACCTCCATGTTACTGCTGCTGAGCTTTACCTTCGAGCTGACGTGACCCGACGCCCCGCTACCCCCCCCCACATGCCTTCACCTCCACCCACCCGAAGGACCTGCTCTTTGACCCGCCTGGACTGTAGCTGGACCTCCACCCGGCTCAGAGCTGCAGGGACATGGACGGTTAACGATCCAGCACCAGAGACGCCGACACACTGTGAGACTCTGCCGAGCTCCTGCAGCTCCTGCCACTGTAGACCAGGACGGGAGGGAGGTCTTTGAAGGAGAGATGAAGTCTGCAGATCACTGGGAACAATGGTGCTGAGGATGGAGATCAGAACCTCCGTGTGGGACTTTACAGAAGCTGTGACAGATTCAAACCAATAAAAACATCCTCCTCTCTTAAATGTCCCTGAATAACAAGTTTCGAGGTTCACACGGAGTCGTATGAGTGACTGAGGACCTCTTAAAGCCGATGTTTTATGATCT
Organism: Scarus forsteni; assembly: GCA_036419115.1. NCBI lineage: Eukaryota > Metazoa > Chordata > Actinopteri > Labriformes > Labridae > Scarus > Scarus forsteni. The sequence goes on from JAZDUH010000145.1 coordinate 4,506,644, forward strand.
GGGGAACATGTTTGGAAGGAGAATCTCAGAATCTTTGACTTAGTCATAGTTTTATAAATCAACCAGGATTTAAAGTCTGACCAGAGTGACTGTTTGCTCTTCTGTGCCCTCCTCCAGAGGCTGACACATGTTTAAATGTCATTTCTAAAATTATTTACTTTATTATTTTTTAGTTTTCTGAACAAACGTGACCCTTTCTGCTGCAGCAGGACTCTAACGAAGCTCTTTCATTATTTTTTTTGTTTGTTTGTTTTGGCCTGAGAGGCATTTTAAAGAGCGTTTAACTGTTTTAAAGTGCTTTAGGAATAAAAATGAGTGAAAGTGACTTCAGTGTTTTGCTAATTACCTCTGCCGAGGAGGTTATGTTTTCAGGAGAGTTTGTTTGTCCGTCTGTCTGTGAACAAAATAACTCAAAAAGTTATGGATGGATTTTGATGAAATTTTCAGGAAATGTTCAGCATGGGAAAAAGAAGAACTGATTCGATTTTGGTGTTGATCCGGATCAGCGTCTGGTTGCCATGGCGAAAAATGTGATTTTTGTGAATAACTACTGAACTAAAATAGATCATGATGAAACCAATTGCTAATGGTATGTTTTCATGGTCAATGAATCTAAATATTTTGATTAAATAAAGGTAGGACTAATATTTAAGGTGAAAATCACAGTATGGGTGAGGACTGTGGCGTTGGTAGAGGTCTGCGCTCTCCGAGTGCTTTTCTAGTTCATTCTGAATTCATCAGATTCACCATCTAAAGGGACGGACATGGTGAGTTGAGTTTCTGCTGTGTGATTGGCTGAAAAGCTTGCTTTCACACTCACTGAAAGTAAAGGGATCACAACATTGAAATTTTGCCAATATCTAAAATGATTTTTTAAATTTATTTATTTGTTTAACAGGGGCCATGCAAGACAAGGACTGTCAAGCCAGAGTTAGCTATAAGCTAATTTACATCATGATGACACCAGTACTGAGTACGAAGCCTCCTCTTTCCCAATTTTGACGTGTTCCTGTCGTGATAACAGCTTATTTGTGTCGGAAAAATATTTTAAAAAAGCAAAAAACAACATTTTGCACTTAAAATAAATGGCTTTGATTCAGTTTTTGAGTTAAAAAAGGATAATATTTATGTACATTTTTGCAATACTACAGTCAATATGGGATTTAGATGATGTACAGACAAAAGATTTTCACATCTGCTGATATCAAAAGTCTAATTTTTGGCAATCAGCTGCTATCCCTACTCTTTCTAATTATGAAAAATCTATAAGACCACAATCCAATGTAGGGTTTATATCAAATCTGCCATAAATTAAAATTATTTTTTAACAATTCTGTAATAGTTTAAATGCTAAATTATATTTAGTATTGTAATTCATACATTGACAAATTTACAAAAAAAACAGAAGCTTGTTATATCTCGATTAAGGTTGGATTAAAGTTGTTTACTTCCTGAACAGAAAAAAGTTTGTGTTGAAAAATTCTGCTTTATTAGTGTTTGACTTTTCAGACAAGCTCAGTGACCAGCTCAGAATTTATGAAATTTTATTTTAATGCATTTTTTAATGTTTTTATTTTAATATTTTAATGATGCTTTTGTTTTTTTTTTATGAATTTACTGTTTAACTAAAAACTGAAAAAGTAGTTGAACTCATTTCTTCTAGTAGAAAATTTCACATGATGGTTATTTGCTTGCATTCTTGAACAGAAAATAGTGTATAAATATTCTGCTTGATTAATGTTTGACTTCTCAGACAAGCTCGGTGACCAGCTCAGATTTTTAAAAAAGTATGTTAATATAAATTTAATTTTTTTATTTAATGATTTATCAGTGATGATTTTTTAAAAATTGACTGTTTTACTAAAAACTGAAAAAATATTGAAGCTTTTTATTTCTAGTTTAAAATTTAAAATTATGATTATTTGCTTGCATTCATGAACAGAAAATTCATTTTAGTGCTCAAATATTCTGCTTGATTATCGTCTTACTTCCAAGAGAGGCCGAGTTTGCGATTCAGATTTGGGATGGAAAGTGAATTCAGATTTATATTTTTAATTCTTGTTCAAAGAAGTCCTAATTAAGCACTTCATTATGCTGGATATATTTATTAAACACTGTTTATTCGATTTCAAACTGATGGAAAAACAAAGTGTACCTCCTAAAATATAAATATATAATCTAATTATTTGCAAAAGTTGTTTCGTTTTCAAACACTGACTAACAAACACATCATGGTTACAGTTTTTACTCGAGTTAAATGTCTTTTCTAAGCAGGCATTGAACACATCACGTCATAGGAGTACATTCACTCTTTAGTTACTCAGCAGCAGGATTAAATCAGTGAAATGTTTTTGATTTTTTTCCCAGTTTGTAAATGAGAGGCCGACACCGTTCTGCAGTTGTGTTGCTTTATTGGAAGCACAGTCCACGTGAACATTATTTTACAGGATCACAGATCGAGTCCTCTCTATCACTCATGTTCTGGACTCTCCTCCTCTTCATCTTCGTCTCAAACACAACTCAAAGTCAAACAAATCTCATCGGACACCAAACCAAAACCAAACTCCCGACTGACGTTAGTTAACACGCGGCCTACCATGGAGCCCGTTAAAAAAGAGGCTGTTCGATTAAAGTTGGGACACGTTGGAGCTGGAGTCTGTGATTGTAAAAGGCAGAGAGACAGTGACAGGCAGCTCCAGTGTGTGTTTGTGTGTATGTGTGTGTGTGTGTGTGTCAGTGCATCTTGATCCCCCCCGTCCCTCTAACTAAAGTCTCTTATACACAAAATAGAGTTTTAAAGGCAGTTTGTTCCATTTCACATTATATCAGCTCTGTTATACTTCATCCTCAGTCATACAGTATGTACACACAGTTGGTTTGTAGCTCTATTTACACATCTGTCTATTCACATAAAGAACACGGGGAGCTTTTAGAAACAGGACCAGTGTGTCTCTACATTCACACAGCTCACACTCGCACCGCCTTGCACCTGTTTTTGTACATGTGTGTGCTTGTCAAACGTTGTGACCACATCCAGGTCACAGGTCTGACCGTTCCCTTTACTGCATCAAGTCAAACCATTTAAAATACCCAGGTCTACAAAAATCAATAAAAGCCTCCTCCTCTTCCTCCTCCTCTTCGTCACTTTCAGGGTTATTTAAAGACAGTCCAGAGTCTGGGATCAGGACTCGAGCAGCAGACAGTCCTCGTTCTCACTGGCGGGCAGCATCAGCTGCTGCTCGTAGTACAGACTCTTGGCGTAGTTGATTTCTTGAGAGATTTTGATGGCGAGGCTCTCACTTCTCACGTGGACCTGCAGAGAAGATTTAACAAGGTTAGTGACCAAATAACCCTTCTGGATTAAGAAAACAAAAGACGTTAAGTCCAGCTCTTATGATTTTGTTCAAAAAGAGCCATTAATGGGGTCCGCCATCTTGTAGTGTGGGCCCAGATTTAACAGGAAACATTCAAAGCTTTTAATGGTTAAGAGCAGGGGTCACAAGGGCCAGTTTTTTACTTAACAGACAAAGTGGGGAAGACTTTAACATAGATAATAACCAGTAAACAGATGTAGCGGCTTTGGTTTGCCCCCTCCAGTCGATTATTGTACTGGGAAACTCCCAGTACAAGCTACTGGGAGTTTCCCAAAGCTCTCTGTCTGCAGTCCACCATAAACACGTCATCATTAGTTCAAATCCATCTCTCATCTGTGCATGCAGTAACAGGAAAGAGATGGGCAGAGCTCGCCAACTGCTAATTAGCTTAGCTTTAACCCTGGGAGTCAATAGTAAGTGTCAGCCTGTCTCCGCCTACAGTCATCAAATAATCTGAAAAGCATCAATACTCTATTGCTGTACCCGGATACATTACTAATTTGTCATGGTATCGATACTAAAGTGCACATGCCTGCAGCACCCATCGCACACACTCTGCAGGCAGCACAGCAGACAGACAGACAGCCTCAGGCAGGCGGGAGAGCCCTCACTACAACCCTGCTTACTGTCCTACGAATTACTGCTGCGAGCAGTACGACTATTTTGACAAACCCTTTAAGGATCGGCACCCTGGACTTCACAACGAGATTTTGACAGGTCAGTAAAGCTCCCGTTCATCATTTACCTTCCTGTATCAAACTGATCACTGATGTTAGTCTGACCGGTGACTCGCATTAATGTTGGTTGTTTTGTTGTAAGCCGCAGCTAGAGAACTACGGTAGTCCACATTAGCCACAGCTGAATGTTTTGTAGGTTGTTTTGTTTTTAGCCATTAGCCGTGTCTAGCAGCCTTTAGCTCGCTAACATGACTTAAATGTGTTTCTTCTACTAAAGATGCAGACTGAAGTACAGAGAAGTCAACCTGCCACTAAACCTACGAAATTACAGCCAACTCGACCACTGCTGTTTGGAGAACAATGAAAATATGATCCCACGTCATCTGAAGCTGTAAAAATAAACAGAGCTGTGGCAGAGAACATCTGAGGGGATCAAGTCTCCTTTTAAGCAGTGGAGAAACCTGTACTATGACAAAATCTCATAAAGCTAAATCCGCAGAATGTTATTCCATCAAGAAACAAAACAAACACTTGAGCAGCTGCTTCAAGGCACGTTTTGTCTTGTTATTTATTGTTTTGTTCTTTTCATTTTCTGATTATTTAATTATTTAAAGTAATTGATTATTTATCTGTGGTTCTGTTTTCATTTTAATAAAATGTTTTTACGCCTTTTTATGTATTTATCATTTTTTATCCCTGTGGAAAATGGTATCAAGTATCGAATATCTTCTTGGGAATCGATATTGACTTTGAACCCTAGTCTACTAACTTATCTGACCGACAACACAATCGTTCAATCACCTGTCAGATATACTTTAAGGTTCTGTCTCTCCAAACACTTTCTATGAGCTCTTTCCCAGATGGACCAGTGAAATAAACTCATCCTGGTGCTGCAGGTGACTTTCCCTCCTGTTTTCATGTTGGAGGTGCAGCTGCGTGTTTTTCTGGATTAAACTGACTCTGAAGACAGAGTCTGAAGAAGCCGAAGCTCTCGTCATCTTGTCCTTTCACAGCACTGACTCAGCCCGTCATATCTCCGAGGATGCAGCTCCTTCTGTAGGATGATGCTCCGCTCTTAATCCCTCCTACAAATCTCAGAGTATTTTGTTTGTTTTGGTGCGATACACCTCCAGAACTTTTTCAACCTGAGAGATAAACACGATGTGGGCAGCGACTCGTGGGTCTGGAGGCAGGATCAGAGTGTGTGTGAATTACCACTCACTCAAGTGAGCCGAGTGTCTGTTTCTCTCCTCTGAAGCTGAAACGGGGCTCAGATCTGGAGAATCAGCCTCATGGTGGATTTAAAGACACAATGGAGGCATTTAAAAGCATTTTCACACAGGAGGAGAGACGATGTGGAGCAGCCTCCTGTCCTTCTTTAGGTTTATTGGATTTCTGAACCTGAATAATTTATATGTGGTGATGCAGGAAAATAGAACGAGTGACTAAGAGAACCAGCCCTCATCATGTCTACAGTCTGATGAGTATTTCATTACAGCCTAAGCCATAAAAAATCTGTATATTAAAAATAAATGTGAAATCAATGTCAGTATACCAAGACTTTACCGCAAACATTTAAGCAAAACAGCCACCAGATACAAGCTTCATGTTCAAAGAGGCTTCAAAATTTAGTCCGATAAATATCAAATCAAATCAAACTTTATTTATAAGGCACTTTTCATACTTTAAAGCAACACAAAGTGCCTCACAGAGGCTAAAAACAACATAAAAACAGAACACCTGGCCATCCCCCTCCCACAAATACAAAGTCATATCCAGACACACACTCGCAGACATCAATACTCACACACACACCTGCGCACACACACACCTCAGCCCACACACACATACCCACACACATTCATACGAGCTGTCATAAAAGAGAGAGATAGAGAGAGGGACATGGCTGTGCACGGAGGACTGAGGTAAGGAATAAACTACCTTTGGGGGCCATCAACACTGAGGAGGGCTCCCGGCCCACGAGGAGCGCAGCCGGAGACTTCCCCACCCAGCGCAGACACGAGGCCCCACACCACAGTGCAGGGGCCTCTGGCCATGCAGGCGGAGATTTCCCCGGCAGCGGCCCCACAAGTGGACCAGGAGCAGCTCCCAGCGTGGAGAGCCCCCATGAGAAAGCACTGGAGTTAAAACCATCATACTAAAACAGTAATAAAGATGTAAGAAAAAGGGGACATAAAGAAGAGAGATAAAATGACATAAAATAGATAACTGAGGTAACATAAAAAATTAAGAATTAAAAATGATAAGAAGTCTGACTACAAGAATAAATAAGTTATAAAGTAATCGAAGAATAAACAATAACGGAATAAATAAGTCGATTAAATCAATTAAAAGCTGGGTGGGTTTTAAGCCTCTTTTTGAAACTATCAACAGACTCTACAGTCCTGAGATTGAAATATATGAAATATACCATGGGTGCAGATAGCCTAGTGGTTATGTCTGCATGCTCCATATCCAGAGAGCCTATGACAACATCGGCAAAGTTTAGAATCCACCCTGTGCTCTTAACTACGTCCTCCTCTGCTCTACTTTTGCTCCAAATATGACAGTTTTTGGGACACTGTGAAAAACAGAAAAACATTTTCTACTTAGATTTAGATTTATTGGTCTCCAGAGGAGAAACAATCTCCACTAACTTTACATTACAAAGAAACAGCATTGCACTCACAGACAACAACACCAGTGAACAGCATACAGTCAACATAACAGTGAAAAACAGTGATGATAACAACACAGTGTCAGCGGGGCCTGCTGTTCATGGCAGCGATGGCTGCAGGGATCAAACTTTTCCCAAAGCAAGCTCTTCAAAAGTCAGTGCTGTCACAGCAGAGCTTGCTCCATCTTCTTTTAACTTCATATAGTTGAATACACAGTAAAAACCAAGGACCAGATCCACGAAGAAGAACAAATGCAGAAAATACAACTCAACTGACCAAAAAGTGGTCAAAGGGGTCATATGTTTTTTTTTAACAGACTGTATTTAGACAAATGATTCATGTTTACTTAAAAAAGGTGGAATGGTCGCAGAGACGAACACAGTCGGCTATATTACTGTCATCCTTGATGTCATCTGGAAGTGCAAGGATCATGTGGTCAGGCTACCACTATCTGCAAATGATTTCATTGTGTCTTAAATCAAAAAGTGATTCTCTCCTTCGATAAATCCTTTCTTGTGCGCGCCTGCCATCTCGCCTGCCTCGGTGCCTTCTCCTGGCTACAATCCCAACTGCCATGATTACCGGAGAGTTCTGGCATTTCCGCCCATATAAGGCTCTGGTCTCACTGGCGGTAATTTGCCCAGCTAATCTGTGTGCAGCAATGAGCGCTGGTCTTTGAGGATTAGGTGGTATTTGCAGCGAGGCTCATTTGCATAGTAAGGGGACAATTTTACGCTGAATTTATGAATATTACCTAATGTACATATATGCAAATTGGACCGGTGCAGCCAGGAGCAGCAGTGCAGTTTGGGTTCAGTTTGCGTGCATTTCACCCTTTGCGCATGCTTTGAGGATTGTTTTTCTGTTATTTGCACAGGTTTAGCGGTCGCAAAAGCAGCACAATCCTTTTGAGGATCTGGCCCCAGGTATTTAATGTTAAAACGGGCAAACTCATTCTTTTTTTCTTTTTTTGCAAATATACATTCAGTTTGAATTTGATGCCTGCAAAAGATTCCCAAAAAAAACAACTAAGAAATAAGCAAGAAAAAGACGGGGAGAGTTGAGGCATGCTCACAAAACACCAGTGTGGAACATCCCACAGGTGAACGGGTTAACTGGAAACAGGTGAGGATAAAAAGAGCTTCCTCAAGAGGCTCATTCACGAGCAAATCGGCCAACAGTTTAAGAACAATAACGTACAATTGTGAAGAATAGAGGCACTTAATCATCTACAGTCCGTAATATCATCAAAAGATTCAGAGAATTCAGAGAAATCTGTGCAAGACAGCAAAAGGCAGAAAAACAACATTGAATGCCTGTGACCTCTACCCCTCTGGCAGCTCTGCATTATAAAGCAGCATCATTGTGTAAAGGACATCAGCACGTGGGCTCAGGAACACTTCAGAAAACCATCGTCAGTTAACACAGTTCATCTCTACATCTACAAGGTCAAGGTCAAACTCTACCACGCAAAGACAAAGACAAACATCAACAACACCCAGAAACACCGCCGGCTTCTCTGGGCCGAGCTCATCTGAGATGGACTGAGGCAAAGTGGAAAAGTATGCTGCGGTCTGAGTCCACAATTCATGAGTATCAGTTTGTTGTTATAGACTGAGAAGATTTGTAAATCATTGTACTGTTTTAATTTCTGCTTTACACAGCGTGCCAACTTCACTGGAACCGGGGTCTGTAAAAGGACTGAAAACTAAGTCTGAAGACTCTACTACAGATTATTTAGAGGATGATGGAGCAGCAGGAACAGCAGACGAGTGGATGATGATATCTGCAACTACAGACACTAACTTTGATCAACAATCCTGTATTTTAACAAATATCAGACAAATTGATCACTGTTTAATCAACTGAGGTACCTTTAATAATAAACAGGACTATACTCTATAACATTGGCCACGGTTACATGATGTTTTTTAATTCATAATTAATTATTCAGAATTAAATAATTCCGACAGTCAAGAATTATGTCATACTTCTGTAAATGGAATAAAATGTACAATAATCTGATGATATGTGAAAAGAGAACTAAACTTTGAGAAAAGGGGCGGTTAACTAGAAAAGCTCTGCTTCTTCTGTCTTCCCTTCCGGACATGGACAATGTGATCATCTTTTGACAATGTGACGATGTTGTATAAGTGTATGACTCAGAATAAAAATCAATTCAGCTGCCTCCAATTCAGGGAAGCCTTGTCCGACTTGGATGCTACCAGAGATGGGACAATACACTAAACTCACGATACGCTGCACCTTGATATGCCAGGTTCACCATACGATACGTCACGATTTATCTATTTTTGTTTGAGTTGCACACAGGAAAACACAAGGCCTAACAGGCCAAACACAAACAATAACACTCTCTGTAACTCTAGAGAGGTTAGAGAGAGTGTATGCTAACGAGAGGTAGGCTTGTTTTCGCCGTCTTCGTCTTTTTTAATGAGAAAGCCAAAATACTGTCAGACAGATGACTTGAATCCAGGTGGAGCGTCCTCAATTTCGACCTCATTCGACTCCATCATTCAGCTTTTTGAAGGCAAGGTAGTTGGTGCTAATGTTTGTTGTCGTCACTTCTGGTCACATGCGCTGTTACGGATGTGACGTCTTTATTTTGTGATCCATTTTTTTCAAACTCGATGCATTTTGTCATGTTCTGTATTGCGATATATTGCCAAACGATATTTCATCCCATCCCTAGATGCTACAGCTTTAAAATGGTCCACATTTTAATGCTTACGTCCATCCACTCTTTCAGTACTTCAAAATCTTCTAAGGCTCTAATTAAATAAACTTTCTCGGCTTGCATGGAGTCCCACGCTTGCTTCAGGCAGGAAAAGGGAACGAGCATGCACAGAACGACCAGAATTAATTTAAAGAATGAACGTATTCATGATCGAGGAATTATTTAATTCGGATTAAAACCAGAATAAATCAGCCACTTACTTCAGAATTAAGTTTTATTCTGAATTATCATTTTCAGTCTGATTTAGGTGTTAACATGGTCATTTTTAATCTTTTCAAAGAGCATTTCAGTTTTATTTGGAATTAAAGAGGAATAAAAGTTCTCATTTAAACGCAGCAATTATGAAAGTCATAATCCCCACAATAATCTGATATGACAGGAATGAAACTCCTCAAATGTGACAGGTTTAGGTGTGTTTAAAAGAATAAATCAACTATTCAGCTCTCAGTCAAGTTTCAGTCACATTTAAATCATCCTCTGGGGTCACACGACTGTAATGCAGACTCCAACAATCTCTAAAACAATAAAGTGAAATAATTCAGAGCGACTTCTTTCTCTAATAATGACAATTTTCCTTTATAGGGTACCACTTTAATCAAAGTTAATATATATTACAATGTTGTACATCATTCCATTAAGCTGACAGCTGAGATAAAATGGCCACCAGCTTTCAGACAATGATCCATAACATCAATTCAAATATCAAAAAACAAGAAGAAGAAACTCAAAAAACTAAATGTAATTCTGATTAGACTGAGAATAAGTTTAATGATATAAGACCAAGGGCAATATCAAGTTATTTCTTCATTAGCTTCATTATCACAGCGGCAGTAACAGCCCATCGGGTCATTAACTTCTCAATAACGAGTCTGTGATCTGATAACTAAACCTTCATACGGTAAAAGATTAAAGTTTAAAATAATGTTGACGTGTGGAAATCAGACTTGAACATGAGGTCGGTGCAGCCGTGGTTTGGGAGTTCAGCTGAACTGAAAGAGGGCACACATAGTTTAATCTTTGCATTAACCATGAATATTTCATTAGGCTGACTCTGCTCTTCATCAGAGGAAATCCTGATATCGTTAATAAAGGACGGTCTTGTTTAAGGCCGAGGTTGTGAGGTCTGTTTGTCCAAACTTTGTCAACTTTAGAGGCCGAAACTTTGGAAGAGAGGCTGAGAATCGAGTGAATCTTTGAGCCAAAATGGTCCGTAAGTGGAATCTGGACCCCTAACCTGATGCGCAAGATGGCCCAAAAGCACCTGAACACATCTCATAAAACACATGTTTGACTGCCTATACACGCAAATAGCTTAGCACCCAATGACATGACTGCAACTCAGTGCATTTAGGCCCGTAGATTTGGTCAAGACGGCCTGCTTAAGTTCAATCCGAACATCAGACTGGAGAGGAAAGTTGATTTAAGTGACGGGTTGTTGCTTTTTGAAGTGCTGGTGTGCTGGTCAGTGGTGATTTTCATGCACAACCATCTCTAGGGTTTACAGGGAATGGTCTGAATGGGAGAAAATATCCAGCAGGGTTCCCATCCTTTTCTAGAAACTATTTTCAAGGACTTTTTAAGGATGTCTCAGGTGCTGACAACCAGTGTTGGGCAAGTTTCTTCAAAAATTTAATGCATTATTTATTACTTGTTACTGTAATTTCAAGGTAATTAGTTACATTATAATATTACTGTATTTGAAATGTATACAACAGGGATCATCAACTACATTTATATAAAGGCCAGTTTTTTCCTTGGCATATGCTCTGGGGGCCAGATTTAAGAAAACTCTAATATTAATTAAAAACAATTAAAATAAAGTGTTTTGGTCTACCAGTCCTGAAGCAGCCGCATGGGGTTTCAAATGACAAAAAACTGTCCTTAAAACAAAAACACGTTTTACTCTGCACATTTCCTCATGTTCACTAATACGAAGGACCAAAAGGGCAAACAAAAACTTTAAAAAGAAAAGAATGTTTAAGGTTGAAGTTGTTTTATATCTATGAAAGTCTGAATTCCGGAAGGATTTTTTTTTTAATTCTGAGATTAGTTTTAGTATTGTGGGGGAAAAACTCAGAACTCTAAGATTAAATCTAGAATTATGCAGAAAAAAATCAGAACACTGAAATTTAAGCAGAAATTATGAGGAGAAAGGCAAGAATTTTTAGAATTAATCCACAATTAACATTGCATATTGTTAATTTTTCATAGTCAAAGAAAAAGCTAAATCTCATTAAAAAACTTCCTTTGCAGTGACCCAACCCTCTTCTGTAAAATAATAGTCAGGGGGCCGGATGGAAAGCTCTGAGGGGCCTGATGTGGCCCACAGGCCACCAGTTGGTGAACACTGGTATACAATTACAAATGTAACAATGCTCCAAAATGATGGATGCCAACAGCCTTGAAACCGAAGAAGACAAAGCCTGGTGAGAACGTCCACCTACAGTAGTCTGGGTGGCAGCTATCATGAGATTAGATCAGCAGAACAAACCAAGAAAAACAAAGAGTTTATTTTAGATTTCTTGTACACCTGTCTTAAAATGTGAGGGATACTGGAGCTTGGTTGGGGTTGTGAGACGGCTCGCAGCGGGCTTCCCTTATTTTCCCTTTGTTATGTATTATGCAGCTACTGTACATGTGCTATTCAGTAGTAGTCTGCCAAATCTTTCTCTTGTTCTTTGTACTGTAAACCGTGCACTTGGTTACGCAGCTACTGTATATTTGCCGACCAGTAGTCTGTCACTTCTCCTTACTTGTTGGTAATGTTAACCGTGCTTTTTACTATGCAGCTACTATATTTGCTGACCAGTAGCCTGTTTTCTCTTTTACTTGATGGTAATGTTAACCGTGCTTTTAACTATGCAGCTACTGTATATTTGCTGACCAGCAGTCTGTCATTTGCTGTCCTTCTCCTTGATCAGGAGCACAGCTTGGTTTGATAAGTCCACCTTTTTAATCTACCTTTTTGTACTGGAACTAACTGTGCACCAATGTCTATACTGCTCATATTATCATGTATGTTTTTTATGTTGTTATGTCTGAATGTGAATCTGCTGCAAACCAAATCGCCCTTCAAGGGACAAATTAATAAAATGAACTATGAAAGCCTAAACTTGACAGGTAAGCATTCTCCAGTGAACTTGGATCCCTCTCAGCTCGGCTACATTGAATCAGAGTCTATGCATGCCGGTTAAATGTACGCGCAGGAGGCAGGCGATGATGGGATTTGATTGGTTTGATAAATTCAGAATGAGTCGCTGTGATTGGTTGGTGTTTTCCCTGTTTGACTCCTGCTTTTTTAAGAAAACATCATGCATTGATTACCATCAGGACATAATGATCACTTTAACCAGAATAACAAAAGAGCACCTAATCAAATTACCAACTTTAGCTTTAGTGCAGCTCTGTTTAGTTGGAAGAAATTAAAGAGACAGAAATCCTAAAACCTGTAAAAACCAAACTAAATCTGCCTGCAGGGAGTGAAAACAAACATCCTGCAGCCGTTCTTCTGTCCAGAACATGAAGGAGAAAATCAAAGATGTCTTACCATGGGTTTCTGGTGGGAGGGGCCTGGGATGGCCACCCCGCTGCTGGTGTTCTCAGCCTTCTTGGTCAGCTGCACGTAAACTTTCCCATGATCCTTTGAGACCAGGCAGTGATAGAGGTCGTCGTATTTGACCTCCAGGAAGATGGCCTCTCTGTCCACGTAGTCACCGGGCTTCAGGAAGTAGACCACTTTGGAGGAGATGAGGACGCAGTAGCTGTCGATGGGCTCCACGGCGATGAAGCTGGAGCAGGAAAACGATAATTAACTCTCAGACGAACGGAGAGAGGGACGAGCTGAGGAGGGGGAGGGGGGCACTTACAACTCGGAGTGGATGTTGTCTGTGAGGTGGAAGAGCTGCTCCTGACCGTCGGCCTGAGAGGCGAGGTATCGAGGCAGCAGACCCTGAGGACCCTTACAGCAGCGAGGCTTCCTGACGCGCTGCACGCTGAGCCTGAGAAACACAAACACGAGGCTTTAATCAGAGTTTAGCATCTTTAACCACCGACACTCCCACAGTCATGGAAATGAGATTATTTAGATCAGATCAACATGGAGCAGGAAACATCTTTGAGCTCATTTGTGCAGCAGGTTTTGTCATCCTCCTTTATAGCCATGTGTGCTCTGTTCCTCCCTCCAAAACAGCTCTCACTTTATTTCAGTGAGGAGCAAAGGGAGCCATAGTGTGACCTCTGATTGGTTCAAAAAGTAAGACGAAAAGATCATTTGTATAGCTCCGGTTCATAAGTGTTATCTCAAGGCACTTTACAACAGAGCAGACTGAAGCCAACCTCTTTATTTATAGATACACATGTATGCATTGATACAAACATTCATACAAACAAATATATTTGTATGTAAACATCCAGCAGGATGGAGAAGTTAACGTATAAAATCAGACGGAATCCAACAAATGGTAAAGTATTGTGGATAAAATGGGAAAATTATATGGAGAATAGAGAGGCAAACAATGTAAACTAATGATAATAATAACACTAACACGAGTAGTTTTTAGTAGTTTTCTAAACTAATTTTAGTTTAGTAGTTATTCACGAAAATCACATTTTTCATCATGGTGGTTTTATGCTGATCCAGATTACTCCCAAAATCTAATCATTTGTTCCTTGGTCCAATCTGGACATTTCCTGAAAATTTCATCTAAATCCATCCATAACCTTTGAGTTATTTTGCTAACAGAAAAAACAAACAAACCGTGGATTCACTTGTAAGTAGGTCAACAAAACAAATATTCTAACAAAATTTCCAAACAATTTCCTTGCTTAAGAAGTTAAGATCAATTTTAATCCGAGCAGAAATCAGTGTCTGTTTTATTTTCAGTGGTAGACAACACACATATGGATTAGTCTGTTATAATTATAAACAAGTTAAAGGTGTAGTCAGCGATCTTCTAATCTTCTAATCTAATGCACTATTTGTCAAAATCACCGTATTTCTCCTCTCCATCCACAAGATGTCACCACTGACAGCATGTTGAAAAAAAAGTCTGGTTTCAATACACAGCCTTGGCTCTGAATTTCAGCAGGTAAATACTGTGGCTCGGGCCGAGTTACCGCAACATGGTACACCCCCCCACATCCAGGGGGCGATCATACTCATGCGCAGATCAGACAGAGGGGGGAGGGGGAGTAGTAGGTTGCATAGCGTGCGCAGTTAGCGTAAGAGAGAGATACAATAGGTGCAGTAGCAATGGCTGAAAAACAGCCCAAAAGAAAAAGGTCAGAGGAGTGAAAAGTGAAAAAGAAGGGCTATGACCATGAAAGAGTGAAGACCCCGGTCAACATTGGTGTTGCTTTCCGACGGTGGAGGGAACTCCGCCAATTGAAAGACCAGAAAACGGACGCGGATGTCGCCGTCTGTCTGCTGGATAGATTAGCCATCGGACATTCATCTTATTGTCTAATCTGCCAGAATGTTCTGTTGTTGTGATGTTATCAAGAATGGAAGTCGAGTTGTCTGACGAGTCAGGGTTACCTTAGCTACATTGGTCAGCTACGCAGTTTCCACGGCCGTTTCCATGACAATGCACGTCCATCAGCTCTCGGGGGTGGAGCCAGGGGTGAGGCATGAAGGGAGAGGCGGGTCTAAATTCGTTCATAAATAACCTCTCCACTCTTTTTCTCCCACATCGCTGACTACACCTTTAAT
This sequence comes from Scarus forsteni, assembly GCA_036419115.1. Lineage (NCBI taxonomy): Eukaryota > Metazoa > Chordata > Actinopteri > Labriformes > Labridae > Scarus > Scarus forsteni. Next base: position 4,521,838 of record JAZDUH010000145.1, read on the forward strand.
GCTAACAAAAGATGTCATTTTATGCTAACAGTTATTCAAACATATTATGTTTAGGCAGATCAGTTCAAACATGTTTGTTCAACAGGTCAAATGTGTCATAAATCGTAACGGTGCAGTCTCTTTTAGACAGGACTGTGGTTTCAGTTAAGGGCTGGGGGGGCCAGTTTCTCCATTTCACATCCTGTGGTTTGGCGAAACTGCGAGAACTTTCGTTGAACTCTTGGTTTAACTTCTGCCTTGTGTCTCACCTGTAATGTTTATCTTTCTTGATAGACACAGCTTATGAAACCAGACATGATCTTAACACGTGATAAGTTGGTACTGCCCAAATCCTGTTTATCTTGTGTATGCTTGTGTTCGATGCTCTTTGTCTGTACATCCCTGGTGAGGTGCAGAACTGAGCCCTCAGCAGCTGAGTATTTTTATTATTTTTGTATTGTCTCACATACTGTCAAAAAATGGTTGGCTAACTGATCTAATCTGGACTTGCGCCTTCTTCCAAACTGAACATGATCTTCTGCAAGTCTTTTAAAATTCCAACTTAAATCTACACTTTTAACTAAATTAAAATATTAACCAGTTATCACATTCCATCATCCTTTTAGTATGTTATAAAATAATTGCACTAAAGAAAGAGGCAGTTTCAGATTTTTCAGCATTTTAGAAGAACAAATAAGGCCAAAACTTGGATTTAATTCATTGTTTGCTTTTATAGATTTAAAATTTAAGTCTGAGTCTTTAACAAAACATCTGTTTGTAACTCTGAGTCTGCTCGGTCCAAATCAGAGCCTGCAGCCTCCTTCTGTTAGTGGACTGTATAATAAAATTCCCATTTCCTCACCATTTAGTTTATTAAGTTTATCTTCCTCCAGCAGCTAAAATAACTGATAGTGTTTTTATCGTGGCGCTCAGGCGGTGAGAGTGAAGTGTGAGGATTATCGCTTCATTCTTTCTCCTCTCTGTTTGTCCTCTGCACGACTGCAGGTCATATTCCGGTCAGGAGTTGTTTTTCTGAATCACGCATCATTTAAATTGGGACACCGTGTTTTCCCTCCTGTGACCAGCTCATTTTATGTTAATCACTGACGCGGCTTTGTTTGCTGAAGGGCTGAGAGAGATGCATCATCGCAGTCTTTGGGGAAAAACTCAGACTCCTGCTTCTTTCAGTGCGGCCTGGCTCGCCTCCATCACGGCACTTCTTCAATATCTGGATCCAGAGTTAACGGTGCTCTGCATGTGCCGACTGCTTTTGCATATCATTTCAACCACAAAGCACTTAAAACACTTCGCTGATGGTCACGGAATAATACAATGCTAATTTATGATGAATGTACCAAGTAAAAAAAAGCAAGACGTGTTTTTGTTGTGCAAAATCGACCCCAGACAGTCAAATATGTAAATATTCAAAACATATTGATTTGTGATTAAATCATCTCACTCTCATTTGGCTTTTTATTTGACAGTTTGACATCATTTTTACTTTTTTTTTACTACTCCCATATTTTTCTTAACATATTTTAAAGTACCTTTATTTAATACACATAACAACAACAACAACAATGATAATGATAATAATAATAATAATTATTTTTGTATCATTATTATTATTATTATTATTATTATTATTATTATTATTATAATGCATCAAAAAATGTTTTGCTCTTTTCAAAAAAATCAAAGACGCTCTACAGATGATAAAAAAAAAGAGTGGTTAGGGCTTATGTGCATTTGTGAACAGGTAGGTTTTGAGTAGAGAGACAGCAGAGGGTCAGAGTTTCTGATATGGAGGGGAATTCATTTTTGACAATTTATTATATTTAAATGCGGTTTAAACTTTGACATGATGCTAGATTTAACTTAAATTTAATACAGATGAAAATCTAAATGCATTAATACCTGTTTACAGCAATCCTAGGCACAAAAAAAGAACATTTGCAGATTAAATGTGTTATTACTTTTGATTAGGGCTGAGAAATATATTAATTAAATCAATTAATTCAAATTATTTTCTGCAGAAGGTTAAAAAAACAGAAAACCCCCACTCTAATCATATGTTGTTGCAATGTAAGAAAATATGAATACTGAAAATTGTCCGTTTCCATGATTGAAGGTCCTGTCAGGTTCAGAACAAGCACATGCTAAGGCTAAATTTTAAGGAGATTAAATATCAATCAGAATTCCACATTACTGAGCTTAGCTTTCAGTGTTTACGTAGACAGACCTGCCTTCCATTGACACACACTTCAGCTTTAAAGGTGCAGTGTGTAGAAATTGGCATTTTAGCGACATCTAGTGTTCAGATTTTGGAACGAGCCCGTCTGTTTCTCAAACATCACATCACTAAGCGACGAGAGCCGGTGAAGACCAAAAAGGATCTTGAACAGGACATTATTTACAACAGTTACCAGGTGATGGTTTTTCATTCATATTTGTAACTATTATTTTGATAGATAATAGGTCAGTGAAGATGATGATTATAGGTCTTGTAAACTTCTGTAGACTCATATTCAATTATCGCATTCCACTCTGTTTGTCCCCAAAACCCACCGTAGACAATATGGTTGATCGTTTTGTCAGCCTCTACAGAGAGGAGACCCACAGTACATAGATATAAAAATCTTTTTCTGACCTCTAATAAAAAGAAAACAAGTTTTATGGGGATGATTGTTCACCTATCTCAACAGACTTTACATACAAACAGAAACATTATATCCTACATTTACTGTTTCTGTTCGTCAAAATGCTGCAAACTTCTACACACTACACCTTTAATAGTGAAATTCTGTTTGGTTTGAGAATTTATTTTGATGACATAGAGGCAAACTTGAGTCATGTCAGTTGATTGAAAATCGTCAATCGAGGTTGTGATTTTATTTTTAGGTCACATCTCCCTGCCCTACTTTTGATGCTCCTAATTTTTCTGATATATCTGCTCAGCTCTTTAAACTGCTCACCACACTGTGGTCACAGATGGAGTCATGTGTCAAAGGCTCCAGTATTTCAGGTAATAGACTGAACCCACCTGTGGTTACTGAGACTAGCCATGTCCCGGACTGTCTGCGCCGTTTCTGAGGCAAAGTCCAGAGCCCCGGCCACAGGTTTGGTCACAGTACCCACCAGACCTTTACCCAGGCCGGAGAAGAAGCCGCTGACTCCGCCCTCCGTCTTCACGCCCTCCACCGTAGACGTGATGATGCTCGTCATGCCTCCGATGATACCTGGGAAAAAAGGATAAGAACGTTTAAAAAGGTGAGGAAACTTGCAAAGGTGCAAACATTCAGGAAAAAGAGGACCAGCTGGTGGTGGAATAAATTTGATTTATCATGAAGCCTCAGCAATAATCAAGGCTAGTTTATGTTTTATATTTTGTAAAGCTTCCTGAGTTATTCTGATGTAGATTATCAAAATTAGCAGACAAATGAAAAATTAGCTAAAAATGAGGAAAGGGGACATTTGGCCAAGAGCCTTATGTAAAATACAACATGTAATATACATGATCCCATATATTATAGAAGCTTACATTCCTACAAGAGGTCAACATAGGCTCAAGTCCAACCTGCAGCTCCTTTCCTGCATGTCAAACCCAACTGACTCGCCCTTGTTTATCTTATTTATTTTCACATAGTTAAAAGAGAAGTCAAAGAAAACAGTGAATAAGATAAACTTGCAGAAACCCAACATTAGCTTATTTACCAAACTCAACCAAGACCAATTCCAAAAAAATACTGTTAAAAAAAAACATTAAATCGTATTCATCAAAGAAAAGCAATCAAACTAAAATCAAAATGATCTAAAAGTCAATCTTAAGGAATCGTTGGTAATATTATTGTGTATAAGACTTGAAGAAAAGAAGTCATGACATTCTCAATCCTAAAATACGCTTTTTAAACATCATGTTAAAACTTACAAAATGTAAAACTGCCTTTTCTATTTTAGTTTTAAATCCAATCATTCAAATGTTTTGCCTCTTATCTCTGATGCTCACAGCTAAAAACATACAGAGACTTCAGAAATTCAAGGAAACATAAAAAATGCCTTACACTTTACACTTCATATTTTAGTCGACTGAAGTTACAGCACATTTCATCGACTAAAATGTTGTGAAATTCATCATCTAAATTTAAAACTAGATGTGAAGAATGATTTGACCTTTGTTTATATTGTAGTCTTTTCATGTATTTGAAACATCTTTTCTCACTCTATCCTGAATCTCAGTATAATCATTGCTGAGCAAATGCATTCTTCAGCCTCACACACACACACTACAGCGCCTTGTGCAGGAGACTCCTTGTTCCTTTCTTATCACCTGTCCGAAACTCAGTGCACCTTCGAGACCAGCTCAAACGGCACAGAGATGAGGAGCCTGTGCGAAGGCCACTCCACCTCAGGACCCCCCCACATGTTACACACACACACACACACACATTCTTCTAAAAGAGAGAAGACACTGTATTAGCTTCAGTTCAACATCTTAGACTGTTTGACACTCTGCATTGTTGTACTCCTTGCTGCAAGTAAAAATTCCACTTGATTGCATCCAGCTGCTTCTCGTCATCTTTATTCTGAATTATGTCAGGGGTTGGTACGAACTGGTTACAGAGCAATCTTAGGACTGTAAGGGGAAAAATCCTGACACTAGACTAAAATAAAAACAACTTAGATGACTAAATTTATGACTCAAACTAAAAGATATTTCAGCCAAAAGACTATTAACAATTAAAAAGTGCTGTCAATATTAACACTGGAATGGTGACGTTTCTGAACAGGTGTAATAAAATATCTAATGATACTTTTCCAGTTTGTATTTTTTTCAGTTTGTAAAAGGATCTGAAGTTGCAGTTGGGCTCTCCTTTTCTTGGGCTTTTAAAAAATGTGCATCTCAGTGCTGTTTTTCCATGTTACAGATTTATAACCAATAAATTCAAAGAATCATGAAGGACCAATCACCTGAGAGCTCCATCTCCTACTGACTTCATCACTGGATGCATTTACAACAATAACTGTGACGGTCCACACGTGTGATAAATGGCTCTTCACTGTGCTGCTTGCATGTCTTAATGGATGAATCTAATCAACAAACTGATGCTCTGTTACAATGAAGGACCCTCCACATACAGAGTGATCCATTTGAATTTACAACAGGATCTTTACTCCAACATCTGAGGAGTTTTCCAATGATAACTTCTTATTTTAATGACACTGACTTCATTTCTAGATGCCTGTTTTCCCACAGCTAATGTCCGCTGGCTTTAACTTTCTAAAAACTATTGTTTGAGAAGTTTGAGAAGATAAGCCATATTAGGCCCAAGCTTTCACCCTAAAAGCCACCAAACTGTAAAAGGAAACAGAAAAGCATCTTAAACTTAAACTTGTTTTTGTTCATTTAGACAGTTAAACTTCACTAACATTCAATAAAGGGTTATTAGATGTTTGATTTTATCGGAAATTCAAGGAAACATAAAAAATGCCTGATCCTTTACACTTCATATTTTAGTTCGAGTTAATTTACAGCAGATTTCATCGACTAAAATGTTGTGAAATTCATCATCTAAATTTAAAACTAGACTTAAATCAAAACATTTCGATGACTAAATTATGACTCAAACTAAAAGATATTTCAGGCAAAAGACTATAACTAAGGGGAAATTAAAAAGGGGTGTCAAAATTACAGGTGTAAACGGGGTGCTGGTTTGGCGTAGTGGTTAGCACCCCATGTACGTGCTTCTGCCGGTCCAGGTTCGAGTCCCGCCTGTGACCAGTTTGCAGAGTGTCTTCCCCTGCTCTCTCTTCCCCTTTCACAAGCCTATCCACTGTCTCTCTCCTATCAATAAAGGCACAAAATGCCCAAAAATATACATTTAAAAAAAAAAAAAAAAAAAAAAAAAAATTACAGGTGTAATAAACTTTGTAATGATACTTTTCCAGTTTGTATTCCACCGTATTTTTCCAGCTTTCATCAGAGATTTCTAATTCCAGTTTTGTAAAAACACAAGTAGATTTGCGTTTTAGAAACACACAACTTTAAAGTATCTGAAGTCGCTGTTGAGCTCTCCTGTTCTTGGGTTTTAAAGAAATGTGCATCACAGTCCTGTTTTTCCATGTTATAGATTTATAACCAATAAATTCAGAGCATCAACATCTGAGTAGTTTTCCAAAGATAACTTTGGTAACACTTTACATAAAGGTCTAGTTTATAATGCATTAGAAACACATGCATAAGACGTTATAATGCATGTATAATCCTTCATAAGTGTCATTATAATGGTGCAAAGACACACATAGAACTGCTCAACATAGAACATACACTAAAGTCTCGGTTACAGAAAGGGCGTAATGCCTTATAAATATCAATAATATGTTATGTTGTTATAAATTGCATTCTTCAGTTCTCTCAGGTGCTAGAATTTTAATTTACATTAGATTAGATTAGATTGTACAAAATAGTGCAATTTAATTCACTTCATTTCTAGATGCCAGTTCTCCCACAGCTCACGTCTACTTGCTTTAACTCTTTTTTGAGAAGTTTGAGAAGAAGATAAGCCAGATTAAGTCCAACTTTCACCCTAAAAGCCGTCAAACTGTAAAAGGAAACAGAAAAGCATCTCACCATGAGCAAGTCCATGGATCCCTGCCACCAGATGTTCCCCACTGGTGGCCCCGTGGTACCTGATGTACTCTCGCTCGCTCTGGTGTCTGTTGTCCATGGTCTTCCCCAGCCCGTCTGACAACGTCCCTGCAAACTGACAAAACAAAGAAAGCCTCCATATTAAGAGCCAACTTAGAGCAGGCGGCTGAGTTCACCTAAAAATTCTTATTGAAACAAAAAACAAAATGGCTGCAACACCGATGAGAATTTGTGCTCTGTAATGTGAGTGTTTGCGTGATCGAGCTGAAATTATGTCTGAGGATTTCAGACAGCTTGATGAAAAGAATTCCCGCAGAGATCTGACTTTGTGTTCAGGTATGATCAGCTGTTTCATCACTTTCTTCAAAGCTTTCAGCTCTGCCTTGATCAGTCGGCCTGTTAGAGAGATGCTGTGGCTGTGGCATTGTTGAGATCAAACATCATAATTGTTTGCCATGCTTTGGAGTAATACAAAAATCAAGTATAAAACAAAAGTGTCTGTTTTCTGAAGGGAAAAATGACAGTGTAGTCGACAGGATCATAGCTTGTTTCTTAAATATTTTATTAACTTTTTACACCTTCTGCTCTTAAACATTTAAAAGTGCTAAAAATAAGCAGCACTTTTGAGAAATCAAAAAGGTATGTGTTTTTGTAGACAGGAAGCTTCAATAACCATAACTACACTTATGTGGCCTTGAGCTCCTTTCTTTCATTATTACAGATCCTGATAAACGTTAGAGATCAACATATTGTAATTAAATACATGGTATTCCTGCAAACAGCACACAGATATTAGTTTGACCTTTACAAACTATCAAGGACGACCTGCTGCTGTGGACCTGCTCCACTCCATGAGCTCTATCCTGCATCAACCACCAACAGAAATTACATCATTTAACATAAGTTCATACTTTTAGACTAATTTTAGACTCATTTTAACGGCAGTTCAGTCAGATGCTGCTATATTATTAAACATCATTCCTCTCCAGATTATATTCATTATTGATATTAATGTTAATATTAGATCTACCTATCCATCATTGTATTAATAATACAAAACCCAAAACCAGTGAATGTGGCATGCTGTGTAAGTCGTAAATAAAAACAGAATACGATGATTTGCAAATCCCTTTCAACTTGTATTCAATTGAATACACAGCAAAGACAAGATATTTAACGTTCAAACTTTGTAAACTTTATTATTTTTTGCAAATATTAGCTCATTTGGAATTTGATGTCTGCAACATGTTTCAAAAAAGCTGGCACAAGTGGCAAAAAAGACTGAGAAAGTTGAGGAATGCTCATCAAACACTTATTTGGAACATCCCACAGGTGAACAGGCTAATTGGGAACAGGTGGGTGCCATGATTGGGTATAAAAGCAGCTTCCCTGAAATGCTCAGTCATTCACAAACAAGGATGGGGCGAGGGTCACCACTTTGTGAACAAATGTGTGAGCAAATTGTCCAACAGTTTAAGAACAACATTTCTCAACCAGCTATTGCAAGGAATTTAGGGATTTCATCATCTACGGTCCGTAATATCATCAAAAGGTTCAGAGAATCTGGAGAAATTACTGCATGTAAGCAGCAAGGCCCAAAACCAACATTGAATGCCCATGACCTTTGATCCCTCAGGTGGTACTGCATCAAAAACCGGCATCACTGTGTAAAGGATATCACCACATGGGCTCAGGAACACTTCAGAAAACCACTGTCAGTAACTACAGTTCGTCTACATCTGTAAGTGCAAGTTAAAACTCTACTATGCAAAGCCAAAGCCATTTATCAACAACACCCAGAAACACCGCCGGCTTCACTGGGCCTGAGCTCATCTAAGATGGACTGATGCAAAGTGGAAAAGTGTTCTGTGGTCTGACCAGTCCACATTTACAATTGTTTTTGGAAACTGTGGTTGTCGTGTCCTCTGGACCAAAGAGGAAAAGAACCAGCCGGACTGTTATAGGCGCAAAGTTAAAAAGCCAGCACCTGTGATGGTATGGGGTTGTATTAGTGCCCAAGGCATGGGTAACTTACACATCTGTGAAGGCACCATTAATGCTGGAAGGTACATACAGGTTTTGGAGCAACATATGTTGCCATCCATGCAACGTCTTTTTCATGGACGCCCCTGTTATATTTATACATAATAATAACTTTATTTATAAAGCACCTTTAAAAACAAAAGTTCACAAAGAGCTTTAACAGACAAAACAAAGGCAAAAAAGGCAGAAAAATAAAAACAGGTCAACAGACGGTCGTGTTAACTAAAGAGACAAACTGAAAGAAAATAGTATGAACTGGTAGGATTAAAACAGCTGATGTAATTTAGGAATAAACCAGTCAGTATTGCTCTCCATGTTAACATGTACAGACGAAGAACACTGGTGGAGAAGGTATTTAATTTAATCCATAATGACAAGGAGATGGCAAGACAATAAATAGATAATAGATTTACAGATACATAGATAAATTTAAGACTGACACATTATGAAGATAGAGAAGAAGAGGGCAGATAGAGGTAAAAGAGAGAAAAAAAATACATAAAATAAAATGGACTAAAAATAATGATAATAAAAAGTGATCCATCCATAGTAACTATCTTTACAACCATAAAGACCTGAGGATGAAAGTGAGATGCCACATCTCAAGCGGCTTAACTTTAATGAATTTATATTAAACAGAGACAAATATGGTGCTGTATGAATAAAGATTGATTGAATGTGTTCAGCAGAGACGAATGTGATGAGGACAGATTTATGATGAGGGTGTCCATGGGTTTGTCTCGATCATAAATTCTTATTTTTACTCCCTTTGTCTCTGCCTGGATGGATACATCTCTGGATGGATGGATGTGTAAAACAAATAAATTTATAATTTATATTTGTATATATACAGTATATATACTGTACGTGTGTCTTCTGGCTGCCATTGACAACTTTAAGTTTTCCTTGTGTGTGCTTTATGCACCTTGTGATTAAGAGTGTTTTTTTATTTTTAGACTGTAACCCTGGATTGTTTATTGATTTTCTTTTTTAGGTGCTTTACCTCCACTGTTTATCATGACTGTTCATTACCTACAGCACAGCACTTTACTGACTGAATGCACTTTGTGATTCTTTAGCCTTTGGGCTTTTTCTTTCCTTTTCATTTGTGCTCAGGACTTTTCCCGATTTTCCTAATGCCTGTATGTTTTATGTTTTATCATGTTCTGGTGTGCTGATGCCTGGTGCAAAACTAATTTCCCCAGGGGATGATAATAAAGTTAAAGTTATAAAGTTGAAGGAATAAAGAGTATGGCTCCAGTCTGCTCTGTTGTAAAGTGCTTTGAGATAACACTTGTTATGAAGCGGTGATATAGAAATATAGATTGATTATTTGAACAAGAAAACCTCCACAAGTCCCAGAGTTTTTACAGACCTGGGGAAAACCACATTTTCTTTTAATGCACCTTGGTCGTGGAATAATCTTCAAAAAGAGCTAAAACTGGATTCTTAATGAATTTAAGAGCATCATTAAGAATGTGATGACAGAGGCGTGTGGTTGTTTTTTCTGAAAGCCAAATGTGTATTTGATTATTTGTTTTAAACCTGTTGATTGTGTTGTGTCATTTTCCATGTACTGTGACTCTGTACGGCTGCTATTTTGGCCAGGTCTCCCTTTTAAAAGAGATTTTTTTAATCTCAATGGGACTTCCTGGTTAAATAAAAATACTGTCCAGTAATCAAACCTCCACATTGTGAGTCATCAACTGAGTTGTTAGGTTATTTAAAGGCACGACAAAAGCAGACAAACTAGGGCTGGGTATCGATTCAGATTTTCTGGATCGATTCGATTCGATATTACAAGGTCTCAAATCGATTTGATTTCACGATTCAATTCGATATTTATTCCGTCTGGGATATCTTAGTTAAAATAGTGCTGTAAATTTAAAAAGTGATCTTTTGACCTGGTACATCATTAAAAATTGTTTTGCATATAATGCATATTGCTTGTTTTTTGTCCTACTCTTATTTTCCTTCGTGCTTGTTAAATCCAAAATACTGTACATCCAAACATCAACTTTTAAACTGTGGTGCCCATATAGAGCTTCCACCATGTTCGTTTGCAGTAACATCTCATGAGATCTTGTTCAGTAGAAAGCAACGCTAAACGCTGATCACACCAGACTAGCAGGGTTGATACCACAGGCTGCTTCTCTGCACATCCAAAGAAGAAAAAAACTACCCAAGTTAAAAGATCCATCTTTGGATTTTATGGATCAATTATGAACCAGTTAAAGGAAAATCGATTTAAATTGATTAAATCTAGTTTTTTAACCCAGCCCTAAGGCAAACACTCAAAAGCAAACAGAGGAGCAGAGATGACGTGTCCTGTTACCTTTGCAGCAGAGTTGGACACCCCGTGGGTCACATTGCGAATCAGTCCACCCACGTTGCCGTACTTAATGAGCTCAGAAACTCCCTCGGTGACATCGTTAAGCAGACCAATGGGGTTCCCGAGGAAGTCGACGGAGCCCAGGATCTGAGCCGCCTGACTGATCAGCTCCTGCAGACAGAAGACGCTCCAGATTTACGACCAGACACAAAACCCTCAGATCACTTCTGTTTGGGACATTTGTCCTTGTCTGTCCTCACGGGCGATGAAAACAAATCAAGAGGGCAGAATTTTAATGAAGTGACGTCCTGCTCACCTCTCTGAAGTGCTTGAGGATGTCATTGATGATGATCTCCTGAGTCTCGTAGGGATGCACTCTGGTGAACGGGTACATGTTGATGACAGCGTCCTCGAATCGGACCAGAGGAAAGCCCAGCGTGCCCTTCAGAGCCTGAGGCGACGATAAAAAGAACAAAAGGGCACAGTCGTTTGAGAAAAACAGCCTTTAAACACCGAGCAGGAACATTTACTGTGACGTTCTGTTACACATGGACAGACAATACAAGAGGAAAAATGGATGCAAATAAACAAAACATATTTTTTCACCAAAGCGTAATGTGTGCATTTGCAACAGTCACATCACATGATGGTGGAAGTTAAGGTGCAGGCCGCGGCTCATTTTTGAGTGTTTTATTTTTGTTTTTTTAAGTTTGATATAAACTATTTATCGCTGATTGTTCATAAAAGAGGTATAAACCCCATTTCCAATAAAGTTGAGACATGGTGTAACATGGAAATAAAGCCAGAATACAATCATTTTCAAATTATTTCCAGTCTCTATTAAATTTAAAACACTTCAAAGAAAACATATTTATTGTTAGAGTTTATAAATGTTATTTTTTTTACTGTTGTTGTTTTTGCAAATATTCACGTTTTTAAAAAAACCAGGGACATTTAATATGACAATTTTAATGATAAATTAGGCTGAATTAACTCAAAGAAGTCTCCATTTTCACAGTTATCCTTTACAATAAAACAACTAAACTTTGTCCATGAACTACTGAGACCTTCAAATTCAGATGTGCACCAATGTCATAAGTTTTACACAAGCTATGAATGAAAATTTTTATGAAAAACACGAGGTATTTATAATCATACCTTTTCATCAAACTGACATAGAAGATGTTGTAAACTCTTGAAACTGCCGTTTTACATTTTCTCACTAGAGTTTGCCAAATGGCTGCTTCAAATCAATTGCAAGTTTGATCCTTGAAATATTTGACACATTACAAAACCAACCACATAACATTTCCTCTTTTAACTCAGATTAATACTGTCAATTCAATGACTAACATAACCATTTGGGTTTTTCCATTTTTGAGTGTTTAACAGGGCACGGTGTGTTTAAAGCAGAGAGGAAAGTGCTGATGGAGGATGAGAATTCTCAACGGCTGCCTAATTAACTGCTGATGGATTCTGGATATAAATCACACCAGGATGAAGAGCAGCAGTTTAACCCAGGACGGTAATGGCAGAGTCATTTGAGGCCGACTCACTCGTTCTCCTGAATGTGTTGTCAGAGTACTTGGATGATAAAACACTTTCTTTTACACAGTGCAGCTCTTTTCCTCCAGAGAGAAAGATTTTACAGAGTAGCTGGTGTACAACATCTTTTTAACAGAGTCAAAGCAGAAGTTATTTTGGAGTTCTTGAAAGCAGCCTGGCTTTACAGACTTCTGTAAGTTGTTTATTCTTGATGTCGACATGCGGAACGATCTGCAGACTCAGCTTAAACTGCAAAACTTGGTGTCTCTGGATGTTTTTAAATCTGCAGTGAAAACTTTAGAATACAGACTTTCTAAATGCCACTGTTTCCTCACTTCATTTGTGCTGCATGAGCCTGAGTAGCTGTTTAATGAAACTGTTTTGCTGCCATTCTTGGTCCAGTCTCCACTGAAAAAGGGATGTGCTGATGTCAATGGGACAACCATGGTTAAATAAAATAATGTCCATTTTTTATTCACCATGAAGATGGCTTTAGACATGGCGTTAAAACTCTAATCATGGGTATGTGTTGTATATTTAGGAATTTGTGTTTATGTGCATCAGTGTGTGTATGTATATGTACTGTGCATGTGTATGTATATGTGTACGCATGTGGGTATGTATATATGTGTATATAAATATGTACATAGATGTATATGTTTGTATGTGTGTGCATGTATGTATGCTTGTGTATATGTACGTGTTCATATGCATCAGTGTGAGTAAGCTTGTGTGTATGTTTATGTATATAAATGTATAATTTTGTTGTGTATGTAGCTATGTATTAGCCTTGCAGAGCAGACGTACCTGCCTGATTCTGAAATCATGCATCTCCGTCTTGCCAGCCTCCTTTGTCAAACGGTTTCAGTCGGCTAAATGCTTAACGGCCCAATCAGAGAAGAGAGGCGGGAGCTGTGGGTGTGACGACCACCGGAAGTGACTTGACAGGAAGTGAAGTCACTTCCGGCTGTACAAATAATGGCGGCTAATGTCAGTTAGCCTGTGGTCATCATGGTTACTCAGTTATTCTTGGTGAAATATGCTCTCCTCATAAGTTTACTTCACAGGGATTGTCCTTGACGAGGTTCATGTCTCATATAAGTTTTAAATGAATCATCTGTGTGGTTTAATTTAACGTGAAACGGTAGTCTTAAGGTAGTTAAGCTCTTGGCTAATGGCCGTTAGCCACTAGGGCTAACAACAGTTAGCCGCTACGACTAATGGCCAACTTAACTGTTCTTGCCCTTGTAAGACATTAGCCACTACGTGTGGTCGCTACGTATGCAATGTCATAGCAGCACTGCTTGATATGGATTGGTCTGTGATGAGTGTGATGAGCCAAACGATCGCCCAATCACAGGCTGCTGTTGTTTTTGAAGGTTCTGCCCCGAAGGCATTTTCACAGGGCTCCTCCCCAGATGGATTATTGAAATATTTTCAATATGGAACTGTCCATCTGGCATGTCAGGTTACTCATGTAACGTCAATTTGATACATTTGACAGAACAAGTCTTTTTTTTTATTAAATGATTAAGTCTGTCTTTTTCAGACAGAGAAAATCAGACTTAAAACTGTATTTACATAGACTGGGAAGCTAAACAATTGGTTATTAATTGATGGAGAGGAAGTAGAACTAAATAAGTTTTGACCTCTTCTCACTCCTTTCCAGACATGATTGCTAATTTACTTTATTTTTTTTCCGTCTGTATGTTTATTTTGCCTTTTGTTACTTGTTTGAAATAAACTTATTATTCATTCATTCAATTATCTGTCTTTGGGACTTTTCAAATCCGGGGTTATTGCCATGTTGTACACGCCATCTCAACCAAACTATAAATCAACCAACTCACTGACAGAGAGGCTGAGCTGATGCTAGAAACAGGCAACAATTAAAACAGGCAAGAAATCTATTACTGAGAAAGGCTGGACAAGAATATGTCAGACACAATGGAAGTCAACACGCTCACCAGTGTGGCAGAAATTCTGTTAGAAGAATGTTGTAAGGTTTTTTTTTACACCACTGCAAAAAAAAAGGCATCAAGGGACTGGTTGCTGTTGTTGGAGACTTTGTGGGATGAATGAAGCTAATCATTACCATATTTTCTGGAATTGCCCAGTTATAGTTCAGTTTTGGCTGGAAATTCACAGGCACATCAATAATATCTTTGGAATTAACATCCATTTTAAATGCATTACAGTCTATATGGGTGACTTTTTCTTTGATGGATGGGATATAAGTGATAAGAAATTAGCACAGATTCTTTTGGCAGCAAGTAAAAAAGGTGTTACAAGGAAATGATTCAAACCAGATCCCCCTACTATTGATGACTGGATTGAAATAATTTACCACATTTATATTCTGGAAAGACTTTCATTCTCCCTCAAGATTCAAAAAGATAAATTTTACAGAAGCTGGTCCAAATGGACAGAATATGTTAAACCTATAAGGCAGGATTTTTGGCTTGCTCTCAATCTTGTTTTTGCAATCTCCTCTATCTATACCCTTGGATTCTTCCCATGTTCTGCTGCATGTTTCATGTTGCTTAAAAAAAAAAAAAAAAACATTAAGGAGCTAAATGGCTTAAGAATTACCAAGTCTGTGGAAGTAATGCTGACTGTAAAATGTTTGCTCTTCCTCAATAAAGAAAGAATTAAAAAAAAAAAAAAAACAGGCACATTATAAACCTACACATGCTCAAACCTCTGCCAAGGCATTTCTCACAGTGTTGGTCGGATTATTATCAAAAATGTGGAAAACGGGGTGCTGGTTTGACGGACTGGTTAGCAGACATTTGCCCAAGTCCTCTGATCCGAGTCCCAAGCAAGTCTCGAGTCATTTGACCCTAGTCTCAAGCAAGTCCCGAGTTTTTTCTGCTGTGGGCGAGTCGAGTCGAGTCGAGTCACAGGATATGACGGGTCAAGTTCCTCACCATTGTTCCCCAGTCCACCCAAAAAGCACTCAGATTTTTATCTTGAAGAGAGAAACCTTACCTTCCCACACATACAACACATGTACACCCTCTTTACTAATGTTAGGTCAGGCTAACGTTCCTGCCATATTGACCTAGGAACGTTAACTACCTGGCTAACATTTGCAGGTTTCACTTAGTTGGCCTTATGTGTCCTCAGGTGGAGGATAAAGTTTGATGTTGTGCCCTCTTTTTCGCTTATCGAAGTGTTGCAGGTTGTGCACTTGGCGTGTCTTCGTCTTCCATCTGATTGAAATTCTTTATATGCAAAGAAAATAACTTTGGGCACAGAAGACATAGCGGTTGCCAATTTGAAACCCATGGCCTGCACACCCTGCCCACTGATCATCACTGTAGCAGAAACGGGAGTGTGGTAGGAACGTATGTGTGTAGTACTGTGTCGTGTGCAGGACAAGTGACGGACAAGTGTACTGTGAATGGAGCATCAATAAAGTGAACCTAAAAGGAAAGAGCAGTGTATATCTCCTGTCTGGCTCTCCATATAAAGCCTGAGAGCGTGCAATTTTCCGAATCATGTTGTCTCAAGTCAGGTAGAGTCTGGAGACATTTTCTCGTGAGTCCGAGTTGAGTTGCAAGTCGTCTCGTTAGCGGCTCAAGTTGCCTCGAGCCCGAGTCCCTAAGACTCGAGTCCAATTGTCTGCTGGTTAGCAACCATACACGTCCCATGTACATGCTTCTGCCGGTCCGGGTTTGAATCATCCGGGTTTGCAGAGTGTCTTCCCTACTCTCTCTCCCCCTTTCACAAGCCTATCCACTGTCTCTCTCCTATTAATAAAGGCACAAAATGCCCAAAAATACATTTAAAAAAAAAGTGGAAACTGTCCTGTCAATCACTGTTAACAAATCCTTCCAGAG
Source organism: Scarus forsteni (assembly GCA_036419115.1). Lineage (NCBI taxonomy): Eukaryota > Metazoa > Chordata > Actinopteri > Labriformes > Labridae > Scarus > Scarus forsteni. The sequence continues at coordinate 4,538,228 of JAZDUH010000145.1, forward strand.
AGCTTCGGCCTCACCAAACCGAATGTGAATATTTTACTGCCACAAGGTGCAGCTGGTGTTCAGCTGATGTGACAAACCGATGAAGCTAAAGCATAAGAGGAGCTTTTTGCAGCTGGACAGACAGGAGAAATAAAAAAAGACGAGTTACCTTAAGATCAGGTGGCAGCTTGTGGGAGGTGAAGACGCTCAGCTTGACCTGAGGGAGGCTGATCTTCAGGTTCTCAAAGTAGTACCGTTTGGGGGGTCCTGCATCCTCGTTCGGCCTCTCATGGAGGTTTTCGTCCAACTTCTCCAACTCTGCGTTCACAAGTTTACTTTGTCACTTTAAAGAAAACCCAACCTGCTGTCATGCAGATACTAAAAATAATCACCCACCGGCCTCCGTCTGCCCGTATCCGAAGAAGCTGAGCAGCTTGAGCAGCAGTTTCTCCTCGATGATAACGGTGAAGCGCCGGGCCGTGACCATGAGGTGCTGCGAAAACATAATTAGTTTAATTATTCCAAAGTCTGTTTTCTGATTAGTGTGAGGCACCAGGAATAGAAAGTCTGCTCTCCTGCAGCGTTTATCAAACCAGCAGCAGTGAATCGTGAGTCTGACCCTCACCTTGAAGAGGTCAGTGAGCATGAGGTTGCTGGGGACCTTGACTGAGTTGACCTGCAGGGCGGGGCCGCTGTCGTTCACGCCGATGTCGCTGGAGCTCGGGGTCACACACAGCATCACCGGCTGAGTGGTGCCAAGAAGCTGATTATCCACCTGGAAATCACAAAATAACAGCAGATAAATTCAGAGAGGTGTTTCCACAAAAACTGCATTCACAGCTCCGCCCTAAACGGAAGTTTAACCAGAGAGAAAAGTGAAAATAAATTCTGCTTACTGGATTTTTAACCCCTTAACTTCCAGCTAAACTGTTGGGCAAAGATAATTTGGGGATATTTAATGTGTAAAAAAAACAATACAATTGTTCGTTTCCATCAATTTTTTAGTAGGCGGAAAAAATGCAAAAAAACAAAAGAAGAGATTTTTTTGTTAGTAAGGGATTCAAAGGTTTAAAAAGTAAACATTTCATTACTTGCTGACATAAAGATTCACAAACATTTGGAGCAATATCAATTAGAAAAGGAAATGTTTGCAAATGAAATAGCAATGGTTTAAACATTGCTGCATTCCTGCTCTGGTAATTCTTCATTTATCAATATGACGATGTTTTATATATACAGTCATGGAAAAAATTATTAGACCACCCTTGTTTTCTTCAATTTCTTGTTAATTTTAATGCCTGGCTCAACTAAAGGTACATTTGTTTGGACTATTATAATGATAACAACAAAAATAGCTCATGAGAGTTTAATTTAAGAACTAAGAACTATTCATTTTCCATGGTTTTCTTGATAATAACCAAAATTACTTAAATTCTTACATCAATAGCTATGGCATTGTACCGCCAAAAACACTACTTTTAAGCATTCCATGTTTTCTTTTCTGTTTGCTTTAAACACATGATACACACAAGAGTTAATACTTGATTGCATAACCATTGTTTTTGATGACTGCAGCCATGCGTCTTGGCATGCTCTCCACCAGCTTCTGACATTGTTCTGCTGTCACAGCAGCCCATTCCTGTTGGACAAATTCAAACAAATTTTCTTTGTTTTTGGGCTTGTGGTTCTCCATTTTGAGTTTGATGATTTTCCACAGGTTTTCAATTGGATTAAGATCTGGTGATTGAGCAGGCCAAGGCATGGTGCGAATGTTGTGGTTCTCCATCCAGGCTTTAACTGACCTTGCCGTGTGGCAAGGGGCATTGTCTTGTTGGAAAATCCAGTCATTCGAGGCAGGAAAGAGTTTTCCAGCTGATGGAAGAAGACTGTTTTCAAGGGTAGTCCTGTACATGACCTGGTTCATTCGGCCTTCACACAATTGCATTTGCCCTGTTCCACTCAGACTGAAACAACCCCAGATCATGACTGATCCACCCCCATGTTTTACTGTAGGGGCAAGACAGTCTGGGTTGTAAGCTTCTCCAGGCTTCCTCCTAACCAGGAAGTTGGCTGGAGTGGGCATCAATTCAAAATTGGATTCATCACTGAAGAGAACCTTAGCCCAATCATCAACAGTCCAATCCTTGTGGTCTCGAGCAAAAGGCCTTCCTCTGCCTTTCATTGATGAAGGGCTTCTTGCGTGCTCTGTGTGACTTCAAACCAGCTTCAACAAGTCGGTTTCGAACTGTCCTTGCTGAACAAGTCACATTTCTCGACAGTGCCCACTCATTTTTAAGGTCCCTGGAGGTCTGGCAGCGATTCCTGACACAGGAACGGATGAGTGCACGGTCATCTCGTGGGGTAGAAAGACGCGTTTCCTGCCACGGCCAGGTAGCAATTTGGTAGTGCCATGTTCAGCTTGTTTTTTTGTTGTAATGAACGGCTGTCTTGGAGATCTTCAGTTTTTTCGCTACCTGTCTCTCACTCATGCCAATTTCCAGCAGTGCCAAGATGGCTGCCTTTGTGGCTTCACATAATTCTTTTGTTTTAGGCATTATGTGAGAGCTGACAACTTCTGAGTTGTGCTACGGCTTGAATGTAAGCAGGAAACCACTCTAGGCCTTTGCATGTGCAGTGCTGCTTGTGACGTGAAATGGCCTCTTATATACCCTGGGAATCAATTAAGCTTAAGAATGTCAAATAGGACATAAAGTATTATGTGACCAGCTGCATTTTTTGTTGTGTTCATTGTATTATACGTTTAGTGGTACCAGATATTAGAATGAACAAGAAATTGAAGAAAACAAGGGTGGTCTAATAATTTTTTCCATGACTGTATATGTTAAAAAAGTAGAGCTCTGATATTCATTAAAAAAAAATTTATTTGTATTAGTCACACTCAATATAACCTATTTAAGTATTTTTGACAGCTTTTTTTTATTTACATACATTTCTGCTTTTTCTAATTGAATTTGTTCCAAATATTTTGCATCTTTACTCCATTGCATAATCAACTGTTGGCATTTCAATCCTTCAAATCCCACACCCAGAATGTGTTTTGTTTGTTTGTTTGTAGTTTTCTCTGTTCCCTGACATGTTTACGGATGTTCTGTTTTTAAAACATTAAATATATTTGGAGTTCCACTTCAAAAACCCCAAATCAACTCTTTGCACTTGGAAATACAAGGATTTATGTCCCTTTTAGCAAAAGCTGTATTTTACTTCTTTGGAATCAATATGGCTGAAAGATGTTCTGTCCTTTATCAAATTAGAAAAGATAAGTCTAACTGTAAAGGGCTGTTCAAACAATTCTATTAGAAATGTGACTCTTAAATCAGCTACTTTAACTCTCTACCAACCTTCTCTCCAGATTGACCTCGCCCTCCATTTTTTTTAAATTTCATTTTATTTTATTTATTTTTTACAATTAAATTTAAACCATTTATATATTTTTATTTTGTTTATCTGATTTAATAGTTTTTATAATATGTATTATTGCTATTTTTTATTTAAATGTGTTTTATTCTCATTTAATTTGTCCTAGGTACACTTACTCTTTGGAATGTTTATAATTACTATTTTTGCTTCTGGATACTGGATTTGATTCATTTCTATTATTTGCATTGTATAATTGATATTTTGCAGTTCATAATTTCTAACGCGGAAATTTGTAATCCTTTTTTTTAAACCTCTTGTCCCTTTTTTAAAGTATGTTTTGTTCAATGAGCTACTAATCATTGATAATTTAGGGTTTCTTTATTATTAAATCACTGATTTATCCGTCACGGCGACAATGTTAATTTTGTTTATCTGTTCGTTGGAAGAAAAACAAAAAGTAGTAAAAAAATCTTTGTTATGTGTATGTATTCTGATTTTCACCTGCTCTCTTCCCTCATAAAAAAAACGAACAAAAACGAAAAGCATTAAATATTCCTGAAATATTGATGACCTCTGCCAAACAGTTGAGCAGGTAGTTAAAGGATTAATCCTGGATAAACAATGTGTGTCTGCGCAGGGTGGCTGCAATTTCTTTAAATAAAAAGCATAATTTTTTATAATTCCATGGAACTTGATTGTGGCGTGAACTCTCTGTGCTAAAGCAACAGACAGGACGACAGAGTGCACCCTCAGCTGAGGTGCCATCTGACTTTTTGAGAACGTAGGCCTATCACGATACTCAATAAAACAATTAACCGCACGATAAATAAAAACTTCCTCTGTAAGTTTGTCGGTCTCGATAAGTTGACACGTGCAAGTGTGTTTGTTTTCCTCCTCTCTTTCTACCATACAGGCTGGATGAGAAGATGGGTCGCTCTGTGCAACTTTCTCAACACTGGGGTGCGTTGGTTCTATAGCGGATTTATAGCGGAGTGAACCATCTGTCAGTCATTCAATCTTTTTTTTGGAGGGGGGAAGGGCGGGGCCGCTCTCGCGTACACACGAAGAGAGCTGAGGTGAGCGTTGTGAGGAGTAACAAGGAAACAAAAACTAATATGAATGATGGCACGAAAGCTCCGGTTCCTAAGCCAGTTGCCACAGGCCCAGTGTGGGAATATTTTTGTTTTAAACAGAATGAACACGGTGTGAGCTCATGAACACCGACGAGCCGATACATCGTATTTATTTGAAAATAGTGGTGACGAAGAAGGGGAGGTGAAGCGCAGCCTTGTCCTGACAATCAGTGATTACTGAGACGTTTGATCTGCAAAGTAAATATAAATATTTGCTACATTGCAAATGTAATGCAGCCCTTGAATACCGTTGAAAACCCAGCATTTCGGGAAATGTTATAAACATTTGACAGACAGTACAAATTGACTGGGAGAAGGTACACATCACAAACAATTCCTGAACTGTACAAACTCCATCATATTTGTTGTTTTTATTGTTGTGTGTGTTTTTATTGGAGTTTTGTTTCGTTTTTCTTTACAGGGTACAGGGTCATTTTTTTATTGTTTTTGATTAATTTAATGATTTTTAGTTACATGCAATTTTTCCCAAAAGAGAGTCCATTTCATTTCCATTGTTTTTTTCTCTTTTTTTGTTTGTTAAATTTATTATATTGTTTACATTTATTTATATTTATTTTATTTAAAAGCTCTTGATCTTCCAATTACAGTTACATACTTTTAAGAAATTAAAGTTTTTAGCTGTTGATACAGTATCCTCACTCTATGATGGAATATATTATAATTATATTAATGAAAAATTATGTTTCAAACTAATATTGACAATAATATCCTTTATCGGCAATAATTTTTTTGACAATTATCTTCCAGCAAGATTTGTTATCGTGACAGGCCTAGACATCGTGGTTATAAAAATGAGATTTTTTAAGAAAATTAAAGACTTCAAATTTAATTAAGTGGAATAAAGGAGCTTTAAAGGACAGTTTAAGGATCCATGGGAGACCAGGAGCAAGACTTCTCTTTATCAGAGTGATAAAAGTACAGCAGAGAGGATTCAGATTATGTTAAGGGACAAGAATGTAAAAGCTATGATAAGTAATTCAGCCTCTGTCTGTTTCTTTATGGACAATCGTCTTTGTTTACTCAGCTTTCTGTCTGAAAAAGTAATGACACAGAGACTTTCAGCCTGGACACTGCTGTTCTAAATATCTGCTGGGATAAAAATTCTTGGAAAACACATGCATGCACCTTCAGGTGTGAAAAACTTCAGTGTTTTACTGTTTGTTCCAAAGTTCTGGAGTTTCCATCCTCATTTAAAATTATAATTCTGCAGACAAAAGAACAAGCAGAGCAGCTGTATTTTTCCTGAAGTGAAGCCATGTTTTGGAGCGCAACAACTGTCTTTATTTCCAGAGGCAAAAACAACACACTGGCATGGATAAGAGGAATAAATAACCTAAAAAGAAATGTTTCTCTAAGGATTTAACATTCAAAACAGGTCCTCAGCTTCTGTGTTTGCTTTCAAAGCAAACTTAAAAAAATAAATATAAAAAGAACTTCAACATCCTGCCCGGAGGAAAGACATGATGATTCTACTTTGAGCATTTCTTTGAGCATTTCTTTGAGTTTTTACCATTAAATCAAACTTAAGTGCAAAACCAAATATCAGACTTTGTGACACTGACTGTCTCTTTTCCTCTGCAGTCTCTGTTTGAATATATTTACTTGCAGTGTTTTTCAGGTACCTGCCGTGGGATTTCAGATCCAAATTAGCATTTTTGCAGACGTGTGCATGTTTACATGAATGTATTTTCATACAGTACAAATTTTCATGTCCTCAACTTATCATACAAACAAATAAACAAATGTAACCATAGCAACATGGTCTCAGTCTCCAATGTTGTGTGTCCACAGTTTGAGGTTTGAGGGTTCGGTCATTAGATCTCTCCTTTTTATAGTTATTTATTTATTGCTTAGATTATTGTTAAGATTATTGTTGGGCCTTTTGTGCCTTTACTGAGAGGAGAGAGAGACAGTGGACAGGTTTGTGAAAGGGGGCGAGAGAGGTTGCTGGTTGCTCCACCAAACCAGCACCCCAGATCTCTATTTTCTGTCTCACCATCCTTTTCCTTGACTTATTTACTGAACAAATCAACACCTAAACTCACATTACATAGTTTCACAGTGATAATAACATTGCAACAGCTGCATTTTCCAACCTTGTGTGTTCATTTTATGCTCCTGAGTGCTTCCTTCTCAGTGTTTTGGCTCACCTGGATGTTCTGGATGCTGAGCTCCAGGACCTCATTAGATGCGGTGCGGATGAAGTGAACATCGATACCAGACAGCGTGGTGAAGACAAGCTCCTCAGGAGCTTTGTTGACCAGGGAGACGCCCAGACCTTCATCCAGGTTCACCAAAACCTGCAGGAAATTACAGGTAAAATTAATTTTTAAAGACCATCATCGAAAACTCTACTTCACTTGTCGATGTTCACGAGAAGGTTAAGGGTGGGAGGGTGCAAACTAGCAGTCATGATTTGATATATCACAATATGTTACAGGATGATAAGTCATAATTTATTTTCTGTGTTAAAAGTCTTTAAAAATTCTTCAACAAGAATGAACATTATATGCACCAAAAGGAGTCTTAGTCCCTTAAGACATTTATTGTGTCCCAGCATCTAACATACTAACAAGCAACAGATACAACAGAGAGTCAAAAGGCTGAATGACTGTTACTAAAATACACAAATGTCCCAAATTTCTAATATATTGAAGAATAAAATATCATAATACTGGCCTAAAAGCATTGATACAGTAATGTGCGGCAAAATATCCCAAGACAAAAGGTTAATTATTATTTTTTTCACCCCAATACACAATAAATTTGTATTGTTAAGAGTGCAACAGAATTTTCACAATGATTTTAATATATTGGAGTATTTTTTTTTCTTTTTTTATATTAACTGGTCACACATATGGCCTCTGAAAAACTCCTTAAAAATAGAAGAGGTAGATACACTTATGCCACAAGTTAAGATTCTATTTATCACATAAAAAAAATGCTGAAACTGGCCCTTCTGCATGTTTGGCTCATTAGAATCAGCATCACTGTTTGATTTTGAGTTTAGACGTTACAATCCAGGTTGAATTAACCTAAAATAAGGTTTCTCCTTTGATTAAAGTAAGACTGTTATGGTCTCTGACAAAAATACTTTATCGCCGGGTGAAATGAATTTAAAGAAGAAAATAGAAATACAAGCCAAATATACTTTAGCCACAAGTTAATTCTGTGTTTGTCAGATAAAAAAACTTTTCTTTGTGTTCAGGAGTTTGAATCCTGGTCGAATTAACTTAAAACACAGCTTCATATTTTTCCTTTGATATAACTAAAAGTATTCGTCACTGGATTTAGAGAAATCTCCAGTCTGACTTTCCTGCAGTGAGAATAAAGTTTTTTTTTTCTCCCTGGGTAATACCAGACTATGGGCTTAGGGTCGGGCAGAGATGCTGGTGAAAGCTTCAACAACAACATTTCAAAGTCTGCTGTACCTCCAGCTCCTGCTCCGGCTCCTTCTTCTTCTCCTCCTCTTTGCTCTTCTCCTGCTCGGTGCTCGGGGAGTTGCGGAGCATCCTCCTCTGGTTAAAGTCGCTGATCTGCAAACAAACAAAAAACAAACTTCTGTCAGCAGAAATATGGCGAGCCCTGCTGAGTGTGAGGAGAAGATGCTAAATAAAGCTCATTAATATGCTGCACGAGGCTCGGTTATCGGATTAAGGTGAATAATTACGACCATTTTCAAAAAGAGAACAACACAGATTTAAAGAGCTGGAGCTAAAGCTTCAGTTTGACCCTCAAGGATGATCACAGTCTTTAATCATCAAACAGCTAGACTGAGCCTGTGAGGGCAGCTTTTTTCACAAACTTTAATGTTAAAAAGTTGAAGATTATTATTGTTTTCACCTGCAGGACTCGAGTCGGTCCATCTGGCAGCACCTGGACAGACAGCACTCCAGATCCAGGCCTCATTTTCTGGTTGATGAACTGCTGTTCTGGTCCAGGCTCCATCAGACCTGAGTCAGGTCCCAACACCACCTCTGCTCCATCGTACAGGCCAGCTACACCTCCCTTAACCTGAAGTCACAAATCAGACTTTAAGGACTGAAACAAGGCGCAAAAGAGGAAAGCTGCAGCAATAACTTGGCTTATTTCTTATTCCACCAAAAATATATCTTTTGTATAGTCTTTTAATAAAGGCTCTGATTCGAGCTGGTAAAAAAAAGAAAAAATGGCATCCCTGTAGAGCAGGGGTGTCAAACTCAGTTGCATATGGGTCCAAAACTCAAAACACACTTTAGGTCAAGGGCCGAAAAGGAAAAATATTTATTTAACACATTAAAACTAAACTTTTTTTTAATAAATATGAACAAATGGACACAAATACTATTATAACAGAATAAAGAAACTGAAACTATAAATTACTTAAAAAGCATTTGCTCTCCATAAAAATATCTCCTGTCAAAATAAAAAGCTGGAAATATGAACATGAAACAAAAAAAAAACAACTGAAAATATTATCTAAAAAATTGTGCTTTTGTTCCCAGTTGTTAAGCGAGGCAGCTGTTGCACTGTATTATGGGATCTGTAGTTTGTGTGTTATCAGCACTTCATACCACCAGGCCATTAATAACAAAAACAAAAACTAATAAAACAATCTCACGGGCCAGATATAATTGTCCATCGGGCTAGATGTTGTCCCCGGGCCTTGAGCTTGACACATGTGCTGTAGAGGATCAGGTGCAGCTCTTTCCCCTCCCCTTTGGGAACACTCTGATCTGAGGGGGCGGGGCTACAGGAGCCTGTAATAATAAGCTGTACTCTGATTGGCTGATGGTAGAAGGAGGATGAATTTAAGGCTGCAGAGCTGACCTACAAATCAGTCTATGCGTCTGCTTTTGACAAACACATGTAGGTGGAGGCTGTATAGCTATGACATCACAAACTCCAGGAAGTAAAAACAGAGCATTTAAGGGGCATTTTCTTTAAAGAGGAATAAAGTGTTCCTCATTAAAATGTGTCAGATTCTTCTGCTCAACAAGTGCCTTTTAACAACATTAAGCAAAGAAAATTGGTTTAACAGGACATGAGAGTTTCAGAAGGGTTATGAGGTTTTCTTTGCCCTTTTTAAAAAATGAGGCAGTTTTTGGATTTCTCCTTGATTTTACAAGACCTTGTTAAGACCTTTCTGAAGGCCTACCTTACAAATTTGAAGACCTCATTGCGTCTTCATTTTCAAACAGTTTCACAGGCGCCATGTTTTGCTTCAATAAAATATCAGCTCTTAATGCTTTTTTAGTACTAGGCTCTGCAGACACCCTGTGTAATGTGAGCAATTTCTCACATTTTGACAGATTTTATCATAAATAACTAATTTTGCAAAGCAACAGAAAATGATTCAGTTATCTAAGGTTTTAAAGACTGAATTTTTCAAAAGTGTTTTTTTTAGGATGATTTCTGTTTTTCAAATTTTTTTTTTCTTTATAAAATGGGAATATTGATCTTCCAAATGTGCATTCTACACTTAAACGTCCAACAATAAAACATACAGAGTAATTTGGTGAATAGAAAATATTAAACAGAGGCTGTTGTTTTAAACTACTATGGAATATCCATAACTGAGATCCCCAAAGGAGTTTCTGATATTCATAATAATCGCATTTAAGATGTGTAATCCTTGTTTTGTGCACCCACCTGAACCACCAGCCGTGGAAGCCCACAGGTCAGCATGTCCGAGCTGAAGTACCACGTCTGGGTGGTGCTGCGCCGTGAGTCCGGCCTCCTCAGCATTAACGGCTCGTAACTGAAAAAGAGAAAAAATCATTAATCTGAGGTTTGACACTGACAACAGCTCACATCACTTTGGTCGAGCTTCAGACACACTCATGCTGCTCACAGTACGGACCTGTTGTCAGTAACGGCGGCGAGCCCGGCGATGTCTAGCACCAGGGAGGAGTCGAGCGGGCGCGGCTGAGCCGGTTTGCTCTGCGGTGGGCACGAGCCCTCGTGACACAACATCCCAGAGCCGGTCATCCTCCACAGCTGAGAGCGCTTTCCTGGCTCCTGCAAATCAAATATTCATTAAATCAAATCATTAAATTATCCTTTTCTGTTTTTCCAAATGGCACCTATGACCGTAAAAAAGGCATGAAAAGTGAAATGACTGTTTAAAAACTGCACATTGAGTGGACGTAGCCTTTATATCTGAGAGTGAAGCTCTGTTCCAATTTTGTTTAAGTTTGAGAAAAAGAAAGAAAGAAGGAAAGAAAACAAAGACTGAAAGAAAAGAAAAAAGGAAGAAGGAAAGACAGAAGGACAAACAGACAGACAGACAGACAGACAGACAGACAGAGAAAGAATGGCAACTCCATTAGCTGTATCCTCAGTTAATTTATAGAATTGAAAATCTTTCTTGATATCACTTTTGTTTTTTACTACACGATGGACCTTTTTGAAGAGAAGATGAAGATGACTCTACAGGGGCTATCAAACCTAACATGTTTGAACAGGTTAATGCAAACACATAAGTCTATCCTGTCGTTTCCTTTTGAGAAGAAAACTAGTTGGTGCTGCTGGTGGAAGGACTTGAAGGCTGTGCTGTGTCACAAAATAGTGCCTCGTCAAAGTGGCTTGGCAGTGGAAAATGAAGTGGATGTAAACAAACTGTGTCTTGATCATACTCATGCGATCATAAAACCACACTTCAAACAACCTGGACTGTCCCTTTAAATTAGCAAACTGACACACATAGTAAAGCTTAGAGCCTTTCGTGGAAACATTTTTTTAGTCTACCAGTAGTAGTACTAACACAACATTGTCTACTAATAGGCAAATTTGTGTTACCAGTATGCTTTACTCATGCATGAGTGTGACAACAACCTTTACTAGTAAATCAAAATTTTTGTTCACTAGTACAACTATATCTAAGCAGTAGCAAAAATAGACCTTTGTGTTTACAAGTAGTACTTGTTAAGCCAAAGATTCACTAGTAGTTCTAGTAGAGCTAAATGAAGTAACGTTTTATAACCAAATCCAGCATCCTGACTGGTTGTTATATTTTTATAAGCCAATGGGAAGCCTGGCTTTGCTTTGCCCCGCCCCCTTAGTGGCATATTAGGCTCACTAGTAGTACTTGTGAATATTTTTTAGTCTACTAGTAGTACTAATGGCATTTTTTGCTCTACAAGTTAGGTCTACTTTTGCACTATCTTTTTTTTTTTTTTGAAAATCTGTTGACTTTGTTAAGTGGTGTAAGCAGTTTGTGAAGCACCAGAAATTTACAAAAATATGTTTTCATTTTGTGCTTCCAGTGCTGTTGTTGTTTTTTATTTTATTCACCAATTAGTCCATACACACATATATGAGTGAACAGAGAGATCTGTGCACAGCAAGTTGTATTGTTGGTTTACAAAACTCTATACATAAATTTAAAACAAAAAAGACGAAACTTGACAACGAACAAAACTAAACAAGACAAACAAACAGGTAAAAATAGAACAAAAAGTGGTACTTCTGCACTAGTTGACCAAAACTGAGAACCTGTACTCCAAATTCGAGTTCTAGTCAAGCTGAACTAAAGACGATATCACTGCCCATTTATGCCCATTACAAGTGGACCAGTTGACTGAAAAATGCCAGCTGAACAAATATAACATGATAATAATATATTTATAATATAATTTAACAATATAATCTAATAATTAGATCAAGTTCTTTCAAAGTTCAACTATTTGATTAAAACACATATTTACAAGAACAAAAACCACCCTGATGTTTGGTTTGCTGTGTCAGATTTATGAAAACGTCTGAGGAAATATCTTTTTATGTTTCTATTCTTCTGGGTTTTAATTTAGATATCAAGAAAACAAACACAACAGAGATAATCAGTCTGCAGTCTGCAAACCAAATAATTTTCTCTCTGTGGACAAACTATTAATTTAAGTATGCAAATGAGTCTAAGAGGCCTCAGACTTTCAAAGAATGATTTTAATTCCATCGTGTGCCTCCTTTAGTAAAAGTTTTTGGTTCCTTTTGGGTCATTTATTCTAAAAGTACCTTCTTCTTGAGGATGACCCTCTGAGTCTTGGTGTCCACATCCAGAACGAGCTCAGCCGAGCACACTGGGCGCTTCTTCCCCACTGGCCTCTTCTCGACACTCCTGAATCAACAAAAGACGATTTTTACCTTCAGGACTTTAACTGTAACCTAAATAATTCATGTGATCGTCATCACTGAGGTGAGCTCATCCATACTGTGAGAACGTGTGTGTGGCAGCGATGTAGATGAAGTTCTCGTAGTACAGTTTGTTGTACTCTCTGAAGAAGTTCATGTCGGCCGTGACCTCCGATGACCCGGCTCCCTTCACGGTCAGGGTGAGGTACGGGGACAGCGTGGGCTCGTCGCAGGCGTAGTCCAGCACCGAGCCCGCCTTCACCTCCGTGTGCAGGCGGATGTCGGCCACGCCGTGCTGCCAGAACTGGATAGGAACCTGCAGGGAGTCGAACAATAGAGCTCTATTAATCACCTCCATCTGTCTTTATTTTCACTGTGACTGCACGGTGACGGCCAGGTAAAGGAAAAGTGAGGAAGGGGATTTCAAGGGTGAATGCAAACGGCTTCAGCAACGAATTCTGGACTTTTCTTCTCGACTGATTTACACATGAAAGTCTGCAGAGAGCTTCAGTGACCACAGTGACTGTTTGATGACGAAGAGACAGCCGACTGTTTTTTACTTTCAGTAACTTTTAAACAAATGTAGGGTTTCTGAACACTCCCACAAAGCTAATTCAATACTTTAAGGTAAACTTTTAAAGACTTAAGCTGAGGATAAGCATAACCAGTTTCTGCACCCAGAAGGAACAGCAATCAGCAGCTGCATGGTACAAACAAACCCCAATTCCAATGAAGCTTGGACAATTTGTAAAACACAATAAAACAGGACACAATGATCTGAAAATCCTTTCAAGCTATATTCAGTTAAAAACACAACAAAGACAAGTACTTAATCCCCCAACTGATAAAGTTTGTTGTCATTTCAAAAAGAATCCCTAACTTTGAATTCAAAACCTGCATCATGCTCTAAAAAATCTGTGAAAAACATATGTGAACTGAGGACACTAACTGTTAAAGCTTTGTGGATGAAATTCTTCCCTATTATTGCTTGGTGTCCGACTCTTTTGTGCTTCATAAATGCTCCACACCTGGAGACAGGTGTGGAGTGCAGCAGCTCAGTCTAGTACCTGTTGTTGTAACATGAGCAGAATGTGTCTTCATTCCTTGCTGAAATAAGCAAGAACGAAAAAGATTGATGGCAGCATGTTGTTTCTAAACCTGCATGTACCTTTCAGCATTGATGGTGCCTTTACACAAGTGCGAGTAACCCATGCAATGGGCGGTAACACCACCCAATACCATCAAAAATCAAATTTAGGACTTTCCAAGCATCTGCCGAAAGTCTTATGTTAGTTCAGGACAGACTTAGCTTGCAAGGCTGCCTGGTTAATGTGAATTTACACAACTGTGACATTTTCCTTCACTATAAACGCCACAGTGGTGGAAAGATGGGACATAAACCTTTTCAAAGTTGCAGAATAACCTTAAAATAACCAGGTGAGCTGCATTATAACGTGGGGATGATCTCATAAAGCAGAAAGATCATCAGATCGTCTGTGTGGGCGCAGAGACTTTGACGCGCACCCGACAAGCCAATCATAGCACATTACGCTTGAAGATGTCTGAACAAAAATCTGTTCTAAAGCAGCTGTATTATTTTCTCAGATTATAGACATTACAGTTAGAAACATTTGTTCTAAATTGTTGCACTTTAAGAGATAATGTTGATATTGTTGTTCATTACCTTTTATGTTGACATTTATTGCACATTTTTGTAAAAACTGCACTATTTAAATTAAAACCTGTTCAGAAAGTTTCTTTGGCTTTAATTGTCTTTCTTTTTCTTTCAGGGTTTAACATGTTTTATATGTTAAACATAGGGAAAAAATGGTCAAACATGAAAATTAGTCTAGAAAAATCAACGTAAAAAAGAATTTGTGATAAAATCGTGATCGTGGTTTCATTTTTTAAAAATTGTGATATGACATTTTTGCCATATCGCCCACCCCTAATGCAAACAGTAAGGTTTATCAGATTCTGGAAAATATGAGATCAATAACATCCAGTTCCACAGGACTTTGTCACTGGAAGAGCTGAACTCATTATAAATTAAGCATGATTGTTTCACGTAATGTCCTGTAAACATGGCATCCTCCTTGTTCCACATTAGCAGCTCTGTTTTATGCATGAACATCCTTTATCATGCATGCAGTCTAATGTAGAAGATGGTGGTAATTTGTTCTGAAAGGAAAAGAAGTGACCAATACAACTACTCACACCATCAGGTAGGTCACAGAGTATTAAGCAGACAATGGAGTCGATCCCGATGATTCATCATTTGAGATCAAATGAACTTTTTTAGCATTTATTAGGCTGCTCAGATGATAGGACAAGCCTGTGCTGAAGGTAGAAAAACATCTGAGACTTGACAAATCCTGACTTTTTAAATCTTTTACAGCTGATGAGGACCTCCATTCTCTAAGATAGTATCCGCAACATCAACCACGACCCGTGTATAAATGCATTAATCCTCCAGAGACATCTGTACAAGCAAACTCAAGCAACAGAGTTCAGGCTTATGAACGTGTAACAGTGATGTTTTACCTCAGAGATGTTGTCGATGCGGAAAGGTGGAGGCAGCTGGTCCGTGTCGGTGAAGGAGATCTGGTACGTCGCTCCCTTCAGGGTGATCTCAGTCCGCAGGAAGAAACAGTTCCCCAGCGTGTCCCTGCTCACACAAATGTACATTTTTAACTTCATCAGTGCTTCACTTTATTCAGATCTGTGCTGCTGTTTTGTTTATAAAGATAAAAACAAGCAGATTCCTGCATCACTCCATCATCACTTTCATAAATACATAAAAACCCAGGTTATCAAACTGAGCAAAAGTTTAAAAAAATCTGCAAGAAAATAAAAGAACAATTAGTTCCCCTTTAGACTCAAACAAATGAATTCAAACAACAAAAAAGGAGTTCACGCTGCACTCAAAGTGACAGCACTTCATTAAATAAAAAGCAATTTAAAGAGAACATCAATGAAGATGCCAAGTTAACTCATTAAACTTGTAAAAATAATTAAAACTGGCCTTATTTAAAAAAAACACATTATGTGGTTTATTTAACTTTTAGTAAAAGGTATGAACTGAAACTAAAAATCACAAGTCAAGGCTACACACCTAAAAAAACATGCTAAAAACAGCTATACTGGCAAATCCTTGTACAAAATCTGGTATTAGATTATTACTGAAAGCCAAGAATAAGAGAAAATGAACATCAATGTAATAAATCAGCTTTTAAACATGTGTATATACACTGCTAATACTCATTATTCTATTAACTTGAAATTAAACAGAACTGTGCTCATCCTGTCACACCTCTACTTACTTTATTTATTTTTTCTTTCATATAGAAACCGTCTTGTCTGAAAGCTTCATTGTAATATTTACTTATTTAATTACACTCTTACTTTATTTTAATGTATTTATCTGACATTCTTGCTGTTATACTGAATATAAACGCAGGTGAATTAACCGAACATCACCTCTGGGATTGTAATACATTTCTGATTCTGAAACATCTGAGTGAATGTAATCTGTTGGTGACTGAGCGAGTGCTGACCTCATGTTGACGTGAAAGGACTTTGGTTTGTTGACCTCGAAGCCTCCGGACCAGGTGCAGTTGTTGGTGTCCATGAGGCGAACACACAGCAGCTGGTCGTAGTCGTTTCGAGGCCAGTGGAAGACGACGCTGGAGCCCGGCAGGGTGGAGATGTAACCCTCAGGGTTGGCCGTGCCCTTGGATAAACATAATATTGATTATTTACTCTATAAGTACCAAACTTTAAATACTATTTAGAGCAAGCTTGGGCAAATTTCCTGGTTGGAGGCTTTGCTCAATGTATCAAAAATATTGACCCAAAATGGTGTTAATCTTGGGCAAAACCAGGACATATGGGCATGGTTGGCAGGGGATAAATTACATCTGTTACAGCTGTCCTTTACAGCAGGATATATCCTGGCTAATATTTGGTTGGTGTAATGAACTGTTTGTTTGGTTTTTATGTGTATGCATAAAGTGTCCATACTCTTTCATAGAAATATAATAATAATAAAAAAGAATGTCATCGTCATGATCTGCTAAAGGCTCATTTATGCTCAACGTTACATATGCATACGAACAGAGCTCTCTGTCCGTGCTTTGCGTTCTTTTTGTCCATATTTCTGCACCTATCGTTGAAGTTTACGGATACAGCCAGACCAAGCTATCTATCTATCTATCTATCTATCTATCTATCTATCTATCTATATGCATCTCTACAGAGAAACAAAAGAAAATGGCGGGGCTCTTTGAAGAAAGGTTGTGTGAGCTGGTGCAAAATTAAATGACCAACCACCACCCCCTGCAACGCTGCCTCTGTTTCTGTCTTCTATGTAAAATATACCTCATCACTACCTCCTCCACAGTCGCCATGTCTCTCTTTGTTTGTTTGTTGTTGACACTTTTGACTTTGGCCTGATTAACATCCATTGCCAACGTAAAGGACGCATGGAACTATGTGGGCAGTGACAGAACCATCGTTTGAAACAGACACGTAAAGTTTCATGTGTATGACGAGCATAAATGAGCCCTATCAGGACTCTGTATGTTTGTGGAGAGGCCTGTAAGAGCACTGAGGAGTAAATCAGACTCACCTTCCCTCTTGCGAACTCCCTCTGAGCGAAGGCCAGCTTGTGCGAGGAGCGGTTGTCCAGCAGGTATCGAGGAGCAAACGTCACGATGTGGGTGTCTCTGTAGCGTCCTTTTCCTTTCCGAACACTGATACCTGCGACATTCAGACAAGACAAACACTTTACCTTAAAGTGCAACAGCAGGAGCAGAGACAACACTGAAGACATGGACAAAAAGGTCAAAGCATCTGCAGGAGAGTCCAGATCTTAAAACCGAGCAGCTGTGAGAGTCTGAAGACCATTAAAAGTGGAAATGAGCGCAGCTGCAGAAGCAGGATTTCATTCACTCGTAATAAGAGGAGAAATTAATGAGGATTGTGCCGATCAAAGGGAAAAGATTTAATTGAGAGAAAGAGGTTTTTCATCCGTCCGGCCGACGAGAATCCACGCGATGAGCAATTATCAAAAGAGGCTGTTAATTCATCACAGCTGACTCAGCGCTTTTCCTCCGTCTGTGAATCTGATAAAGAGAAACAGAAGAGAAACCTTCACAATGCTGAACAGAAGAAGCTGGAGGCCATTCTCAATAAAATCCGTACCAGACAATTTTAGTGGTTAGTAAACACCCACTCTGCAAAGTTACAGGGGTCAGGGGTCAGAGGTCAAAGACTTTGAATTAGATTTGTTGTTTTGTCCTGATAGTCTGATATTAAACATCTGAATTCAGACTTATACATTACTTTCTCTGAAATGTCCTTGAATATGTCAAACAGAGATAATGGATGAGGCAGTATTAGTAATGTCAGTTAGCGTATTTGGTGTTAAATAGAATAATTAACATCTTCTGCCTTTACTCAGCTATTGTGTATTACAATGTCAAATTAACTGATTAAAACAGCAGCTGTCAGGATCAATGATCAGCAAACTGTTAAGCACAAGGTAATCTTAACCTTGTGAACTTAATCAGAAAACCTAATCTTATTAAGTAAATATTTATCTTATTTTTCAAAATTAAACATTTTGATGGCTATTTAATGACAGAGTAAAAAAGAAGTCCAAAACATCCACCTTCAACACACTTACTGTTTTAAATGATCAAAAACTTCTGCTCACTGTTTTAACTGCAGAGATACCTTTACAAAGTTCAGTAAAGACAAGGAAACTGATGAGGAATACAGAAAATGTCTGCTCCTCCTGAATTCCACCAACACTTCTTCAGTGTCTTCCAACATAACTGAAAAACAGGTCTGGTCGTTTCTGTGATTCAGGTATTTTGCTGCAGATTTTCTTTATTTTTTTTTCATTTGGTTTGTTAGTTCTTTACTGTTTGAGCGTAGATGTTTACTCATACTCCAGTGCAAGAGTTTAAAGTCAAAATCTATATAACATGTTTTGAATGTCATGTTGATTGAACTACAGGTGAACTGCAAAAGGATGCTTTAATTCTCAAACTTAGTTACTGACCATCTATCTATCTATCTATCTATCTATCTATCTATCTATCTATCTATCTATCTATCTATCTATCTATCTATCTATCTATCTATAGGTCTATCTAACCATATACCTATCTATCATCTGTCTATCTATCAATCTGTCTATCTATCTATCAATCTATCAATCTATCCATCTATCCATCTATCTATCTATCTACCAATCTATAGGTCAATCTATCAATCTATCTATCAATCTGTCCATCTATCGATCTGTCTGTCTGTCTGTCTGTCTGTCTGTCTGTCTGTCTGTCTGTCTGTCTATCTATCTATCTATCTATCTATCTATCTATCTATCTATCTATCTATCTATCTATCTATCTATCTATCTATCTATCTATCTAACCATATATCTATCTATAATCTGTCTATCCATCTATCAGTTTATCTATTTGTCAATCTATCTGTCTATCTATATATCTATCTACACGTCTATCTATCTATCCATCTATGTATGTATGTACTTATGTATGTATCTATCTACCCGTCTATATATCCATCTATCTACCGTATATCTACCATCTATCTACCTATCTATCTATCTATCCATCTATCCATCTATCTACCTATCTATCTATCTATCTATCTATCTATCTATCTATCTATCTATCTATCTATCTATCTATCTACCTATCTACCTATCTATCTACCTATCTACCTATCTACCTATCTACCTATCTATCTATCTATCTATCATACAGGAGAGACAAATAGGTATAAAACAGTTAAAGAAAAAAGGGGGTATAGGCATTAAAAAGTTCTCTGAAAGCTTTACAAGATCTCTCAAGGCAAAATATAAAATCTTTGCATAATCTCAAAAAACTTTAGCCTGGTAAAATAAATGAACAAATAGGAAAGAACAGAGTTTCTCAAAATGTCAAAAAAATCTCTCTTCTTCTGGGTCAGTGTGACCAAAACAAACATGTCAGAGGGAAAAGAAATTAGATTCGTTTTTAACACTTGACAAGGTGGTAATATTTGTAAAAAGTGTGTAAAAAACTTCTATTTTTGTTGCTGTGGTGTCAAACAGCTATTACTAACATTTGATTTACACCAGAATCATTTGAATGTTCATTTATCTAGTGTGATCACAACCATTAGTTTTTTATCCATCACAAAAAACATCAACATAAACATCGTGTTTAAGCATTTAACTAAACCCTGTCAAGACTTCTGATCCACATGATCCCTGTCTGACTGTCCCAGCTCACCGATGTTGTAGATGAGTCCAGGTCTGTTCCCATGCATGATGACCTTCACGGCTCGGACTCCGCTCCCTCCGTCCAGAGAGAAGCCCTGACACCAGCCGGGGACACCGTCTGGGTGGATCCCTTTCCCGATCCTCATGGTACACCTGGAAAATGGAGACACACGGTTAAGGCCAAAAGAATGACAGAATTAAAAACATATAATGACGGATTAAGTTTGTCCAATGGCGGCTTTTAATATCTCTGTTTCAACAGCTCACGGACAGGCTTCAGCTCCAAGATGATTCAAACTGCAGGCTTTGGCTCTGATTGTGGTCAAAGGAGCTTCTGTAAACACTGTCACTATTCATATCTGCTGGCTTTATCTCAGCTAACTTGAGATTCTTTTAACCAAACCAGAAACAGGGTGTTCAGCATGACAAAACTCAACAGGAAAGTAACTTGAAGATTCAGTCACGAGCTACAAACTACTGAAAATTAAATGTATAGAGACTTAGAAGGTTAATTTTTCTGATTTAATGCTCAAACTCAGGTCTGATTTGCCCGTATGGGCTACAAAAGAGAGGGCTGTTGTTGTATATAAGCATGCATGATGCAAAACTTTCAAAACAAGGAGAAAGGACTTCTGGGATTGGGTGATGGGTGAAAGTGGAGGATGGTGGATTAGAGGCAGAGAAGTGGACAAATGCCTCTTTTCATTATTATTTTATTATTATGAATATTTCTTTTTGATTTATTTTCATATACAAATGTATGTCGACATATAAAAATACATATGTTAAAAAATAAAAATGAGTTTTGAATGTATAGGGGAATGTGCTAGAAATATAAGTTCTACATA
This sequence comes from Scarus forsteni, assembly GCA_036419115.1. Taxonomy (NCBI): domain Eukaryota; kingdom Metazoa; phylum Chordata; class Actinopteri; order Labriformes; family Labridae; genus Scarus; species Scarus forsteni. The sequence goes on from JAZDUH010000145.1 coordinate 4,558,996, forward strand.
AAAAGTAAAGTTGGAAAAAAACAAGGGGAAAAATACTGTAATAAAAAGTCATATTTACCAGCTCAAAATTAATACGCATGTGCTGAAAGTATTTTTTCTTTGTGACACTTCATGTGTGACTCTTAACAAACATTCACGTAAAGCATATAGAAAATTTAAGACCATTAAACCACGTTGTTGATGTTTTTTTTTACATACTTGCAAGAGCCCTGCAGTCTTTCTAAAAAGGAGGCATGTATTCAGATTAACACTGAAAAATCTCCATTTCTTTATGTAAACAGTCTTTTAATTGACTGGGATTTTATCTACTGTGCAGGTATCTGCTTGCAAAATAGTCTTACTTATTTATTTACCTCCTTATATACCCAATCCCGCCGGCAGGATCAAAAATAGCGCTTTCTTTTTTTAAATTTCGGCATTAACTATGATCAGCAGCAGCTTTATCCAGAAACCTTGATCCAGAGCTGGTGTCAACCAAACTTTATTTCTATAGAACTTCTCATACAGCATATGTACCACAAATTATAGAAAATATGTGCAAAACAAAATTAAATAACAATAATTAGAACAAAAAACACATATTAAGCAAAAAAATAACATAATATAAATAATAATAGATAAAATAACATAAAGAACAAATAAATATGAATAAAATAAAATAAAAAATAAATAAATAATGAGACCATTGTGAGTAAAACTGTGCGACAAGTAAAAAATGATCCACCAGAAACTGCTTGGGAGTCATAGTGGTGTTGCACAATAGGAAAAAAAATAAAGGTACAAAAAAGTTAAATAAAAAACAGAATATAAATAATAATGCAACTGCAATAAATAAATGATAAATTAAATTAAATAACATAAAATAAAAACTCAAAAGACTTAATTTAACAGAAGTGTGTTTGTGTGAGAAATGAGCTGTGGAAACTTCATCATGAGTTCAAAATGAGAAAATCACTGGAGATAAAAGTAAAAAAACTAATAATTATAATACTAACACTAGTAATAATAATAACACTCTCTAACTGACAAGAAACAGTGACTTTAATCATGCATACAGTAAATGTAAATAAGTAATACTTGCAAAGGAAATAAGTCAAAAACAAAAAAAAGGCTTCCTTGCTTCTTTTTGTTGTATGTAACTAAAGTGTTTTATTTTACTTGATTTTGGACTTTCTATCAGTGGTTTGTAGGTATTTATTGTAACTATATATATTAGTTTATTTTATTTACTCTATTATGTAAACAGTCTTTTAATTGCTGGGGTTTATCTATACTGTACAGGTATCTATGCCAAAATAGTCTTACTTATTTATTTACCCTTATATACCCAATCCCGCCGGCAGGATCAAAACACCTCTTTTTTTTAAATGATTGGCATTTAAAAACCAGCTCTTATCCAGAAACGGAGAGCACTGGTGTAATTGTTAGATTTTCAAGTTTCCAAGGGTACCTGAATGTATCACAAGGAACATCGGCAACATATAGAAAAAAACGGAAGAAAACAGGCTTATTTCATGAGATTTCATCAACATCGCTTTAATTCTTATGTCTTATTTGAAAATTTGCAGGATATTGACCATTTTCTCCAGCTAAATTCTGTAAATGACAAAAAAAATCTCCATTTCCTACTGTGTTCAACAAGGTCTGACTGATTCACATACTTCCTGAAAAATCATCCAAAAAATCCACGGCAGTGTTTACAGGCTCATATTCCTCCTCAGGGCCGTTCAGCACTAATAAGCAGCAACACCTGCTGTCAGAGCCTTGAAGACGTGTTACAGGGCAAATTTTTCCAAGCAAACATCCGTTTTTACAAATCAAAAGAGTGCTTTACAGATTGTCTCTGCAGAGTAGGCTGTAAATTAATAATATTTATATACTTAATATTAATAATTAATATAATAATAATAAATATTTAGATTTTTTTACTTTCTTTTTCTTTTTTCGAATGATTTTTAGCTTGTTAATTTTGGTACGCTGCATGTAGACATAACTGAGCTAGGGTTATCCTGAATCTATAGAAGAGCTGGATTTCATATTGTAGAAAAAAATGAGACAATAGTGAGTGAAAAGTGAGGGAAGTAAAAACGGCCTGGAATTCCAAGTATCAAACAAGGTTAAAGAATTTGTAGATTTTTTGAATGTAGGACCAAAACCACAATTTTTCCTTTTTTTCATTAGGCTTAAGGGTACCTGAAAATGTGTTGTATGCACTAATTTTTTATTTTTATTATCTTTGTATTATAAAATCAGAAAACTCAAATGTCTAATTTTCCTTTTTTTCCAATGATCAGCAGCTTCTAAGTTTTGCTACACTGTATGTAGACACACTCGAGTTACATCAGCCAGTAGTCATGGTTGATCTGAATCAATAGAGGTGCTGGACTTCATATTGTAGAGAAAACAAGGCCACAGTGAGTAAAAATGTTAGAGAAGCAAAAAACAACCAGAAACTGCTTGGGAATCACAGTGGTGTTGCACAATTGGGGAAAAAAAAAGGTATAAAAAAGTTAAATTAAAAAAAAAACGGAATTTAAATAATATTATATTATAATAGTACATGTAGTTGGAAAAAATAAATACAATTTAAATTAGTTAACAGAAAATAAAAAATCAAAGACTTTGATTTAACAAAACTGTGCATGTGAGCAAGGAATCGTGGAAATGCCATCATGAGTTTAAAATGAGAAACAAAGGAGAGCAAAGTAAAAACTAAAGCAGAACATACGTAATAATATAACTTAAATAAATAGACTGAGATAAATAAGGAGGGGATGGTTGCAGAACTGTTTCCTCACACAATGTAAGACAGACTAAAAACCTCACCCGTCTTGTTGATCAGCCAGTACGGGGCAGAGATGAGGATCTTCAGCGCCCCCTGTGCCCTCAGGATGATGCGGATGGTGAGGCACAGCAGGTGTTTGTTGGTGTCGTACAGCCTCATGCGGACCACGTAGTTCTGAGTTCCTGGTGGGATCAGCAGCTCTTTGCAGATGGGGAAGCTCTCCAGCAGCACACCTGAAGGACACACACAGAGTCAGAGCAGGGACAGAGACCTGGATCCAAAGACCTGAGCGAGTCCTGACCCAGCTCCATGTTCTGCGAGGTGTCGGCGGCGTGCAGCACGGCCTCCTTCCCCGGCTTCAGCGACCCTTTAATGGACGTCCCCTTGATGTAGTAGTTGAGGTCGCAGGGCAGCAGGTTGGCCAGCACCATGGTGGGCAGCAGGTAGACGGTGTGACCCGGCTGTCTGTAGATCTGTTTGGCACCGCCTGAAACCCTCTTCGCAGGCTGCTGGTCCGGGTAGTTCTCCTTCTTGATGACCACACAGAACCTGGAATAGGATGAGAGGATTACTCCAAGGTGTTTGGAGAACAAGAAATCTTCAATCTTAAAAGCTTTAAAAATGGGTGCTGGTTTTCCTGGGTTTTAAGCTTAAACATGATTTCAGTACAATGTATCTTGGAAATATCCCATCTACAGTTAATACTGATGACATGTACTTGATTAGATTAATGTTGGCAGCCAGCTGAAAATGGACTTTTTTGATCAGAGGTGGAGCATGGTTGGAAAATACCTGATAATGTGAACTATTTGGGTTGTTGAGGTTCTTCTTTAAGTAATGGAAATGGTCCCTGACATGAAGTTAATATATTTATTTATTTGGATATTATTATTATTATTATTGTTATTATTATTTTGTACGTTTTCATTTTTTATTTTACTTTAGTTTATTTTATTATTTTTTTATTTAGCTATTTTTTGTATGTATGTTTATTCTGTTTGTTTCTCTTAATTATTTTACAATATAATGTATATTTGAAGTACATTTGCATTATAGCCAGAAATATTTATGTATGCAATATGTTTTTGTACCCTTTGTTTTACACCTCTGACCTTGTCTCTGATGATGTTCTATGTTTAAAAATCTAAATAGAAAGTTAAAAAAAAAACAAAAACAAAAACAAGACTGGTCAGTCTGATCTTGGATTTTATTTGATCGTCCTGCTTTCAAACAGCTCGGTTTTAGATCAGATTAGATTAGACAGGACTTTAAAAACCCTTTGGGAAGACTCCCTCAGGGAAATTAAGATTCCAGTAGCAACATGATAAAGCAGATAAACAGATATATAAATAAGACAGATATAAATTTGGGTTAGGCCCCTTCCCCTCCCTACCACACATTTTGTTTCTGTACAAAATTAACAAAATTCTGGTCTTCGGTATTTTCTACATACTCGGGGATCTTTGGGCAAACAATTGCACCATGGCCCTTTATCGGTCTTTTTGGTTTACCATCAGGTGATCCTAGGTGACATCTTTAAATTGGATGAATGACCACCCATCCTCTTTTGGTAAGTGGATTTGTGAGGTCATGCATTTTTGAAAATAGATAAGACAAGGTTCACGCTACAACGGACCATCACAAAGTTTGATGCCTTTTTTAACTCCAATGGGAAAATCTGGACATTGACATTTAAGGTGGATGTTGCTCTGTATGCATACTTATGATTACTATTAATCTAATTATTTTAATTTCTTTTCTTTTCTTTTTTTTAACTTCCCTAACTGTTTATGTATTCATTCACATCGGACTTGTTTATTTCATGTTTCCTTTTCTTTCACTCCCCATTTGTGCTTTTTGTTGTGTTGTTGACTTTTTCTGTTGCACTCTGCTCTTGTAAAGGAAAAAAAAAATAAAACATACATTGGGGAAAAAGATAAATGTAAATGTAAGTATAAACTAGAAAAGCACTCGGAGAGCGAAAACCTCCATATTGTAATTTTCACCATAAATATTAGTCCTACCTTTATTTCATGTAAATATTTAGATTCCTTGACCATGAAAACATACCATTAGCTATTGGATTCATAATGATATCTATTTTAGTTCAGTAGTTATTCATGAAAATCACACTTTTCGCCATGGCGGATCCAGACGGTGATCCGGATCACTCCCAAAATCTAATCATTTGTTCCTCGTCCCAATCCGAACATTTCCTGAAAATTTAATTTAAATCAAGCCATAACTTTTTGAGTGATGTTGCTAACAGAGAAACAAACAAACTAACTAACAAACAAGCAGTAACATAATAACATAACCTCCTGGCAGAGGTAATAAATCTAAATAAAAATAGGTGATGCACAATATTCCCCGTTGATATCGGGATCGGCCTACAAAGTTAAGTATCGGTATCAGCCAATATTTAAATTTTTGAGGATATTTACATTTTATACATTGGCCACACATATCAGGTGGATTATCAGCAAATTACACAAATGCAAAGTATTAATGCACCTTCTCATTACTGCATGGGTACAGCTAAGAATCAAGGGTTTCATGTTTACAAGAGTTAAATGCTGTTTTTCTTGTTTTACATCTGTTCCTTGCAAAAATATACTGTAGCACTGAAAGAAACAAGCCCAATTTGTTAAGTACAGAGCTTGTGCTCTTGACCAGAAATATTAGTATCTGCGATAATGAATTAACAAATATCGCCGTACCGGGGTGCTGGTTTGGCGGAGTGGTTAGCAACCAGGCACCCCATGTACTTGCTTCTGCCGGTCCAGGTTCGAATCCCGCCTGTGACCAGTTTGCAGAGTGTCTTCCCCTACTCTCTCACCCCCTTTCACAAGCCTGTCCACTGTCTCTCTCCCATCAATAAAGGCACAAAATGACCCAAAAAAAATACATTTAAAAATATCGTCATATCACGCAAAAATCCAATATCGAGCATTTTTTTAAAAAAGAGGCTACTGCTATTTCCCATGCTCTGACTTCCTGTTTTATGTTTACCTGAAGTTTCGTTTGTTGCTGTCGTCGAAGTCTGCAGACTGACACTCCCTCTTGCTGCTGCTGATCTCTCCGGGCCGCTCCACGCTGGTCCAGTGGATGGGGACTTTGCAGAAGAACAGGCCGAGGCCTTTGGGCCGCGCCTGCAGACGCCACGACGTGAGGTGGAGAGGGACCGCCAGCGCCTTACCGGGGAGGATAGGAGGCAGCACGACGGGCTCTGTTAATAAAGAAAGCAAAAGAGTATTTTAAAACTGCAAAACCTGATATATAATCAAACAGTCATGAGGAATTTTATCTGAGATAAAATATTTACGGTAATTAATTTAACACAACTATATTTTGAAATATTTTAGATTTTTAAAATTGATTTAACTACATATTAACAAATATCAAATTATCAATTAAAAAACATGATTTAACTTTTAAATCAAACTTTCAAGTAATTCAAATAAAAAATCAAATCCAGACTTTTTATTACATTTATTTCCTCCACCAAGAAGCTTATATTTTTTACTGTCATTTGCCCGGCAGCCTGTCATTTGGCTAGATAACAAAAAAAAATTAGAAACTAATTTAGATGCAATTTTCAGCATCTGTTGGTCATGGGACGAGGGGGAAGTGATTTCATTTTGGTGGTGATCAGACTCTGGATGAAGGTCCAGGAATTTTATTTGAAAGATTTGTTAACATTGTGAGATTGGGGCAAAGACACAATGGGTGAAAAGTCAAACTGTCATATGTAATTAGAAAAAAAAACTTGATCAATAATTATTTTTAGTTTATTTGACAATGTCAGAATAAACAGATAAATCAAAATTATGAATGGACTGTCAGAAAGTCCGATATTATGTGCTTTATAAAATAAATTAAGGAATAAATTCACAGTGATTTGAATAAATGTATATTTATTTGTTAAATATTAGCTTTGATAAATACATTTAAAGCTTGTTAAAAGAAGGGCTTAATGGCATGTGGGAAAAGATGCATGAATTTACTGACATGCTGAATCCTTATTTTTCTTTTAATCATTTCTCCATGTCATTTTATTTGTTTTAGGAGATAATTAGAATCTAGTTGTCTGGTTGATAACAAAATAAAATACACCATCTGAAAAGGAAGGATGTAAAATAAGAAAATATATGTTATAAAAGAGTTTATAAAAAACAAAAATCAGCCTTACTGTCGGGAGCGGAGGGGCTGTCCAGTCTGACCTCCATGGGAACATCCAGCCGGTTTTTGACCATGAGGGCGGAGCGCACCGTGATGACCTTTCTGGCACTGCCCTCCATCGTGATGGAGAAGACGACTCTGACCGGAGGGAGAGCCGAGAACTGACGGGGAGGAGAACTTCAGTCACAAAACGAGGAAACATGGAGGCGAAATATATTTCAATATTTTTAAAAGTTTGAAAAGTTTCCTGGGAGTGTTTTCAGACTTATTTAAAGTTTGTTTTCTTTCTCCAAGGCGTGTGCGCTCCCTGCTGTGTGTTTAAAAACAAGGCCCTGAGTCCTGATTGCTCTCTCATTATGATTCATCATCAGTACTTACATAAACATGAGGGTGGATGATGTTTGTTCTGCTTATCGGACTGCCAACCTGTTGGAACATTCATTAGAAGAACAGACGATTAAAACGTATTCTTCAGTCTTCAGTAACCTTTCTTATTCTCTATAAACTTTGACTCACGGTGTTGGAGGAGCTGTTCCTGTCTGCGTTGGCGTAACGAAAGAAAACTCCCACTTTGTCCACGGACACGGGTTTGACTTGTTCCCAGCCACAGACTCGGACCAGCAGCTGGTGAAGCTTCAGCTCGTGAGTGTGTCTACAGAGGAAGAGGAAGAATTAAAATCTACCGAATGAACAGGCTGGAAAAACAAAAAAAAACATGATTAGTCTGAATTTAAATCAAACCCATTTTAAATCAATCAATTAACCTTTATGTTTACTGGAGAAATCATTGAGGGGCATCCTCATTTACAATGATGTCGAGTCAATTACAGAAAAAATCGAGTAAATACAAATAAAACAGAAGACTGAGTTCTGAGATTTAGGAGTGTGGATTAATTTTGAGGCTCTGATTGTGATTTTGTTGGAGACAGACAGCATGGACAGATTATATACTCTCTTCTGACAGAGCTGTACCTGTGCCTGAGTTTCTCTCGAGCTTCAAACTCAAAGGGGATCTCCTCTCCGGGCAAGACCTCCCTCCACTGACTCACGTTATGAGGGTCATCGCTGCCTGAGCCGTGGACGTCTGAGATGGAGTCTGCACTGCTGCTGTGGGACAGCGCCACCCTGTGGAGGACATGTCAACCATTTTCACAAAAGCTCATCTGTTCTCCTACTCCCTCTGATCTCTGCACTGTCTATTGCATCGAAAAGCTTGTTTATATACTCATTTCTATGCTAATTTTAATGCACTTTTTATATTTAGTAAGGTGACATTGCAGTACCCATTTCAGGAATTGCTTCATGCTCTTCAACAAAAACGTAAGGAAAAGTGAACTATTCATGTAGAAATATAGTCCCGCTGCAAATTAAATAAAACAGGAAATTTTCAGCTACACAACCATGTAAGCCATTTTTACACACACCAAACACGTCAACACCAAGCAAATGAATGATCAAATATCCGAATCTGTTTCACTTTGATTCAAACTTGAGTTGCTTTGTATGGATTTCTCTGAATGGGAAAATGTAGAGAGCTCTGCTTGATATTTTCCAAAAAGAAACAAAAACTATTTGTTTATTTTATCTGCTTATTTTCAAAAACAGTCACAAACTCCCACAGATAAGCAGAAGCAGAGAAAAACTGTTGTAATTTGGTGTAATAAACACCAAAAGTGACATAAAAGTGAAATATAAAGTTTGGTATATCAGAAATGTCAAATGGGACTAATGGAGCCAAACTGTGCCAAGATTGGGCCTGACCACTCTGTAGTAAAACCTCTCTAACTTTGCTCTGCATCACTTTATCAGACTCAAACTTGGCAGAAGTAATGTTCACATATTTTCACATTCATTCATAGAGTTTTAAAGCTGCAGCTGCATCATTCCAAAGAGATATTCACAGTAAAACTTGTTTTTTTAGGCCAGGTTCAAGTTTTTCAAATTCTGACATCTATCTTCATTTACTCTGTCCCAGTAACACATATACTGATAATTCCACATCTGGACAAATCTCTCAAGTGTTACTTTATTATGACACAAAAATTATTCAAATAGACCTTGTGGTTACAGAGATTCACTTTTTTCTTCATGAGTATGTCATTTTCGAACAGAGGGCCTAAAATGGGCTGAACAGGTTAAATAAAATGTTTTATTATTATTATTATTTTTATTTACTGTTTTTTTAATTAAAAGCTCAGATGGAAATGTCGTAACGCAAGTAACCCTCCAGCTTTCTGAAACTTGACATCAAAATAACCCGCTGTTTCCATCTCTAAGTCAACTGTTTTTTACTTAAAATATGCTCTCTGTTGAGCAATTAAGAAGCACAGTTGGTATCCCAAAAGCTTTTTTCCAGATACATTACCTACAGTTGTGAAGCTTTGTTGTCTCACGTTTGGATGGTTTTCCACTGTGCAATGCAGCATCTTTGTTATACACAGTTTTTAAATTAAAGGTGCTAGGCAGCATAAAGACTCTGCTACCCATGAGCACGCAAGGCGACTGTCGTAAAGACGTGACCCAAGCCAAAGCGTGTGTTTGTTGTGATGCTAATGAATGCAGCTCGGACCTTCCTCAGAACTCTGCATTGCTTTACAACTTCTTTTGTCAACAACTTACAGGATGCAAAGCGACGAGGTAATGTATCTCCTTCCAGTTATGTAGCGGTAGTTTTTGATGTGTGACAACAAGCTATTTTTGGAAAACTTAGTATCGTAGTTTTGTAGCCGGCTATATATCTGTACTTACAGCCCGGTGCTCTGAGACGTGTCTGAATAATATAAATTTGCTCTAGTTTTAATTGTCTTGTTCCTGAAGTTGAGTATCCAGGCCAGTCCAGCCCGTCCGACCCGACCACTTAGCTAAGGAATCATATTTATAGATAACCTATTTTGATGCTATAAAACTCATCTTAAAGTGTGTATTTACATCAGGCATATATTCAAAAGTGAGACTTTTTTGTAATTACTTAGAAACTCCTCATAGCATCTTTAAGAACAGACCTAAAGCAGGTGATGGGAAAGACAGACAGTACAACCATCTCAACTATTATCAACCATTTTCTAACATCATTAACAGCTGACTTTGGAATATTTATTACAGAGGAAATTTCAGGACTTGCTCATTCGCTCACTAATGTTTGTAGGAGCAGTCTGCACGACCAGGTGATGGTTTTATACTCCTGTGGCCATGGAAGTGACCGGAACACCTGAATTCAGTGATTTGGATGGGGAGCAAATACTTTTGACAATATAGTGTATATTCAGTCAGGATCCTTCTGTCCCTAATACAAGTCTCATATTCAAGTATCACCACTGTACAACCCCAGTGATCATCACGGTTAAATCCTACCTCGTAGGTGTCGTAGTCAGAGTGGCGAACCACAGCGTACATCCTGTGTGGTTACGCAGAGCGTACGGCACAAACGGCTGCCTCCTCTTGGACAGCTTCACATCTGCTGGGAAACAGAGAATAACAAAGAAATCAGACAAAAGAGGAGTGAGCTTGATTTCAACATGAGTAGTTTAAAGCTTAAATAAATCATGATTCTCGTAATCATGCACTTGCTTTCTTTGTGGCCTGTGAGACCAAAAAGCAGCCTTGAAATCATTTCCTTTAAAGGGGCACTCCGCTAAATTATTAACTTTTAACACAAATTAAAAACACAAGCTAACTGTAATTAAGAGAGAAAACCCCTGATGCACGACCTAATTTAAAAAGCTTTGAAATTAGGCAGTAAATATAGCTCTTGGGTTAATTATCATGTTTTTCATGGCTTACACACTTGTGGGATGGTTACTTAAAGCTTTAAAACTGTAATTTTGTCCATATTTTATTGGTGTTCCCCAAATTAAGAACAAATTCTTGGAGTATCCCTTTAAAAAGCCAACTTGTTCAGATATGAAACAAACCATAGTTTGTTCTCTACATGAACAAGAAGCTCAAAGTGTGGAAACAGCTGAAGATTTGAAACAAAAACAACATACACTGCATGTTACAACAAAAATGAAGGCCCTTGAACACATCTTCAGAGTGTCAGATGTGCTGTGTAGCCCTTCGGTCAATACTTACCATCACATCCTTGTATCATTATAACAAAACTCATGAATGAAAAAGCAAGCAGAAGTGCATTTTTACATAAAACCAGAGCATCAACACTTGAGCAAACTTACTTCAACACTGAACAAATGCAGACAAAGTGACAGTGTGACCTCTTTGTGTCCATCAGCGTCTGTTTTCAAGGCTAAACTTTGAGTCTCCACATTCATGCAAACTTAAAAAAAACTTCTGGACACAAAGAAACCTCCAAAAACAGGCATTTCAGAAAATCAGCTTCATGGAAAACAAGCAAAGTTGTTGTGGTTTTCATTCTCCACCAGAGCAGCAGTGCTACTGAAAAGACGTTAAAGGTCATGATGGCAAAAGTCAAAAATGATCACGCTGGATTCGAGGTTAGTGGTCGTGCAGTATGAAGGATTCATGCTGTTGGAGATCAAACAGAAACTTTAAACAGACAGAGGGAGAAGACGGACAGGACAGACTGACCAGATATATTAAAATGATATCATTGCACTACTGAAGCCAGCAACAGAGCTGAATAAACACTCGGTCATCATTTAGTTTGTGGCACAGATTTGACTTCATCACAGCCGACACAAGACAGAACTCCTGCTCCGATCAGGACTCCTTTAGGTCCACAGCAGCAGCTCTTTAAGTTCATCAAATCCCCTTCTTTCAAGTTAAATAACTTGTAATTCCTGCAAAATACATCCTAATCTTAAATATACTGTTCTACTTGTGTAGGAATGGACATTTCTATGTATAAACAGATGTGGCATAACAAATGTATGCCTCATCTGTCCTAAATTTACAGCACTGGTACTTTTTAAAATATTTTTTGATGTTTCTGCAATGGTCGTTACACAAGTATCTAGAGGTTTTTTAACGAAATCATGTTTTTAATGATAAAGCATAATTCTTTTCTAATTGTTATTAATACAATTTGCAATTAACAGTTTTATAAAAAAACAAAAAATAGTAAAGCACAGTATTATTTCTTGATTAATATGTAGAATTATAGTTACCCACATTCCCTTGCCTGTTCAAAAAAAGATATATAACATATGTATTCATATATATAAATTACTGGTTAAGGTGCTCAGGTCAAGTTTGGACTTTAACTTTTGTTCCAGTTCAGAATCAAATTCATCAAGATAGAAAAAATAATGCTCTATTTAATTAATAGCTTCTAAAAAAAGACAAAAATATCTTTATTAAGCTTATAGAGGCCAGAAATATTCAACACAAGCAGCAGAAATTCCTCTACAGCATGTTTCATTGTTAGATTGAAGCATGCATGTGCAGCAAAAATCAAAATATGATATCAGAGCTGTTAATGTTCAAATAATAGGAATATTATCGAGGTTTGTTGTTGACTGCTTTTGTTTGTTTGTCTGTAAGCAAGCCTTCCTAAACTTCTGTGAAGAATTTTTGGTTTGAAGTTCTTGGTTTTGTGGTTTTCAATTAAAAAAAAATCTGTTCAAATAGAATCTTTTACTTCATGGGATCATTCTGTTGCAAGTTTAAAGCATTAAAAATCCTACATTTGACTATTTTTATATATATATACAGTGACCCCTGATGACCCATGTTTCTAACGTTTCCTTCCAAAAATTCCTCTCTGGTATTAGATTTTGACATCCCTCTAAACTCCACTGTTGTGGCCTTCCTCAGTGTTTTAGTGTAAATCAGTTCCTTGAGAGTCGACTTTACTACTGCTGCTTATTCCACCACAGCGGTGTACCTCTAGACCACATTTTGAAGGTCTTGGTCTTGTCTCGGACTCAAGGAACACTTGGTAAAACAACAAAAAGCTTCAGTCCATGTTTTATTTACTGCAACCTTCCTGGTGTTGTGACTGAGGGACACCCCCCTTAACTGTTCAACCTTGTCATGGTTTTTAAAATTGATTTTGATGGTCTTGGTCTTGTCTAGATCTCTGTCTCCACTCCCAAAAGTCTTGGGCTAGTCTTGGTCTTGGATGGTGTGGTCTTGAGCACAACACATTTCTTGTGTTCTATCCACACCCGGCATCTTTCTTCTCTTGTGTTTGGGGAAGGCAAAAAGAAAAAACACCACCTTCCAAATTTCTCATATATCAATCATCAGACTTGGTAGTCCAGTATGCACACCGCTCAGGCCCACTGTGTTCTGAGGAAAGCTTGTCAGGCCGCTGGTCAGCTAGTAAGGAACAGTAAACGTTTGTGGGAGGGGCTTAGGGAAGGGTCAATTACTTTGTGAACAACAATCATATGCGAGTATTAATACAATTTATTCTGTGAATATCCAATCATCCTGTGCAATACTGTGTATTTCAATTTTGTATTCCTATTTCATCTCTTATATTCTTCATATTCATCGTTTTATTATCTTATATTGTAAACAGAGTTGAATATTATCTTGCATATGTTCGCACTGAAGAAGGAGAAGCTCCCCAACCTCATTATACATCCACTATAATGATAATAAAGGACATTCTGTTCTCTTCTATCATTTTCATCCCTCCAAACTTTCACTAACAGACTTTATCTGCAGTGTTGTGCAGCAGGAGGCTGTCTGTGCGGCTGTAGACTCTGGACTGTACCTCTGGAGTGAATGTGCTGCTCGAGGCAGGTCAAGCTGGCTGTGCTCCTAGTTCTAAGGTGAGCAAGAGGAGCACCTGACAGCAGAGAGAGGGGACAGTTACTGCACAACAGAGACACATGCAGAGGGCACACACAGGAGGGTTAGAGAGGGCCATCGTCCTCATTCTGAACTCCACGTCTCTGCAAATCAAGACTGCAACAAACAGTGCAACTCATGCCTCATTTCAGGTCAAATCTCTTCTTTTTTTAAGAGTTAGGAAAAGCAAACAACATCTCACAGGTCCAAACATCTCAGTTTAAACCGAGGGAACTTCGCTGATCAGTCGGATAATTTTATCTTACTTTAGTTTACTGATTGTCATTTAGCTTGATTAGTAATTACAAAAAATAAAACTTTAGTAAAAGCTGAACCAAAGCAGCAATTTCTAGAAGAGAATATTATGACCAATCAACCAAGTTTCCCCAAAAAGAACAAAAAACTCAATTTACTGACAAACCCTAACATTAAGGAAAAATATCATTTATAAAACATGTTGATAAAGTTTTAAACACAATAGAGAAGTGGACTGAAGATAGATGTCCAGCTTATATGTTCATTACCACAAGATAAACAATTAAAATGTTTAGTCTTAATATAAATTATGGCTTTATTAATTAGGCCGCTTTCTAATAAAATGATTAAATGCCAGTGATCCCATGACAACAAAACTCACCGTCCTAAACACTGGATATTGGGTAATTATATGATGTAGAAAAACATTTGAAACATTTGGGTGGAGCTGGTGCTAAATGATCATTTTTGTCTGATTTAGGCAGAATAAAATGAGCTGGGATCAAAATAAGAGTATGATATGCTTCTAAATAAACCTGAAACAGTGGCAGGTAAAGCAATAAATCAAAACCCTTGTACTTGCTATATTTCAGTCAAAAATATGACTGGAATGTTTCATTTCTGTACTTTTGTTATTACTTGACATTGTCACTTAAGAAAAAAAAATAAATTAATTAAAACAGGCAAAGATGGTGCATTAAATAAAGTTTCAAAAACTAAAAGTAAAGTTTTCTTGTCTTTGTGGTTCATAAGTATTTCCTTAAAGAGAATACATAGGTATGTGGGTCAACATATTTTGACTAAAGTCCAGTGAGATTCATTCTGTTTGGAGGTTTTGATTTTTTCTAATTTTCTTCTGAATTGATTATTTGTTTTTTTGTTCCTTTTTTGTCCTTTTTGGTGTCAGATGACTTTGTTTTCTGGGACAGATGGACGGAGGAAAAGTGTGCGATGAAGCAAGTTTTTCAATACTGAGACATTAAAAGAAAATATTCTTTATAATCTAATTATAATCATGATTAAAAGACACTACAAAGGATTAACTAAGCAGATTAAAAATTATATTTCGTAATCTAAAGACTTAAAGTAAATGTATAAATCACAAAAGTTTGACTTAAACTTATATTTTTGTTACAATCATTTTATTTCATTCGGTAAAACTTGGGAATTTGTAATGCTGGGAAGCAGGACACAAAAAGTAAACAAAGAATCAAAGCTTCAAAAACTTTGATTCTGGAATACTTTCATCTAAAAATTGCATTTGGATCAATGGGAGTTTGCAGTTTTGCTTTGTTGTTTCTGAGAACAACCCTTTTAGTGAATCAACGCAAACTTGAGAAAATTTTAAGTGTCACATATTGATGAGTAAAAAATTGATTTAATATGTCAGTTATCCAAAAAAAATTAAGTAAAAAAACTTATAATAATACATCCAAATGTCACCAGTGCTTTTGTTCAAATCAGTATGTTTGCAGGAGTTTGTTGGCAATTTTTGATAATTAATGACCAAAAATTACTCAGTATCTGGTGTTTAGGACTTCTGCTTTTGTTGCCGTGTTCACAGAGAAGCATCAATCAGTACAAGTTTGATTTTCAATAGATAAAAACAAATGTAGATATATTTCAGTTACTGCCACTTAAAAATATGAAGGTATTATTTACTGTTGAAATCATTCAGCCTCAATAATAAAAAATACAAATATATTAATGTATTAATAATTTTTATGTTTTTTGACCATGTTGGCAGCTCTCATGTTTACTGACTTTCCTAAACTAAAATGCTTAATTACATATTTAAACTCATGTCTGATCATAAATGCAAACAGAATCTTTCATCACATGCGTGACCGTCTGAGGTCTAACTTACTCTGAATGACGTTGGGGGGGTCGACGGAGGAGCCCAGCCAGGGCAGGGCGGGCGAAGACTGCGGGGACGGGAGCTCCTCGTTACAGTAATCTGCCATCCAGGAGCTCTTGGTGGTGTTGTATTGTTCTGGGAGGACCAGAAAATCACACATCAGTACAAGTATCCTGATATTTAAGAGCAGAGAAGCATATTTCTGCTCATAACCTACCCAGAAGAACCGAGGTGATGTTGATGTCCAGTCTCTGTTTGGCCTTGATTCCCATCTTCAGGCGTGGAGGGTGGAGGCGTCCCGCTGCCTGCTGCTGCCAGGACAGGGAGCAGGGCCAGGGCTCGATGACGGGCTCCCAGCCTGACAAAACAACAGTTTGTCAAGTCTTTCCTTTTAGGAATGAGTGTTTCCAAATTAATGGTGCAACTCACTGGAGCTTTACTCACTACCCTTGGGTTTATTGTACTATAATGTACCAGGTCAAATCCATTTATTTTGACCATTAGAAATCAGCCGTTATGTATTACATTTTAGTCTAGTTTTTATTTGTTGATGAAAATGTCAGTTAATTAAGTTTGTGTTTTTCTCAATGTGCTCTTGTTTTTATCAGCTACTGTCTAGTTTTTGTCAGGTGAAAAAAAGTTATTAAATTGACTAATTCAGATGCGTGTTGATCTTGATACCTGACAGCTCTCTGTTGTAATAGTCTCCAGACAGGGTGAAGCTGGCGTTTCCCTCCTGAGTTGAACCAATTCGCTGCAGCACGTAAAGCCCTGAAAAGACAAACAATCTGCACATCAAAACCAGAATACAACATAATATGTATGTATGTAGTTTAAACCATATTTATTCTTTAGTACTGTTTGCTGTTTATGTGGGGCTTTGACAAAATCACCATCCATATACCAATTCTGTTTTAATATTATTCTCATTATATCTTTATTAAGCCAGATAATCCTCTCTGAGATCAGGGATCTCTTTCTCAGGGGAGACTTGATCAAAAATGACTCCACTAACTTCTTTTTGACATGAAGAAAATGTAAAAGCAAGATTTGAATCTTTGATGAAAACCCTGCAAAATGTTAATTTTTTCAGTAACATAGTAGATGTGCCCCCAAAAAGACACATTTGCATGGAGGAAATATCTTAAGTTAAGGACAACACCAAGTTTTGGATAAAATTGGATGGGACTGTATGTTTTAAGACCAGGTGCTATGAGCTGTTTATCCTTGAGAAAGTGGCAAAGTATGGGGAAATAGCTTTAAATGAGAAAGATCATGTTGTAATAATAACTTTCTTTTTATTTTTAAAGGTGTAGTGTGTAGAAGTTGCATTTCACCAAACAGAACCAGTGAATAAAGGATGTAATGTTCTGATTGGTATGTTAAGTCCGTCCAAATAGGTTTACAACTATCTCCATAAGACTTTATTTACCTTTTTATTAAGTAAGAAAAAGCTTTTTACATTTATGTACCGCGGGTGAAGCTGGCATAACGATCCACCATGTTGTCTACGGGTGGGTTTTGTGACATAAGAGCAATTTTGCTTGATTTTGTTTGCTCATGTTACTTAAAAGTTTACAAAACCTACAATCATCATCTTAACTGACCTATAATCTATCAAAATAATAGTTACAAATATGAATGAAAAACCCTCACCTGGTAACTGTTGTAAATTATGTTTTGTTCATTATTCTTTTTGGTCTTCACTGGCTATCATCGCTTACCGATGTGATGTTTTATTAATATAAATAATAGACGGGCTCATTCCAAAATCTAAACACTAGATGCCACTAAAACACCAGTTTCTACACAGTGCACCTTTAAAATAAAAATTTAGCTTTTTTTTTTCATTTAGACCATATATTTCTTTTGGAATACCTTCCAAAATCTGAGGGAAAAAGTGTTTTAACCATTAAATTCACATTAAATTCACGTATATGGGCATAACAGTGAGAACAGATGAAACATTAACACAAGGACTCTGCACTCTAATGTGGTCATTTTATTGTCCATGATCAGTGTGTTTATAAGTTTAGATAAGTCATAAGTATGTATAACGTGTACATCACTTTAAAAATAAAGTCCAAATTACAAAATTCATATCACCTTTTCTTAAAGGACTTTTTCTCTTTTTTTTGTTTTGAAATTTTCATTTTATTTCAATTTCAAAGGATACAAATTATCACAGTTCCAAAGTACTCTTCTCTTATACCAAGAGTGTATCCAGTTTGAAGGTGTCTGATATAACTAAAGAAAAAGAACGAACACTGTAGCATTGAACCAGTAATACATGTAATATTTAAGCAAACTGTTAAACATATTCATCAAATATTAACAGACTTTTTCAATGCCCAACACTAAACCTGAGGGTAAAATTTATCAGTTAGCTGTTTAACTTTTCTACACGTTCCAAACATGACTTTACAAAAATTTATTTCCCAGATCTCTTGTTGGACGTGTAGTGACTTACTGGAGAAGGTGACCTCAGCCAGCGGGATGTCGCAGTCCAGGCAGTCATCGATGAAGCAGATGCAGACGCTCTCGGCCTTCACCTCGACCCCGGACAGAGGAGCCGAGTGGCTGCTGGACCCGGAGTCCGCCCTCGATCTGGCCATGTTCTCTGCATTCTCCAGGAGCCACGTGGCGGCCTGGTCCAGCTGGCCTGAAGGGCAAAGCATCCTCTCTTTAAAGAAATCTTCTCTTAAAATAGTCAACAAATCAAATCTTTAAGAATCAGGTTAAGTCTCACTGACCTTTGCAGTGGATCAGGGCTCTTTTACAGTCCTCCTTCCTAAAACCAAGGTCTTGTAAGCGGTTCAGTTGACCCTCTGCAAACACAAAGCACATCATCATTAACTTTAAAAGCTAGCCCGATATAGGAGTTTCTAATATATATACAAATTACAATTATTCGGTAGTAAAAAGGCATAAATTGAGCACCAAATTTGAGCATTTCCTTCTTTTTAATTACCAAAAAATGAAAGTAAACTCCTGCAAACTGTCTGAATTCAGACACAAAATAAAAAGGCAAGGTTTCCTCAAGTGAGTCATAGGCCGAGCTCCCTTTTGCTGGATGCATCTCTTGGCTAAAATATGACTATTAGACTGCAATCCTTGACTATTCATTGATTATTTATTGATTCTCTTTTTATCTGCTTTACCTCGACTAAAGGTAAAGCAGTTGAGGTTAATTATTCATCTAAACTCCTTAATTATCTACTACACAGAACTTTACTGACTGCACTTTATGGAGCTTTATGATTCTTAAGCCTTTGGCTTTTTGAGGTTTAAGTGTCTTTCCTTTTCACTTGTGCTCAGGATTTTTCTAATTTTCTACATGCCTGTATGTTTTATGTTTTGTATGTACTAGTCTGTTATTTTACACGGAATAGTAATGAAGTTGAAGTACAAGTGAAGTTAAGAAGATAAGAAATAATTAACAATTTCTGGGATTTTATGCTACTATTAATATTAAAATATCTGACTTAAAATGTAAGTCTTGGAAATAAAATTAACATTATAAGACATTTAAACATTCCCTGGGCTTTAATACTAAGATATATCTTTTTTTCCCATTTTTATTGGGTTTTGCAGGAATATAAGATTGTATATCAACATTTGCAAAAAGTGTTTCTTAAAAAAAATCCTTTTTCCTTTTCGAAAAAACAACTGTAAAACCAAGTTGGTCAAATTAGTGTAGCTTCACACTCAAACAGCATATGAACAACAAAAACAACAACAATCAACAGATAAATAATAATATTTAAAAAATAGCAGTAATAAACATAGTAATAAAATGTTGGACTGGACAAAGTTAAACAATTAAAAATAAATGAATTAAATTAAAAATTAATAATTGATCATTAAAAATTGATAAATAATTTAAAAAAAGAAAGAAATGAAGGGAAACACACATCAGTCTATTAACAGTTAACTGCCTTAAATATAGCGACAGACGTCCCAAATCAGGATATTTCTATTTTCAACCACTACTTAATAAGTCATAAACAATCTGATTTTATGTTTGGATTTAAAAGCTCCTAACAATTTTGTACGGCTTATAGCCTTCTGATTTCTCCACACTTTGGTCTTTTCTCACCGATGAGGGCCTCCGTCTTCTGTCTGAAGCTGTCTTTGGGTGGAGCCGAGGACTCGGCCCCCGGTGCAGGGGTGTTGGGCTGTGGCGTGGTGGCAGTGGGGATGGACTTTGCAATGGCCAAGAAGAGCTGAATGTCGTTGTAGGACAGACGGATGTCCAGGGCAGGAAACTGAATCTGTGAAAGAGAGACAAATGCATAAACTCAAGGAGGGAATTCACAAGGCTTATAAATCAGAGATTTACTATCATGGTGATTTTACGACATTCTGTGGTTCTTAGATTCTAAAGTGTAAGAGATTTATTCAAGTAGGATCAGCTGCTTGTTTAAGGCCTGAATTAAATTTGAAAAGGGTGCAGCTGCATTTTTAGCTCCACTGATGCTGGAAAGCAAAGAATAAATGATGCAAAATTGGGCTACTAAATTAACTTTCATTAAAGAGGTGATGAAAAACTTGTTAAAACCAAATCCACCACAAATAACAAATTGGAAAGAATCAACAAAACAATTATGTAATACAGAAGGAGTTAGACATGGGATAAGAAACCTAAGTGACATATTTAAGTAAGGATGGGAAAAGATAAATGAATTAATGCAATAATAAAAATACTTGAAAAAGATTAGATTGGAATACACTCCCTCAGAGCAAATAAGATTCCAGCAGCAGCATTATATAGCAGATATAAAGATATATACATAAGATACATATATATATCTATATAGATATATAGATATATATATATATATATATATAGATATAGATATAGATATATATAGATATATATATATCTATATGGATATATATATATAGATATAGATATATATATCTATATAGATATATATATATCTATATAGATATATATATCTATATATATATATATCTATATATATATATATATATCTATATATATATATATATATATATATATATATATATATATATATATATTATATATATATATATATATATATATATATATATAAATAAAAAGGTAAAACCTCCAGAAAAACATTAGATACAGGAAACATGTTGTCAGCACTGTTTTATGTTTTTTTTCTGAATTGCTTTGTTTGTTTTAGTTTTAGCTTGTTTTCTGTGCCCAGAATCTTTTTTCCAAGTCTATGAGGAATCACCAAAGCTGTGGATCTGCGCTGGTGTATAACTCGAACAAAAGTCCTTTACTGTTTTTTTCAGTTTGTTTGTTTTTGTTTGTTTGTTGCATGCATCCTTCTGTATGTATTACACAGGACTTTGTCACTTGTATTGGCACAATTTATTTTCTGTTCATATTCTCAAAACTAACAAATAAAAAGTCTGAAAAAGGGGCTAATTGTTTAATTTATCGGTTGTGAACATGAAAATGAGGCGTTAATAAAATGTGTTGTTATTGTTCTTTTTCCAATTTTCAGTTCAGCATGAATGATTTGTGTGTTTTTCTGCTGTAATCTTGTTTTATTGAAGGCGGATCGACTGGTCTATTTGTCTTGAAAATGATGCTGCTGTGGCAGGAAGAAGACATTTAATATTAAATATGTTAACACAGAGCAAGAAGGCAGTGTGGGTGAAACTCTGGCCTCCAATAAACAAAAACCTGAACAGTGGAAGCTGCAAACATGAAGACAACAGGAAGTGACTTGACAGGAAGTGTTTGAATATAATGGCAGCTAATGCCGGTTAGCCTGTGGTCATAATGGTTACTCAGTGATACTTGGCAAAATATGCTCTTATACATCTGTGTGGTATATTTTAATATGAACAATAGTCTTAAGGTAGTTAAGCCAACGGCTAACAGCTAACAATGGCAAACAACAGTAACGATGCGTTCTAGTAACCTTGGAACTTGAAAGAGGGAAGTGGGAGTGACGTCATCTCCGAGTTATCAGCGTTCCAGTTACAAAGTCGGAAAAAAAACATACTGATCTACCAGGCTATTATTAGTGGTTGCGTTAGCACGCCTTCCGTTGTTGTTCACAAATATCACATGAAGAATGTGAATAACACTATGGCAGCATTTTTGTAAATATAAGTTGAAAAATACTGTGCATACGGCTGATTTAGTGCGACACACACTAATCGGAGGTGCTAATAAATGGATTATTACAGGAGCTAAATAACTGTTTACACCAGGGGCAGCCATCTCTGATTGTCAACTTGGGGGTGGTGAGTTCCCAGTAGAAAATTCCGACCTCGGAATTGCTGTTTCCTACTCAGAACTTGGAAAACTGGAAACATTTTTCGCAGGGCTCCTCCTCAGATGAATTAGTGAAATATTTCCTATATGGAGCTGTCTATCTGGCATGTCAGGTTAAGATGGTCGCACTTTGTATCAATAAGCTGCAACCCCTCACTTAAAGGATAGCTTTTGGCCCCAGAGATAAGTGATGAAGAACTTTTACATGTTTTTAATGTCATCAGTCTCATATTGAGTCTCATGTTTAGGTGACAGTCGGCTCCTGACCTCCAGCAGCGGTGGGATGTCCTCCACATTGAAGGCGTCCAGTAAGCCTGAGCTGCTTTGGTAGGTGGGACTCCCGCAGAGCTCCACCTGAACATTCACTGGATCGATGATGGACAACGCCGTCTCCTGCTCGCTGCCCAGCCGACACGAGAACACCTGAGGGGGAGACGGGATAAAAAAAACGTCTATACAGTGATCGGGGGTTCGTTCAGTCATTTCGTTAGGTGCTCTACACTAAAGTAAAGTGTGACATTTAAACCAAAACTCTGCTCTTATCTTCAGTCTTACCCAATAAACCAGGAATATGTAGTAAAAAGCTAATTATGAAAAGCAATAAACATGTTTCAAACAGCAGTAAAAGAACAAATAGAGCAGCACAAACAATCAGACAAACTTACTATAAATAAAATCATAATTTGACATGGATGCTTTTGACAGAAGATTTTACCTCTATCCCGGCAAGGCTTCCAGAAAAGGGCCTGTCGATCAGACGGGGTTTGTAGGTGAGGACGGTGGTTCCTTTAAGGATGATGGCGTTTGTGTCCAGACATGACGAGTCCTCAACGACCACGAACTCTGTGCCTGAGGATCAAGAAAAGATCAAATTAATGAGGAAATGTTCATAAAGTGCTCAGTGTATGTAAAGGCTGATAAAGAGAACCGAGACTTTCTAAAGTAAAAATTGCTAATTTCACAATGTCAACAAATCCTTATTTAAAAATCCTGGATCTAAATCACCACCTGAATCTCATCACTTCTTCCTTGAGCCATGACTCACAATTGAGGATTGGAATTGAAAACATATTCCAGCTGAGAATCGTTAAAAGCTCCATCAAAGAATCGATAACAATCAATTCCTTTATCAACTCCTTCCACTGACAGGGTTCAGAAGCATCAGAATTGTGGATTAATTATTTACAAAAGGTGTCTACTGCACAACCTTAAGTGAGTGGAAACACCAGCAGCTTGCAGAAGCAGTTATCTATGCTGTGACATGTGTTTGACATTGTTGACACTGAAAATATACAGGCCACCATTTGCACACACAGAGAATCTGCAGGAATCAATAAGGGACTCATTAAAGAATTGGATCGATTAGCAGGATTGTTAATAGCACTGGAATTGATAAAAAATCTTTCCAATTCCCATCCCTACCTGCAATCCATGAAAAACAAAATCCACTAAGAGCTTTGTTTGGAAGTCTTGCTCACAGATAAACAAAAGCAGTCAAGAACAAAACCTTCATAACTTTCCTATTATTATCTCTGAACATTAACAGCTCTTACATCATATTTTGACTTTTGATACACATGCATGCTTCTCTAACAATGAAACATGCTGTAGAGGAATTTCTGCTGCTGGTGTTGCATATTTCTGGACTCTAAAAGCTTAATAAATTAAATTTGTGTCTTTTTTAGAAGCTATTAATTAAATAGAACATTATTTTAATGTTTATCTTGATGAATTTTAACTGATTCTGAACTGGAACAAAGATCAAACTTGACCTGACCATCTTAAGCAGTAATTTATATATATAGATACATATGTCATATATCTTATTTATCTTTTTTCTTTTTTTGAATAGCCACAGGAATGTGGGTAACTATAATTCTACATCTTAATCAAGAAATAATACTGTGCTTTACTCGTTTTTCTGTTTTTCATAAAACAGTGAATTTCAAATTTCATTAATAACAATGATAATAATTATACTTTATCATTAAAAACATGATTTTCATAAAAAAGCATCTAGATACTTGTGTAATGACCATTGCAGAAACATCAAAAAATATTTAGAGAAGTACCAATCCTGTTCATTTAGAGCAGATGAGGCATACATTTGTTATGCCACATCTGTATATATATGGACATCTTTTTATGTGGGATAACAAAATAAAATTTAAAACAAATTAATAACATAAAACATAAACATAGAGGTTGTCTCAATGCCAGAATTAAATATTTTAATATAATTCAAGTTAAGTCCAAAGATCATGAAGCTGTTTGGACACCATGGCTGCAAAAACAGAGGTATGTGACACTCAGGACTGGGTAATTTCTTGTATTTAATGACAAAAAAATTGCAAGTAAAGTCATCAGACAACATAAATTGCACAAATACAGTTTCTAGGAATCTGTGCATTTTATTCAGTGTGCTAATTTTCTGTATTTCGCAACAGCTTTAGGCTGAAATCTGACTGAGGATCTGTGGTTTTTAAAGCTTTGGCTGAAGGAGATAGTATTGTTTTAAAGAAACTGAATCAAATAGTGTCCACATTTTTAAAACAACTTCAAAGTTTTCATTGCATTTCATAAATTTCTTGTAATAGCTACTGTATAGTAAGTTTTAGGAGTGCTGTTTAGGTGTTTACATTTGTCCTCGTTAGAAAATTATTTTTGGGGGTTACCAGGTTTGACGAAGAGTAAAAAAAAAAAAAAACAAACACCTAAAAAATAACATTATAAAACTCATGCTGAAATGTAGTTATGATTACATTTTTACCAAAGGGTTCAAACAGCTGGCAAAAATCAGTTTTCTTCATAACTATGCTGTTTTTTCACCTACTTTTTATTGTATTTTTCTGAAAATTCAGACATCAATAATTCATCCGGTGAAAAATGTTCTCAGCTTATAGAAATAAAATGATCCGTACATAACTGGGCATTACTGCAGAGACAAATCCTTCTGCTCTGACCTGTGACGTTGATCTTGACCTCCAGGTATCGGTCTTGGGTGACCGGCACCGTGGACCTCTTCGTGACCACCCCGCTCTTCACCGTCTTTGGCATGACGGCGCCCACGCTGGCGGCGCCCCCTGCGGTTCCAGAGGACGAGTCCGTGCTCGTGTTACTGGGCCAGCGGTGGCGAGTCCCTCCTCCCTCTGGCGGCTTCTCGGCCTGACCCCGCAGGAAGTCCCGCACCAGCTGGAGCCAGTCAAAGATGAGGAAGACCCTCAGGTTGTTGAGGACCACCGTGAAGCAGGAGGAGTCTCGCGTGGATCTGCAGGAAAAGAGGAAGACGACTTTAACAGAGCGAGCGCCGGGTCTCTGCATATGGCTGCTTGAGCGCTGTGGTGCACTGCAAAAACTAAAATCTACGGGCCATCCAATTTCAGTTCTGAAAATCTCACATTAGTTACTGTAAGAGACAAATGCCGGACATGTCAATCTTATTTCTTATTAACCAAGAAAATAACACAAACTGCTTGTTATGAGTCAAAATATCTGTCAATGTGGCAAGACAAATTTAACTTTCATAATGTCCTAAAGACTTGCTGTCTTAAGTAGTTCCTATACCTGATATTAAGACCCTCAAGAAGTAAAATTTTGCTTGCTCCACTGGCAGATATTTTCTCATGTATACAAGTTTTTCTTTTTTCTTTTTGTTGTAATTCATTTTTTTATTGCTTTTTAACATTAACAACAATACAAAACGTAAACAGTAAGAGAGAAAAAAATAAAAAATAAAGTGTGTTAAACAAAATAAAGAAAATAAGCCAGCCGTTACACTTAAAAAAAAAAAAAAAATCTGTAAATCAGTACAAGCATTTACAGGGTAAGCATTAGCAGTGTCCATCACATCTCACCTGCACACACCTTGGCAATGTGGTCCACAATTATTTCATCATAACCTCCTATCATATTTGGTTTTGGGATCTTTTAATCATAGAAGCATCTTGATTTACCTTCCATTCACTTACATTTCATATCATTCACATATACAGTACATCTATGCACATACCTAAATGTACGATGACAATATCTACTTCCTCTCAACCACTGAGTACCATGTTCATGATTTATTTTTGTTTTTAATTCCTTGTAATAAGACATTCATCTGGACTCCTCAAATGAGTATAAGATTTTAGTAAGTATTGTGGATGTTTTTGACTTGAATTAGATGACTTAACTTGCTAAGATCTGAGTTTTTGCAGTGTGATACCTGTAGTGCAGCTCCAGCTGTAGCGACGCTCTATTGGTTCCTGTTTTGGAGGGCTGCAGGATGCAGTCGAAGGCGTTTGGTCGAGAGCCGTCGGCTCCGCTTGTGCTCCTGTTCGCTCCGGTGAAGCGAGTGTCGTACGCCAGCAGGGAGTGAGACACCAGGTTCACGGACTTCGATCCGTTGGAGAAAGTCTCAAAGAGCAGCTTGGATTTCATGAAATCGAATCTGTGTAAAAGAGAAACATGATGCAAAAATGGCATATTTGTGCAGAATAAATGTGCAACTTCTTCTAAAACTCTACTTTATTTAACTCTATTTAAATCTAGTTTACTCAGTCTGAAGTGACAACACATGAGTTTAATTAAGAGCAAGAGGCTGTTTAAGATTTAAGGATTTATCTCTTTCTATTTCTCTACAACCTAAAAACTCAAAATTCATTATTTCCAACTGTTAATACCCCTGATTTCATAATTGCAAAGAATAGATCTGAATAAGGGGAGTATGATATTGGATTTCTGCCAATACCTGATATTCCCAATATTCTTAGATCCTTCATTGTCAGCATGGGCAGTCTTTACTTTTTAAAAATTGACTTGTTACTTTCAGTTCAATCTTCATGTGTCATAAATGATTATTTGACTTATAGCTATGACCCTCCTGGAGGACAAACACAGAAGAAATACTGACAGTCAGACAGAGGAGGAGCTGATCTTCGGTGTTTCTGGTGCTGGGGAGGGTTGATTTAGATTCTGTTTTATTCAGTTAAAGCATGTAAAATTTAACTCTAGAACAATGACACTCTTGATTTTAAAGGTTCCCATGCAGTGATTACACGGTGAAGCATTGTAGTATATTTGTGTATTTTGCCGACAGACAGTAGCTAAAATGCCAATTTCTACACACTGCATCTTTAAATGTGAATATCCTTGACTTGGAGGTTGGGAAAAATATTATTTAGTACTTTTATTTGTATTAAATTAAAGGCCTACCTCGCTAACGATCGTTTGTGCTCAGAGAGTTTGGGTTTGTCCAGCAGCTCCAGACTGACGTCCATCATGTCCACCAGGAAGGACAGGGTGGTGTAGACGTCTCCACTCAGCACCGTCTGACGAGAGAAAACATTTCAGAGGATGAACATGCCCTGTTAACAAATCAATAACAGATTTGAAAAAAAAAGGTTGCTATAATTTGAAAGAATTTGAAATCTATAAAAAAAACAAAATTAAGAACTAAACTGGAGGAGCACTGTCGAGAAATCAGTTTATGGAACAGTCTTAATAAAGAAACCAAAGAAGTTCGATCAAATTTTATCTTCAAAAGTATCAAAATTAGTATGTTGAGTAAATACAGGGAAATGTGTTAATCTAAGTCGTGCTATGTCTTTATAGTGAAAAAATGTGAATTAACATGTGGTCCTATAGTTCGTTTGTTTTGTTGGTTGTTTTTGATAATGAGAAATAATGAACTGTAAAAAGGCATGTTGGCCTGCAGCTCTTTTTTTATTTGTATTATGTGTTTAGTTAATTAAAATCTTGTGAGAAAGGGGCAGACGCAAAAAGATTTTTCTTCACTCTGCTCTTTTTCATTCACTTTTAAGATTTTTCTTTGCTTGTACTGAATGCTATATAATTAACAGAATAAAATAAAGACCTAAACCAATTTAATTTTCTTAATTTTCAATAAATACTCATTTTTCTTGATCAAATGGCTCCTTGCTTCTTCTGTCACAATCCAAAAGCCAAATAAATCCTTCAAAGAGAGCTTTCTGGATTCATCAGCTCTTCGTTATCTGAAGCTCTTTACTCAGTTTCATTACACAAATTCTCTCTGCTGAAGGAGTTTGTGGATCAGGCTGTCATTACATTTTTACTGTATGAGGTAGCATGCTTTCTCACATATGTGCTCGGGTCTTGCAGATTGTACGGTCGCAGAAAATCTTCAACGGGCTCCCCGAGGTTGTTCTCCAGCAGACCTCTGATCAGCTGATAGTGCTCCAGGTCCAAAGAGCAGTGGACCGAGGACAGGCTGCCGTGGATGGACATGTCAGGCACGGCGTGACTTAGCTCCCTGAACACAAATATAAACATTAGTTTAAAGCTGAGAAAAGAAGTCACGGCTCAAATGTTAAATCCAGAGGCTGCTCTCACTTGTCCAGGTTGCGCTCCACTTTGAGCTTCAGGCGGCAGCAGTCTTTGAGCAGATTGTCTCCGGTGCGGCGCACAGAGTACGATGGGAAAATGAGGTCTGATGATTCTGGAGGTTTGACGACACTGTCCCAGAGCTGACAGGGGATTCGCTCTGCGGCGAAGATGTCCATCTCCTGCAGGTCCAAGGCGATGCAGTCCAGCAGGCACACATGGTCTTCTGACAGGGGAGACACAAACCAGAGTTTCTCATTTTCAGGTTTCTCTGATCCTCATTCTTTAAAGATGCAGTGTGTAGAAATTGGCATTTTAGCGACATCTAGTGTTCAGATTTTGGAATAAGCCCGTCTGTTAGTAAGTAATAGTAAAACATCACATCATTAAGTGCAAGGATCGTGAACAGGGCATCATTTACAACAGCTACAAGGTGAGGGGTTTTTCATTCATAGTTGTAACAGTTATTTTAATAGATTGTAGGTCAGTTAAGATGATGATTATTGGTTTTGCAAACTTTTATAGACTCATATTCAAAAATCGCCTTTAGCTGTTTTTGTCCCCAAAACCCACCTGTAGACAACATGGCAAATCGCTATGTCAGTCTCCACAGAGGGGAGACAAGCGATACATAAATATAAAAAGCCTTTTCTAACTTAATCCTTTAACTACCAGCTCAACTGTCTGGCAGAGGTCATCATTAAGTTTAATGTTTTAAAAATAGAACAAATCAAATCCTTGTTTGGTTCCATTAACACCTCAGGGAAAAGAGAGAACCACAAACAAACCAACAAACAGATATTTTCTTGGTGTATGATTAAAAGGTTTTGAAGCGAGCAGCTGATTGTGTGATGACACAAAAATGAAAAAATATTTGAGACAAAATCAAGTAGAAAAGGCAGAAATGTTTCTAAAAATTTGAAAAAATAAGATGAGACAAAATTGAGCTTGACAAACAAAAATTGTTTTGATGAATAACAGACTTTAAATGTGTTTATATTATCATATCAGTAAATGGTTAAGAATTGAAAACAATTATAATGTCAATAACAATGGTAGATTTTAGCTTTTTAAAACTTAAAATCCCACAGACAAAATTAATTTTTTTGGTTTATTTGAAGTTTTTTCTGTGTCATAAAATGCTGGCAGAAACAAACCATGATGCGTTATGTTTATTTAAACAATTAAATATTCCTGAATTTAATGACCACTGCTCAACAGTTAAGCTGGTAAAGGGTGAATGAAAAGAAAACCAAAGTTTTATGAGGATGATTGCTCACATATCTCAATGGACTTTACAAACAAATAGAAACATTATGTCCTATATATGCAGTTTCTTTTTGGCGAAATGCTGCCAACTTCTACACCTTTAAATAAAACCTGCAGGTGTTTGGCTTGATTATGAACTGCAGAGCATGTTTACCTAAACTTTGAGGGGCTTCGTCTTCATTGGTCCTCCCATTGTCTGGAAACTGAGGCCTGCCCAGGGTGAAGCCTGAGGAGGACGTGCCTGTGGGAGATGATTTAGGCTTCTCCTGCTCGCTCGTCCTCTCGGCTGCACTCCGAACACGATCCTGTTTGAAAGAAAGGAGATAAAGGGAAATACAGCTGCACTGATATAGCAGGAAAATGTGCAAATCAAACAGGTAGATAATCATTCTCTTTTAAAGGGATAGCACAAAATGACTGAAAACTATTTTTAGACACTGCTTTCCTGGTCAGACTTGTTTTTAATCAATCCCTGTTGCATTAAAATAGGTTTTTAAAAACCTAAAGATAACAGAAAGGAGTTCACATTTCTCTAACTAGCTTGTATTTATTGATAAAACAGTAGACATGAGCAGTAATCTGGAAAAATCAAGATTGCTTTCTTTTGCATCATCATGTCAAATTGAAGTTATGACTGACCGAATGATAATCAAGAGATTGAATTGTGAAACAAAAAAAAATGCACAGCCCAAGAAGCAAGTGTAACCCAAAACAGAAATTGCTTTGTAAAAACTAAAGGATAATTAGAGTCATATAACAACACAAAAAATCAAGGTCACTGAAGAGTTGGTGTATTTTCTGGAAAATTACATGCAACAAGTTTGAGCAGAGAGTTCAATCCATCACTGCACCAACAAACAGAAAGACCTGCAAACACGCTCAGACCTCAGATCTGGATAAAATACAGTATTGATATATTTGTCAGCTGTTTAATGTGTTATTATGAAGGTTACCGGAAGTGAGAAACTTTGTCAAAGTTGAAAATCAAACCAAAACAGTCACAACTTTCTTCACACTGAAGAGCAAAGCATGCCGTTTATACCTTGTAATGAGATGGATCCTTGTAAGAACTTGCATGCAAAATAAAATTCTTCACAAAAACAGAAGATGAAAATGAAGCATAAAGTAATATTCTCTATTCTTTTATGATTTAAGGAATTTAAATATCTAAGAACTGCCACTGAGACTGACAAAGCTGTCAGAGCAGAAAGGGAGATTGATTGGAATAAGAAAAAATACACAAAAAATATCAATATTAATATTAATATCAGTGATAATGAGTTTGGATATATGGCTCTCTATCTGATATTGGTAAAAGTCCAATATTGTACATCCCTTATAAGATCATACACTTTATAATCTACGTTATTTGTTTAAAGCATCAGTCCCTTAATGTGAGGGATAATCACAGTAAATTTAACGGAGAGAGGGAGAGGAAAATTGCTGAATGTCTGTTTATAATCATGGCCTCGGGATGCATTAAAATACATATAAACTTTCCATATTCATCCAAATAGCTGAACAATAAAATACCACAGCAATGGACTACAAATACTTAAAAAATCCCAATAAATTGGTACATCTATACTTTCTTACACCTCAGCCTTTAACTTTGCCTTTATTTTATTACATGCCTCTCTAACAGATGGCATAATTTTGCATTATCAATGTACTTAAACATTTCATCATAACAAATAAAATTAACAAATAATTGAAAATAATATTCTGTAAATATTCAACCATGCAATCATCCTGTTCTATATCTTTATATATTCTTAATATTTATCCTTTGTAATATTATAATTCTTATAGAGTTTATCTTGTTTATACAGTTCATACTTATTTATTTTAAACTTTACTTATAACTACCTATTTGTACTGGAAAAGGAGAAGCTCTCCAATCTAGTTGCACATTCAGTATTAAGACAATAAAGGGCATTATAACCTGTTCTATTTAATAACAAAAAAAGCAAAAACAGAGACACAACTTATAAATCCTCAGGAGAAAACCTGCCGATATTGGCTCAAGATTTCCCTTTAATATTTAAAAAGCACGCACTGTGAGGCAAAACTGATTTTAGTATTTAGTTAATTTGATTTAATTAAGTGCAAAAACTGGGTGTTGAGGAAGCTGCATGCACAGAGGACTGGACAGCGCGACTCACCAGAGAGGGGAAAAAGGCATGAGCCATGGTGAGTTTCTCTACCTTGTCTCGCAGGGAGAAAGTCCCATGAGCCCCTGCAGGGAGGAAGCAGTTCTGCACCTTCAGCTGGCCGAGGTTCGCCACTATGACCCTCGGCGACCGCGAGCTCTCTGGGATGAGAATCACAGGAGCGCCGGCCTCGATGTCCAGCAGAACCCTGGACGCCCGCTGAGGGTGATCCCTCACCTGTGGGGGAGACCAGAGGGGAGGAGGTGAGTAGAAGAGACGGGGCGGTTCAAGTCCAAAAGGCACCACAAGGAGACACCCACCGCCTGGCCCTCCATCGCCGCCCTCTGCCTGCCCAGGACGTCCTGCAGCTGGGTGAAGTGCTGGATGAAGGCAACCACCTCGGACTGGAAGCGCTGAGTGTGGACGTACTGCACCGAGGCCATCTGCAAGGACACCCTGATGTCACACTCACGCTCCAGGTAAGGATCCGGCTCACCGTACCTGGAGGATCAGAAAAACACGGTTAGAAATGGCACCAAGTTCTTCATCATCATACACTGCCTGGTCAAAAAAAGTCGCCACCTGGATTTAACTCGGCAAACAGGTACGAGCCTCCTATTAGATAATTACTGCATTTGTGATTATCTTTCAGCTGAAACAAGTTATTTAACTCCAACTGATGCAATGAGCAGCTTCTCATTTCTTGAACAACCATGTTGAACATGTTCTTGTGTTACATGCAATGCCAAAAATGTTCAATAAAGACATATTATAAAAAAACAACGGTCAAATCATTGGCATCAAACAGAGAAAACATCTAAGGAGATTGAAGAAACTACTAAAACTGGGTTAAGAACTGTCCAACACATTATTAAAAACTGGACGGATAGTGGGGAACCATCGACTTCAAGGAAGAAAAATGGTCAGAATAAAATCCTGAATGATGGTGATCAGTGAATCACTTAAACGTTTGGCCAAATCAAATCAAAGAAAAACAACAGTAGAACTCAGGGGTGTGTTTAATAGTGAAAGTAAGAGCATTTCCACACACACAATGTGAAGGGAACTCAAGGGATTGGGACTGAACAGCTGTGTAGCCTTAAGAAAACCACTAATCAGTAAGGCTAAGCAGAAAAAAGGCTTCAGTTTGCTAGGGAGCATAAAGATTGGACTGTGGAGGACTGGAAGAAGGTCATGTGGTCTGATGAGTCCATACTGACCCTGTTCCAGAGTGATGGGAGCATCAGGGTAAGAAGAGAGGCAGGTGAAGTGATGCACCCATCATGCCTAGTTCCTACTGTCCAAGCCTGTGGGGGCAGTGCTGTGTTCTGGGGCTGCTTCAGTTGGTTAGGTCGAGGTTCAGCAACATTATGGCCCAAGGAATGAACTCAGTTGACTACGTAAATACACTGAAGGACCAGATTATTCCATCAGTGGATTTTTTCTTTCCTAATGACACGAGCATATTCCAAGATGACAATGCCAGGATTCATGGGGCTAAAATTGTGAAAGAGTGGTTCAGGGAGCATGAGATGTCATTTTCACACATGGATTGGCGTCCACAGAGTCCAGACTTGAACCCCATTGAGAATCTTCTGGATGTGGAGAAGGCTTTGGGCAGTGATCAGACTCTCCATTATTAACACAAGATCTTGGTGAAAAATTAATACAACACTGGATGGACATAAATCCTTTGACATTGCAGAAGCTTATCAAAACAATGCCACAGCAAATGTGTGCAGTAATCAAAGCGAAAGGCGGTCTAACGAAACATTACAATGCAAGACCTTTTTTATTGGGGCAACTTTTTTCAGTCAGGCAGTGTATAAAGTGTGCCTGTGAAATGCTTTCACAAACTTGTGGATGTTGAAAGCCAGCGCCTCCCCTCCTCGCGTGGTGAAGCGCTCCCTGTACAGGTCACCGTGTGGAGTGAGATCACTCAGAGACAAACTGCCTAAGCTGCCCTGTAAGGCCAAGTCTCCATCTGAAATATCAACAAATTGATCATGAACAAAACAAACACTTCACAAGACAAGTTATTCATGAAGAGAGAAATGACACAATGTTAGGTATGTCTATCTGATCATACCTAACATCTCCAGATGAGCAGATAGCTTGGACACACTCGCTCTGGCAAGTTCGTTGACTTTCTTGTTTAGTATGAGAGACAAAGAATGAACCTAAAACCAGAAATAGAAACATTTTAGGACAAAATATAGATTCAAACAGACATGCGAGAGACAGTAGATACAAAAATGTTAATAACTATTGATGTTCACACTGATAAACTTTACTGTTCTCTAAATATTCACTCAGTTTGAATTTGATGCCAGAAACATTTTCCTAAAAAGCTGGGACGGGGGCAACAGCAGTCTGAGTGCTTAATAAACACCTGTTCGAAACCTTCCACAGGTGAACAGGTTAACTGGAAACATGTGCGGGTCATGATTGGATAAAAAAGGAACTTCCCCCAATTGAACATTTCTCAGTTTACACTTTCAACAAACTCAAGGATTTCACCATCTCCAGTCCATAATATCATCAAATGATTCAGACAATCCAGAGAAATCTATGCATGTAACCAACAAGACCAAAACAACATTGAATGCCCATGACCTTCGACTGCCGGCTTCTCTGGGCCGAGCTCATCTGAGATGGACTGAGGCAAAGTGGAAAAGTTTTCTGTGGTCTGAGTCCACATTTCAGACTGTTTTTGGACACCATGGACGTGGTTAGGCTAAAGAGGAAAAGGACCATCCAGACTGTTATCAGAGCAAAGGTCAAAAGACAGCATCTGTGATGGTATAAGTGGTGTTAGTGTACATGGCATGGGTAACCTGCACATCTATGAAGGCTAACCTGAAAGGTTATTACAGGTTTAGGAGCAAAATGCTGCCATCCACCTTTTTCAGGGACTTATTTCAGAGACAATGAAGACACATTCTGCTCAAGTTACAACAACAGTGACTAGACTGACCTGCTGCAGTCCACGCCTGTCTCCACTGAACAGGTACTACACTGACCTGCTGCAGTCCATGCCTGTCTCCACTGAACATGTGTGGAGCTTTATGAAGGACAAAATACAACAATAGTGGCCCCAGACTGAGCAAGAACGTGAAATAATTTAACCTACAAAACTTCAACAACTAATGTCCTCAGTTCCTTAGTCTGTGTTGGTAAAAGAAAAAGTGATGTAACAGCTGTCAATATGTACCTGTCCCAGCTCTTTTGGAAAGTGCTAAAGGCATCAAATTCAAACTGAGCGAATATTTGCCAAAAAAGCAATAGAGCTTATCAGTTTAAGGATTGAATATATCGTCTATATATTATATATTAATATTATCAATGGAAAATAGATTTGAAAATCATGGTATTCTGTTTCTTTTGTCATATTCAGTGCCCAACTTTATTGAAATCAGGGTTTGTACATGAGCTTGTTGTTATTAAAACTGTTTGCAAGAGTAACGCAAACTATCATAAAGGTATCAGAAGCTTTAAGTTTTGGTATTCAAGCAAAAAAGAATCTTGATTTTCCGTTTTTTGGTCACTTTGATTTAGAAGAAACACAGATGATCCACACAGACTACGATTGATGGACAATCCAAACTACCATCTGCAGAATTTTATAAAATGACACAAAGCTTTAACTGCATCAGCATTATAAAATGTAATTGTCTGACAGCTTGTTTTCTCTGACCACCGGCCCACCTTCAGGTCCAGCTTAGTGTTGACGGCCTCTGTGGTCTCCTCCTCCTCCAGGTCCGGCTCGTACAGAGGGTGTCCCGGCACAGGCTGGGGCGACATTGGGTTCACCCTCACTGCATGATTATTGGCTGTGGAGCCGATACCAAAGAAGTCCAAAATAACCACCCAGGTCTGCAGGGTGATCAGAACATCCAGGCAGTTGAAGTCCACGTCTATGCTCCGCCCCACGCCGCCGTAGCGTGTTTTGAACTCTGGGTGGTTCTGGTCCACCAGCAGCACATTGATATGGACCAAAGAGTCGTCGAAGTCCGGCGGTGGGTGAGGGGAGGGGGTGTGGTGGGTTGGAGAGGGAGGCGGAGTACTGGGGCAGTCGGGGTCTCTCTTGGACTTGCGGTTGCTGGTTGAAGGGGTGCTGGGGTGCCGCTGGTAGAGCTGGAAGACGTTCTGGGCCTCCTCCATGTGGGCGGGCAGCGAGCGGGGCATGTCCGGGCACAGGGCATTGGAGGCTGAGGGGCAGCTTTGGGAAAGATACTCCTTTGGAGTGAAGGTGGAGGGTTTGAGAGCTCCTCGGGACACCATCAGGTGTTTGTACTTGGAGTCCGGGTTTGGCTCCAGGAGGTCCTCCATCAGCAGGGAGCGCAGGGCCAGCTGCACGGCCAGCAGGTGGGGGTGGTCTTTGGTGAAGTCCCCCTCCAGGTCCTGGAAGCGCAGACTGACTAAACCCTGAGAGCCCTGCGTCAGGTCTGCACTGAGCTGGACCTGCAGCTCCGCCACATGCAGGGTGACTTTGAGCTGAGTGAAGGACGGGGAATCGACTTCAGGTTTGTGGGACTGGAGGGCCAAAGGAGACGGGAGGGACATGTGGGAGAAGGAGACGTGAGGAGGGTCCCTGGCAAACAGTCCACCCTGAGGGTCAGGGAAGCGGTGATGGCGGGTGGAGGATGGCGTCGGAGGTGGAGGCGTTGGTGGCTGGCTTGGTGTGACGCGGATTTCCTCGATCAGGGACAAGTTGTCGAGTGTCTGGAGGACTTGTTCATACACAGGCTTGCAGAGGAAGACCTACAGCCAGAGAGTTAAAAATCAAAAGTGTTAAAAAACTGTGTGAAGATAAACCATGGACAGATGTTTACAACAATCCCTGTTATACTGAGATTTTTACATCTTCCAGGGAGGTTATGTTTACCATCATGTGTCTGTTTGTTTGTGTGTTTGCAAGATTACACAAAAACTACATGACAGATTTCACTGCAATTTTCAGAAGATGTTGGTTATAGGGCTGAACCGTTTATTGCAATTTAGATTAAATCGCAATATGGCTGTTGCAATTTTCAAATTGCAGAAGGTTCAATACTTTCAGCCCAAAATGTGTTGAACATTTTGGCATTGTGATGTTGTTTTTTGCTATTTCATGCCTATTTTTTTACCTCTATTCATACACTTTTTTCCCACTTTTGGACCATTTTTATCTTTTTTAACCCCGTTTTTACATCTTTGTGCCTATTTTGCCCCCCATTCATCTTTTTTTGGCCACTGTCAGAACCATTTTTGGAATTTTTACATGGTTTTTGAAATTTAATTTCAAATTTAATTCCAAGTTTTGCTGCCATAATCAATTTTCCTAAGCCACTTTTGGATTATTTTGCCAATTTTTCCCCCTTTTTTTTTTTTGCAATTTCATAACTGTTTTGCACCTATTTATTAACCTTTTTCCGATTTCATACCATTTTTACCCAGTTTTTACAATTCCATACCTATTTTGCTTCTGTTCTTCACTTCTCCACTTTATCTCAAATCTTTCATCCTTAGATTAATTTGTCATATTGGTTTTACTATAAAAAGATCTACTGCTTATGTTTGTTTAAGAATACGTAAGATGAGGATACATTTGCAGAGTAAATCGCAATATGGGGAAAAAAATCACAATTAGGTTATTTTCTCAAACTGTCAGCCCTAGTTGGTAATAGTCCAGCTTAGAAATTATTAGATTTAGATGGTGATGCATATATTTGTCTGGATGAAAAAAATCCAGAAACTCCCAAAAATCCTACCATCTCTCTTCCATTATTAACAGATTCCCTTCCAATTTTACAGAATAATATGGGGTCCATGTTTCAATCATTGTGGTCCAAAATTGTCACACAATTTCTTGTTGGTATCACTATTTATCAGTGGGTTTACTTTACTCATACTTTAAATATTTTTCTCTTTCTGTACGTACTTCAAATGATGGAATGTTGAATGTTGGCATGTTGGTCATTTTGATAACTCAAGTGCCTTTCTTTTTTAGCATTAGCTAGAAGTAGTTATGCAGTATCAGACAAATAACATATATAACATTGTTGATGTTAAATACATATTTTGCCTGTTGGGTTTTGTGAGGAACAATTTGACTCTTGTATATATTGTGTATAGTTTTCTCTTATGGATTTAAACTATCCTGAATTGCTGTAAAAATCATTGCTTAGTCACATGACCTTAAATAACCCGTGCATGACCTTACATAGCCCTCTCCTTGCTAGAGACTGCTTTCCCACACATACACACACACTACATGACCGTACATAGCCCTCTTAGCCCTCTGGTTACCTTTTCTTCCCAGAAACGGAAGTTATTCTCATGAACTTGCTGAACTTACTGCACCTGCAAGGCCATCTGCCTCACCAAAAACAACCTCCCGTGGCCACACAATGTTATAAAAAGGAGATGACACAGTACTAGTTTTCAGTTCAACTCTCAGACTGCTTTGACACTCTGTATAGTTGTAACTCCTTGTCCGGCAAGAAGAAGTAAAGCTCGATTTGATTGCATCCAGCTGCTTTTCGTCACCTTTATTCTGAAAAAATGTCAGGTGCTGGTACGAACTTGAAACTGAGCTATCTTGGGCCTATTATATATCTAAGCCTTCTATACTTATTTTTATAACATCCATAATAATAATCCTATTCTTACATTTTATAATGTTTATATATTCTCTTGGATATTTAATCACATGTACACGTCAAACACCAGCATTTAATTTCATTGAGATTCTTACAGTGATGACAGTCATTACTACAGCATGTACCTGGACAGGGTTGACAAATTTGCCCTCCACTCTCAGTAACCCGGTGCTCTTGAAGGGCTCCTCTGTGGTCAGGAAGTTGAACTGGGAGTCTTCTTCCACTGGAACCTTCTCCAGCGTGAACTGTATTGTCGTGTCTTTGAGTATGTGGAAGGCTGCAAGAAAAACAATTCAGATTAACTTCTGTCATAAGTACGTACCTGGAATTAAGTTTTAATGGACAGTTTTTAGACATGGATTGATGCAGTAAAGTCATTTCCTACTTATTTTTACATCCACCAAGGGGATTATGATATATTTTTATACTTCTTCATATGTTTGTTTGTTTGTTTGCTTGTTAGCAGGACTATGTAAAAACTACTTGACAGATCTGGCTGAAATTATCAGATGTTGGTAATGACACAACTAAGAAATTATTCGATTTTGGTGGTGATCCAGATAACTGCCACTAATGGGCAGTCATTTCAGCTCAATTACTGTCTAACTAATAATGATATCAACATGATTCTGAGTGTTAGGAGGGTTTTCAGAGTCATGAATGATATTACGATGGAAACTTTTTCATGAACCATTGCTAACAGATGTAACAGAAATATGTGAGCTACCTTGGTGGAGGTTTGCACTCTTGGAGAGCTTTCTAGTATGCTTTATTTTACTCCTCCTGACTATTTTATTCTAACTTTATGTTGATTCTTTTTGCACCAATTTACAAAGTCAGATTCCGTGTACACTGCCTGGTCACACACTTTTTTATTCCGTTGGACCGCCTTCAGCTTTGATTACAGTCTCACTCTCTGTGTCATTGTTTCGATAAGCTTCTGCAATGTAACAGATTTGTCCCAGATCACAGCACTGCCCCCACAGGCTTGGACAGTAGGAACTAGGCATGATGGGTGCATCACTTCACCTGCCTCTCTTCTTACCCTGATGCCCCCATCACTCTGGAACAGGGTCAATCTCGACTCATCAGACCACATGACCTTCTTCCAGTCCTCCACAGTCCAATCTTTATGCTCCCTAGCTAACTGAAGCCTTTTTTCTGCTTAGCCTTACTGATTAGTGGTTTTCTTAAGGCTACACAGCTGTTCAGTCCCAATCCCTTGAGTTCCCTTCACATTGTGTGTGTGGAAATGCTCTTACTTTCACTATTAAACACACCCCTGAGTTCTACTGTTGTTTTTCTTTGATTTGATTTGGCCAAACGTTAAAGTGATTCACAGATCACCATCATTCAGGATTTTATTCAGACCACATTTCTTCCTTGAAGACGATGGTTCCCCACTATCCTTCCAGTTTTTAATAATGTGTTATTAATGAGTTGTGTTCTTAAACAGACTAACATCTTTTCCAAGACCACAAGATGTGTCTTTGACATGATTGTTTAAGAAATGAGAAGCTGCTCATTGCATCAGCTGGGGCTAAATAACTTGTTTCCAGCTTTAAGATAATCACCCATGCAGTTATTATCCAACAGGAGGCTAGTACCTGTTCGCTAAGTTATATCCAGTGGGTGATTTTTTGGTTATCTTGAAGATTCAAAATTGAGGCAACTGGACTGGACGTTTCGCTTCTCATCCAAGACGATTCTTCAGTTCTAAAATGCTGGACAAGGCAGCGGGTATATATCTTGCTAGAGAACGAGGACAACAATAGAAGGGGAGGAGTTGTATAAAGGACTCATAGAAACTCTTCACAGGGTGATATCTCTCCCAAGATAAATATCCGCTGCCTTGTCCAGCAGGAACTGAAGAATCTTCTTGGATGAGAAGCGAGACATCTTCCCAAAACTGAACACAGTCCAGTTGCCTCAATTTTGAATCCTTAAGATACAGAGCTGGTTACAACAGTAAATCAAAAATCTATTTTAAAGGTGCTATGAGGAGAATCTATTTCCGGCGACATAAATACTCTGCTACCCATGAGCACGCGCAGCAACTGTCGTAAAGACGTGACCCAAGCCAAAGCGTGTGTTTGTTGTGATGCTAATGAATGCAGCTCGGACCTTCCTCAGAACTCTGCATTGCTTTACAACTTCTTTTTTCAACAACTTACAGGATGCAAAGCGACAAGGTAATGTTTCTCTTTCTAGTTACGTAGCAGTAGTTTTTGATGTGCAACAACAAGCAAATTTGGAAAACTTAGTATTGTAGTTTTGTAGCCGGCTATATATCGCTACTTACAGCCCAGTGCTCTAAGACGTGTCTGAATAACATAAATTTGCTCTAGTTTTAATTGTCTTGTTCCCGAAGTTGAGTATCCAGGCCAGTCCAGCCCTGTCCAACCCAACCACGAAGCTAAGGAATAGCATTTATAGATAACCTATTTTGATGCTATAAAACTTCCATCAGGCATATATCCAAAAGTGAGACTTTTTTGTAATTACTTAGAAACTCCTCATAGCATCTTTTCAGACAAACAGGTTGCTAACTTCCAGGTTGATCTATAAAACGTGATCATCCCCCTGTAGCTTCAGTCTCACCTTTTCCTCTGCTGAGAGACTCAAAGAAGTCGTGCCGTGTGAACTGAGGCTCATCCTGACTGATGCTCCCATGGCGCGATGGTGATAAGTTGGTGACGAGATCCCCTCTCGGCGTCCTCTTCAAAACAAGGTGACTCATGTTGAGTGAGTACAACCGAATGTCCTTCACCAACACCTGCAGCTTCTCTCCTTCAGAGTCCTGCCCGGTAACAAAGTTCTGGATGGCAATGCTTCCAAGATGCCCCACTAACAGCTCAGGGTGTCCAGGTTTACGAGGAATAGACACAACCGGGGATTCAATGCTGACGTTCAGGGTCAGCTTCACGAAGAACGTGTCCAGGGTGGGCTCAGGTTCCTCCATGGAAAGATCCTCCTCGTCCTCAAATGGGTAATTCCAGCTCTGACTCTGAGTCCGAGATCTCCGCGAAGGAGTCTCAAACAGCGACACCATGCCGCTGTACTCTGCTGTTTTGGACACGAGAACTGTGGACACCTTGGAGGCAGCGGTTTTCAACATGGAGCGGAAGTTGTCCTCGACCTCGTTGGCTGACAGACTGAGCTCCTTCAAGAATTTGGCAGAGTGGTTGTAGTGCAAAGACGCCATCTCGAGCTTTAACGAACACTCTCCTTGGGATTTCTCCAGGAGGCGGAAGTTTAAAGCCTCTGACGGGGAAGCTTCTGTGTCAGCGAGGAAGGTTAGCCCGCCAAGACTGGAGGAGCTGTCCTCAACGTTACCAATGCTAACAACAAACTGGCTCCGGCCTCCTTCTTGGGTCAGATCCACCAACTGCATGGATCCAAGAGAACCATTGATGTCCAACCGGCTCCCCATCGACACATTAACCTTAGTCCCGGTTATACTAGCCGTGGCAATCTTCAACCCTTTCTTCTCCGCCCCTAAGACGGTGCCGGTCGACACAGTCCGGAGAAGAAGCAGGTTAAGGCGATGGATCTCCACAGTCAGCTCCTTGTTCTGGTCATACGTCGCCTGGTACGTCTCCTCTCCTTCTTCTGGGTTAGGCTGGGCTGATTGTTGCTGTAGTGATGGCAAGGTGCTTTCTTCTTTGGGGAACGACTTCTGGAGGAACTTAAGCAGCTCCACCATCGTCTCAGGGTTCAGGATGATGTCCAGGTTGTTGACCTGCATGGATGTCACCTGAAGGGAGCTGTCCAGGTTCATGGAGGGGCAGTCTGAACTCACAAACTGGTACTCCAGCTTTATTAGAGCCTCCTGGTCTTTGATCAAAGAGCTGAAGGGCGACAGTCGATCCACGCCGGCGAACGACTCTGGGTAGTGATGCTGAGGAGACCTGCCATCAGATGATACGGGGGATGACGGCTGGCTCTCGCGGAGGCTTCCCGTTGGTATGTCAAAACTGAGATGTTTGTGAGAAGCTACAAGAAGGTCAAAGTCTGAGCCATACGTCTGCAAGGTGTCTACCAGCAGGAGACCGTGGACAGTCAGAGCGACTTCGGCATCGTAAGGCCGCTTGACAAAATGAGCATTGGTGCCGAAGACCTTGAGCACAGATATGTAGCGGCCATCGCTTTCCACGCCAAGCTGCATGTAGTTGATGTTGAATTCAGCCAACAGAAGACGGGACTCCACCAGGACTTCCCTGGTGTGCTGCTCCAGCGTCATCACACTCTGGGTTAAGTTCTTGGCCGACCCCTGCAGCTTCCAGGAGCTGTCCTCCCTCTGGAAGATCTTGTCGTGTCGGAGGGTGATAGGGTCCGGAGACCTCACGCTTGAGCCTCCTTCTTGGCTTTTGTCCTCCTCACCTGCAGATGGACTGCTGAGCCGAGCCAAGCAGCTCCTGAGGGCGGTCATCTTCT
This sequence comes from Scarus forsteni, assembly GCA_036419115.1. Taxonomy (NCBI): domain Eukaryota; kingdom Metazoa; phylum Chordata; class Actinopteri; order Labriformes; family Labridae; genus Scarus; species Scarus forsteni. The sequence goes on from JAZDUH010000145.1 coordinate 4,601,936, forward strand.
CCAGGTTGATGTGCACCTTCAGGTCTGGTAGTGTTCCTGAGAGGACCGCCCCGGGGAGCTGGGGGTCTGATGTGTAGCGTAGTCTCTGCTCGAGCTGCAGCAGCACGTTAAACTTCTCGACAACGTGAGTGGGTCCCACCTCGCTCTCCTGGAGATGTTTCCAGTTGTCCTTGCAGCGTCCCACCATGATCTGTAAGTCCTTAAAGCTTAAAGAGTACTTCTCGTAGAGCTTTCTGCTGTAAGCTTGTGTGCTCTCGGGGGATCGGAGGCTGGGGAGGTCAGTGCATCTGAGCTCTTTCTGAGGTACGTCGAGCTCGGGGGGCGGAGACTCAGGTGGGGTGGCGAGGGGCGTCTGGAACTCATCATCGCTCATGTCGTCTCTTTGAGGCTGGGAGGCTTTTGAGCTGACTTTAGTGTCATCTTCAAGAAAAAAAAGACAAAAACGTTAGAAGTTAGACTCTCGCCTTCTCTGAGCTTCATACATACATAAAATAATTCAGATTCTCGTTGCATTGGATTGACATTTTAAAGCTATGGTCGGTAATTTTGGAAAACTAGCATGAATTTGAATGGAGCATCTCCTCAGGGCTCCGTCTAGCACCTCCCACCCCTCCTCACATGCACAAGCACCGCTGATCACAACCAGAAGACTGATTCAACTCCAAGCCAACCCTGAGCACAAAGTTTATGTTTTACACTACACCAAGTCATGTCTCAGTCAACAGTAAGAAAACACCAAAACATTATCATAGTAAAGTTAAAAAACAAACATGTAAAGTTAGTTAGTGCTCACAGCCCGATGTTGATCGGGGTATAGGTAGTTCCTCTGCCATTCTCCACATAGCTGTCAAGTCTCCCGTTTTGGCAATAAAACTACTTTTATGTATTTTATCCTCTTTCCCGCCATCCTCCTGTATCAGTATTCTCCTGTAAATCTCTTGAGTGATGATATAATAATAAAAACATTCCTCTGCCTCGCCAAACTGAACTCTGTCTCTAGCCTGAAGGGGGCGGTAATGCTCCAAAATGATGGATGCCAACCGCCATAAAACCAAAGAAGAAGAAAAAGCCTGGTGACAACGTCCACCTGCAGTAGCCTGGGTGGCAGCTATCATGAGATTAGAGTAGAGCTGCAACTATCGAGTATTTTTGGAATCGAGTACTCTGTTGATTATTTCTTCGAGTACTCGAGTACTCTAACAAAATATACTTTTTTGTTTTTAAACAATTAAATCAATTGTATACAATGCAACATGTTAGGGCTTTCAAATTGAGCAACCAAATGCCGTTTATTCCTCAGAAAAGGGTTTTTATTTTAACAACTTTCAAAGTTTAAACCAGTACTGGCTTAAAATAAAGCCAATACAATACTGATTTACAAAGCAGCAATATAATTCTGCAATTATATTTGTGAAGTGTGTTCTGGAGGGCATTGTGTAGTTTGGATTGAAATCCTTGATCATGTTCTTAAATCCTGTGTCCTCCACCATGGAAAGAGGATGCACGTCTGATGAGCATATTTAAAATGCTGTAATAGTAATAGTTGCAGCCCTAACAATGTGCTATCATGCTAAGCTACGTGCTAAGCTCACTCAGTTTGACATCAGACACACTGCACTGTGTTTTCTTTTCGTCCCTTCTTGTAGTGACCACACACTTGGGACACTCTCTGCCATTTCTTCTGTGGACTCTCTCCTTTCTGTCCCTCTCTTTTCTCTTCCTTCATGATTTTACAAGTTGCGTAGCAGCGGAGGTAGCAGGCGAGGTGTGCCACAGAAATGACCGTCCGTGTCAAACACCGTGCACTGTATAGTAGTCCAGATATATATTTATATGTATAATTATATATTAAACGAGGCTTCGAGGCACAAAATTTAATTCGAGGATATTTTGTAATCGAGTACTCGCGAATATTCGAGGAATCGTTTCAGCTCTAGATTAGAGCCAACAGAACAAACCAAGAAAAACAAAGAGTTTATTTTAGATTTCTTGTACATCTGTCTTAAAATGTGAGGGATACTGGAGCTTGGTTGGGGTTGTTGGACGGCTCACAGCGGGCTTCCCTTATTTTCAAAGCCAAAACTTGACAGGTAAGCGTTCTCCAGCGGACTCTGATCCCTCTCAGTTCAGCTTCACGCACTGAATCAGAGTCTGTGCACGCTGGTAAAATGTACGAGCAGGAGGAGGGCAGAACTGTTTAATAAATTCTTAATGAGTGGCTGTGATTGGTTGGTGTTTTCCCTGTTTTACTCCTCCAGTGGCTGTTTTTCGGTTTTTTATATGAACACATCATGCATTGATTACTATCGGACATAACAATCCTTTAACCAGAATAATAAAAAGTCTATCTAATCAAATTACCAACTGGAACTTTAAGTGGAGTACACACAATCAGATTATTGGGCTGTTTTTGTTCCGACTTTCCTCCTTCCCAACCAAGGACAGAAAACTCCAGATTATCTTCTGTTTCATAAGTTTATGATGTGGTCTGAGGTGGGTTAAGAGTGAATATGTGTATAATCAGCTCTGAAACAGGTTGGGCGTCAACTGTAAGTATTAAACTTGGAAAGGAATGTAGCCAATCAAATAGTGAGCTGATTGAGAAACAAGAAAGCAGGCATAAATAAAAGAAGCATGGCCAAACTGAAACATGAACTTAGGTGGACCTCAGAAATGGAGAAATAGCTCACATGTTCATGTCTCCAGGATATTTTCCACAGTCTTTTCTGTTTTTTTGTTCAGGATTTTCCCTCATAATTAATCCCAAGACCACCATCGCTCCCTCTTCTCTTACATCATCTTCCATGTTGTGTATTGTAGTTGTTGCTCTATTTCTTCTTTGTTTTTGTTAGATCACGTGTGATCAGATTTCTGTCTTGGAGGACTAGATTCTAGATCAGTGGTGGACAGAATGGTTTTGTGTGTGGTGTATCAGAGCTCACCACACAGGACAATTAAAACTGTTTTATTTCTGTTTTTTATCTTTATGTGTGAGGTCTCTATAAGATAAAGAATCTCTTCAGGTTTAGAAAATCCTTGTGTGTGTACCCCACTTTACAGTTATTTTTCTTTTATTCAGCACTGTGTGTGTATAACTAATGCATTCATTCCTTGTACTGTTTCTCTCCTCTTGTTTTATGAATAGCATCTTTATCACTTTGATTGGTTTGACGTAGTTTTAGGCCTTTTTTCCAACTGATGTTTTAACTTGTTCTGCTTTTTATCTCGGGGCCGTCCTCTTTGTTTTTTTTAGCCAAAGCACTGTTGTCACTTTTTCTTGTCTTGTGTTCTGTGTTTACAATAGGAGAGAACTCACTCACTGTAAATTGCATTTGCCCACTGGTACTATAAATATTCTGAATCTGAATCTGAAATAGGAGCAACTTTAACAGCAAAACTCCTCCTCAAAGGTAAATTAAGTATTTGTAAGTCTGATTAAGTTGCTCTTTGAGTAATAACATTAATAACTGTACCTTGAGAGTTTGTCAGGAGAATTCTTCCCAAATCAACAACAACCAGCATCGGATCTCCTGACTGGAAGTCATCGGGGAAAATCACCTGAGGTGCACAAATGTCCAATTTCATCGTCCAACGTTTGCTGTTTTCCTGCAAAGACAAAAAAATATCTTTAGACATCATCATGCTTGTTGTTTATTTTACCATTCAATCGATTTTACTTACAATAAACTCTCCCACAAGCAGCTGATCGATGGTTTGTCGGATCTCTGCCTTGGTCTGCATCTTCAGTTTGTTGTATTGTCTCCTGGCAGCTTCGGCAACTCTCAGCTCCAACTCGGACTGATAACCAAAACCTGTTTTAAAAAAATTACATTTAAGATCACGACACTGCTGCTGAACCAAAGAAAATGATGGATTTTATCTGTACCCTTTAAAAAAGATTCGAGCAATGGAAGGATTGTAAGCTGCTTTTTCAAACATCAGTAATGAATGATCTGTGTTGTTAAGTGAAATAAAACATAATTTAATACATAGCATTCTTTTGCCATTAAAAATTTGCCTGAATGAGAAAAAAATCATATATTCTAAAGGTGATAGTACTTTAATTACTTATCTTAGATATTTTAGACTAAGGGCGTAGAATTGGGTAGGGACGCTAGGGACATGTCCCTATCAATATAATGCCACCACCACATGGTCCCTAACACAAAACACGAGCATAGTATATAAAGTTATAACTAAAAAACATGTATATTTAATGCCAAAGAGACACACTTTTTAATTATCCTTGTATAATTTGTGTAATGAAAGGGAGCAACCATTTAAGACCAACAATAAAAGTTTGCGAGGAAAAAAACACAATAAAACATCGGATTACAAACATGATTTTAAACATTCATATTGTTGGGTTAAATATTATACTTATTGGTAATATTTGTAAAACGGTTTTCTTCTCAGACTACATCAATCAATCAATCAAACTTATTAATAGAACTTTTCATACAAAATTGTAGCACAAAGTGCTTTACAAACAGACAGGTTAGGTTAGAAGTGTAAAATTAAATATATCATAAAATGAAATTAAATAAAAGAATTTTAAAAAATAATAAGAATAAATAATAAATTGAAATACAGGTAAAAATATAAAAATAAAAAATAAGATAGAAAAACTAGAAAATAAAATAAGGAAAGATAGCCAAGATAAAAAAGATAAAAAATAAAATAAGATAAAATAATAAAAGAGTGGGCTGTAAGTAGAATAAATAAAAACACTAAAAGGTAATTCAGGTAAAAGCTCAACTATAACCATCAACATGTATGATTGTCGAAGAGATGGAGGAGAGACTATATACTGACTGGTGTAGTATTTGGAGAAGCTTTTTGTGAACATGATGGTTTGCATGTTTGTTTGATCGGCTCTACATGACGTGAAATAAAAGTCATAAACTTGAAACCTATCAACTTTCAGGAGTGCCACCTTGGAGCACTTTTCTGCCCACACCAATGTCAAAATCATACCTACACCCTTGTTTTAGACACTCACCTGAGGTATGAACTCGTCCTTTATAGAAGAACTCAGTCACTTTTTTGATTGCTTGTGGGTTGTAGATGATGTTCAGAGGACTCGTGTTCACCTCCAGTCTTCTCTCAAACTTACACCTCATGGGGTTACGCTCATAAATCATCTCAAACACTGGTGACGAGGAGCATTCTGCAAAAACAATACGACTTAGACAATCAGATCATTAAACACGATTCAAGACGTAAAACCTATAGAATAAAGTCCTGACGGGCTCAACAGAAAGCCTTGAGGATGTATGGGCTGACAAGTCAATATGAAGAATTGACAGTTATTTAATGATAAAATGTGTTGTTATAAATAATATAAAAGAAAACTAAACTCTTACCCGATGTATTGCTGGACTGGGATGCTTGCTGATTTATATTCACAACAAGCTTGTCCTAAAAGGTAAGAAATAACATACTCAAAAATCACAAACATACATTGTTTTTCCTTCTTCACATTAAGTGAAAGCTGCTTCCCTCAGCTTTGCTTACAGTTTTAGGAGACACCAGGACGGGGAAGATGGTGCCCTGCGTGGTTAAGTCTCTCAGGAACAAACCGCCGAGTTTAACGGACAGCAGGGAGGACTCGGAGCGAGGCAGAGACTCCAAAATCACCTTCACTCCTGTGGAGACAAAGTCACAGGAGATTAACTGAAGGCAGAAGCTCACATGCTGTAAAAGGAGGCAACAACACCATACTACACTAAGTCCTCAAGATGTTAAAATCCATGAAAGTAGAAATTGTTTCATGATTGCACGTTTTATGTTGGATATATTCTAATTAGCTGTGTAAAAATACATTTATTTTTCTAAACAGATCATTCATGGACTATAAATTGGGATCATTATTCTATCTAAGGCCAAGGTGTCTAGTTTTTAGCCCAACAGTCTAAATGTAAAAGATGTTTGAGTTCTTTGAGTTACTGTGATGTAAACAGAACAAAGGGGAAACTTCATATCAAAATGTAACCATGAGAATTTAAAATATTTAATGAACTGTAAGAATTGCTTAGAGTTGTTTATAGGCTTTAAATTTACTTAAATACCAAACTAATAATCATTTTTGATCAGTGTAATGCAAAAATAAAGGTTGCACTCCTAGTTCAAGGTAATAAAAAAAATCAAGGTTAAACTGTATAACATAAGAGATGTTTAACTTACTGGGACTCAACAAAACAAAGTGGAAATTTGGCATCACAATACAACAAATGAAATTTTAAAAGGTTTAATCAAGAGTAAGAATTATTTAGAGCTTAAAGCTTTATATTATATTATATTTGTCAAGCTTTGAATTGACTAAACTAAAACTAATAATTAACTCTGATGAGTGTTATTAAGAAATCAGGGTTCATTCTCCAAGTTCATTGGAAAAATTTGAAGCAACATGGTTTAATGTACTAAGATATAATCCCCAGAACAATCAAGGATGACTGAAAAACAATCTGATCAAAATAAAAACAGTCTAAATTTAGTGTTACACAAAATCAGCTGTGCTTTGTAAACAGTCCACACAAGGTCAACAAATTCAAGGAAAAACCTGCATTTTTCTGATGATATTATTTGTGGTGCTGTTTCTACCCATTGCTTCTTTTTAATTTGATGCTGAGTTTATTTTGCTAAATACATAATTAAAGTGATATAAGATGCTGTATCAATGTCCAGAACACAGTATTTACCTATTTTACAGTTTATATCGTTAATATCTTTACTTTTCTCTGCATAGTGGGGTTGGCAATTATTTCTGGGATTTTTAAAAAATAATTTAAGCTAATTATATCGACTAATTTCTTGCAAAGAAAGTGGTAATTATTAGATTATTGTGCTATATCTGAAAAATGTTTAGGCTGGTCTTTATGTGTTGGTTTTAAAGGAAACCTATGTTAAAATAATTCATGACAGATCTTTTCATGTTCTCTTTAAATTAAGTCATTTAATAATAATTGATGATTTAATGATGATATGATTTTCTTGTTACAGTTGGTGAAGATTAGAGCTGCATATGAGCCTCCAGCATCCATTTAAATTCCTGGTTTATGATAAAACCAAACCAAATATATCCTTGCACTTAAGGAGGTATTTGAGTAAAAATGTAGAATAAAACTTGATAATAAATTATTCAAATGAATGCTCCCAACAGTAAGAAAAATCAATCAAAACAAGTCCAAATGAAGCCCTGAAAAGTGTTTGAGTCAGTCTAAGCACAGCATTTGCATACCTGAGAACTCCAGCTCGATGACGCCGCTCTCGTGCAGCGTGCCCTCCCTCCGGTCCTGGTGAAACAGCATGACTCCACCTTTCTCCAACAAGAACTCCAACCGAGCAAACAGGTGATCCCGCCTGGTGAAGGTGTTCAGCGTGTGAGAGTCCTCCAACGGATCGAACAAGTCATCCGTCTCAGCTGAGAAACACAAACACGACAGGTTTCAGGTCCAGAGTCTGATTTTTAACTTTTCAGTTCAGAGTGGGCAAAACCAGTTTAACATTCTAGAGCTAATATTTCTAATATTTTCCGCCTTTAGCTTTGATTACAGTCTCATTCTCTGTGTCATTGTTTGGATAAGCTTCTCCAATGTCACAGATTTGTCCTAGATAACAGCACTGCCCCCACAGGCTTAGACAGTAGGCACTAGGCATGATGGGTGCATCACTTCACCTGCCTCTCTTCCCGCATGCGTGGAGGCAAACATTCTTCTTCTTCAGTTCAGAGATCAGCACAGTCACAAAACATGTCTGGAGTGACACAGACTGTCTTGGAGGAGTAGCGTGAGTGGACCATGATGAAATATTGGTGAAACTAATGAGCTTTTGGACGATTAATGCAGTTTTAGGAGCAGCGCTATACATGCCCCGTGTGCTACAATTACACAGATGTCCGCCGCTCGATTTTGGATCTAAATATCTCCCGAAGCACTGTTTGGATCAGGAAAGCCTTCTGGGTGAGTATATTGTTCTACTTCATTCTATAAACAATGTGAAAGCTGTAGAAACCAAACTTATCCTTTAAGAAATGAGATCAGATGGGGTTAAAAAACTTGTTCCCAGCTGAAAGATAATCACCCATGCAGTAATTATCTAATAGGCTTGTACATATTTGCTTAGTTAAATCCAGGTGGAGACATATTCTCACCCAGGATATCCCAGGAGGACGGACTTGGCAGGAGGTCCTCAGGCCGGTCTGGATCCTGAGACTCTCCGTACCAGCCTCCCCAACCCGGGAACCAGGACTGCAGATACTGGATCATCCCTGAGCTGCCGCTTTTAGGGATGGAGGCCGGAGGTGGACAGAGCTGGAGTTCAGTGCTGGGCTCTCGAACATTCTGAGGAGGAACAGCAGTGAAAGATGGTTCATTTTCTTCTTTTATGATAACAACAGACTGCAAGATTATGGTTGAACACACACAGAAAAAAAATATATTTTTACCTCTGCGATCTCTTCCTGCTTCCTGAACCAATCATGAACAATTTCTCTGAGACTCTGCAGCTCATCCAGCGTCTGCTCATCCTCGATGCGGTCCAGCTCGCTCTGTAGGGATGGGAATTGATAAGATTTTATTGATACCAGTGCTATTAACAATCCTGCTAATCAATCCAAATCTTTAATGATTCCCTTATACCATTTCTTTTTTAGGTGATCGCTCCCTTTTTTTTTTGGCTCTGTTTTCCTTTTTTGAGCCAGATTACATGTTTTATTTTCATTCAACAAACGGCAAGAGGAAATGTCACCGATACAAGGAGTTACTAGGGAATTAATTAATTATAAGTAGGCCTGGGCAAAGAAATCGATAAGATTTAAAAACTGAGTCAAAAGTCAAATCAATTTGTTTTTTCCTGAAACTCAAGTTTAACTTTTTTTTTTTTTTTTATTCAACCCATTCATTTCACATTCGCCAGGACCTGAGGCTTTCCGTAGTGCACTTACTCCTCCCCCCGTGATGTCACATGCATTAACAACAGAGACAACATGGTGGGGCTGGCCGCAACCAGCGAGGAGAAAGAGGGGCTCCTGCCCAAGAAAGGTCCCTCAACGTCTGTAATTTGGAATTGGTTTTGTTTAGCAGCGTCTGACAAACACCAAACAAAACCTCTCTGCAAATTGTGTCTGAAGGCGGTTGTCATCAGTGGTAGTAGCAGTTTGTGTTGATTTCTGCGTTGATTTTTTGACCTGGAGGCACTTTCAATGTATATTTTAAGTATAAAGAAATGTATTTTGGAAATAAATTTACAGTGAGTAGTTATTTCATTTTAAATGGGGCGGGAACATCGAATGGAATCGTGAATCAATTTTTTATTAAAAATCAAGGATTTTTTGGGGGGTGGGGAGATTGCCCGGCTCTAATTATAAGACTATTTAAGAAAAAAGACTGAGAAGACAAAATACATTTAATTAGATTATGACTTCAAGTTAATATTTCAACCTTCAGTTTTAACGCAATATCGTGTTTATTTGGGAAAACGGTGAGATTGCTACCATCAGGCATAGTAAAGAAAAGTTCTGAACTTTAAAAAACTCTGTTGTATGTGTTCAACATTTCATTTTGATTGTGGGATTGTTCCTTATTTCTGGAAGAGAACCCTTTGATTAAGTATTGCCTACATGAGAAAAGTGATTGTCAAAACATGAAGTTTGGTATGAGTGTGTCGGAGAGCTGCACCTCCTCCTGAGGACTGAGCGGGACTCCTTTCAGCTTCCTGAAGTAGAGGCTGGTGTACGTCTGGGCGTCTCGAGCTCGCTGCAGGGCGAAGTCCCAGCTGCCTCGCCGTCTCTGCTCCCTGATTTCATTCAGGTTGGCCTGGATGGCAAACATCCACCACTGCCGGCAGCTGCAGGGTAAACAATGTCAAATCTGATTCAAGGATTAAAAGATTTATTACGGCAACAGTTCGTGTTGTGAAATTTAATGTGGCTCGGTCTTCAGACTGACCAGAGGGCTGCTTTGAGAACAAGACTGTTGGAAAACAAAACTTTAGTCTGACTTTCAATCAGCCGAATACACTGAAGGAAGTTTTTAAACATAAGGAAACAGTTTGACTTACTTCCCACTGATTGGCTCTTTGGGTCTCCACTTCCTGTACAGCATCTCCCTCTCCCGCCGGTCCAGCTCCTTAAGGAAGGCCATGATCTGCTGGTACTGGATCTACAAAAAACCACAAACATTTACAGTCAGTGATCCATCAGCATGCTGCTGCTTCATAAACTAATCAGAGGATGGTAAAACTTGATTACTGTATGCTGGGAATATCTGGCAGACCCTAAACACACACTGAGTATAAGCAAGATGAAAAGCTTCAATGCATCATCTGTTCAATCGTTTCTAGACTTCTTCTAATTTCATTTATTTATAAAACTGTCCAACTGCCTGTTGGTTTTACATTGTGATTGCATGAGGGTTCTTTTGCAGATCCTGTTGGTTTAACGTCCTATTTAAGCTGATTTTTACATGCAAACCAAACACATTATAGTTTCTCTAGCAGGTTTATGCCTTTCATTTCACATCATGTTAATTTAAAGTTTATTTAATGTATTAATAAAAGAAATCACTTCAATACGGACAAGAAAAAAGGCAAAAATAATAAATGAAAAAGAGCAAAAAGAGGAATTTTCCTATATGATCTGTTCTGTTTATAAAGACACTAATTAACAATGTAGAAAATCAAACACAAAATCTTAAAATCAAGTAGCTGCAGGATCAAGGAAGCCCAAACTTTCCTCTTTAAGAAACATGGATTCAATTTACACTTTATCTGAAAATATTAATGGCAGCACAAGAGCTTTAAGCCTCTGCAAAAATGAGTTCCTGTTTTCTATCTTTTTGTTTATGTCCAGCACGTACAAATAAATTATTGAGAAGGACAGAGAAGCTCCGTAATGACCTGCTGTTCTAATACCAGTCTTGTGTAGACCTTGGAGCACTTATCCCATCAGCATGAAAGTCATACTTATATAACTCCACTTAGAAGAGTTATTGATCTTGCCTCATACATTTAACCTTCAACATAAAGATGATCTGAGGTCAGTTAGGCCGACAAAATCTACAAATATCAGAAAACAACCAATTGTATTGGTGCAGTAAACCAGCCTTTGTCAGCAGGAGTGTCTTCAAAATGATTAAACATCGACCAAAAGCTGCTATGAATTTGCAGATCATCAGCATATGATCTTATGAATTTAAATAAGATATTTTTCTAATAGTGACAGAAATAATAATCAGGCTTTTCATCACTGTCCCAGGCTAAGGAAGGCTAAATGAAGGCTTTTCGTGTGTAAATGGCAGGACACTCTTGTTGTTTACATTGCTTTGTTCTTTAATACTTATTTTTATGTATTTGAGCCTTAAACGTTGCTATTTGAGCAATTTGCAACAAATTTCACTCGTGTCCACCTGTAGTGTAAATCAGAATGACAATAAAGAGTCTATCTATCTGTCTGTTTATCCATCCATCCATCCATCCATCCATCCATCCATCCATCCATCCATCCATCTATCTATCCATCTATCTATCCATCCATCTATCCATCTATCTATCCATTCATCCATCCATCCATCCATATACGTATGTATGTATGTGTGTATCAATCTATCTATGCATCTATCTATCTGTCTATCTATCCATCCATATATCCATCTACGTATCTATGTATCTATGTATGTATCTATGTATCTATCTATGTATCTATGTATCTATCTATCTATGTATCTATCTATGTATGTATCTATCTATCTATCTATCTATCTATCTATCTATCTATCTATCTATCTATCTATCTATCTATCTATCTATCTATCTATCCATTCACCTACCTACCTACCTACCTATCTACCTATCTATCTATCTATCCATCCATCCATCCATCCACCTACCTACCCTACCTACCTATCTACCTATCTATCTACCTACCTATTTACCTACCTACCTATCTTCCTAGTTATCTGCCTACCTATCTATTTTCCCTGTCTACGTATCTATGTATCTATCTATCTATTTACCTACCTTTCTTCCTATCTATCTATTTACCTACCTTTCCTCCTATCTATATACCTACCTATCTATCTACCTACCTACCTATCTATTTACCTACCTATCTATTTACCTACCTATCTATTTACCTACCTATCGACCTATCTATCTATCTATCTATCTATCTATCTATCTATCTATCTATCTATCTATCTATCTATCTATCTATCTATCTATCTATCTATCTATCTATCTTATGTATGAATAACTCATGGAAAACGCTCATTAATGTTTTCTGGAGGTTGTACAGGGATGTTACCCTTTAATTAAATAAATACTTCCTTCGATATAAAAGCATAAAAACATAATAACCATCAGGATACACAAACATCAAACAAAAGATGATAAAGGAATTTTTGTCAAAGTGGTATTTGAAATCAGGGCCTCTGTCAGATTAAAATGAAACTTAAGAGACTTTTTCTGGTCTTAAATGTCAAAAATCTTGTTCAAGACTTTTTGAAACCCTCCGATGGATACAGAAACTATTTTAATGTGTAATGTAATTAATTTAACCTTCAGTATGACGTCTTTAAACCTTACGAGCTGGTTTTGATTCACACAGACCTGTGACAGGCGTAAGGACATGGGCTCCAGCTGAACCTGTCCTTCAATCCTCGGCGTGTTTCTGGACCTCAGAGGCTCTTTGGACGTGTTTCTTCTGAGCAGCACAGAGGCACAAACCGGCTCGAAGATGTACTGATGCTCCCGGCTCTGCATGCAGCGAGTCATCGCTTCCTGAAATTACAAAACGAGACGAATAAGACACTAAATACAACTAAATAAGACACTAGTGCCTCTTAAGAATGAAGAAAAACTATCATTATCATAATATCTAAGGATAATTTTGTCAATATTTGCTTTCTTTGCAGTGAAAATAATTTAACAACTGTTATTTATTAAAGAATTATGATTTGTTGGTTAATAATCTGTGAACTTTGAAACTTTGGCTCTAACATGGTGTTTAAAGTGGAATAAAGAGGGTAGATTTATTACCAGCCAGTTTTTCTAAAAGCTAAAGTCTGATCCTGAAAGATTCTTTAAGGGATTTTGAGGCACTTTCAAGCTTTGTATTTTTTATACTACAAATTGATTTAAATGTTTAATTTCATCTATAGGGAGTGCAAAGACTAAATGTATGATAAGTGTGAAGCATCTCAAACATCTGCAGGGAAATCAACACATAAAAATAAATCTTTATTATGGGGGCAGAAGACTAATTTGAGTCGTTTAATGGATCCTTGATGCAGTTTTTAAGTTGTTGTGGTGCCATAATTTTACTTTTTTTTCAGAACAATAGCAAAAATCAAACAATGCTGAAACCTAAAACCTAAAACCTAAACAAGTATCTAAATATTGGATATTTAAGATTTAAGGCTCGTTCAAGCCCTGCCCTCGCAGCGCACGTGTCTCGATCTCGTGCTCGCCCGTCCAGTCGGTGATAATTTAGGACAAATCCTGTCAAAAACAACAGCGTACAGAAGAAGTGCAGAGCTCAGTCTGGGCCTAAGCCTGAGATTTCATGGAGAGCTGCACCCTCTCTGTGAAAGGTCACTGACCTGGATCTGATTCGCCGGCAGCTTCCCCAACATTTCACACTCGGTGTCCCAGTAAACACTGAAGTCTTCGATCTCCAGCTGCTTCTGTCTAAGGAGCCTCTGCACCTAAAGAGTGAAAAAAAAAACAAATTTACATTAAAAAAATGTTGTTAATTTAATGAGGCAGCAGATTAAGTAATGCAGCATAACGACAGCATTGAATTAAATATTGATAATGACAATAAGAAAAACAAATAAACCAAAAAAACAGCCAATAAACAGAGTTAATTAATCAAATATTTTAGAGTAAGAAGTTACAGAAGCTATTGTGCAATTACTGCAATCCTTCTAATCAAAGGAACTAACATTTGGATATATTATACACCGCTAAAGTATCTTGTTTATTGTTAATAATTTAAATGCTTCGTTTTCATCCTTAAAATCTTGTAAATGGTTTCTGAGCGATCACTTACAGCCTCTTTGGAGGGATTCTGAGCTGAAACGTTGTTGATGCAGACCCCAAAGGAAAAAGGCTTCTCTGGGTTGGAGAAGTCGTCCTCGAATCTAAGATGTACATCCTGGATTTTCAGCTAAAACAAAAAAATGAAATATTATTTCCATATAAAACATTTTTATGTTAAACCAGTACTAAAGCTGGGTGATATGGCCTAGAAATAAAATCCCATTTTTGTAAATCCATTTTTTTCCACAACATTCGATTTACTATTTTAATCAATTTTCCCCTCCCTAAAAGAAACAAAACTCCCAGTGACATAAAAATGAAACAAATCAAGTTTTGCCTTTATGTTGTCTAAATGTTTCCCTCTTAAAGTCAAAGTCTGGGTCATAAAAGGTTGATTATGTAGTATAAATGTAGGCAGGTTTGTCTACATAAACACTAAAAGGCTGAAGTATTTTTACAGTATTAGCATGAAACTCTCTGATCAATATTTAATATACTTAAATAACAAATACAAGCCTATAAAAGTGCTTGTGCAAACCCTACAACATCATGAAAATTGTAATTTTTTTCAAAAATTGCAACTACTTACAATTGGACTAAAACAAGAAAAAAAATCTAAATTTTTGATTCTTTAAATCTTCTACAGAAAATAATTGGAATTAATCGATTTATTCATTTTTTTTGCCCAGCTCTAACCAGTACTGTTTATAAAAGAAAAAAATAATGTGGTAAACACTTTAGTCTAATGTCCTGGATGTATGAGGGTTTTGGTTGGCCCCTCACAATAATAATAACTTTATTTATATAGCACCTTTAAAACAGAAGTTTACAAAGTGCTTTACAGACAAAACAAAGGCAGAAAAAGGCAGAATAAAATCAACAATCAGTTCATCAGAGACCACGAGAGTCAAAGGAAAAAGGAAGAGAGGGTCATGTTAACTAAAGCAACAAAATGGAAGAAAATAGAACAAACTGGTAGGATTGAAACAGCTGGTATAATCCATAATGACAAGGAGATGATAAGACAGTAGACAGATAATAGATTTACAGATACAAAGATAAATTTTCATATACATGTTCAGGTTTCGTTAAGTGAGTTTTGGGAAATTCTGCTTTTTATTGAGGATTCAAAGTTTATTTTCAGCCTGTTTTTCTCTTTCTACCAATGCCATATAGAGATGGAGCCACTTAAACTCTCCCAGTATCCTTGGCAGAATTTGGCTGACAGGAAAGTGCTTGGACCTGCTCACCCTGATGGTGTAAATTCAATCCTACATGGTAAGATTTCAAAGATATACAAATGAACATTTTGTTTAGTGTGAAAAATGCACAATGAACAGAAATTCAGTGCAAAAAAACCCAAAAATATCTCTTGTTTAGACTCCCAGTGGCTGGTAGTAGGTTGGTAACTGGATGGAACTCGGCTGGTTTTTGGCTGGGAGGGGAAAACTGAAGCAGATACCAATGACGTAAACAAAAAGCTCTGCTGTTACCCCAATACTGTCAGAAAGGTCCAAAAAAGGCATAATGTTCAGTCTGTGCTTATTCATTCCCTTTTGTCATTGTTAAAGGAGCATAAAATAAAAAAGACAAGAGAATTTACAAATGTTATCTTTTCAAGACACATGATATAATCCCCACCCCGTCCTCACCTCGATGTTTTCCACGATCCTGGTGACGACCGAGGCGGTGACCGAGTACCAGTAAGACTCTCCTCTCTGCTCACACTCGCTCTGCAGGAGACACAACACTCCATCATTAAGTTATTTCACTTCGGGTGCATCCGAATAGTTCTTTTTTGATAAGGAACCTTCCTAACTGAAGAAATGACCCGGAAGCATTGAAGCGTCGGCCATGATAAGTGCTGTTCGAATTCTCCAAAAGTTAAGGAAAGGAGGGTCGTTGCTTCCTTTATTATCTCCTTTAGCTTAGGAAACACTGGACCATCCTTTCTGAAAGGAGAGAAGAAAGGAATGCCCCATAATGCACTGCGGCAGGTGACACGTATCGGCATCGTACGGAAACTTATGAGGAAGAAAGGACAAGTTTTGTGGGACTATCAAGATATGTGGGCTATATAATTCTAAAAAAAAAACAAACATTTTTTGCAGTCATAGAGAAGAATATATGCTTCAAGTAAGCGCTTTCAAAAATATCACCTTTAGTTTATTTCTTAATCAGTTTTGAAATGGTGGACCGATAAACAATTAAATATTAGTCTATAATTCATAAAGCACTTGATTTAAAACATTTTTTCTCCATACCCGTCGGGCTGTCTACAATGTTCATCAAGTAATAGACAATTGTGGTCCTTGTGTCCTATTTTAGTATTATATATTAGTTATCAGATTTCTATCAATCTTCATTTATGAAGTAAATCATGCCAAGACAGAACAATGGGGTCTCTAATAACGTTTAAAAAAAAAACAATCCGTAAAAGACGGACAAATGAGGTATTTTGCAATACTTAAAATATAGTAACACTGCTTAACAATGTGTGTAATGATGTATGTGAATGAAACAGGGATAAAAGTCTTTCTGAAACATTTTTATGTTTTATAAGACTTCAGGTTTTTTCCCGTGTGCTGTCAAAGATGTGAACATTTATAGAAGCTCTCACCTAACCTCACATCTGTGTGCAGGAAACACACGCTGCATGACCAACGGACAAAACACCATCACAGGTCTGATCATGGATTGTTAATGTTAACAGGTAAAGCTGACACAAAACGACTCTGTGAGGGAGAGCAGATAACAAGACGCTTCTTGTAGTCCATTTTCAGAGCACTGTACTTCGTTGTGGTTTACCTACGTCACAGGAAATCCTCGTCACATAAATATGACACCAAAGTGAAAGTGCAGTCGAATTCCTCTTTTACCGCAGTTCTCCTTTCCTTTCCTCTTATTCCTTCCTTTCCTTGACCCTGCAACGTTTTTTATCGGGGTTAAGGTAAAGTGGATAGGAAAGGACTTAGGAAGGACTATTCGGATCCACCCTTAAATTAAATTATACCATGATGTTAGCTTCACCAAATGTGTACAAAAACAGGATTCATAATTCAGTTACATCAAACAAAGACAGAATCATCTGAGGTGAACATTATCTAGAAACACCTGAGAAATTTCTGCATGTTTTTGTTAGGGCTGGGTTAAAAAAAATAGATTTAATCGATTTAAATCGATTTTCCTTTAACTGGTTCATAATCGATCCATAAAATCCAGAGATCGATCTTTTAACTTGGGTAGTTTTTTCTTCTTTGGATGTGCAGAGAAGCAGCCTGTGGTATCAACCCTGCTCGTCTCGTGTGATCAGCGTTTAGCGTTGCTTTCTACTGAACAAGATCTCATGAGATGTTACTGCAAACAAACATGGTGGAAGCAATTCATGTGCACCATCAGCGAGTTTAAAAGCTGATGTTTGGATGTACAGTATTTTGGATTTAACAAGCACGAAGGAAAAGACAAGTTGGACAAAAAACAAGTAATATGCAGAATATGCATTAATGTATATCATTAATATAAGATTAATGCCACTGCTTCGGGTTCAGGTCTTAATGTCAAAACAATTTTTAATGATGTACCAGGTCAAAAGATCACTTGTTAAATTCACAGCACGGTTTTAACTAAGACATCCCAGACTGAATAAATATCAAATTGAATCGTGAATTGAATCGATTTGAGACCTTGTAATATTGGATGGAATCGATCCAGAAAATTTGAATCGATACCAGCCCTACTGTTAATACTATTTGACTCTATGAAGATTCAATCTCACAGCATAATTAGTTTAGTCTCTAAAATTCAGTTATTGCATCAGCGAAGTCAAATACATGTAAATATCAGTGATAAGTGTAAATAGCATGAAGTGCAGTAATGAGTTTAAGTACTTACAAATAAAATAGTGTTTTTACACTTCAGGTTCCATCATCTTAAACAGGATTTCTGGTTTAGTTTTTAATTTGAAAATAAAATAAAGGTTGTGCCTGACATCAGCTTCAGAGATTCAAACTTTCTGCTGAAATTAAACTTACCTGGAGGTTTATCATTTGTGGATCCTCAAGATTTTTCATGTCTTACCAAAGGCAGCTGCCAACGAGAAGCTAACAGGGGATGAGATTTCTTTCTGTACTGATTATGTTTACTCTTTAAATTTGTGGGATCCATGGGTCCACTTGTGCAGATTTCTTCAAAAACAAAACATGTACAGAGGGAGTGACTCATGCTTCACCACAGGGCTCATTCTCATCAATATTCCAAGAACACTTGGGTAAATTCTGACCATGACATCAACATGATGCGAGCTCCCAGCCATGCTTGCAGTTCACTTTTCAGAGAAGGATAAATTTAGCCTGCACATGACAACAAGCCTCAAGCTGATCCATTGTTCTTGAGAAGCAGTGACCCTCATTACACTCGAGGAACCTTTCTATGTTTTCTGATCTGAACTTTTAATCCACCTACTTTAAATCTGTCTTCCAGGGCCTTCAGGAGCCGCTTCTTTCGCTCCCTCTCCTCCTCCTTCTCCTTCTCATCGTCGTACTCCTGCAGTTGGGCGGGGCCGATGATCAGGTTGAGCTGGGACATGGAGATGACCCAGGGGTCGCTGTGAGGGCGGTAAAACGGGATCTGCAGAGTAATCTTCCCGATGAAGCCTGGCGAAGACAACGCACGGATTACACAAAAAGAAAACTGACGCTGAGGTCATCCGGATAATCTAATTCAGGATAATCCTGCGGGAGTTTACACTGCTCATTCAGCGCTCACCTGTGTTATTTGTGTCTGTTTCTAACACAAATAAATGTCACAGAATAAGAAATGGGTCATTTTTAGTTAGGTGAAGACGAATACTTTTGTCCAAAAAATGCTGGTATCGATATCAGCAAAAATCCACGATCCTGCATCCCCAACAGAAAACAAAGTTTTTTTTAAGTTTCTTAATGATGTTGACAGATCAGCAGAAGCAGGTGCTGCCTGGCATTTAAACCACTGATTTTTATTTTATTGAGCACAGACATTAATAGTATGTTTAATAAATATCAGCCGATAATGGCCACTCCTGGTTACTCATGTTACCTGTTGGTTATAACAGCGAAGCTTCCTTTTAAAAAACTCTCAGGAGTCTGTTTTTAATCTAAAGCGCTCGTGACTCTTCTGCAGATTTAATTCTCTCAGACTGACTCCGTTCCTCCGGTGGACGGGCAGGCATGCATGAAGAATGCTCCAACCTAATTACATTACAGCACACGTCACCAGACAAGAAAATCCTGATTTGATTTGTTATTGACCGGATACACCGACAGGTTCAGAGGAGTCCAGAGACTCTGACGAGGAGAAGTCAGAAGAGGAACAAAAACTGTCAAACACTCGGCATGTTAGAGCGTCTAGTCTTTAGTATCCAGTCTGTATGATTTATAAATTAGGAGAAGTTTAATCTTTGAGAAGACTGAGCTCTGACAATGACATTCAAGGGTAGATATTTATTATGGAAAAAGGCTAAAAAGCTCAAGCAAAGTCTATCAAAATGAAAAATAAATTAGTTTTGGCTGCTTTTAGTTTCCAAATCTTCTAACAGTTATGAGAAAATTCATCTGTGCTTAAATACATCCAGCAATACCAGGACCAAAACAGGTTAATTTATTTAATTTGAGGTAATTAACATACTGTTAATCAGTCTGAGGATATGTTAAGTTTAATTTAACATAACACTAAGTTCTTAGAGGCTTGAAAAGGCCTTAAAGTCAGGTAAGCCAACTTTTTAAAGAGATTTGTATGTATATGTTTTTCCTCTGCGGAGGAAGATTACAATACGCTTGTGCTATAAATGTCGTGCATGGCAAAGATTATACTTGGCTTCATACAAATAAACACTGAATTAATTACTTTTCAAAAGCTTTTACCTTTATTTAACACTAAATTAACTTATTATTCCCCTCGATCCAGCTATACTTTGTTGATTTCATTGAAAATGTATTAAAACTCAACATAAATCAGCAGGGAATTGTCAGCTTGGAAGTCAAAAGAAAACGTAAAGTTTATTATTATAATCAACATTTCTAGCATGCCAGCCTAAAAACCCTTAAAGGGCAACTCTGGTTTTTTGACACCTGGACCTTATTTTTAGGTTTGTGCATACTCATATACTCACTCAGACAAACATCGTGCAGCTCGGAGTCCTTCAGAAGTTATTTAGATCCAACCGATTTAGCCGCACTTAGCGGGGGCCAGGGCAATGGAGCTTCAGCGCGGGACATAATCTCTGCAAAATCGCTCGTCTCTACCACAGCCCGGTTTGTCATTGCAGAGAAATCCTCCAGTGTAGTCAGACATATATTCCTGGATAGATCCATACGCGTGTCAGCCGGTCTCAAGTCCCACTCTGAGCAGCTAACACACTCCTCTTCTGTTGCTATAGGCGAACACTGTCCACAAGCGCACCACCAGTTCGCATTGAGTCGTGGACGTGCTCCTGTTTGTTGTTCTCGAGCCAGCTGTTCGTCTCTCTCCCTCCACATTCTTCTTTCATGGAGCTCCTCATCCGTGTACTCAGGCTCAAACCGGTAAGGACAACCGTCAAACTCGAAGTCGTAGTCTGACTGTTCGACATCAGATAAATATTCTGCCATGTTGCTCAGCAATGCCGGCTAAAAGTAAATCAGCTGTACCTTTGTGTCGCTATGACGTCATCAAAAGTTTGTTTACCAGGTCAGCTGACCCACCTGAAGACGGTAGACGAGCTGACTTTATGATAACACTGGCGATGGATGAAAAATATAGTCGAAATGAGCGATTTTGCAGAGATTATGTCCCGCGCTGAAGCTCCATTGCTGTGGCCCCCGCTGAGCGCGGCTAAATCGGTTGGATCTAAATAACTTCTGAAGGACTCCGAGCTGCACGATGTTTGTCTGAGTGAGTATATGAGCATGCACACACCTATAAATAAGGTCCAGGTGTCAAAAAACCGGAGTTGCCCTTTAACAACCATTTAATTGTTTGTCATGAATCATAGAAACAAGGTTTAGAATAACAGCAAAACAGGTTTTTTGGCCATTTTTGTGAAAACAAGTGACAAGATGTTCCAAATCAGTCTGATCAAACTTTAGCGTATTTCTTATTTCTTATTATTTATTACTAATTTACGATATAAAATGTCTGTTCTCATGAAACACATGCAAAATTACACACCTAAGGCTAGTTAGCTTGTTTATCATATTTTAAATCACTGTCACCCTATTAGAAAAAAAAACATTTAAGTGTGTATCATTAAATGGAAGCTAAAGACATGGCTTTTTCCAAATTAGAGCAAAATATTCACGTCATGATTGTTAAATTCAGTAGGTCATTGCTTATAAAAAATCCCAGACTTGAATCATGGATTCAGAAAAACTTATTCCTATCACAAAAAAATGTTTTTTCAGTATCATTTAGCCTAAGATGGGATGTTAACATCTCATTTAATATACATTACATGTAGCTTCATTAATAAGGTCCTCCTGTTTAAAGGCAATAAAGTCAAAAATTGACTTAAAGCTAAAATATCTCAAGCTTACACTCCCTGCAATTTACACAACCTGTAAATTTACAACATCCATTTAAGAAATGTTTGGCCTCATATGTTTCCCACATTTGACAGTGTTTTATAAGTTCTTCCTGTTTAATCTTTGTAAAAATATAACTGAGTCAGTCTCACCAGCTTTGACCTCAAACGGCAGGTCAAACTCTCGCAGGGCATCTTTCCTCAGCGGGAGATTCTCCAACTCGACAGCACCTGAGACGTGACACAAAACACACAAACATGTTTACTGACGTGTTTTGACCGCCTTATTATCTAAATCAGACTGATTAGAAGGGGTCAGAAAAACAACATCTGACTGACTAAAACAAAGATTTAAACATCTTTAAACAGTTAATATTCTCATTATTGTGCATTAACAGATTTCAGAGTTAAATACTGTGTGATGATATGTTGAAAAGGTTCAAACCAGTTTCTAAGAATTGGTCGGTGTTGGGCAATTAATTAATTAGTTACATTTAGGGATGTAACGGTTACCGGTAAAATGGTAAGCCGCGGTAAAATTTCCCACGGTAATCATAAAAATTACCATTTTATCCTGTTTGATAACCACAATGCGTCAAAAATGCACGGTGATGCTGCTCTTTGCCTGGAAATGCCCGAACTATGAGGCTCTTCGGTAACACTTTACTTTACAGGTCTGCAAATTTCATCGCACTTAGGTAATAATTAGACAAAGTTTTTTTCTTAATTATTTGAAATTACCCCCAAAATTTCATGAGAATTTGGTGAAATTAGCAAAACACTTCTTTACAATAATAATAATTTGCATGTGATCTCAATTATGTATATCAACAAACGTGGTACTAAAGAACTTGGTGAAATTAAATAACAAATGGCTCGCTATCAACTGCTTATTGGGAAATTGAACCATTCACTTAACATTTCAAAGGTAATTATCACAGGAAGCAATGAACCTAACTTCTGTATTCAAGAACTAAGCAGCTATTTATCACCTGCTTCTCTGGAAATAGCAGAAATGTTGGGATACTTCTAAAACATTTTGTGGTGGGTTGTGATTTAATTTCAAATAAGTTATTTGCTAATCGTCTCCTTCTTACCTTTCAATTTGGAGTAAATTTCAAAGAAACTGGAAAAAACAGTAACCTACCAGTTGTGACTTGCGACAATGAATTTGGACATTATTTTAGAGAAGTTATGTCCTAATTTTCACCAAATTCTCATGAAATTTCAAAGAAAAAAGAAAAAACTTTGTCTAATTATTACCTAAGTGCAATGAAATTTGCGGACCTCTAAAGTAAAGTGTTACCGGCTCTTCCTGGATGAAGCAGCCTCATGGGAAGCGCACATGCACAGTTTGCATTGTTTGGCCTCTGCAGAAGTTAGAGACAGCGGAGATTTCCCTCTGGAAACGGACTCTTAAGTCTGGTTGAATTTTGGATTTTACAAGGATGCCAAGGGGAAACTAATAGAAGGCAGTCACCCTGTCTAAACACGAAGCTGCGGCAAAAGAAGACGTGCACGATTAAAACTGCCATAACTCCTTGAGTAAACGAGCTGACCGAGCCGTAGAGGTAGAGAGCGTGAGACAGAGAGCGAGAGAGTTCACACACAGTTTAAGCGTTAATTACATAATAATGACAAATACTTGCTAGAATTGTTTACTTTTATTTCTCATGAAAGAAGGGTAAAAAAAAAACGTACTCAAAGGGCATTTCTAGACACATTTATTGATAAAAAAGACAAAAAAAGAACTGTTATTATTATAATATTAAAGGGGTTAATGATTTCAATTTTGTGTTAAAGTACAGTACATTTTGAACATTTTGAGCACACCGAAACAATACCGTGATAATAATGATAACCGTGATAATTTTGGTCACAATAACCATGATACAAAATTTTAATATTGTTACATCCCTAGTTACATTATAAAATTACTGTATTTGAAATGAAAGGCATTACACTATTATCACACTACTTTAAGTTCCTCTGGTCAAAATAACAGGAAATATGGATTTGTCATTTTAAATGTAGCTCATTAGCTCAAAAAGCTCATTACACATCCAGTGAAGGTGATATGGTGGCTATCTGACTGAGTTCAGCTTAACGCTAAAAACAGGAGAATATAACAGACACCTTGATGCTCATGGCACAATACAAGAAACCATCAGAGCACAAACAGACAGCAGGTAAATTCTGGTAAATTGTGTTAGAGATACTGTAACTTTAGGCCAAAATGGACTTTTCCCCTCTACTGATCTCACAGAGTATCTGGCTTATTTATATCTAAACAAAAAAACACCTTAATTTCAGATTAAAATAAAAATGCATTGTAACTTGCATCACTGACATTTGGACCGAGTAAAATATTACTTTTTTTTTCCTTTTTGTAATGCCTTACATTACTACATAACAGTAAAAAGGAATGCATTACAGTATTCACATCACTTTTGTAATGCAACACTGGAGTTGGTTCAATCAGGACTTGAACCAGCAACCCTCTGGTATCCTGCCCAATCCCCAGGGGAGCTGCCATGTACAAGAAGGAGCCGCTTAATCAGAGAATTTTAATCAGGCAGATCCAGCTGCAGTGCAAGGTTATAGATTTACTACACAACAGAAGGATGAAATGCAGAGGGTAGGGCTGATCAATTGTGACAAAAACCATGGTCATAACAAACTCAAAACCTACCTTTTAAGTCAAGCTTTTACCTGAATTACCTTTAAGCGTTTTTATTTATTCTAATTACAGCCCACTTTTATTATTATTTTATCTTAACATACTTTATTTTTTATCTTTTCTATCTTTCCTTATTTTACTTTCTAGTTTTTCTAGTTTTATTTTCACTTCATTTCGTTTTATTTTTTTATTTTTTATTATAGTATTATTATTATTATTTTAATTCTTCTTATTATTTTATTTTATGATATATTTAATTTTACACTTTAACCTAACCTCCAGTGTTTTCTCATTTTTAATCCTTTAAGATGGCGTTTTCTCAGTACGTACTGGGTACATCAGTGTGCTTTATTATTGTTTTTTTATGCTTTTTATCAACACTGTGTATGGATTACAGTGTGGGTGGGTTCAAGAGCTGGCTGGAGTGGGTCTGGGTCATAAATCCTTCATTTCAATTAATCTGTCTGTTTGTAAAGCACTTTGTGCTCCATTTTTTTGTATGAAAAGTGCTTTATAAATAAAGTTTGATTGATTGATTTTGATTAACACTGAAAACAGGATTATTAAGCTGGGTCACTCATTGATTCTCCTTGACTGCATTATAATCATTTGTCCGAATTAAACTCTTAGAAATTTGACATTGTGAGGCGCATGACACACACACAACAAGCAAAAGTGAAAACGAAATATCAAACATATATAAAACATGGCCTTTCAATATCAGTTAATGAACAAAAATACATTAAATCTGTGTTTAAGGTCGTGGTTAAGAACTCCTGTAGCCAAATAAAACAAAAAAAACACCGAAACTTTAACCACATGTGACAAAAGCACATAACGGCGTGTGGCACGCTGACTGTCTGATCTCGACTGTCTTGTTTTTCTAATTGTAAGAAGCTGTCATTGTGATTGAAACTCTGTTACCTGCTGAGCCCTAGAGCAAAGAATGCTGAAGTACATGTGACATTTAGGAGCTTATTTACAATATTCTGAGAATTTACAGCATGTAGGTATGTTTTTACATCCAAGGCTGCATAGATTGACTTCACTGATCCAATCAAATGAAGACATTTAAGCATAAAAACACCTGTATATAATGAAATATTAAAGCATAAGAAAGAGGTCTGTTTAATGATCTGCAGGCTGTAAAGCCTTCAGAAGTCATTTGTTTCATCTGTCGTGTTGTAAGAATAAAAAAGCTTGAGCTGTCTGAATGTTAAATGTAAATATTTAGTGACCATTTTCTTCTGTCAGGCAGTAATGATCAGGCAGGCAGCACTCCTGTCAAACTGGTTAAGCTCTAAAAGGTAAACATAACGTGGAAAGTCAAACTCCCACATAAGTTTAGTTTTAGAGTCGGCGGGAGCACTGAGGTCGTTCACTGAGTCTTCAATACTGTTTTTAAATTTATGAACACAAACTTGACTTTGCTATCCTGCAGAAATCTCTGCCACAAAGTCTGGACATTGGCTCTGATGGTCAAATCAACATCTACGCACAATAAGAGAAACTATCTTTAAATTTGATCACTTGAAACAGATTTAAAGTCAGTCTGAGCTTGTTTTTCTCGCAGAGGAAAAGGAGGAGGAGGAAGGAAACGCACAATCAAACATGTACTGTAACAACAGACAAATGCGTGGTTACCTTTGAGGAGGGCGATGGAGAGCTGGTCTGTGTTCAGGTTGCTGACATATTTCCCCAGGTATGTGTTTAACACCCAGGCGACGAGGCCCTCCAACATCCTGCCGGCTGTTAGGGGGCGAGAGCTTCTCCGCAGAAATCAGCTCTCAGTGGGAGCCCACGCCGGGCCAAGATTAATGTCTGATGGACATGAAAACACAGGAACATTAATTATGATAATCAACAATCCAGATTATGCCTCATGACTGGGATAACCAGGATGATGGAGTCCATATGAATATGTAGGGTTGTGAAAAACTGAGCAAATAAAGGATGTTAAACAGAAGAAGAGCAGCCATAACAGAGCTACAGCTCATCCAGAAGAGGCACCAGGTTGGTAGGATTAATACTGACAGGGTGATGAACTTAAATACTATGTACAGTATGAGGCAGTAGACTGACTTTAAGGTCACCGACTCTGAGGAGAACATTCCTCTCCATCACACAGAGGTCCAAGCTTCGGCTCTCCTGTCTTAAGGATATTCTCCATCTGCAGCTTCATATCTCTAACTCCTACAGTGACTGTAATTACAGATGCACATAGACATCGGTTCAACTTTGATATCAAATGATAACAGCTTTTTTTGTAAACATCAGCAAATGAATGTGGGGAGAACAGAGGGCTGGGCGATAATACCTAATCTCAATATCACGATTAATTGAAGCTCTTACCTTGATTACAATTAAAGCTAGGGTTGGCAATCCGATTTAGATACACTTTTTGTAATACTGGTTAAAATGGTCTTTATGACCCGATGGTAATCAACTCATAATGTGTTCTTAATACAGAGAGAAAAATATCCGCTATCTACAGCAGGAGTAAAACAGGGAAAACACCAACCAATAATCATGCCGCAACCACCGTTTTTAAACCAATCAAATCCCATCGCCATTCTGCCCGCCTGCTGCGCATACATTTTCCCGGCGTGCACAGACTCGGTGCGTGTAGCCGACCTGAGAGGGATCAGAGTCCGCCGGAGAATGCTTACCTTTCAAGTTTTGTCTTTGAAAATAAGGGAAGTCCGCCGTGAGCCATCTCACAACCCCAACCAAGCTCCAGTATCCCTCACATTTTACCACAGGTGTACAAGAAATCTAAAATAAACACTTTGTTTTTCTAAGTTTGTTCTGCTGCTCTAATCTCGCGACAGCTGCCACCCAGGCTACTGCAGGTGGACGTTCTCATGAGGCTTTTTCTTCTTCTGTTTTACAGCGGTTGGCATCCATCATTTTGGAGCATTACCGCCCCATTCAGGATAGAGACAGAGTTCAGTTTGGAGAGGCAGAGGAATGTTTTTATTATTATATCGTCACATGGGAGATTTACAGGAGAATACTGATACAGGAGGACGGCGGGAAAGAGGATAAAATACGTAAAATACGGTAGTTTCATGGCCAAAACGGGGCTAGGCTGAGCCCCGAGAAGATGCTACATTCAAATTCATACTAGTTTTCCAAAATTGCCAACCCCAGCTGTAATGAAATATTAGTTTATGCTATGCTGGAACTAATTAGTGGAGATACCGATGTATCGACACAGGCTTCCTGCAGTATTTACACTGAAGTTCTTTCTACTCTATCCTCTGCACAGAATTCAAAATGTGTCCAAACAATGGAAACGGTATTTTTCTTGGCTACAAGGTCCTCTGATGGATTGGCGCTTGTCTCCTCCATGTTGGCAGCACGTCCTTCACTCTTGGTGAAAGTGAACGTAGACTATATGGAGAGGTCACGTGACTTACTCAGGGAAAATAATTGAAATAATTAACATGAGTAAAACTACTTCGATCATAGGGTCGAAATGTCATTTTCGATTATTTTTCAATTGATTGTCAGCCCTAGGAGAACAGAGATCAGTTTTCAGACGTTTATTTGTTGTGTCACACCAATTTCATGCTGACATCTGACAGACTTCACTACTAATTTAGAGAAAAGTCTTCATTTAGGGTGGTAAAATTAACCTATTGAACAAACTGTGATCTGTTTCATGAGTGGACAGGAGAGGAAATGGTGGAGATGTATGCAAAAAGCAGTATCAGCTAAAAAAAATGACCTCAGATATTTGTACTGGCATTATGGTTTTCACAATCGGTGCATCACCTACTGCAATTGTTTGAGATAAAACTTACCTTTATGTACTTCTAAGTGCACTTTAAAGTAAGAGCTGGAATGTAGTTATAATGTACTTTAAACTAGTCAATGCTCAGTAACTAACAATAAAAAAACATCTGAAACTGACATGAATTTTGTTTTTACATAATTTGATTAAGTCCTAAATAGAGATGCACTGCATTAATGGACAAACACCATCATCTATATCTTTAAATTCTTTCTTTCAAACTTTTTGGACAAAGTGTGATCAGCTTTCAAGACTGGACAGAAAGGAAATGTTGTAATTGCTGGAAAATCATGCCAAAAAGTGGTACAAATTAAAATAAATGACCTCAGATATTGGTACTGGCACTGGGATTTTCACAGACAGTGCGTCATTTACTGTGATTGTTTGAGTTAATCTCCCTTTTATTTATTTCCAAGTGAACTTCAAAATTAAGGGCAGGAATGAATATAGACCAATATAGATCAGACAAATATCAGTACAGGCAGATATGAAAAATACTGCTGATATTTACAACCAATATTTTTCCAATAAACATGCCGTATGCTGTAATATTGGTAAAATATACACTGTACCATGATGGTTTACATCAGTGGTGTCCAAACTATGGCCCGGGGGCCAAGCACCAACATTCTTGCAGTTCAGTCTTGTTTTGTGTCTGACAGTGAAGATAAGACGTAAGTGTCTCCTATCTCTGCTGCTCAAAGGTTTCGTCCATATTAGGTGTGAATCCAGTGATTGCTGGGGGTTACAAGGGCCCCTTGACAGGTGATAAACCACCCTTAAACCTTAAAACTTCAAATTAAATACACTAAAAGTATGTGCAGAAAGTGGCTCAGTCATCCTTATATTCCTCATTATGCAGCCCTCGATGTAAAAAGTGTGGACACCCCGGGTTTACACCATCACACAATATCAACTTTTATGAATAAAAGTGTGTTTTTTTCTTCACATCTTCTTTCCCGACATAAATGGACTGTAATCATTGAAGTTTTGTAAAGTAAATGTGTGTTTTTCATACAAAATACTGGTGTTAATAATGCTACATATATAACCTAAAACATGTTCATATCACATACAGAAAAAACACAAACTCTGCACAGACGGTAATCCACCTGAGCAAAGTACTAATAAGGGACGTTGGATTTTGCAGATATTTGCAAACACTGATATTGATACGGATATTTTTTTATAAAACTCTTTCAGACATGAAGCAGGAAAAACAACATTAACGTTTTTATAATAAAAACGGCAAAGACCTGAAAAAATTCCAAACTCTGGTGCACGAGAGGGCTGGGCAAGGAAAAACCCCATGCCACATGGTGACACGTTGGTGATAAACTATATATATTTGATATTTCTCTACAGAAATTACAAGACAATCAACTCTAAGTCAAATCCACATGGATCAAATGTCACACGTGCACAAACATGCTTATCCACCACGAGATAATCTGCTTCAAATGCCGAGTCTAAATGGTGGTTTATCATTTTATTTATCAAGCATTGTCATTGTATGTTTAAATCAAAAATTACAGATACATTTGTAATGCCACAGTCGGGGAAACAGGAGTTTTAAATACCCAACATTTAGTAATTTATTCATTTTACTTACAAAAAAATGTTAATATACCTGGGTAAGCTACCAAAGCAACATTTAGAAAAGTCGGTGACAGTGGTTTGGAGATTGGGTTTGGAGATTTATGGAGATTTCCTCAATTCTCCCTCAATAAAATCATGAAATCGTCACACACCTCATAGAGTAAGTTTTCAAATAGATCATTTATCATTAAACAAGCTCATTACTGTTACTGGTTCTTATAGTAAACATTTTTACAGATCTTATATTCTGTTTCAAATCTTCATTCTAAAATAAATCATATGAAAACATCCTTACCCAACATTTTACCAATAAAAACACATTTTACAAACTCAGTTTATCACCCACCTGGTAAACACAAGGCTAAATACACCTAGTTCTTGATATCTACAGAACTGACATACAAGAAAAGCCCACTCACGGTTCATCATGCTGTCTCCTCTCCAAATGCCTCTGAAAATGCTGAAGCTGCATCATCGTCTACACTGAAACCGACTTTATGAGCTTCTTCACAGAACTACCAGGCAGCCATCACTGTAACTAAATTACGGACTTATCACATGTCCGTAGATCACACGAGGCTGCGCTACCTTTCAGACATTGGCAAAGTGACAGTAACTCAAAGACACTTAATTAAAGTAAGCAGATGGTGTTATGGTCAAAAGAGCAACCATGTTTACTGGTGACTTGCTGCCAAATATGTCTGTTGTAGGGCTGAAGGATTTAAAGAAAATATCTAATTGCTATGTCTCTGTCAGATATTGTGATTTCAATTCTATTGACGTTTTTTTCAAATCAAGCTTCAGAGCAATATTTATTGTGTTTACAGTGTAGACAACAGTGAGGAAATTAGTGATCAAAAAAAACATAACACATCAGTCATTAACTAATATTGATGATAAAAGGGATAAATTTAAGGGACACATCAACTTCTACCCATAAACAGAGGCTTTGTGTTGTTGACCTGATTACCAGCTCTTTTGCGATGAAGATGTGACGTTGGGGAATGAGTCGACTCTACCAAACAACTCTTTTAAATGAACAATGAGAACCAATTTGCAGTCGTGGTCCATTTGCGAGCCATTCTTAAATGCAAATTTCCCAAAATTTTGTAAAACATATTTGGCACAACAGATCCTTGGTCAGTCAGAAGAACTACAAAACACTGCAGCTTTGGCGATCAGAAGATTACGCTGTAGGAAACCAATCCAAAAACGATAAACCCTTCAGCCCTCGTCTGTTGAAACTGAAAGGGTCCAACAGAATGAAAATTGATTAAACGCTGTCATTATTTTTTCTACAGTGCTTGTCATATTTGGGCTGAAGAGGGAACGGAAGAACAGAATTTTTAAAAATGCCATTAGAGCTCAAAACTCTGATAGCTGCAACATTTTACAGAAATGGATATTTAAAGCAAAGATGGAAGACGTTTGAGATCTATAAAGGACACTGATCCGTCTCAATGCAGGACAGTAGTTCAAATGAATGATGGCAGAGGTCAATTAGTTTATCACATAACTGTAAATATACATTAATCTACACTTGAGCAATGCTTCTCAACATACATTGGAATAAGAAATCGGGATTTAATCATCCACAGTCCATAGTATCATCAAAAGATTCAAACATTCCAGAGAAATCTCTGTATGAGAGTGGCAAGGCCAAACACAAACATTTAATGCCGGTGACCTTTAACGTCTCAGGCAGCCTGCATTATAAACCAGTATCATTCTGTAAAGGATTTCAGCACGTGAACACTTCAGAAAATCATAGTCAGTTAACACAGTTCATTTCTACATCTACGAGGTCAAACTCTACCACGCAAAGCTAAAGACAAACATCAACAACACCCAGAAACACCACCGGCTTCTCTGAGCTCATCTGAGATGGACTGAGGCAAAGTGGGAAAGTCTGCTGTGGTCTGAGTCCACATGTCAGACTGTTTTGGACATCATGAACGTGGAGTCCTCCAGGCTAAAGAGGAAAAGGACCATCCAGACTGTTATCAGAGCAAAAGGCTAAAAGAAAGCATCTGTGATGGTATGGGGGGGTGTTAGTGCCCATGGCATGGGTAACCTGCACATCTGTGAAGGCTCCATTGATGCTGAAAGGTACATACAGGTTTAGCAGCAACATGTGCCATCAGGGAGAGCCTGCTTATTTCAGAGACATGAAAACGCATTCATGTTACAACAGCAGGTACTAGACTGACCTGCTGTAGACGACGCCTGCCTCCGCTGAACAGGGACTAGACTGACCTGCTGCAGTCCACGCCTGCCTCCGCTGAACAGGGACTAGACTGACCTGCTGCAGTCCACGCCTGCCTCCACTGAACAGGGACTAGACCGACCTGCTGCAGTCCACGCCTGTCTCCGCTGAACAGGGACTAGACTGACCTGCTGCAGTCCACGCCTGCCTCCGCTGAACAGGGACTAGACTGACCTGCTGCAGTCCACGCCTGCCTCCACTGAACAGGGACTAGACTGACCTGCTGCAGTCCACGCCTGCCTCCACTGAACAGGGACTAGACTGACCTGCTGCAGTCCACACCTGTCTCCACTGAACAGGTACTAGACTGACCAGCTGCAGTCCACACCTGTCTCCACTGAACAGGTACTAGACTGACCTGCTGCAGTCCACGCCTGTCTCCGCTGAACAGGTACTAGACTGACCTGCTGCAGTCCACACTTGCCTCCCAATGAAACTATGTGGAGCATTATGAAGCACAAAATACAACATCGGAGACCTCAAACTGCAACTGATGTGTAACATTAAGTAAGAATGGGAAAGAATTCACCTACAAAGCTTCAACTGTTAGTGATTTCTGTACAGAAATAATTATTGATCGTTTCTAAAAGTAAAAGAGATGTAGTAGAAGTAAACGTGACCATGTCCCAGGTTTTTTTTTTTTTTTAAAACGTTGAAGCTATCAAATTCAAAATTGGTGAATATTTAACAAAAAAACAATAGTTTGTCAGCTAGTATAGTTTCACTTGCGATTTACGCAGAGTCCTTACTTGATCGGAAACCCCTTTTCTAGTATTAATTTTCAATTATACTAACTGATGTATCTGCAGTCATTTCTCCGACATGACTTCAGACAACAAACTTAAATGTTGGGCTTAAAGTCACCAGATAACACGGCCCCTCTTCCCACCATAACACCAGACTCCTTACACAGCTGCAGTCTTGTTTTCAGTTTTAGTTTTACTCACCGCCGAAGACGACACTTTAGCTCCTCTTCGACTTATCGACCCATGTTCACGGTCCTGTCGCTGCCAGCCTAATGCCAGAGTCAGTGGGTGGTCATGTCCTGTCAAACCTCCGAGGACAGCACCATGGGGACTCTCAGCCTTACATAAACCGCCTCACAGCTCCCCAGGGTGGTGTCCACGCAGTTACTCCACAGACGAGGACAAAACCGGGGCCGATAGAGCCGAAGGACGAACTCCAGGAGCGGCTTTTACCTCAAACTCAGCGTGGTTTGGGTGACGGACAGGACAAGGTTGTGGTCCACTTCGGCTAGCCACTTAGCTAACACTAGCATGCGCAGTCGGAGCTAAAATCAGACAGCAGGCGGTCTTTCGGAGTCTGGGGGTCAAAGCAGCTGAGTTCGTCTTCACAGAAAACACAGAAAAGTCTCCAAAGGTCTTTAAAGCGCTTCTTGAATGTAGAGACTTCAGAGTTGAGTGTCACTGCATCGTAAATAAACACACTTCCTACCAGCGCTCAACTTCCAACACATACTTCCGGTCACGTGACCAAAACAAACCGTTCCTTTCGGGGTGCGACGCGTTCGGAATACATCGGCAATCTCCGGAAATCATTGTCTTCGTGCTCGGGCTACTATTTAAACACAGCAGCGCACTTTTAACCACAAATTAACATCGTTTTTATAGTAATAGACTTAAATAGAATTTTCACGTTTCTTTTAATCACTCTTTTATTTTCCACATTTTTCAAAATACTTAAAGCAGATGAATTATTTATGGAAGCTTTCGCATTTGCGTTTGAAATAAATTTCCAGAATAATTTCAGAATTGAATAAATGAATATATATACAACCAGTGCTTAACAAATCTATTAGACCACCATCCAATGTAATCTTTATTCCAAAGCTCCCCTCAATCAACAGTATTGTTTATAACAAATAGTTATATTTCTGTAATAGTTATATTGTTGATCTTGCGTTTTTTCTGCTTTGCAAAAAAGAAACGATAAAAAATATTAAAGCTCCTCAATATTTTTTGATAAACATGGCAAATTATAGATATTTACTTGCATACCTGAACAGAAAAACCCTTTAAGTATTTGAGTGTTTCGATCGATTAAGGTTTAACTTGTCTAAATTGTTCTGCACTTAACATGCATTTATATTTGAATACAAATATATAAATACAGTTTGTTTTCCAGAATGACATTAATTTTTTTTTTTTTTTTTGCCATTTTTCTGGATAGCACATTGGCTTGTTTATACTGTATATCTATTTAACAATCAATTGGTTTATTTATTTACTCACAACAATATTTCATTGTGTTGGAATCGAATATATTAGTCAACATTTATAACAAGGTAAAAATAACATATTAATATTTTTTTCAAATAGAAATACTAGAGATATCTTATGACTATGATGATTAAATGAGACATCAAACACATCATGAAACCTTCTGTCAGAGGTTCAAATCTGAAGTTTCCTCCATGAGGGGGCGCTGTTCACCAGGACCTGCTTAAATTGACATTCAGTTCTATTTATATAGATATATATATTTTTACAGTAGGAGAGAAATGAGGTTAAAACATGAACAGAATCACCTTTCAAAGCTGAGCCTCCCATCAACAATTACAGTCAGTGCAGTTAAAATAAATGACTTAATGAAAGTTTACAACAAGTTTGTTTCCTCTTTATTTATTTATTTTTTAAGAATGATGTTCTGCTCTTTAAATTCTTA
Source organism: Scarus forsteni (assembly GCA_036419115.1). NCBI lineage: Eukaryota > Metazoa > Chordata > Actinopteri > Labriformes > Labridae > Scarus > Scarus forsteni. Next base: position 4,636,539 of record JAZDUH010000145.1, read on the forward strand.
ACCTGAAGTATTTTAATGTTTTTCTTTTCTCCTACAGCACATCCTTCTGTCTCTGATGAGTCTGTTTTAAAGCTGCTCATGTAATCACGGTGTGGATCTCATCTCTGTTGGTTTCAGATAAAAACAGTGAGAACTTTAATCCTCACGGAGTAATCTCTGCAGACACAATCAGCTGAAGGAGACAAAAAGAGCTCCATCACCTCAGCAGACCCACAGAGCAACACTGAAAATTATGTTTAGAAATGAATCCTCATCTGCACCCTGATGCACCAGCTATGCTAAAGCTTCATCTCAAAAGTCTGGATTTTAATTCTGGACTGAACACCACAGTGAGACAAGCTGGGCGTGTCTTTGGTGAGTTTCACAAAAAAAGGAAAAACATTCAAGTAAATTATAAATTTAAACAGTCAAACTTTTTTTTTTAACAATCTCTTTATTGTATTTTCACACATAGTCAACAAAAGAGAGCATAGAAATGAGAGATTAACCCTTTAACTTCCTAAAAAAATAGCCATGAAAGCAGTTTTTTTACACTAAAGCAACATTTTTTACACTCTAAATATTCACAAATCATTTACCTCTGCCAAATGGTTAAACTGTGAGTTTATAGTCAAAGAAGTATTTGTGTTGTAAAAGTGGAAAGAGATTTAAAAAAAAATCAGGTAAAATTTTATTTTTGATGCCTAATTTCATTTCTTACTACTGGGCTGCAAACATAAGTAAGTTACCATATTGGATTTCCACATGGCGTAACAACCAGGGACCTGTTTGGGCCAAGATGGAACTGTATAGCGACCCAGCCATTAATCCTATTTCATTATTGAGCTCTTCAATTCCTGTAAGTTCGCATCCTCAGGTCATTAACCCAGTCCTAAAGCATTCCCTGAAAATCTGGTTTCAGTTTAGAAAACAGTTTCATTTTACTCACCCTTCCCTATTTTCTCCTTTGCTAAATAATCACCTTTTCCTACAACTGATTCTGCATTTAAAACTTGGCATAAATGTGACTTGGTCTTTTTTAAAGACCTTTTTCTTAAAGGAACGTTAATGCCATTTGAAACACTACAAAGAAAATACAATATCCCTAAATCCCACTTTTTCAGATATCTTCAAATTAGAGGCTTCATTGGCAAACACTTTAATCCTCCACAACCTTGCAATAAAAATATAATGGATGACATACTAGCCTTACATCCGTATACAAAAGGCAACATTTCCAAAATTTATATCAAAATTCAGGGTGCTAATCCACCATCATGGACCAAAACAAAACTATCCTGGGAAAAGGACCTAGATATCGAACTCTCTGAGAGGTCTTGGCAACTTTGCTTAGAACGGATTCACACTTCCTCTATTTGTATTAGACACAGCTTAATTCAATTTAAAGTTTTGCATCGCCTGCATTATTCAAATGACAAGCTTTCCAAGTTATATTCCAATGTTAGCTCTGCATGCTTCAGAAGCCACCAAAGTCCAGCGACTCTGGGACATATGTTTTGGAATTGTATATCACTGAAAAGTTTTTGGACAAATTTTTCTGAGGCCATTTCTCATATCTGCAAGGACAAAGTCCCACCTTCACCACTTATTTCCATCTTTGGGATTCTTCCTCCAGAAATCACTGTTTCTAAGCTACAAGGGAAAGCAGTTGCTTTTGCATCCTTAATAGCCTGCAGAACCATTCTTCTTCAGCGGAAATCTGATAAACCTCCATCTTTCAATAGTTGGATTAAGGAAATGCCCTCTGTGCTGCAGCTGGAAAAGCTAAGATACAGTAGAGAAAACCATCCTGAAAAATTCTGGGTGATCTGGTCTTCTTTCATTGTCTATGTTAAAAATCTGAGTCTATTATGAAGCTACTGTTATTGATACATATGTATAGAGTGAGAATATCAAGTAAGATATAAGCTTGTCTCACAGATTTTTGCACTTGTAAAGGAGTAATACATTTATTTATTTCATCTTCATATATATAAATGTACGTGTGATTTTTTTTTTTTCCTTTGTTTTTGTTTGTTTTGTTTTTTGTTTTGTTTTGTTTTGTTTCTTACTTGTCTTTGTTAGTGTATCTGTATGGGATGGGAGGGTAATTGGGGGGTTGGGGAGTATTAAGGATGTGTTTATGTTCAATCTGTAAAATGAAAAATCCATAAATACAGTTGGGAAAAAAAATAGAAGGAAAAAAAAAATTCATTTTTGAGAAATACTTAAAACTTCATGGATGTCATAGTCAGTTCTTACGAGCCTTTTTTACTTTTAATGGCTTTTTTTATTATAACACTACCCTTACCTTTCTGATAACTTGACCCCTTTAATTAGACATAATACTTTTTTCTAGCAGTATGTTTAATACCCATGAAATATAAAGGGCCTAGTCAGGTTTAAGAAGTTTGAAGTATTTATAAATTAGACACTGTTACTCCAAGTTTGGTCTACCAAGTGGTTGAGCTGGGAGTTAAAGGGTTAAACATAATAAAGTAAAATGAAATGAATTACAATAAGAAAATAAATAAATAAATAAATAATGATAAAGGTGAATCATAGACATACCAAACAGATTGAGACCAACAAATTAACAATTCAACAAAAAGAAGGAACAGCAGAAGGAAATAGTAAATAAATAAATAAAATAAAAATAATGATAATATAAAAGCATAATAAACCCACCCACCCTTTGACAGGAACCACAGTAAAAGTGAAGGTGTCATAGGTGAAAAGATAAAAAAGAGTAAAATTTATAGCTGAGATAGGAAGAAGATGAACAAATCCAATGTTTTCACATCAAATCAAATTAAACTTTATTTATAAAGCACTTTTCATACATTCGAAACGCAGCACAAAGTACATGCATATCCACCCCAGTCTTCTAGTCAACCAGACTGTCAGGTATTTTATGTAAATCTATCTATCTATCTATCTATCTATCTATCTATCTATCTATCTATCTATCTATCTATCTATCTATCTATCTATCTATCTATCTATCTATCTATCTATCTATCTATCTTTCTATCTATCTATCTATCTATCTATCTCTAAATATATATCAACATATATATATCTACAGATATGTCTATATCTATCTATAGACAGATAGATAGATAGATAGATAGATAGATAGATAGATAGATAGATAGATAGATAGATAGATATCAACATATATATAAATCTATATATATCTATATATGTATCTATCTATCATCTGGGCTTAGCATGTAAAACTGCCTGTTTTGAGCAGGGCTGAAACTGAAGGGTTTATAGGTACGACAAAATCAAACATCTGAGAGAATTTTTAGGTAAGAAGAAGAAACAGTCAGGCAAAGCTCCTACACAGCAGGGATAATGTGTATGTTTAGTCAGGTTTTTTACCTGTTGCTGCTGTTTGTTGCAAAATATCTATGTGGTCTTATCAGAATTTCCACACTGTAACTGATTTTTGCAAACCTTACAGCATTTTACTGTAAAATCTCCAGCTACCTACTGTAAACAGCTTTGCAGTAAAATACTGTGAATGGCAAAATATTGTAGAAAACATTAAGATTTTTGCAAAATTTACAGCATTTACCATAAAATCCACAGTTATTTACTGTAAAATGTCCATCCACTTTTCCCAGGAAAACTGACCAACGGCAGGTATTTTTTATTTTTTATTTTTGGTAATGTTTCACATATTTGGGTGAAACCATTGTTTGAGTAAATGTATTTTATTGCATAAAAATATAGTTGTTGTTTTTTTTTGTTTTTGTTTTTTTTTGACAAAAGTATATATTGCTAATACATGGTCAGTATTAGTTAAAGACATCATTATGTGACTAAAATACAGTGAGTTAACTGTAATTTAAAATGCATAAAGAAGTCTTAGAATCATGATAGTGTAAATGGAAAACAGTAAGAATGTAGTTTTTGATAATACAGTAATAATGCTGTAAATTGAAAGACAGTAATGATTCTTGAATGAAAATACATGACAGAAAACAATTGATAGAAATTACAATTATATTCCTGTTAATTTAAATAGAGTAATGCTACTGTAAAGACATTTACAGTAATTTACAGTCATCTTGTTGCCAGTAAATTACTGTAAAATTTACAACAACCCGTTTACAGTGCATTTTCTGTCTTTGTGTGTTTGAGTAAGTGAGTGTGTGTATTGAATGTGGATTGGCAGGGGAGGGAAGGGGGGGTTGGGGGGTCTTATATTTTCATTATATGCAGTTATGCAATTATTACAAAGTCCTGTATGAAAAGTGTTACACAAATAAAGTGTGACTGATTGATTGAAAAGCATAATGTCCTTTTTTAGGCACATCATGACTCGTTTCATATGTAAAATTATCTTGCATTTGCTCTAAACCAAAGAACAAGTGTTTTCAGAATCAAACCTTCAGCCGCTCTCTGCTGTGAAATAAAGAGCGTGAAGCAGAAATGACAGCCTCTCCCTCTCTCATCCAAACACGCTCAGCAGTCGTCCTGGCAGATGTGATTCCTGCTCTACACGACTGCTGACACTGATAAACCCCAAAGCTCATTGGTTGGCTCTGCCGTCGCCTCCCCTCGTAATCCAGGGCGGCGTGCAGGCCCACAGCGGAGCAGGGGCCATCTGTTCGTCCTCACAGAGCCACTATCAGGCCTGTGCATCTGCATGAGACATCACACACACACAAACACACACTAACACACACACACTAACATCCAGCTCTGACAGCATGCTTGTATTATTTGTCTCTTTTTATTCTCCACACTACACACTGCACTGTCATGCACACTCACCAAATAAAGATTAGTCAGGCGGGCAACACTCCACTGAAGTGTTTCTCAAAGTGTGGGTTGTGGCCCCCTGATGGACCCCAAAGGAACTGCAGGTGGGCCCTCGAGGTCATTCACAAACAAATGAATAAACTATGGAGCTAAAGCCAGAACAACAGTGTTGTAATTTAAAAAATAAAAAAAGTTTAAAGGTGCTATGAGGAGAATCTATTACCGGCGACATTAAGACTCTGCTACCCATGAGCACGCGCGGCGACTGTCATAATGCTGCGTTCCAGTAACCTCGGAACTGGGAGTGACATCATCTCCGACTTATTGGTGTTCCAGTTGAAGTTGGAGAAAAACATGCCGATCTACCAGGCTATTGTTAGCTGTTGTTAGCACGCTCTGCGTTGTTGTATGAAGAATGTGATTATCACTATGGCAGCATTTTTGTAAATATAAGTCTAACAATACTATGTATACAGCTGATCTAGAGCGACACACCCCAGTCAGAAGTGCAAATAAAGGGGGGTGCTGGTTTGGCGGAGTGGTGAGCAACCAGGCACCCCATGTACATGCTTCTGCCGGTCCAGGTTCAAATCTCGCCTGTGACCAGTTTGCAGAGTGTCTTCCCCTACTCTCTAACCCCCTTTCACAAGCCTATCCACTGTCTCTCTCCTACAAATAAAGGCACAAAATGCCCAAAAACATACATTAAAAAAAAAAAAAAAAAGAAGTGCAAATAAATGGATTATTACAGGAGCTAAATAACTGTTCACACTGGGGGCATCCATCTTCCATTGTCAACTCTGGGGTGGCAAGGTTTCACCGAGTTCCCAGTAGGAAATTCTGACTTCGGGGGACGTTCCAGTTGCAGTTTCCTACTCAGAACCCAGAAATTCCTACTTCTGACTACAACTGGAACGCACCGCAAGACATGACCCAAGCCAAAGCGTGCATTTGTTGTGATGCTAATGAATGCAGCTCGGACCTTCCTCAGAACTCTGCATTGCTTTACAACTTCTTTTTTCAACAACTTACAGGATGCAAAGCGACGAGGTAATGTATCTCTTTCTAGTTACTTAGCGGTAGTTTTTGATGTGTGACAACAAGCAATTCTGAAATGTGCTGATCTTGGAGGACTCTGAACAGAGAGAACAGTATCTATCCCTTTCCTGTACCTAAGTTTAGCTTGCTGCAGTCAAAGGAGAAGTACACACTGCTTTTTGGCATAGCCTGTCTCCACTTAGTGTTTCTGAGGGAAGAGATGAAAAACAAGGCCGGAGAGGATGTTAATGAGTAAAGGTGCGTACACACCGGATGCTACTTGTACTACCTTGGCGATCACTCTCCATGCAAAGTCAATGTACAGTCGCGATGGGCGCGATGCGATTACAGAGTACAAGATGATCACTTCACTCGTCGCGTGATATCAGAGTTGAAAAACAGTTGATCTTTTCAGGCAATGTCGTGTGTGGCTGTGCGGCAACAGCCAATCAGCGGTGTGTGCATGTGTGACGGTACCCGTGACAGACAGTTTTTCATCCGGACTACAGAGGAACAATTGATGTATGTGTGGAAACATTAGTTAGTGAGGACATGTGCACGGCCCAGGACAGGAGGACTCTGCAAAGCGTGATTAAAACTGCCCAAAATATCATCAGTACCAATCTGCTGAGCATCGATGATATCTGCTCTCCTCCATATCCCCTGGTTTTGTTTTAATGGCTAATAAACTTTCTTGTAAGCTTTCTCATCCTCACTGAAAAACATCCCAGCGTTACAACCTTCAAATTCTCCATGCACATGCACAATTATCATATTCTTCCATAGGGTGAGAAAACAACATATTTGTCACTTCAAAGAGACACATGGATACAAAAATCCAATATCGCAATCAGAAAAGGATCAATTTTTACCCTCTTAGACAATAATCAAGCACAACAACAAAACAGAGAGTTTAGCACAGGTTACTTGTAGACTCCGTCTTTGGGGACCGTCAGATCCTGGAGCAGCGGCGTCCTCATATGACACAAATTGAAGGTAAGTGGGTCGAGTTTCTCTCCGCTGGATTCAGACTGATGCTATCTGTGGCTGTAACAGAGTGAGGAGAGCAAGACAACACAGCATTCTGACGGTGAATAAATAACCAGGATGAACCACGGCGTTAAACTGACAAGCCAGATGGACAGCTCCATATATCTGCCACAGAAATATTTCACTAGTCCATCTGGGTAGGGGCCCTTTAAATTTGTTTCAGGGGTAGAACGTTAAAAAAAAAACACAAGCTTGTGATTGAACAATCATCTGGCTCATCACATTCATCACAGACCAATCCACATAAAGCAGGGTTGCCTCCTACAATGTAGCATACATAGCGGCTAACTTAGCCGCTAACAGCTAACAACAGTTAATGACTGTTAGCCATTAACTTAGCTGCTAACAGCTAACAACATTTAATGACTGTTAGTCGTTAGCCAGCTAACTGCCTTTTACACAGCTCCCGCCTCTCTTCCCTGATTGGGCAGTTAAGAATTCAGCCGAGTGAATTCGTTGGACAACGGAGGCTGGTAAGACGGACCTGCAGGATTTCAGAATCAGGCAGGTCTGTCTGCTCTGCAACGCTACCATGGCGTCCTCTCTCAGGTAAAGAAAGTTTACGTCTGCACAACTTTTGAACTCAGAGGCTGCCCAAGGTTCATCACTGGAGAAAACCTGCAGATTCATTTAACTGAAAATCACTGTTTATGCTGAGAGTGCATGCATCTTTAAAGAGTTCTGCAGGATTCTCGTGAACTCAAACTAAAGTTCTTCAGAGTACAGATGACCCTGCAGCTTATCTGTCCTAAAACAATCACAAACCCATTCCCCAGATGAGTGCACCATGTCCAGAGGTCCTGTTTCATCCCGGTTTGAAAGTTTTTTCCTCAGAGGATTAACTTTCCCCAGATTAACACGGTATATTCTTTGTAAATCCACGGTCAGTTCAGAGGCTCTAATCCCTCTGTTGACCTAACAGACCTTTAATGGGAAACATCTGCAGTGAGTGACGACTTTTACATACAGCAACACAGCCCATAATGATCAGACTGAACCATTCTCTGAATGTCCTCATTCTTAATGCTTTATGTCTCCTTTTTCTGCTGTTTCTCATCAAACTTTGGAGCAGCATCTTTCCATCAGTTAAGGCACTCTTGAAAACTTAGTGAGAAAAATGTTATGAGGGGAGAATGATGCAGAGATGATGCACAGGCGGCTTTTTCATGAAATACTGATCACATTCTGATCGTAGGTCAACACTGGAAGTGCATTGTTGATGGATTGAGCACAAGAGTTCAGTTCCATAACTGAATGCCTGACATGGTGTCAATACATTGTACAAACAACTCTAATGGTTCAATCAGAATCTGGACTCTTTGTGACACGATGCCATTTATATGGTACCCAAAATGTCCCTCACATGGCATCACCGATCAAGGATCTCCACCCTACACCATGGAGGTCTGAAGGTTATTTGCAGGGTAGGGATGCAAAATGTCAGGAATTTTGGAAGTTTGAAACTTTCCAAGGGAATCAGTGAGAATAACCTGAACTTTACAAAACTGAAAGTTCTTCCTGAGCAAGGATTTTATTTACAAATCCAGCCACTTCAACTTCTCCTCCAAGCCTGCTGCCTGCCAACTTCCAGCAGTCACCAGAAGATGAATGTCCTGCATATGTCTCTGGTGCTGTGCTTGAATTTCACTTAAAATGCTCATTTATGCATTTGTAGGGAGCTTCCTTGTGATTATTAATCAATCAATCTTTATTTGTATAGCGCCAATTTGTGTTATCTCAAGATACTTTACGAAAGAGCATAAAGCTCTTCATTTTATGGATACACATATATGCATAGATACATATATACATGTATAAAATCCACATATACATATACACAAATATATCCATCCAACAGCCAACATGAATCTATATAGCCAATCATGAATCCCTCCATCATGGCGGCAAGAAAAAACCTTCTGTTAAGCAGCAGGAAATCTTGAATCTTGATCCCAGTCTCATGATGAACAGCAAATCCACACGATGCTGCGTTGGTGTGAGAGCGAAGGAAGGGAGGTAAGAGGAGACAAGTGGACTAAAGTAAGAACTAAAGTTAGGGACAGGTTCATGAACCATCGACCTGTCGTCTGATTTATTAGAGGTTAGCCTCTTGAGATGCTACATCTGGTTTTCAAGAGGGTCCTCATGTCTGAATGGTTGTGGTGATCATTTTATAGAAGTATAATCAATGATATTCTTACTGAAAATAAGAATTTATGGTAGTGACAAACTCATGGGTGTCCAAACCACAAGTACAACTGTACATCCCTATCATATTTGTCTCCGCTAAGTATAAAGAGGGACCTCATGTCTATGTGGTGCTAAAGACAGTTACTATAGATGTATCATCCACTGTCAATGTTCCCTCTGAAGATAAAACAGCCTCAGCCTTTCCCTTGGTTTTTCAAGTAGCTGACAAATCAACAGACACCACAGCCTGCCATAGATCAGCCAAGATGCTATTAGGGAAAGAAGAGGCTACATCTGTTCAGCTGGGAAAATACATTTTAGCACAATCTTGATTAAAACAGCCAGATTTCATGCAGGCCTACTTAAGAGTATCTGTGTTATTCATCAATCACATGCACACAGCACACTGCTTACTGCAGGGGTATTAGGCCACGCCCCCCGCGTGCACTGATCATTCCTCCATCACGTGCACAGATGATTTCTTGAACCCTGAACTACCGAAGTCATACATTTTCTTTTCTTTGGAACAATATCTTCATTTAGTTTTTTACCCACATTCAAGGCAAGTATCAATATCAAACAATCAAAGAAATAGCAATATAGCCAGCAAAGAAAATAACACATCACTTGACATCATCATGAATAGTATGATGTCAAAAACAGACAAAGACCCAAACATAATAAACCCTCACCCCCATGAAGTCATACATTTGACTCTAGGGACATAAAGTGAAGTTGAAAGTATGTCCAATAAAATAATTAAGGTTTAGTAAAGTTCTACTTGTAAATAAATGTATTTAAATTAGTTGTCTTTAGCTGTATTATTTTGTAAGGATGTTTGCCCATGAATGGTAGATGGTAGACTTTATATAGCACTTTTTATAGCTTTTATGTCTACTATAAAGATCTTTAACTCATATTAATGTGAACATTTCTGCAATAGAGGCAAGAGCATTTATGTAAAAAGAAGGCAGTAAATTTATTTTATTTTATCTTTTGGTCTTTCTTTGAATCTATCTCCCACTACGTTTGACCCTATAATGTAGTGGAGCTTTATTTCAGCAGAATTTCAGGAGCAGGACCACACCTCAACCATGCCTCTTCCTGTGTTCCTATAAATTCTAACGGATAATTTCCTTATTTTGTTTCACACACTGAATGCACCCCTCCCTCCCCTTCCTTAAAACTTCTTCCTTCCTTCTTTCCTCAGGGTCTTATAGAGGGGGTTCGTTGTGCCCGGGAGCTACGTCACATTCCCCATGAAGTTTCCCAAAACCATTATCCACTTCACGTACCTACTATGTTGCTTGTTATCCACTGTAAGCAATAAATAATTGTCAAATTCATCCTGTTCCTAACTCATGAATATCTTTTATGCTTATTTGGAACTGTTTTTTTTGTATTGTTATTCACAGCTTGTTATTGGTTTGTCTTGTCTTATGTATGTTTGTTTTAATAAATTAGAAAAAGAGCTTTACACCCAAGGTCACATCTACCCAATCACTCACAGTTTTGGGGAAGGAGCCTTGCTCAAGGGCACTTCAGGAGTACCCAGGAAGTCTGTTGCCACTTCTTTTGGCTCATTCTTGAACTGGCCAGCCCCTGTTCCCCAAACCCAGGTCTTTCTGTACTGAGCTTCTCCCACCTCAGTATTACCCTTAAAGTGTTCTACCCATGGACACATCGGCATGCAACAGTCAGAGCTGAGATTGACTCTGCAACCATCAGCGTCAGAGTGCACTATCAGACTGTGCCACTAATACCCTTTTGACAAGACAAAAGTTCGTTTTTATGTTTGGAAATGATACAGTTCTCTCAAATTAACCCCACCTTCCAGTTGATTCCCTTCATTCTCATGTGACAATTCCAACTTGGGAAATTTCCCAAATTCCTCAGCTTAACTTCCCTTGAAGAGTTTTTCCAAAGTTTGCAGAAATTTTCTGCCCCTTTTCAAAATGTACTTTCACATAAAATTAAAATGAATCATGGAACATAATTACCTTAAAGAGTAGAAAAATTATCCAACCACAATCTCCCTATGATACAGATTCATTCAGTTAAATAAAATTGTTGACCTCTATATTCTGCTGTGTGATTTGTATGTTATCCTTCTTATAGAAATGCTGCATACAGGCTATAAAAGAAAATCTCTGGTTAAAACAAATTCATGATTATTAGATCCTAAATAATCAACCATGACTCAGTTTTCTTTGTTTCTCAATCTAACCACATTTTTACAGGCCTTAAATCCACATCAAGTCAAAAACACTCATGCAGAAGAAAGAACAAACTGGACTCCCAAAGCTTCACATTTCAAATGAAAATAACTTTATTACATAATTCCTGTTCTGCTCCGTCACCCTCACCTCTTGTTTCACACGCTGACACGTCCTGACAATCCTAGTCCATCCTCAGTAATCATAACAGAGAGCCCTTTCAAAGTGGAGATTACAAATCTGGTTGGCACCCAAGTAATTGCACACACCGACACGCAGTTTGTCCTCAGAGAGTCTTTGCATGTCATCGCCCAGAGTGGACCAGCACTGATACTAACCCTGGTATCACTGCTGTTTGTGTTTCTCAGAGGTTTATGGTCCCAAATACCTTCAGATGTGGAGACAATACGAGTTTACAGAGAGACAGACCCTCATGTCCATGTCAGGGGTTAATACTGATGGGAAACAGGGCAAAATCCACAAGAAAAGTGCAAAACAGACTTCAGAAGTGAGCTGACCCATTATCACAACAAAATAAAAAATCTATGATGGTTTAACTGATGATCAAAACACAAATATTTGACTGTTTAATGCCGAGGTAAGAGTTCGCAGTCCTTTGTCTGTTGTGTGACTTAACATGACAAATTCAGTGTTACCTATTCAATCATTATGAAGATAAGGGATGAAGTTACACAACACTTGGGGGGCGCACTGGAAAATAAACCAATTATGAGTTATAACGTTATTAGAGGACACAGATCTCCTGCTGTTGACCAACATTTTCCACAACAAAGCATTTTGCACAGCAAATCATCCCTGGTGTCGCCAGTCAGTCAGATTGCAGTGCATATCAGCAGCTCTGCTCCGCACTGGTTCGCTGGAAATACGTAGTAACTATATTTTCAGCAGGAGACATTTTAACCCTGCATCACTGCTGTCAAGCAGATCAACCCAAACAAGAAAACAAGTGCTTAAAATTTGCAGGTATTTATTAAATGCAGCTCTGTGTTGAAACCATATTAACAGGATCAACAAAACAACATCAGGCCAACAACAAAAGCTGCTGTTTAACATGTTGATGAGGCTTCCTGCTATCACTTGATCTCACAATTACCTTATGAAGTTTTCATTTGATCTCGTATGCAACATGTTTTCAGTTTTCCTCACTTTAAACTGTAAATATTGTTAATGTCAATAGTATGAAATCCTTATTTATAGACTCACTTCTACTTAATTTATTTTTCCTTCATGAGGAAATTGATATTGCTTAAAGATTCCACATGTTGCAACCTGCCTACTTAACTTTCCATTTTATTTTATTTCATGCTCTTGTCTATTTTAATGTCTTTATTAGATATTTACTACTGCTGTAGTGTTTATAAAAGCAAGTGAAACAATCAAATTTCCCCTTAGGGATGAATAAAGTATTTCTGATTTTGATTAATAGCATCCATCCAGGATTACACATCCATCCAAAATCATGATGAACAATTTGTGATGTTGATGCTCATAGCAGCTCCTTCCTATGATGCGATTTCTCTCCAACATTCCTCCCTTTGTTTCCCCTTGTCTGCCACGCAACTCCCTCAACAACTCATCTTATGTCAGGGATGATGTTTCCACCACTAACTATTTCATTTTCTTTGCTGTTTGGTTTGTTTACAGCTGGGAGAATTGAAGGACAGGTGATCTGGGGGGTTATGGGTTGTCCTAAATGTGGATTGATTGTCTTTGCCCTTAAGAGAAATAAAGGACTGATTCTGCAGTGTGCTTTGTTTTCCTGAAACATCGGATCTGGACATTATTGTGCTTAAGACAGGAAGTCTGACCTCGGCATTAATCATCTTCATATTGGAACAAACAAAACAGTATTGACAACCATGCAGATATCTCAGCATTTAGTGACACAATCTGATGAATGAGCTCACCGTGGATATGAACTTGTATAGAACATGTTTTTTCTCTTGTAAATCATAAAAATTCACTGTGAGAAGAAGATGTCTGTGTGATTGTTGAAACTACCTCAGCAAATGGAGCATGGATTAAATCAATACAAAGAAACTCATTAGATGTACTTCAGAAGCTACTGAATGGACAATATTGGACTTTGGCTCAGAATCGATAAACCTCATTGGAAAAGAACTTTAAAACAGAAAAGAAATCTGCTTAGGAACTTAGCTTAACTGAAGATAATTAGAAAAAAGCTACATCATTTCCCAAATGTTTGCACCAAATTAAAGTCCTTCACATGGCTTATTGGAAATTGCTTGGGAGAACAGAGTTCCTCATGCTGGCAGGAATACAGCCGGATAAAAGGGTCTAAAATAATGCTGCAGACATATGAGAGTTTCCTGATAAAGAATGGAGAATCTAAAACAGAGAATTCCCAAAATAAGCAGATGACATGATGTAAGAGTAAAAACAATGTGACAAATGAGAAAGACATTTGACTTTAACTGGAAGATCATGAAGACAACATAAAGTGGCTTAAAGTCATCTTAAGGCACTTCTGGCTCCGGCTCTTGGCCACCATGGCAGTAACTTTGCTACTTAGTGCCGTACAGATGTGACATTTCTTAACTTATTGAAAAAATGTCAGCTACATTGTGCTTTACCGTAGATGTGATTGTGATGCATCAGGTCATGATGAGCAGTTTGGACGCTGGGTCTCACTTTAGTTTGCCAACATTTGATCAGATTTGATTTTGATTGGATGATGGTAATAGACAAGAATTCATTTTAATGCACATGGCTTTACTGAGAGATGGACTTAGTGTACTTTTCAGTCCTTTTGTTATTTTAATGTCTTCATTCGTAGGTTCAGACTAGCCCTGTAGACACATTTAAAGGTTTAAGTGAAAGATCTGGCAGTTCAATTCAGCTCTTGGCAGAGAAGAAGTGTAATAAATGAAGTCTGTATTCCCTTATGTGTGGTCCTATGAGCCCTTAATGGATATAAAACGACTGTGGCCGTTTACGAATTTGCGTACTATACTAGCAGTGCATACTGATTCAACCAAAATGTAGTCTGCAGTATGCAGTATGCGAACAAAAGCGAAGTTGCAGTATGCAAAAAATACCCAGATGACGTACTGATTCGGGAAAAAATTCACAGTATGCATCGGACCGGTCTGCTTTGCCTACTGTTACCCACAATGCAAAGCGGCTGAAGCAAAGCTTCAACAACCGGCAGCACACGAAAATAAATATACGAGTCTTTACCTTTTCAACACGTAGTAGTGTGTAATAAGTTGTAAAGAGGTCAGTTGTTGATGTTTTCCGTTAACGGTTCGTAACGGCCGGACGGTGGTGCTATGTACGTCCTATACTTGCGGCATTATTATCGTAAACCACTGACAAGTCTGACATTTTACTGTTATGTTCTGTATTTTTCCTCTGTATTTCCACCACCCTAAATGTCATGCTTCTCCTCATTCTTAATACTGTATTGTGCATGTGATGTCTATTCTTGAACTGTTTTTTTCTTTTAAGTGGCCCTAATATGCCGTCGTACGCCATCACATAAAACTATATAAAATAATTCCTCTCCGAAATTATACGTATTCTCCACCACCAACTGTTTCATATAAAATGCTGCTTTTGGCAATTTCTTTGCAGATTAATAGCTGATTGTCAACATGTACTCATGGTTTGTTTGTTTTGTACAATTAAAATTAAGTTTGGGAAATAAATCAGCTGTAGCCTACTTCTGCTTTGCTCGAACTGGAAACCAGCGTAGCATACTACAAAACAAACCTAACAGAACAATCATACTACATACTACATTTAAGTGTAGTAGGCAGTATGCAGTGCCTACTACATACTACTTTCATATGCAGTGTGTTGTAGGCGAATTCGAAAACGGCTTGTGTTTCAAACAGTCCAACATTTACCATGAACCTCATGTGAGGATCTTCACGATGAACAACCCAAACATGGCTGCTTAATGTCTCTTAAATGGTCAAAACAGTCTATGATAGTCAAGACAACTGTGATCTGTGCTTCTGTTTCTCCTTGATTTTCTAACATGATACTGTTGTTAAAAAAAACAAAACAACACCAGCTCCAAACACAACTATACCTTTACAGTTGGTGTGAGGAAAAGGCCTGGTCCACATTAGTCCAAACTTCATCTAGCAACTTTCAGCTGCAATGACCAACTGGACAAGTCAACATGTCCAAGCAGAGTCTGGTTTGTTGTCCTCAGTGAAAGAGGCTTTCAGATAGGATGCAGTGTATGCTGCTCAGAGCTATAAAATCTTATTATCATCTATGACTTGAGCAAAGCATAGTGTTTCTGATCTGTGCCACAGTAAAACGGGACAGGGTTGTTTGCTTTTCAAGGATGTTTATAACAATTTAATTTGGACACAGTGCTCTGTGGTGTCTCCAAAACCTGTTTCAAGATCCAGAACTTGCAACAAGTCAAGTTCAAACTTGCAAGTGTTTGCTAGCAGAGATGTGAGGTCTCCGTAGAGGCTCATTATGTTGCTATAAGTGTTTAACATGAACAAAGACAGTGATAATGGTTGACTCGATAAAGCTGCAACTTCTATCTAATCCTATTAAAAAGAGAAATTATAAAAAAGCAAAGAGGATCCAACTCATGCAGCTTGAGCCATGAGTTTGAGGCTGGAGACGTTTGTCTGCAATTTCTTAGTATGTGACTTAAGGACTATGTAATAGGGCTGAACAATTAATTGCAAATTAGATTCAATCCCAATATGGCTTGTTGCATTTTTCAAATCGCAGACAGTGCAATATTTTTAACCCAAAATGTGTTGAACATTTTGGCATTTTGATGTAGTTTCTTGCAATTTCATGTCTATTTTAACCTTTTTCAACCCGGTTTTCACAACTTTATGCCTATCTTGCTCCCATTCATCTTTTGTTTTTTTGGTCACTGTCAGACCATGTTTGGAATTTTTCCATGGTTTTTGAAATTTAATCCCAATTTTGCCGCTATGATCAATTTTCCTTAGTCACTTTTGAATTTTTTTGCCTTTTTTTTGCAATTTCATACCTATTTTGCACCTATTAACTTTTTTCTGCTTTCGTACCATTTTTTTACCCAGTTTTTACAATTTCATACCTATTTTGCTTCTGTTCTTCACTTCTCCACTTTTTCTCAAATCTTTTATCCTTAGATTGATTTAATGTCATATTGGTCATACTATGAAACGATCTACTGCTTATGTTTGTTTAAGAATACATAAGATGAGGAACATTAAAACAATTGCAGAGTAAATCACAATATTGGGGAAAAATATCGCAATTAGATTATTTTTCTCAAATCGTTCAGCCCTACTTTGTAGACAGATGTGTATTTAAAAGAGGAATCGGCTGCACTTCTTGGCGACAGGTGAGCCAAAACCGTTCATAAACATGTCCTACAGACTAACTATGTCATATCCCGTGATGCATATTTTGTCTCTAAGCTTCAAGCTGCTGATTGATTATTAAAAACTGTTGTTGTTAAACCAGGTACAAGCAGTTTGACAAACTGGACTGTAAGAAACTCCACCAACAAGCTTGATTTAAACTGCAATGGCTTGAGAGAAAATGGACTTTCCTAATGTTTGCAGAGAGACCATGGACACATTTTTTGCATTAAAACCTTGCTTGATGTGTCACCTTTGACCACAAAGCCCCAACTTGGAAAGGTATTTCCAAAAGCCTGGACTTTCCTGTTGATTTAAAAAGCAGATTTTTGCTTTACTTCAATGATACACCACATCCTATCTGGAAGCCCCTTACTGAGCCTGTTAACCCTGATGGCTTTAGTGACCTTAACTGGCCTCTGATTGGCCCATCTGGCTAAAATATGGTCCACTAAGTAAGTCACCAGTATTAATGTTTACTATAGGTACAGTAAAAAACCCATTTCTAACTGAGAACTATGAGCCAGAACACCACGCATCAGTGTTTGACCTCACTAATGCTCTTATGTCTGCAGTGGAGAAAATCCCTACAGTCAGATTCCAATAGAATAATCTCCTTTGTCAGATATAGTATCATCATCTATAAATGGGTGCATGGGTGCCCAACGTCCCAGATAACCTTCTATCAGGGCAGAAACTACATGCTTATAGGTCAGGTACATTTTATATAGACACGCAGACTCAACCTGATGGCCAGTTGTTCCCTAAAACTCTGTCACAGCTTGTTCATGAATTTCTGCCTCAGCTAAAAGAATGATTAGCTCCTCACAAGTAGGTGATGAAAACACCAATATGATCTTTGCCTTTTCTTCAGCAGAATAATCTCTTTAATAAACACATTTAGAGGCTTCTGTTTCCTACAAGAATGATGATAAGTTATATATTAAAATAAAGCAATTCCCTCTGCAGAATCTTTTAACTGTTGTTATGCTAATTTGTGCTTGGACACCTTGTAGGTACGGTTCAGTGGGGATGTTGAGTATCTGCTACCGTTGGCTCAACTGAAATGTTATTGCTCTAGTAGAAAGCAAAGTCACGTGACCCCAGGATAGAAATGAATGAATCTACAATAAAGTCTGAATTGATAAGAAATCTTTAAGTGCAAAAGCAATTGCAACAGAGTGGTGCAGGAATGAGTTCTAAAGCATTGAAGAGTTAGCATTTTAGATCTTCAGATCCCACATGCTAGCGTCCATGGGAATTTATAATAACTGTCCAGATAAATGCCTGAAACAAGGTCTGTGATGAACACATAGTTAGGAGATTTGAATGGTTAATTATGCAACACAGAAAGTATCTGACAATTTTAAATTGTTATTGTGTTTTTCAAAGAAGAAATGCTAAAGAAAAGCTAAAAAGGACTACAAAAAATGATCGAGCCAATGTAATATTTATCTTTATGTTTCTGTTATTGCTGGTGTATGTTTGTTTGTTTGTAAGCAAGATTACAGAAAAACTAATGGCTGGATTATGCTGAAATTTTCAGGATGTTGGTAATGGCCCACCTTAAAAATGCTAATTTTGGTGGTGATGCAGATAACCATTAACAAACGATCATTTTTGCTCAATAGTTGTCGAACTAATAATGTCAACATGATTCTGAGTGCTAAGTGTGTGTTTTCAGGGTCATGAATCATATTATGATGGTAACTTAATCATGTAACTATTGCTATTGGATGTAACAGCAATATGTTAGCTACTTTGGCTGAGGTTTGACCTCTCCTATTGCTTTCTAGTTTTGATTGTTTCCTCATAAAACATAACCTCAGCTATTGGGTTAGGAGAGGTGTAGTGTGACGTTGTGAACTGAAAGTTTGACAGTCTCTTCAAAGTTGAACTGTCATGTGGTAGCTCCACAGTAGCTTGACAATAGCTTATACTCCCACCAATCAAGTTTAAGCTTAAATAATGAAAGTTATGAAAGATCATCATCACTAACAAAACATGAAAGTTTTATGAACTTATGTTCACCAAAAACTTGCTGACAAAGACCAAAGAATATGGTTAAAAACTGTCAGACGCTTTGGATCTTATGGAGGATTGGCTACAAAGTTGTTCGCCTGGATCACCACAGTTACGTCTCCTCTGAAATAAAACAGCTGTATCTAACTTAAGCAAGTACACTTTAGAGTACTGATGACTGGTTTGACAGCATGAGCTCAGTTAATCCTGCGGCTCTGGAAGGAGCCACAAACTGAAAATGTGGAAAGAAGACATGATCGCATGTGAAAAGATGCTCGGAAAACTAAAAAAGAAAAATGATTTACCCAAAGAGTAAGGGGATGATTTTGTGCATCATAGTTTGGAAGTAAGAAGCTGATCTTGCCAAGAAATGGACGGACTGTATAAGTGCATTAGTGTAATGGTACTGATGCTTCTGAGTTACAGTACACTGAGTGTACTGTAGTCTTATCAATGTGTATGACGTGTTTTTTATTATTCTTTTGTATTTGTATACAATAAAAGCAAACAAAATTTAAATTACAAAAAAAGAACACAGTTAAAAATCCCACAGGCTTTTAGTCGAGGGCTTTTAGGTTAACCTGCTAAAATGCATCATTCCTTCACCACTCTTTATTTAGGGGATATCAATCAACCAGGGCATCCAAGTCACGCCACAGACTCCCAAATATTAGCTGCAGCATACTAACAATAACCGAGTACATTGTCTGGTTATGAATTTGTAAAAATGGAGCATTCAATTCACTATAAGAAGACTGGTGAAAGAAAACGTGCAAAATGCCTAAAAATACACAAAAATGTTTAAATTGAATATGGATATTTAAAAACTCAAAAGAAAAGTTAAATCCTGGGAATGTGATTGGCAGCTAAGATGCTGGTAAACAAGGCACTTGGACAGCAGCTGTACCAGCGGACCCTGTCAGTAAAGGTTGGGCTGACTTTAACCAAAGATAACCAGTTAACTAGATAAAAAAACAGGTTTTTGTGGCCTGAAGTTGTGAAACCTAACAGGCACCTACTTCTGGATGCAGGTCTATCTGTTGTTCAAATGTCCTGATAGTCAATATTGGTCATGAGTATCGGATATGGTGTCGGACAAATGCTCAGTCTATCCTGTGACGTGTGCTGCAGTGGAAGACAACCAAACAAGGAAGCAATGAAAAGTCCTGCATGTTTGTTTTTTCACTTTTATCTCACGACCTTCTTCAAAGTGTGAGACTGACTTATAACTGTTTGCTTGTGTCCAGCAGTGTTGGTCCAACATTTTCTTTATAAATCTATGATTGTCTAATCAAACAAAACATTTCAAAACTCTAAATACCCTGTAGTTTTACCCTGTTTAACGTTGTAGTTTGCTTAATAAGGTGTACATGTTTGAAGGTCTGGCTCTATAGAACAACACCTACGATAAATGACTGAGGCTTCACCTCCTGCACACAGGACACATTTCTGCTATTTGGTACCAGCTTCACTCATCTCACTTTCTTCAGAAATTATTTGATAAATGTACACGTTACGATTTACAATGTTAAGGGACATAATGGCAAATCACTGCCTAATCAGTGTCTGAGATGTTTGTTTTTTGGTTGGATGACTGCATTCACTCCCAAAAAGAGAGCAGAGCAGTGAGCTATTCCCAACTTCAGGGCTGTATATCTTCTTTGAGCTAATCAGACTGTGCCTGAGTCACTATGGCAAAAGCAGGCACAGTCTGATTGAATAAAATGTTTAAATGAGTTGGGATTACAGGTAAGAATGCAGCTGTGTTTGCAAATGATTCTTTTTGTGGTTGTGACATGACTGTATGCATGTAAAGGTGCTGTTAGATTTATGTTGGCCTTTCATAGTCCCATTAGTATTGTTTTTCCTTCATTAATGGAAAATGTAAGTGTTATAATTTTGCTTATTTTATTTCTTTTAAACTCTTTTCTTCTTTTAATACCTATATCAGATATCCCCACTGTTAAACTGTGTATTAGAGCAGCTGAATATACAGAATTTCCCCTTGGGGATTAATGAAGCATTTTTCAATCTGATTCAAACTGGTTTTCAAATAGGACTGAATTTCATGGACGTTCTGTCTGAATTTCACTGGTACAGTATAGGGCTGCCACGATTAGTCGACTAGTCATGACAACGTCGACAATCAAAATCGACGACTATGAATTTAATGGTTGACGTCGTTGTTTGTTTTTATTTTAAGCGTTGTATTCTCTCAAAACTGCCGCTGCAGCTTCTGCTGTTTTGTCTGCCTTACTGTCCTTGACACATGCGCAGTCATGGTAATCTGGGTCAGCTGTGATGTTACCCGAGTTATACCCAAACAGTATCATGGCTAACCGGCAACAGTGCTCGAAAGTTTGGGAGCATTTTACCAAAACAAAAGAGAAGAATGTACAAGGCAGAACTTGCCTACCATGGCAGTATGATGGCAGTGCATTAGCATCTGAAAAGTAAGCGCATCGTGCCTGATTCAATTGTTGGCAATGAGGAGCAGTCATCTTGATAAGCTAATTGGCTAGTTAGCTGCTTAACATTGTCAACAACAGTGAACGTTAACATGAACAATGACGATTTCATTAGCCTTAGAAAACATGTTCTTGCAAAGTTCATTAAAAGTTGAATGAACTACCATCTTAATTGCCTTTAATTTAGTTAGCACAGACCTTAAACACTTCAAGCTGGAAGCTAGTGATGGTTATGCAAGAGCAGCTGCACACTGGTGCGGTATGCTGCAATTCATGCATGATGTGATTAGTTGACTAATCACAAATAATTGTCATTGACTAGTTGACTAATAAGCATGTCTTCTGTGGCAGCTCTTGTACAGAGTAAGCACATGTTTCGTAGACCATGGTGTGAGCTGACAGTGCACCATGTCTAGGATACTAATGACATAAAATTGCAGTGTACACCAGCTTTAGGGATGTACAGGGTACCTAGCACCTTTTTTTGCATCTCCTCTGGCAAGGTTCAAAACCTGCTCAGCTTTGGACCAGAATGTCAGGAGTCATTGATCCAAGCTTCTAAATGGCTTCCCAAATGTTCCTGTACTGATACTAGTCCTTAATCTCTATGGCAGTCGCTCTCATGAATAAAACTTGTCTCCTTACTTTGACAAAAAGCTACAGACAGAGTCCTTCCTGCTGTTGTGTTGGACATGGACACATTATGACGACCCCACATTTGTTTAGGAGGCACAATCAAAGTAAGGACAGTGATGGAAAAGAAAGTGTCTGGTTCAAAAACAGAGGAGAGTCAAGCTGAGTGGAGCTGGTACCACGTATGGAAATGCACCGACTAATCATGGCAAAGTGATCTCCTTCAGTCTAAGTATTTGGAGCCAAGTTCCTCTAATTATCTACATCTGAGTATATTTATGAATCTCAGTGCTGATCAGAGTAACTGTATTCATTTTAGAAAAGGTGTAATTGCTACTGGTCTGCAGCCTCTTGTTGATATTGAGTATTGTGCCAAGGCAAGAACTTGCGGTTTTACATTTATCGGCATCTGTAACCCTGTCCTAGTTTATGTGATGGCTCTATTTTTGTGTTTGTATATATTTCCAGGCCTGTAAATATCTAATCTATTACATACTCTAAATTTTAACTCAGTACCAATCACTGTTTGTTAGTGTTCCATGTATTTAAATGTTTGTACCATCATCTACTTTAGATTTACAATTCTCAGACTTGATGAAGGTCACTGAATACGTTTTCAGAGTGGCGGATGCTACGGCTCCTCAGATCCTTGCAGAGATCCATTCCAGACACCAGCGTCTCCATCATTAGTGGTATACATAGAAATAGAAATTGCTACATTCAGTAAAACCAAAACCTCTTCACAGTGATGCTAGCCCATCAGAAATCTCCCAAACTAGTCTCCAAGTCTCTGATGGCTCCAGTGTGACTGTTAACATGTTGAGACCTTCAGCAGCTCTGAGCTTCCAGATGGACACAAACAGGAACTCAGAGTGAGAGTTTTGTCTGCGACACCTGCCCAACAATATAATCCAGATTTTATATTTCCAGAATCAGTCGTTCCCTTCTTCCTCGTCTCCTTTGCCACCTTTGCTGAGACGTTGGAAGCAGTGGACCGTGGAAGCCAGGAAGAAGCTGGCCATGATGGCTGCTACTGAGACGGAGATGCCGGAGAAGATGACGATGAGGTAGTCGGTGAGGGTGAGGGTACCGCGGCACTCCCGGAAACTTTCCTCGGAGAGTAAGCTGAGGGGAACCTGACGCCCATCCAGAGGCAGGGAGCACTCGATCCCCTCCATACCTGCAGAGAAACGAAACAGACGGTGAAGAATAACACTCAAAACTTTAACCTGTTTAGCCACAAAGTATCCGATTTCAGGAATGATTCATGCTCTCCAACAGAATAGTAAGAAAAAATGAACTATTCATGTAGAAATAGTCAATTAAACAGGAAATTTACAGCTACACAACCATATCAGCCATCTTTACGTGCGCCAAACACAACGTCAACACCAAGCAAATGAAATATCAAATATCCAAATCTGTTTCACTTTGATTCAAACTTCAGTTGCTTTGTATGAATTTCATTGAATGGGACAGGTAGAAAGTTTGGGTTGATTTTTTCCAAAAAGAAACCAAAAAATATTTATCTATTGTATTTTTTGTAATTTTTGTTGCCAAGGATAAGCAGTAGAAGATAAAAGCTGTTGTAATTGGGTGTAATGAACAGCAAAAGTGACATAAAAGTGAAATATAAAGTTTGGTATATCAGAAATGTCAAATGGGACTAATGGAGCCAAACTGAGCCAAGATTGGGCCTGACCACTCTGTAGTCAAACCTCTCTAACTTTGCTCTGCATCACTTTATCAGACTCAAACTTGGCAGAAGTAATGTTCACATATCTAACATTCATTCATAGAGTTCTAAAGCTGCAGCGGCATCATTCCAAAGAGATATTCACAATAAAAACTTTTTTTTTTAAGGGGAGGATGAAACTTTCAAATGATTCTGACTTAATCCAACATGAACATTTACTCTGTCCCAGTAACACATATACTGATAATTCAACTTCTGGACAAATCTCTCAAGTGTTTCTTTTATTATGACACTAAAATAATTCAAATAGACCTTGTGTTTGCAGAGATACACTCTTTTCTTTATGAGTAAATCATTTCCAAGCAGAAGGCTTAAAAAGGGGCTGAACAGGTTAATGTTTGATACTAGATGGCCTGGTGGCCCTCTGGGTAAGGGGTTTTCCACTTTTCTGCTCAGTCAACTGTGTTTTTCATGCAGAAGAGCCCAACTTTATTATCTGTCTATCTTTGAAGTGACTAAGATGTCTTTGTTGACGGGGCTGTAAAGACATTTTTGTTTATGTAGTTCTAACACAGGCAGACAAAATTATAACATTTTATGACACTCAATTTTAACCCTGTAAGGCCCAAGACCGTAAATTATAGCCAGAAAATTCTATTTTTTTGGAGATTAAATTTTTATCTCAGTTTCTGCTAAAACCCTACAAAAATCAAAATGTCCATAAAATTCAACATATAGATTTTTCGTATCTCATTTGATACATTAGGTGTTTTTGGCAACTGATTATCCATTTGAGGACATTTTTATAATTTATCTGATTGTATTCAAATGTTTTTTTTGTAATTTGTTGATCATATTGAGTAGATAGAGGTATTATAAAAGTATGTATCATATATGATACAATTGGCGTCATAGGGCTAATTTTAAGAGGGTAATTCTGATTGATTTAGGAATATATTTTGACAACATAAAGGCAGAACTTGATTCATGCCATTTTTGTGTGGGGGTTTTTTGTATGAGAGGAAAAAAATCAATTAAAATTGTGGATCAAGTTTTGTGGGGAAAATATCAGGACTTTATTTTTGGGCCATATTGTCCAGCCCTACTTCACCATATTCAGCTGTAAAAAAGGCTCACTAATCATGGATCTGTGTTTGATATGTATAAAGTTCTGTGAGATGTAACTTTTGTTTTTACTTCACGGTTATACAACTTATGATGCACCAATCTATGATAATCTCATCTTAAACATTTTGACAGTAAAGCTTTTCCTGATAAAGATGATGTCTTTGACTTGATTCTGTTTTAAAGTTTTGACTGGAGCTGCCGGGGTTAATAAGATAAAATGTCGGAGATGTTTCATGATTTTGTATGTTGGCAGGTGAAAAGAGAGACCTGGCACCTATTAAAAAAAGTCACTGGCTGTGTCCGAAATGGCATATTAACGTACTACTCATACTAAGTGTGACGTCAAAATGAGTATGTAGTGTGTTCACACTGGATAGTATGAAAAGATTGAGTGTGCGAGAAATACCCGGATGTATACTATATCGGAAAAAATGTTAAGTATGCAAGGTGGGCATACTACTCACACTCAACCGCCCCATAATGCATTGCGAGCCCCATAATGCATTGCGAGCCCCATAATGCATTGCGCCATACACAACCGACCGGCATTCAGCTAAAAATCGGCCACTAGCAAACTTCCCATTTTCAAAATAAATGCGTCTTTTATTATCACCTTTTAGTTCTTTAACGCTTTTGTAAATGAGCTCTTGTTTTGGAGCCGACCGGAAGTTTCATCGATAGCATAATAGCGGCATAGCGGAATGTCCGAAATGTCGAAATGAAATTTGTATCCGTGCGTTTTATGGCTCAAATGACCACATTTTGGTATTCTACATGGTGACTTTCTCGCCTAAAATGCTCTCTGAACTTTCAAATGTGGTGAATCAACAGAGTTATTTGATAGCCTGGTGTACTTCTGATTTTTTTCGTCAGAGGTTTGAAATGCATCATGGGAAACTTAGTAGTATACTACAGTGTGAACGGTTGGCATTCTGATCATACTTATAGTATGTAGTATACAGTATATACACAATGGATTTGTAGTATGTAGTATGTTAGTATGCCATTTTGGACACAGCCACTGGCTGTGTTAGAAATGTCGTACTACTCGTACTACTCATACTAACCCTGCCCCCATATTGAGTATGCAGTGCGTTCACACTGTACAGTATGCACATTTTGTGTACGCGAGAAATGCCCAGATGTATACTCAATCTGCTTCGATTTCTGAGTATGGAACGGAGCTTGCTTCACGTACTGCTTCTGCCCCACAATGCATTGCGCACTTCTGACGTGGAAAGACGAAATACAAAATGGAGACAGATCACCATGGATACACAGGTGTTTGTGTTAATTTTTTTCATCCACTGCCGCTCGGTTTGTGTCATGCAGCTGTTGATAATGAAAACACTTCGCAATAACTTGGAAACTTGAAGGGGGCGCTGCTGCTGCCCAGTGTTTACGGTACGTAGACGGAAACACCCACCAAGCAGACGCCTGGTCTCCGAAAACGGCGAGACAAATTAAAACAGTCGCTATTTCAAACAACTGGGCTCATAATCGTGATGTAAATACTTACTTTCTCGCTAGAAAATATATTATTACTGAATGAATTTGTAGTTTTTCTGGAATGCAGTCGTTTTCTGTTGCTTGTGGTCGGACTATTTTAATTTTCCCGGCGCTGCTTCCCGGCCGGCACGAAATGCATTCTGGGGTATTAAAGCTATGGTCTACGATTTGGAAGCTTTGTACATCTTAATAACACCGTTTATAAGGCTGTTATGGTCCTATGGTCCTATCTACACAGTATAAAGACCAAAAAGAACGAAAAAAATCCATTCAGTATATCCGCTGAAAAGCTGCATACTAGCTGACCAATCAAACCTAAGAACCTGAGACTATTAATTGGTCCGTGAGTTGGTCTGTGAGTCCATCCAATCCTCGTCTCCCTCACTACGCAGCGTCATGCGAGGCCGCCTCCCTCTCCCGCGGGGCCCAACGGAGCTCTGCCCGCGGGTTGAGGCCTGTTAGCGGGCTAACGGCTAACAGCTAACGAATAGCCTCAGCTGGCCGTCAGACCTTCAGCATCGGCCGTTTCGCCCCTGGTTGATCAGGTAATGGCTTTGTTTACTACAGTGGGAGATGTCTGCTGAATAACTCTGGCTGGGGAGGACAGGCTGAGAAAGATAAATCCTCCCCCACACTCGGCTCCGCTCTGGCGGCGCCAGACCTGCATTGCCGCCGGTCCAATTGAAATGGCTACTGCTGTGTGTTACAAGGGGGATGTCTGTCGTGTTTGATACTTTCAGTTGAGCTGAGCTGTTTTTGATTGAGTTTGCTGCTGATATATTATGCTAGTCGCTCGTAGCTCTGTCCGAGGGGGCTATATGAGGCGACACGAGCTGGGGGCGGGATCTTGGAACACGGAGGGGAGAGGTGAGGGAAGGGGGGCAGGCTGCGGTTTCAAATCGTAGACCCTAGCTTTAAGTATGCATCTGTGTGTCAACGCTCGGGCAGCCACGGCATACTCAGATCATCTTTGAGTATTCAGTATGCAGTATGTACTGATTGAGTAGGTAAGTAGACAGCCACTGTTTTTACCTTCAGATCACCTTCATCAATCGTTCTTTCTTTGCTTTAAGTTGCTCTGCTCTGCCAAAAACATCAGTATCCCTTCACTGTGTTTCCAAAGACCATTTGTTCCTCACTAGAGTGAATAAATCAACATTTGTTATCCCATTTTAATAACACACACGTAATCCGGTTTTGACACTGCACTGAGGAGACGGACTCTTGTTTATGTAACTCTGCTTTTGTCCAGTGAAAATGTTTCTGTAAGAAGCAAAAGTCCACTCTTGCAGCTAAAAGCAGACACCACCCACACTCAGTTTGTTTTCTTCAACCATTACAGTCCACACAAGCACGAAAACAAGGCTGCCTCTGCCATGGCGTTGTTAAAAACATTAGAACATGGACAAGAATGCAGCAAATGCCGCCTGCTTCCATGTCAGCTGGTATCCCCTCCTCTCTGCATCCTGCACATACATGTACACACGCACACACATGAACACACCATATGTTCACACATGCCTGGGCCTCTAAATGACAGATTCCTGAAGGTAACAAGGCTGATTTCAAAGTGACCGTAAGCCCCTCCATCATTCCTCAGGAGGGACCCTGACAGCTGCAGAGAGCATGTGGACGTGCACACGCCTCTGTATGTACATGTTACAGAGCGAGGGGGGGCACACATGCCTGAGGGTGGGCACACGCATGTCCTTGATCATCAGCAGAAACATGATGGTAACCTCCTGATGACAAGAGGAGAGCTCTTTAATCGAGAGGTCGATAAACTACACAGAAAAGTCAACACCTGTAAAAGACGCACGAGAGGCTTTAAACTCAAGACAAACTTCATGATTTAGCTTTGGGGGGGGTCTGTGCACCTGTAAGGATCATTCTAGAACATTTCTGGCTGCACACGCATCAACTGGTGGTTTGGGACACAGAATGGGCTTAAATTCTGTTTCCAGCAGGTCATTAATGTGTGCCTGAAAAAAAAACTCAGGCAAAGGTGCTTACACACCGGACGCTACTTGTCACAGGTACCATCACACATGCACACACTGCTGATTGGCCGCACAGCCACACATGACATCGCCTGAAAATATCAACTTTTTTCAACTTTGACATTGCGCGACAAGTGAAGTGATCGCCTTGTAAGCAGCAAACACATCGCGGAGGGTTAGCCCCGCCCCATCGCGGCTGTACATTGACTTTGAGTGGAGAATGATCGTCGAGGAAGTACAAGTAGTGTCCAGTGTGTACGCACCTTTACGCAGATGAAGATCCAGATTTTACTTTTTTATCACTAGTGTTCCATTTTTGCCAATTTCTATAGAAAAAAAACAAACAAAATTGGCACGTGATCATGACAAAAACTTGTCAAAATAACACATTTGTGTGCAAGTCCTCCTCGAGTTCCTGCAGTGAGGGGCTTTTGTGGTTAGGTAATTCTAAAAACTGTGATGTGGACACACCAGACTGTTTTGTCCCAATGATTGAAAAAAAAGAACCCTTTTCACTGCAGCTGGATCCACCTGATTTAATATCTGTAATAAGGCAGAGCCATCTTCCCAATTTGTAATCTAGAACAAAGTCATAGATTTGCCCAAAGTAAAATCATTATCAGACATTTTAGTGTCATATCAATAACTTTTTATCCCGTATTAGTGACTTTTTGTCTTTTAATCATGTATTTCTATCTCATAATGTCATTTTTCTATTTCATAATTAGGACTTTTTAATCTCATAATAATGGCTTTTTATCTTATTTTAAGACTTCATTATTTTTATGACCTTTTATCTCATAATGATGACTTTTTGTCTCATAATTGATTTTTTTTATCTCATTACTATAACTTTTAGATTGCATAAAAGGAAATCATAGGAAAGGAATTTTTTTGCATAATTTCTTATGGAAATTAATCATGATTTTCCTCTTCCCCACTGCTGGGACACACAGAGAGACGCGGAAATGCCACACGAACGATGCCGTAGTCATGGTTATCCTACGATATGAAATTTGCTCTCCTCAGGAGTTTACCGGGAGAAGAGATTCATGTCACATGTGGCAGATGATGCATCTGAGTGGAATCATGTAATGTAAGATAAGATGATAGTCTAAGGACTGAAGTACTCAAAGTTTAAGCTAATGGCTAACAACAGGGTCGTCATTCTGTGGCTGGTCTGTGAAGAGTGTGACAAGTGGAGTTATCATCTAATCACCAGATGCTCTGGTATTTTAAAGTTCTCTCCCTCTGAAAATACCAAAACACAGAAATAAGATTAAAAATGAGATTAACGCGATTAAAAACATAGTTAATCGCATCATAAATTAATTATGATTAATGCAATAATTTGGCATCCCTCATTTTTTCTTCTTTTGATGTTGTGTTTCATTTTATATGTGCAATAACATAAATAAATAATGAAATAAAATGTTTGGTGCATCATTGAGCTTTAAAAGTGTCCAAAGGGGCAGAAACAGCAGCATCTGAGGGGAAACACTGAGGAGGTGTTTACTAGGCCCAACATCTCTGCTGCAGGCTAGAACATCTGACGTATAACGGCGATTTGACCTCAGGAACAACCATGATCTCTCTACCTGATGTGTCCACTGCTGTCTCTGCAGGGCAGAAGGAGCAGAAACAGAAATCAGAGTCGTTATTTTCTGTCCTGCTGCATTTATCACCTCAAAAACATTTAGTCCAGAGTGTGCAGCGAGGCTCGAGCGCTCCATCCTGACTCGACTGTGGCAGTGCTACACCCAAGAGTCACTCGACATCATTGTCAAGCTAATGTGTGTGTTTTGGTGCATGTGCGTGTGTGTGAGTCACTGTAAGACCAGAAGGGGTTTTCCACATGAAAAGGGACTCGGTGACCTCATCGCTTGGTGATATTCCAGTCACGTGGAGCTCCAACAGGCAGCCAGACTCGCACACGCTCACACAGAAGACAGACGGTCGGATTGGCACACACCCCTCACAACACACACACACACAGTGGGAGACAAAGGGGATAAAATCAGCAGAATGAGAAATGCAGCTGTTAAAATACATTCATGATTGTATGTGAACAAACACAAGGACATGAGCGCTGGCATCCTAATTCTTATGGACACCACGTACACGCAGACGTGCGAGCGCACACGTGTGCAGGTGAACACATGCAGAAATGTGTGTTTAATGAAATGTGGAGATATATGAATCCAGGTGCACACCAGAGCCTATGTGCACATTTAGCACACAGAAGAACAAAGCAAGGTGAGCAGGAGGATCCATCTTCACCCACAGAGAGGCCTTATGGGTATTTTCCTGAGGCATTGTGTTTGTGTTTTGGGATTGTCTGTCTGTATATATGTCTGATTAATTCTTGTGGATGCGTGTTCTTACAAACGATTTAAGATATTCTGTTCAAACTTTGCACTTATGTCCACTCTGACTAAAGGATGAACTGATATCTGAAGGTCATAAATGAAGGTCATTTGGCTCTGTGTTCATTTCCTAAGGTTTTCTATGAATCGCACAATCACATAATTCACCTGGCCCTTTTTCTTACAGGGACGGTTCAAGCTATTTGAAGCAGAGTTTCTTGAGGGGTGAGCGTCTGTGGTAGTTTTTTGCTAACACATTAAAGCTAAGGTCTACGATTTGGAAGGTTGGTACATCTTAATAACACCGTTTATAAGGTCGTTATGGTCCAATGGTCCGATCTACGCAAACAAACAAGGTTCACAAAACGAGAGGCAAGGCACAACCTCAGAGGGTCTATGATTCTCAAAAAGAAATCAGTAAGAACAACATTGAAAGGGATGACAATCACAGTTAATGGAGTAAATCAATGGAACAGCCTCCAGGAAGAAACCAGGTGCAGCGGAACCATAAAAGAATTTAAAAAAAGAATACTGAGAAGATACTTTGACAGATATAAATATGTAAACATCTAGGGGTGGTTATAGAAAACATGTACAGAGCTCAAGGATGTTGATGGTCGGTGAAACAAAACATGTGGGTTGATTGGTCTATAAGACAGCAGGAAAGACGAAATGTACCAAAACAGTCACGCGTCTAACACGTCTGAAAAGTGAAGAATGAAAAGCAACGAGGGCACACCACTCCAACATCACCATCTCCAACATCACAACCCCAACATCACAAACCGGGACTAACAACAACAACAACAACAACAAAAAAGGATTACGTGGAACGAAGGATTATGGAATATGTCAAATACGGACACTAAAAGGG
The DNA here is from genome assembly GCA_036419115.1 of Scarus forsteni. NCBI lineage: Eukaryota > Metazoa > Chordata > Actinopteri > Labriformes > Labridae > Scarus > Scarus forsteni. The sequence continues at coordinate 4,667,868 of JAZDUH010000145.1, forward strand.
AGTCTAGAATTATGTCAGACCTCTATAAATGAATAAAAATGCATAACAACTTGTTAATATGTGGAAAAAAGGAGACTAAGTACTAAATATTGAGAAAATGGGGATGGGACTAGATAAGCTCTGCTTCTCCCGTCTACCCTTTCGGACATGAACATTTGATAAACTATTGACAATGTGTGATGCTGTATAACTGTGTTGACATGACCGAAATAAATAAATGAAATGAAATGAAATGAAATATAAAGACCAAAAAGAATGAAAAAAATCCATTCAGTATATCCGATGCAAAGCAGCATAATAGTTGACCCATTGGTCCGTGAGTCCATCCAATCCCCTGTCTCCCCTGCTCCGCACCGTCTCCCTCATGGTCCCACCTCCTCCCCACTACCTCTCTCATGTACTGGTGATCAGCTAGCAGCCCAGCTACTGAAGTGTCATGGAGCCGGGAGGCTGCTTCTGTTATCCTCCACATCAAAGAGAAGGAAACGTAAAAGTTTCGAGGAAAAGGCTGAAGTAAGGAAGAAATATGAGCAATACGGGTCCCAACGGCGACTTAACATTGGATAATCATACGGTGGAAAGAGCTGCAGAATGATTTGGGATTGTTGAACACCGCGCCGGCCGCCGGCTACCTAACGGCCGGCCGCAGCACGGGCCACCGGCTGGCGAACGACCGCAGCACCGGCCGCCGTCCCACCTTCAGCACCGGCCGCCGTCCGACCTTCAGCACCGGCCATTCCGCCCTTGGTTGAACAGGTAATAACTTTGTTTACTACAGTGGGAGATGTCTGCTGAATAACTCTGGTTAGTCTGTGCCTATACTGGCTAATGACTAAACATTGTTGGTTGGAGCGGGTAGGCTCTGTCAATAGATTTTAGCATAACTTAGCCACTCATCGTTAGCATTGTAAACTGAGATGTTGAGGACACGCCGAGAAAGATAAATCCTCGCCCACAATCCGCTCTGCTCTGGCGACGCTAGACCTGCTTCGCCGCTGGTCCAATTGAAATGGCTACCGCTGTGTGTTACAAGGGGGATGACTGTCGTGTTTGTTACTTTCAGTTGAGCTGAGTTGTTTTTGGTTGTTGTTGATATTTTCTGCCAGCCGTCTTGTTGCTCTATCAGAGGGGGCGTGTTGTTAGGAGGCGACACGAGCTGGGGGGCGGGATCTTGGAACACTGAGGGCAGGGGTGAGTGAAGGGGGGGCAGGCTGCGTTTTTCAAATCTGTCCTAACAGCCAAACTGGTTTTCAGATCGTAGACCCTAGCCTTAACGCTCTTTCATACTCATTTACACACCACTGATGCAGCAGTGGGAGCTACTGGGGGTAAAGCTGCTTGCCCAAGGTCACATCAACGTCTGATACTTGCACCTTCTGATTACAGGATGAGTGCATGATCAGACTGAGCCAGTCCGAATCTGATTGGTTGATAGAACAGTGGCCCCGTTTACATGGATCAAAAAATCCTATTTACAATCAGATTGAAAGGTCAGTTAGATTAGAAATGTCTCATGTAAACACCCTAGCCAATCGGATTCACCCGGAAATCCGGATCGGATTGTAAGAGGTAGTCTACACCGATTGATAATCCGCTCCATGCTTCATGTAAACGGCTGAGTGGAGCGGATTGAGTTGATGGAGAGGATTGTTCTGTCTGCGTAGGCACTCTGTAGTGCGTAAGAGGCACGTAGTGACGTACGCAGAGCGTGCCCAGGAAGTGCACCTCTTCTTCTCTTACACATTTGCAGGTAGTGGCAGAGTGACCTTCTGCGCATGTCAAAAAAAAAACAATACAGTCGGATTCAGCTGGGGCCATGCAAACACGGATTGAACATGGATCTGTTTACTCAAAGTTTATGTATACAGATCGAATCAGATTCTCTTAATCCGATCGATTCAAATGAGATTGAGGAAAACTACCCATGTAAACGGGGCCACTGTTAATGTTGACAGCACTTTTTAATTAGTTTAAGTTCTAGTCTTTTGCTTAAAATAATTTAGGGATCTAAACTGTTTTAATTTTAGTCTAGTTTTAGTCGATGAAATCTGCTGTAAATTTAGTCGACTAAAATATGAAGTGTAAAGGGTAAGGCATTTTTTATGTTTCCTTAAAACAAACATCTAATAACCCTTTATTGAATGTTAGTAAAGTCTGAATGTCTAAATGAACAGAAACAAATGTTCCTTTGTGTGAAATGCAGTCACCTTTATTTATGCTACCTGGCAGAGCATCTCAGTTACAATAACAGAACTGACAACAAACAGTGAACCTGCTCTACATGAATACATCAATTCATAAAGAGAGCAGCTCTAATTGGATCGCTCCACAACTTATCCCACCACCACCAAGCTAAGGCAGCTGTGATTGGATGTCCCTCTGAACTCATCCAACCTTTAATACAACCAAAGTAGCTGTGATTGGATAGATTCCTAACTTGTCTCTACTTTCTACATGACCATATTAGGTCTGATTGGATTAAGTTTGTCAAACATTTTAGTCTAGTTTTTATTTGTTGATGAAAATGTCAGTTAATTCAGTTTGAGTTTTTGTCCACGTGCACTTTTTTTTTTTTTTTTAGTTATAGTCTAGTTTTCGTCAGAGGAAGAAAGGTTGTTGACAAAAACTAAGAAGAAAATAATTACTGTAATTTCTCAAATATAATAATAACTCAATAATAGCACTGTTATTATAATGCTGTGCCCATATTTTGCCCAAACCTTACTCTCTCAGACAAACGCCCAAAAGTTTTTGATGTTGGTCCATCCTTCATTTTCTCTGCTTTCTTTATCCTCCAACCAAGAATGCTACCTTCACTCACGCCAAATTTCCTACCAGCTTCTGTGTTGCCCACTGCCTCGGCCACTTCAGTCACCTTTCTTTTAAATGCTGCTGGGTAACTTTCTCTTTTTGACGACATTTTCTAAAGTATTTTACTTTTGTTCAATTATTCTCTCACAGACGACACCTTCTGACGATCTTATGATACTTGAAGCACTGACCACATTGAATCATATTTCATACATTCCAGCATGCTCAGTCAGTGTGTGACGACCAATCAGAGTGCAGCTATCAAAATGGCGATGTCTTTCTCCAATCAGAGCCCAGCTATTATGGTCCCCCTCCCTTACAAGATAGCAGTGCCCAGTGGGTTAACACGTGAGTAGTACCATGACTAGGGATGGGTACCAAATTCGGTACTTTAAGAGGTACCGAATTAATTCTGTAGGTACTACCGAGTACTGATTCACGTAAAATCAAACGGTGCCATGTTTAGGTACCTAAATGCATCCTTGTGACTGTGAGGGAGTAGAAGAAGCAGGCATACTATTGGGTAGAGTAGGTGAATTTCCATACTGGACTTGAACGCAGCACAGCAATAGCCTGAAAGTATGGCTCTACTTTATTAAATGTGATGGAGATTAAATATTACTCGCTGCAATATTTGTGACGCCAAGTGTAAGGCCGGTGGCGGAAATACTTCAAATCTGAGGAAGCACCAGGTGACGCACAAAATTTTCCTTAAAGCTGAAGAGTGCACAATTTTTGATAGCCTCAGATCTACGACCACAAAGGATTCATTCGGCATTGTTAGCACGCCTGTGTCCAATGGAGACTAGTCGTCTGCAGCCAGAAACACAGGAAAATAAATGGCTTTAACATTTGGTGATGGCAGCAAATGCGACAAGGAGGATACCTGGTCCAGGTAAATAAGCCTCGTGTTTAAGATGGTATTAGCTTGGCATTTTAATGTGCGTCAGTTATCATTATCAGGTCGGTTCCTTGTACTTTGTAACATTAATGTAAATGCTTTTTTTATTTACAGCTCTGTCGGACCCATTGTTAAACTGCTCTAAAGTTAAAGTGAGGGCTGCAGTTAATTCATTAAGTTGTGGTTCATTTTAGTTACTGGTTTTCATGTTGAAGAAGTTTTTGGAACAACTACAATGTTACAATACAAACAGCTGAATGTTGTTTTGATATATATCTGTCAAATTTTATATAGTGAGAAATAAATTTACATTGAAAAAACTTGAGATCTTACTGTTAAACAAATTAATATTTATTACCCCATAAACACACGCAAAAGTACCGAAAATTGGTACCGTTGAGTACCGATACCGATTCCCAGGTACCGGGCATCAGTATGGTATCAGTTCAAATGTGAAAGGTACCCATCCCTAACCATGACACAGAGAATTACATTACACAAAAGTAAAGTCATTCAGACCCAAAATATTGGACTACAACAGTTTAACTATCAGATTTATAAAAATTACAAAAGTTTGGCAGTAATAACTCGCAGAGAAAGAGAATATTTCGGCTCTTTGTATCAGATGTGTTGTAACCACGATGCTGGCGAGACAAAATATTTTACATACTTTGTCTGTGCTTGTGTATAATACGTACCCAAAAATTAGACCTTCTTTAAGAGCGAAAAAATGTGTAATATATGGGGTGCTGGTTTGGTGGAGTGGTTAGCAACCAGGCACCCCATGTACATGCTTCTGCCGGTCCAGGTTCGAATCCCGCCTGTGACCAGCTTGCAGAGTGTCTTCCCCTACTCTCTCTCCCCCTTTCACAAGCCTATCCACTGACTCTCTCCTATCAATAAAGGCACAAAATGCCCCAAAAATACATTTAAAAAAAAAAAAAAAAAGTGTAATATATGAGATATTACGGTAGTCAACAATATCAACACTGCTGTAGAAAGCGTTTAGGGATGGACAAAAGCTTTCAAAGCATATCTGGCTGATGATTGGATCACATTCATTACAGGCCAATCAGATAATGCAGAAGGCAGAAACTACTACTGCAGTGCTTCACAGAACAAATTCTCACCAAAACATGTACAGTGGAGCAAAAATATCCTTCCTATTCAGACATGCTTTCAGTGATTTCACCTCTTCTCGCTTTAAAGGACACTGATTGGGCTGTGCCACTTTGGGCCGAGCATAATCATTGTAAATTGGAGGTTAACAAGATGAATCTGTCTTATTAAGGATGTTGAATCAGGTGCATTGAGCTGCATTGCAAGGATAACACTATGGGGGCTGGGTTTGAGATAAACTGACAACTTAAAAACAATTAAATCACAATATAATTAGTTAAACATGTACATTTATTCCAAATTATACATATTTCCAAGCCTTAAAGGTGAGATCAGTCCCTATCGCCCATACCTGTGACTGCAGCTGTCATTTTTTTCACGAGGTTTGACTTGTTCCCTGGTCAAATATTTATCAATAATGGCTGTGGATCAGATCACACGTGTTGTTATTGTTGATCAAGTACTTTTTACCATAATCTTTCTGGCAGATGGCCGTATTGTTGTCCAAAGTCAAAGATACTTTAAAACCACAACATCAGATGTGAGTAAACACACAGCAAACAACAGTGAGAGTCCAGGCACTGAGCACTCACACCCTCTCACTGACTAATAGTTGAAGTGATCCAGCTTTGACACCAATGATGTAAATACTGGGTTGTGATTAGAGAAAGTAGGTTAGCATGCACTCATTGTTATTTAAAGGTGCTAGGAGGAGAATCTATTACCGGTGAAATAAAGACTCTGCTACCCATGAGCATGCACGGCGACTGTCGTAATGCTGCATTCTAGTAACCTCGGACCTGGGAGTGACATCATCTCCGACTTATCAGCGTTCCAGTTGAAGTCCGAAAAAAACATGCCAATCTACCAGGCTATTGTTAGCTGTTGTTAGCACGCCCTGTGTTGATGTTCACAAATATCACATGAAGAATGTGATCATCACTATGGCAGCATTTTTGTAAATATAAGTCTAACAATACTATGTATACAGCTGATCTGGAGCGACACACCCCAGTTAGAAGTGCAAATAAATTGATTATTACAGGAGCTAAATAACTGTTCACACTGGGGGCATCCATCTTCCATTGTCAACTCGGGGGTGGCGAGGTTTCACCGAGTTCCCAGTAGGAAATTCAGACTTCGGGGAAAGTTCCAGTTGCAGTTTCCTATTCAGAACCCGGAAATTCCTACTTCTGACTACAACTGGAACGCACCAAAGACGTGACCCAAGCCAAAGCGTGTGTTTGTTGTGATGCTAATGAATGCAGCTCGGACCTTCCTCAGAACTCTGCATTGCTTTACAACTTCTTTTTTCAACAACTTACAGGATGCAAAGTGACGAGGTAACGTATCTCTTTCTACTTACGTAGCTGTAGTTTTTGATGTGTGACAACAAGCAATTTTTGGAAAACTTAGTATCGTAGTTTTGTAGCTGGCTATATATGGCTACTTACAGCCACACAGCCCATAATATAAATTTGCTCTTAATTGTCTTGTTCCTGAAGTTGAGTATCCAGGCCAGTCCAGCCCTGTCCGACCCGACCGGAAGGCTAAAGAATAGCATTTATAGATAACCTATTTTTATGCTATAAAACTCATCTTATAGTGTGTATTTCGATCAGGCATATATCTAAAAGTGAGACTTTTTTGTAATTACTTAGAAATTCCTCACAGTCCCTTTAAATGGACAGTGACAAACGGTCATGTTAAACAAGAATAGACACACTGCCTGTCACTCACTACAAGCTTTCCTTTGCTCCTCTGTGTGAGAGCATTGCTTAAGTTTCCAGTGATGTTGAAGTGATCTCCAACACTGTATCAATGTTGACATTGTAGTTTGTTGGCAAATGTCTGATTCTTTCCACACCCCAAAATTCCCTACAGGGACAAATAAATAAATACAATAATTTAATTCAACAAAATGATGCATCATTCCTCAGACATGTTGGTCCATAGTTCCATGATAGCATCACACAGCTGCTGCAGATTTGTCTGCCAAACATCCATGAAGACAATCTCCTGCTCCACATCACAAAAGAGCTCTATTAGATTGAGAGTAGGTGACTGTGGAGCCCACTGGAGTACACTGTGTGATGCTGTCATGTCCATCTGGACCACGCTGCCCTCCAGTCAGCTTAAGCTTTCCAAAAACTAGACACAAAGATACCACAATCTGCCAAAATGTAATATTTAACATGAGAAATTTAACTAATTTTAAGGTAATATTTGACAACTTGCTGGCCAATATGTTTTTTTTTTTTGTGAAAGCAATTGGTAAATATTTCTGCTCTAAGAGATTGAGTCAAATGAACTTTGATCACCAGTAAATACTTAAATAATGCAAAATATGTTCCTCCAACTAGCTTTAATTTCAAGTGTGGCACAATAAACTATGATCTTCTTGTGTCTTTTGAGTTAATGAATATGAATAATCACATCTTAAGTCATTTTTATTTAGTACTTTAATTATCTAACACATATTTAACTGTCTTATCGAGGGTTTCCTCCAATTGATTTTTATTTGATCCATTTGAGATGACAGTTATTTACTGTGATCCTCAGGGATTAAAGCTTAAAAAAAAAAACAAAGTCTATGTGTTTGCGTAATGTTGAGAGGTCATGAAGGAAAAGGTTCTAGGAAGTGAAATGGTGCATTTCAGAATATTGTAAACTAACCAAATCACTAAATTAAGTCATCTGGTGTTTTTAACATGATGTTGAGCAGAAAGAGATTCTGCATTCTGAATCCAGTGGACTGCTCCCACCATGTGCTCCTGGGCTGAATGATATGGACAGAATTTCATACTGTATCTCGACATTCATGCCAGATATCTCTATGTTGATACGATATGACTACAAGTTAGGTGAATACCAAGTGGTGCATTCAAGGGCAAATGTAAAAACAAAATTTGTTGTGACTTGGGACCAGAGCTGTACAGGAAGGGAAAATCTATATTGTTTATATCATTGCTTTCTCAATATTAATAGTTTTAATGTTCATATCTCGATATGGATACGATAACAATCTATCTTTTAGCCATAGTGCTGAACTGTTCAATAGTTGTTGCCACAGTCTGAAGGTAAATCCATCAGATTTATTTCACCCAGAATGTTTTTTATAAAGAATAAATTCAGTGGTTTGAAAATTTGGGCAAATGTCACAACAAACATCAGTCCAGTGGATTTTATCCCTCCAGCCCAGGGCACAATTTAATTTTCATTGTTTAAAATCTTGAAGAATTTCCACACAAAACAGGTGTTAGACATCGCACTGAGAGTCTCGTTCAGATGGTATGATAGATCACTGATGATCCACTGCTGTCCATCTCATCCCGTATGTTTCTTGTCATAACCTGGCTCAGGGCCATGACAAATATGGGAGGAACACGTTGTTTTTGCAGTAAATAATGTGATTTATAGGCAAACAAAAGAAAACAACCACGGTTATTAAACTGCAAATATAAGTCATTAAGTGTGGGGCGTTGATAAGGAGATAAGGATAATCAAAGGGTGCATCCCATGGCCGAGGTGAGTCCAGGTAGAATGAGAGGGAGAACGAGAGCAGCAAACGGCTTGGGCTTTTAAACCCAGCAGGCACCAGGCGATCCAATCATTGCTGCTCACTCAGGTAACTCCATGAGAGAGGAGATATTAGCCATAAGTAGCTAAGCTAGAGAACGTCACATTCTCGAGACAGCATCCGTCATTTTACAGTCTGCTCCTGTTTGATCTGTTCTTAGATAAACTAAGAAACATCAGAACAGATGATAAAACAATTGTTGTCCCTTTTTTCACCTGCTCTCGCTCTATGGCTCACCCCATGTGTTATGGCTCTGTGCTGTTTTACCCCTGCGGTGATCACCCATTGGTAAAGAGCAGCTGCCTTTACGTTCATAAGAAGTCAAATAAACTCTTAATCACTTGAACAAGAGCTCACTCAGGGTGAGCTGATGTAGCTTTAGGTTCCACGTGAACAAACTTTTCCAGCAATGCAAAGCATTTTTTTGGTTTCTCTGCGTCTTCACGCCCGCCTCTCTAAAGAAGGACTGTGGTTAATCAGATGATCAGCCTTATAACTTAAAAAATCACCCTTAATTTGGAGAAATAAGAGTCTCTGTCTCACTTGTAGACTTCTCACTGGTGTGGAGGCTCTGGGTGGGTGAAGCAGCTGACTGCAGTGATGCTGCTACTGAGACTTTCACATTCATCTGATAATGATCGCTTTGTTTGTTAAGACGAAGGAGTATATACACACATGGATGAAACTAACACTATTTGCTAACCCCTGCTCTAGCAGGTGTTTTCAGGTTTGATTGTTTAGGGATTTGTTTCATTTCTAATTTGAAGCGCGTTTCTCTTGAAGGTGTTTTCCTCTTACTTAACTTTATTGAGTTGTTGAAGTCCGTTTGTCCTTGTTGATCATCATAGTTCACCGTGAGTGTGCAGTGCGTCTGATTATTGCTATTCTTTTAGTCTTACACCTCTTCTCGACTTTCCAAGTGTTATCGAACCAAGCAGATTACATTCAGCATCAGTATAATATCATGCTTAGATATAAGATTGTAAGATAATATAAGATTGGAGAGTCTTAGTGGGACCACAACTAAAAAACACATGCAGTGTTTCCTCCTCTCATTTTCCAAATGACAGAAATCTGTCTTGGCGACGGAGAACTTTAATCTGTGGGTCCTCATAATAACTGAAGTTGCCCACCCCTGCTCTAAATTATCAGACAAAAGAAAGAGAAGCAAAAATGCAGGTTCAGTCTGCCCTCTTTGTTCTGACACATGATGCTTATTGACATAGACTGTAAAAAAACATGGACGCCATGTCGCTGGGCTTTTGTGAAGCCGCCACAAAAACTGCTCCCCCTGGTGACTGGCTGCAGTATAGGTCAACTCTCCGTCTCCCCCATTCATCTGAACGGGCCGTAGTGAAACTTCAAAAAATTAATACACCTCGTAGAAATATTTCTCCCATCCGTATGCTGTGGCGATATGAAAGTACAATTGGGCTGCGTTTTTTCCAAATCCTCTTTTTTCTGAAAAGTTCCTTTTTCATCAGTTATTAAAGTTTAAAAATAACCGCGGTTTACGGCAGTTTCACAATGATTGTGTACGCTGTATGCTGTGGAGTTTTGCGACCGTTTACGACAGCTGCGTCCAGATATGATCCAGATTCTCTACTGGCTGCACAATGGCGGCGCACTGACAGGGGATATTATGGCTTCAAAACCGTTAAATGGTAGAAGGCGGAGCCACGCTATCCAGTTCGAATAATACATCTATGCTTATTGAACATGTTTTGAAAAAAAGAAAAACTTCACAGCATTATGCATTTTACCAGCTGTTTCAATCCTACCTATTTTCTTTCATTTTGTTGCTTTAGTTAACACGACCCTCTGTGCCTTTGACTCTCGTGGTCTCTGTTAAACTGATTGTTGATTTTATTCTGCCTCTTTCTGCCTTTGTTTTGTCTGTTAAAGCACTTTGTAAACTTCTGTTTTTAAAGGTGCTTTATAAATAAAGTTATTATGAAGAAAATAGTGGATGCACCTCAGAGCTTTAGTAAAGTTGCTCCTCGCTGTAGGTGAGGTCTGATGAAGTGGTGCATCAATGATGTATTTTTGAAGACCAACCAGGAAGTTCACATCACACTTGTGCCTTCGACTACAAGCCTATGGGATTTTCCACTGTGGCCTTTGGATGCTGATTATTGGTCTATTAAAGCTAGGGTCTGCGATTTGATTTAGATACACTTTTTTTAATTATCGTTAAAATGGTCTTTATGACCCGATGGTAATCAACTCATAATGTGTGCTTAAAACAGAGCGAGAAATATCCGCTAACTACAGCAGGAGTAAAACAGGGAATACACCAACCAATAATCATGCCGGGATACCTGTTTTTAAACCAATCAAATCCCGTCGCCATTCTGCCTGCCTGCTGCGCATGCATTTTCCCGGCGTGCACAGACTCGGTGCGCGTAGCCGAGCTCATACGTATCAGAGTCCGCGGGAGAATGCTTACCTTTCAAGTTTTGTCTTTGAAAATAAGGGAAGCCCGCTGTGAGCCGTCCCACAACCCCAACCAAGCTCCAGTATCCCTCACGTTTTAAGACAGATGTACAAGAAATCTAAAATAAACAATTTGTTTTTCTAAGTTTGTTCTGCTGCTCTAATCTCGCGATAGCTGCCACCCAGGCTACTGCAGGTGGACGTTCTAGCGAGGCTTTTTCTTCTTCTATGGTTTTATGGTGGTTGGTATCCATCATTTTGGAGCATTACCGCCCCATTCAGGCTAGAGACAGAGTTCAGTTTGGAGAGGCAGAGGAATGTTTTTATTATTATATCATCACACGGGAGATTTACGGGAGAATACTGATACAAGAGGACGTCAGAAAAGAGGATAAAATACGGAAAATACGGTAGTTTCATGGCCAAACGGGAGATTTGACAGCTATGAGGAGAATGTCAGAGGAACTACCTATACCCCGATCAACATCGGGCTGTGAGCACTAACTAACTTTACATGTTTGTTTGTTGTTTTCTTACCGCTGACTGAGACATGACTTGGTGTAGTGTAAAACAAACACGTTGTGCAGAGGGTTAGGAGTTGAATCAGTCTTCTGGATTTATCAGCCGCGCGCGTGCATGCGAGCGGGGGCGGGGGGGGGGGCTAGGCGGAGCCCTGAGGAGATGCTACTTTCAAATTCCGACTTCCGAATTTCCGACTTCAACTGGAACGCTGATAAGTCGGAGATGATGTCACTCCCGGTTCCGAGGTTACTGGAACGCAGCATTACGACAGTCGCCTGGCGTGCTCATGGGTAGCAGAGTGTTCATGTCGCCAGTAATAGATTCTCCTCATAGCACCTTTAGAGCTAATAATGTCATAAGTGGTGGCCTGTTGTTTAATAATCCTCTTTAATCTAATGACTTGATCAAGATCGGACTCATGGCTGTGGCTTTTGTAAACTATTTATTATTGTTTATTTATAAACATATAGTAAACACCACTTAAACATACCAACAACACTTTAAAATACAAAAGATAAAACACAATAGATGACTTATTAGTTGCAAAATTAAACTTTCTGTATGCATGTGTTCACTGCTGAACTTATTTATCCAAAAAGCTGTTTTCCAGAAACTTCCAGACATTGGCAGAGGATGTGCTGAAGTGCTAACTGTGTTTCTGGCCTCATTCCTGCACCCCTCCATAAAGCAGAGGCTGGAACAGACAGTTTGTGGGACTCAGCAGCATTTCTGCGAACACTGTGTTGTTGTGAGTAAGCTAATACACAACATAAAGTGTGACCTAAAAAAACATGTATTTTTGGCATTATAAGCCTCAAATAATCCAGATGTAAATGATGTCTTTGTAAGCCTTTCAGGGTGAAGGAAAAACTAAAAAATGTGTTGAATGCATCTCAAACAGCTCTGATGTTTGCATAAATGCCCTCAGTGTTGTGTAACGATGTCTTCTGTTATCTACTGTCCTTCTCCAGAGCCGCATAACAGGATTGTGGTGATCCCTAAAAATGTCTCCTCCAGCACAAAAACACAAACATTCTGCTCGTTTTTACATTTTAGGAGGAGCAGATGGTTATTCAGAGGTGGCTGTTTGCGTACCTCAGCAAACAAAGATGGAGACCTTTTGTTTTTCCTGGTTAATTCCCCTTGTTCCACTTTCAGCTGCTCAGTCAAGCATTCGGATAAAACAGCACTTTGGGAGAGATTTGATTCTCTTGCTCCTGCGTGGGAGGAAGAACACATGACCGAGCATTGGGTAGGGCTGGGCTACATGGACCAAGATTTATATTATGACAGTAATATATTAAAATCATGTGGGTAATATCATGATAACAATTATTTTATCCATATTTTTAATTTATATCTGCAAATGGTTTTTACATTTTCATATCCTGTGCTCTTTTATTTACTGTTAACAGTGCTGCTGGAATCTTGATTACCCCAAACGAGTCTTTCCAAAGGGATTAATAAAGTTCTATCTAATCTAATCTAATTAAATCTGATCTAATCTAATAATTACAAAATGTTGACACCTCTTCAAAATCAGTGCAACTTTACATTATAATCATCAAACCTTGAGGACCTCCTGCCAAACTCACTGTATCAATAATGCAATTATATAATATTCCACGTAAGGGCTGCAAAAATCTTTTTGCAAAAATAGGAATCATAAATTTAAAACCTTACTGATGTCCAGTCATTCTTTTAAGAGAGAGAAGTCTGAAATCTACAAATACAACGGCAATGTCTGAAAATGGGTGGAATGTGAGGAGCAAAGGTTTCTAATTGGTTAAACTTATTGTTGTAGCCAACATTTTGTACAATTTAGACAGTGAGCAGGAGTTTTTTCAGCAATTGCTGATAATCAGAAACAAAAAATAAACAAATATTGTTTTTTGGGCTTTTGTTCTTGTTGACATGACATCAAACAGCTATCAATATGGCTTAATATTCACACATGATAATAATGATCCTTCCAAAAAACAAATAAATTATGTTTAATTTGACATTTAAGACTAAATATTTCATTTTGGTCATTATTTGGTAGAGTTTGGTTAGGTTGTTCATTTGATCTCTGCATCGGTCAGGGTCTTGCTGTTTTGAGTTTTCATGTTCTCCCTGTGCATGCGTGGCTTTTCTTAACCCCGGCTTCCAAATTTAAATAGCTCTTAGGTGTGAGTGTGAGCGTGAACGGTTGTATATCTCTCTATGTGGCCCTGTGATTGGCTGGTGACTGTTTGTTCACTCAATGTCAGCTGGGACAGGCTCCCATCCTCCGATTCCAAAGGGATAGGCGGTACAGATGATCTAAAATTCTTCTGGGAGTAGAGACGCATGTGCATACAGGTGAGCAAATAAAAGGAAAAAAAGATTTTAGGAATAGTACATATCTCAATGTTTTGTTTCTTTATTAAAAGTAAGATAAATCTCATAGAAAGGGCTGACTTGAATACATAAATGAAAAACCGCAATGATTAATTTTAACATGTCTTCATAACATGAGCACCAGCCTAATGACGATTGCTTTCAAACCAACTTTTAACTGTAAAATCTGAACAAATATATGTGCAATAGCCATCCTCCTACTTCACATGACTAGCTTCCCAATGTGAAATGTTTACATGTACAACCTTTATGCACAGCAGCACAGATGAGCGCTGGGCAAGTGCTTTGACCATGGAGAAATAAAAGTACTGCTAACTACTATTTTCTGAGATTAGACTAGATTAGATCCAACTTCATTAATCCCTTTGGCAAAATCTCTCAGGGAAATTAGGAGTCCAGTAGCATTTTCAAAAAGTAGATTATAAAAATATATTAAAAAGTAAGACATAAACAATAGAAAAATTAATGAAAAAAAATCTTTATACTTCACTTGATACACAAAGAATTTGGTCTTTTGGTCAATCATTGAACTGTAGAGTATCTTAAGCATTTGGGTTGGATGAATTCACCCTCTCTATCCATCAAAATGTGAGAGTGGGTAGTTTTAACAGATTTAACAGGCACACTCCCAGCATTCCAAGTCAAGGACAACTGCTTAGTATTTGTTACTTAATATGACTTTATTTTTTTCATTATGAATCTTGGCCAGCAGATGAATATTGGTTTGATTCCAGTGAATAGTCTGGTTTAAGTATTGTTAAGTAAATCCTATTCAATTGCAAAGTGTCTTGATGCATCTTTATCTGTTGGATGGCATGCTTATTACTCCAATAAACTGCTGTTTAAAATGTAGGATGGTAAAGACCTGTTATTTTGCTAACTTGTTTAATAATTGTGTTCTGAACCAAACCAAACTGGACCTAAACCTCGGGCAGTGCAGAAGTATATTGACTATTTGCAGGTGACTTCACACTCCATCCATTTCTGCTGACATCAAACACAATGTGAGACGTATAAATATATTAACTCACTTGATATTGTCTAAATATACTAAGAGATACAACAGATGTCTACAAACCTAAGGACATGGAGAGAACTTGCGTGGAAAAACTTGACTCGTTACTTCATCACACCTAAAGTGAAGAGTAAACAGATTGGATCACAACAATCATGCTGGCGGCTGTGTGGAAACAGGGGAGCACATCATACTCACATCTTCTGGGAATGTGATAAACTTAACAGATTCTGGGAGAATGTACATAGAATGATTAAAAATATTTGGGGATATATGATACCCAAAGAATGTAAAGTCATGTACCTGGGAAACATAAACAATTGTGTCCGAGACAGAGATAGATACTTAACCAAAATACTATTGGTCACATGCAAGAAGGCAATAACATGAAATTGATGCAGGATTGACCCCCTACTGTAAACCAGTGGCTTGAAATCATAAGAGAGATTTATATTATGGAAAGAATGGCCCATCAGTTTGGTCTGAAGGAGGATGTGTTCTTGAAAAATTGGGAAAAATTGACAATTTACGACACAATGAAAGATATCCAAGGAATCACTGATTCTGTATGTAAATTGTTTAGATGAAGGATGTTGGTAACCGTGATTGTCTTGTTTTACTTTTTGTTTTGTTTTGTGTCTTTGATTTCACACAGTATCTGCTATTGAGGAAAATGCTTAACTGAAATGTAAACTTTTCCCATTGTGACACCACAGAAAACTTCAATAAAAATTAAAGTAACAAAAAAAAAATATATTGATAGATCATAAAACTAGGGCTAGGTATTTATTCAGATATTCTGGATCGATTCAATTCGATATTACAAGGTCTCAAATCGATTCGATTCACGATTCAATTAGTTATTTATTCCTTTGTACTTGTTAAATCTAAATACTGTACATCCAAACATCAGCTTTTAAACTTGCCAGTGGTGCCCATATAGTGCTTCCACCATGTTTGTTTGCAGTAACATCTCATGAGATCTTGTTCAGAAGAAGGCAACGCTAAACGCTGATCACACGAGACCAGCAGGGTTGACACCACAGGCTGCTTCGCTGCACATCCAAAGAAGAAAAAACCACCCAAGTTAAAAGATCCATCTTTGGATTTTATAGATTGATTATGAGCCAGTTAAAGGAAAATCGATTTAAATCAATTAAATTGATTTTTTAACCCAGCCCTACGTAAAACCTTGACGTGTTGCCCACCCCTTGCTTTAAGCAGCTTATATCTTACCGTTTGGGAGCTTGTCTCGGTTCTCAGTCAACCAAACAAACAGTTTAGCAAACTGGCAGTTGCAGAGCCAGGGGTTTCCCTCCAGACGCAGCGTCCTCAGGGAGGGCAGGGACTCCAGCACGCTGACGTCCAGCTCTGTGAGACCGTCCCTCTCCAGCTCCAGCTCCCTCAGAGAGGTCAGCCCTGTGAAAGCGTTCCTGTCCACCATGCTCAGGTAGGGGTTGTCCCCCAATCGCAGTTTGATCAGACTCCTTGACTCCCCAAACGTCCCTGAGGGGATTTCTGTCAGGTTGTTGCTCCCGAGGTCCAGGAAGACCAACCTGGATGAGGTGGTCAGGGTCCCAGGCTCCAGCTGGGAGAGGGTGTTATTCCTCAGGTCCAGGTAGACCAGATCGCTGTAGAGGACTAGAAAGTCAGCGGGGATCCAGGGAATCCAGTTGTTGGAGAGGAGAAGGCGGCGGACATCCAGGGGGATGGAGTCTGGGACTCTGGTTAGACCTTTCCCGGTGCAGTCCACGGTGTGATGGTCCGGGCACAAACAGCTGGACGGACAGTTGTTGGCTCGAGCAAGCACGGCGGAGGAAATCAAGGCGAGGAGAGGCTGCAGCCAGTTAATGCATGGTAACATTGTCGAGGGGGCGACAGGAGACGGGGGCAGAGAGGGGAGGACGGGGAGACACACAGGTTCAGATCTGAGGGAGAGAAGGGGGAGGAAAGGTCAGACGATGGAGGCTCAGCGTGGCATCGGCATCCTCATGTGCACCCTGCACCTCGACGCGTGAACAACCCGAAAATCCATGATGTGGCGAGGGAAGGTTGTTGTATTCCAGGAGATCATGTAACAAGCGGTCTGGATCAAACAGCAGCCTGCTGGC
The DNA here is from genome assembly GCA_036419115.1 of Scarus forsteni. Classification (NCBI taxonomy): domain Eukaryota; kingdom Metazoa; phylum Chordata; class Actinopteri; order Labriformes; family Labridae; genus Scarus; species Scarus forsteni. The sequence continues at coordinate 4,684,745 of JAZDUH010000145.1, forward strand.
TTTGAGGGGAGAGCGGGGAGGAGGGAGAGAGAGCCAGAGCGTGCAAGAGAGCAGGGAGGGAAGGGAGAGGGGAGGAAGTGAGAAGGGAGAGGATTAACACAGAGGTAAATAGAGACTAACGAACCAGAGGCGAGGGGGCGGGGCTTGAGGGGTAAGCCAGTAGACGTGTGTGTATGTGTGAAGCAGGGACAGCCCTCCACGCCTCATTAGTCAGTCGCTGAAGTAAACCAGCAGCTCCCGCCGTCACCGCCAGCACTCGTGCAGAGGAAGCCTGTCTGTGCCTCCATCACGGAGAGAGCGAGGATAAGGATGAAGATGAGGATGCCACCACCGTCTCTGACTCACTGTGACGTTGTGATGTACGTGTGGCAGCGTCACGCGTCCACCCCTGGAATCACTGCTGTTTACCACACCATGCCTCCTCTGCTCCCTTTTCTCTCCAGATCACACACAGGATGGGGAGGAACAACACGACAACAGATGAAAAGAGTCTGCAGGTCTGCAAAAGGACGAGTGCTGGAGTTAGTGGCACATAGTTAACTGATTTATTGTAATAAAATGAACATCTATGATTTATGATCAGAATGAAGAAAAGGTGAAACATCATCGTGATAGGCCTCAAACGTACCACACCAGAACCTTCAACAGATCAGCAGCTTCAAACAAAAGTATAGTATACTATTATCAGAAGATGTAACAGTTGATTTGTTTTCTTAATCACATTTATTATTGTGTAAAGTCTTATATTTTACCTGAAAAAGTAAATAAACAAAAAGGGATTCAAGATATTGGATTATTTTTGGGAAAAAGTATGATGTCTTCACCTGACCTGAAACTAAAAGATCTGACTTCATTGGACACTTTAATTCATCTGACTACAGATGTTCTGACTGATGCACTTTATCTTTCTCACAATAGCTATTTTTTGCAAACTTGTCTGTCTGATATTGTGACTTTTCTTCCTTAAGTTATTAAAGTCTTGTTTTAACTGTTTGTTGTTTTATTTAATGACTGCTTGTATTTGTCTGAAACTGTTGAATGTGCTGCTGTCTTGGCCAGGATAGTCTAGAAAAAGAGATTTTTAATTTCAGCGAAGTTCTCCTAGTTAAATTAAGGGTAATAATAAAATCAAAAATCAAAATGGACCTATTATTTGTTCCTTGATGTGTTGTTTGTGGTTGAAACAGACTAAAGAACAAGAAAAACATTTTTTTTTCTTACAAAAACAAAACTGCCGGAGTAAAATTAAAGTGAATCATTATTACAATGAGACATTCTGCCAACATACTGACTGTAAACTTCATCAGAATTTCTTCTGTCAACACCAATATCAAACTGATAATATCGGTACCAGGTATTTTACACAGCATTTTCCTCTGCACGTGAATGCATTCTGTTACAGTCCAGTTCGTTCCCATTTTAACTGGTGCCTCAACTAAGTTCCTAAAAGTCATCATTAAGCTGCTGAATGAAACAGAGTGAGCCCTTGTAAGTGTCTCTGTCTTTAGTTCATAGTGTGTATGAGTTAGTTTGTAACCAATGTGGTATTAAAAAACATAGAAATCACAAAAAAGGATTAAATAAGGGGTCACCAACCTGTAATTCTTGATCTACTGGTGGATCTTTGAGAAATTTTCAGTCAATCTTTCTAAATCTGGATTTGGACTTAAACTGACATGCTGGATTGACAGTTTCATATAATTGTTGATCTATAAATCTGTCAAATCCAGCTTTTGCAAGGTTAATTAAATCAAACCAATTAGTTTATAGCCCAAGCAAAATAGTCTGTCTGTTAAAAATGTGTCATAAACTTACAACGCTTCAGTCTTCACTTACTAGGTCAAGAGTTTTGCTTTTTATAGGCTGAGCTGTTTGTTTGAATGCACATGTGACATTTAGCAATTTTGTAAATAAAGGAGGAAATAAACTAAATTAAATGTGGGCAAATATAAACAATCTCTACAGAAATGGTTGGTAACACTAGTTTTAATAGCTAGTTCTGGTACAAAAATTGAAAGCTTTAAATTTAGAAAAGAATGAATGATTTTTGATGTGGATATTTTAGCCCTTTCACAGCCTTAACAGCTTACTAATCTAAATACAGGATATCTCAGAGCAATCACAAAAATTAAACATCCAAAATATCAGAAAAAAATATGCCACATGCAATAAAATAAACTGTTTCACAAAAAAGTACAAAATTCTTCCATGAAGGCAATAAAGTGCACTTTGATACCAGAACATTAATGATGATGCACTTTAATCATATGTTGCATCTTTCAGATCAAACCACATTGTCTTGACTACTTCGACAGAAGTTATTGAAAAAAAAAAGTGAGTATTCTAATTATAAATTCTTCCAGCATTGATTTAAATTTGCCTGAGCATCATGTGAATACCATCGGAACAGAACCAATGCTGGGCTAATCCCTAATCCCTAAATCGTCTTCTTTTTTTGACAGCCATGTCAGTCAGCAAAAAATTAAATATTACATAAATATCTCTGGAGTCTCAGTAAGTCTGCTGCTGTCCCTGTCATGCAGAAAATAAAGTGGGTCAAACAAAGCAGTCACGTCAGGAGGCAGGATACCACAGCAAGCTCAGACTCTTTTAGACCGCATTACTGTTATTGCCATCAATCGTGGCTATGTATGTATATATATGTATACATATATATATGTATATATATAAATATATATATATATATATATATATATATATATATATATATAGATAGATAGATAGATAGTATATATATATATATATATATATATATATATATATATATATATATATATATATATATATATATATATATATATATATATATATATATATATATATACATACATATTTATCTATCCATATATATATATATATATATATATATATATATATATATATATATATATATATATATATATATATATATAGATAGATAGATATATTTATATTTGTACACACACAAAATTTTAAATGCTGATAGCAGTTTTTAATCTCATGAGCAAAATACAAAGTTCCATCAAATGTTAGCTATTTTTATGCATCTTACAGATTATGCAATGGTCATTAAAGCTTATTTTACTTACGCCTCTATTTATTTTTGACAAATATATAAAATGGAGGTTCAAAGACAAAATCACAGACAGTTAAAACCCCATAACGAGGGAGGAGGAGGGCCAGATGTGGCCCCAAGGCCACCAGTTGCCCAGCCCTGCTCTACTACAGAGTGAATTAACATGGATGAGCTTGTCTAATCGTAGAACTAAAAGTAATAATAGTAACAACATATGTTGTATAAGGGAAGCATTTCTCTGCAGAAATTCATCCACTTTTGGAGTGGTGGCTTACTGACTTTTTCACCAAAGGGAGAGAAATAGCTCACCAAAGTACCTTGTTGTCCATTTTGAAGTAAATTCCAGTCCATATCAGCTTTGAGGAAATCCTTTAAAATATATTACTTTGTGGTATTTCGGGTTAAGAACTTTAAATCATCCTACTAGGCCTCATTAAACCTGTTGTTTCTCTCTGCCCCCTTAATGCTAATGCTAACATTAGCACTGCTAGCTCAGGCGGCGCTGATGCTGGCGGATATGACGTCATTGTGTTTTGACAATTAATCTCATCTTTTCACATTTTTCTCACCTTCAGTTTTCGCCGCTCACTCTGATGCATCATTGTTTTTCTGTGCTCTCACTGCGTGGTGGTTTAATGACCGTATTTTTTCCCATTTAGCCGAGTTTTTACCTGTTGACATCAGACCTGTTTGCTCCTAATTGACCTTTACCCTCCCGCTGCCTTCAGGGGTCACTGGAGAAAGAAATCAAAAATAGTTCCTTTTAAAAATAATTTTTGGGAATGAGATATCACTCCAAAAACAAACAAACAAACAACAGAAATAAAGACCCAGAATTTCTCTGCTCATCACTGACATTTCCAGAAATCTGTCTAATGTACAGATAAATCCCCTCTAGAAATCTCTCTGTAAAAATAAAATTTATATTAATAATTATCATATTAAAAACTCTGTATATGTTAAAAATCAGAATAGCCATTTTGCTGAAGAGAATATAAACAGAGATATTTTGACAGCTATTTAGCTGAAGGCAATTTTTTTAACAGTTACAGTTACAGTGGAAGGGGCTTTTCTATGGAGTAGTGAGAGTGCCAAATTACAAAAATAAATCTATAAAAGAATAAATACATAAATGAATTAATAAATAAATTATATAAGAATCTATAAATGAGTAAATAAAAAAAGAATGAATAAATAAATTATATAAGACTCTATAAAAGAATAAATGAATTAATAAAAACATATATAAGAATCTATAAAAGAATAAATACATACATGAATTAATAAATAAATTATATAAGAATCTAAAAAAGAATAAATAAAAAAATGAATACATTATATAACAATCCATAAAAGAAAAGGCTAATAAAAGCAGAAATATAAGGACAAATCAAAAAAATAAATATAAAAGTGCTTAATAAAGAAAGAAATGAATAAATAAATAAATAAAGTAGCTATATAAAGTGATATTAATCAAAGAATAAACCCTTAAAAGAAAAGGCTAATAAATACCACAGAGGATTAGGGCCACATTGAAAACTAAAAAAAAAGGAAGGTTACGAGAATAAAGTCATAAAGTTACGAGAATAATCTCATAAATAACGAGAATAAAGTCGTAAAATTACGAGAATAATCTCATAAATTTACGAGAATAAAGTCGAAAAGTTACGAGAATAAAGTCATCTCAAACTAGGAAACATGCTTGGCTATATTTAGAAAGACATTCACAGATTCAGACTTTTCGGCTCAATAACTCATCTACAAAAGAACGTAGTTCCAAACCAGACCCCTCTTCTTGATCACTGTAATGAAGACTGTGAGCTATAAACTCGTTTTCCTCCAAACCAGCCGTTAATACACTGAAGCTGATGGCTCGGCGGTTTAGGGACCATCGGCAAATTACCATATCGGAGCAATAGTGTGAAAGAAAATTGAATAACTTTCCCAAACTGAGAAGTAAAGCCTTCAAAATCACAGCAAATACAAAGGACCATGTGTTATTCATACCACGGGTCATATTTTCTTTTAGACTTATTATTTAAAATATTTTACAGGACTTTCTGTAGAAAACAAATCAAATGCCATCAAAGTAATGACATCTACCAACTAAGTCATAACAAAACATGAGTGGTGATCTTCTCTTCTTTAAACTACAGCTCTTACTTCAGCAGGAATATTTGACTTGATTTTAATGATGTTTTGTGTTAATTAATATGCATGGATAATAATAGCCTGCAATGACTTTATTGTTGGTAATTAATGGATACTCATTTACAGGTAATGATGATAAAAACTGTAATAACTTGACTGTTTCTTGTTGCAGTGACACCAAACTCAGCCTGATGATCATGCATCACTCGGGCTGGGTTTGGTGTCACTGTAGCCAAAAACAGTTAAGTTATTACAGTTATTATATTCATAACCTATTAATTAATATGTGCCAATATTTTGAAAAATCATATAAAATACAGGAAAACTATTTCTTTAAAATAAGAGCTGTAGAACAAGGGAGGGGGGATTTGTGATCATTGGGCCGAATTTGGTGTCAACACAGCCATAAACACTTAAGTTTTTACAGTTTTTATAGCCATAACCTATTAATTAATATATGCCAATAAAAAAAAACATGTAAAATACATGAAAAACTATTTCTTTAAAGAAAGAGCTGTAGTCCATGCCAAAGGGAATGCATTTGATCATTAGTGTTGCTTTAGTGTCACTACAGTTATCAACAATTAAATCATTGCAGTGATCATTATCCATGCATATTAATTAACACAATTAAATAAACAAAACATCATTAAAATCAAATCAAATATTCCTGCTGAAGTAAGAGCTGTAGTTTAAAGAAAAGGAGATCAACATTCATGTTTTGTTATGTTGGTAGATTGCATTATTTTGAAGGCATTTGATTTATTTTCAATTGGAAAGTCCTGTAAAATATTTCAATTCATAAGTCTAAAAGAGAATATGACCCGTAGTATGAATAACATACAATCCTTTGTATTTGCTGTGATTTTGAAGACTTTACTTCTCAGTATGGGGAAGTTATTCAATCGTCTTTCACACTATTCCTCCGATATGGTAATTTGCCGATGGTCCCTAAACCGCCGAGCCATCAGCTTCAGTGTATTAACGGCTCGTTTGGAGTAAAACGAGTTTATAGTTCACAGTCTTCATTACAGTGATCAAGAAGAGGGTCTGGTTCGGAACTACTTCTTTTGTTGATGAATTATTGAGCCGCAAAGTCTGAATCTGTGAATATCTTTCTAAATATAGCCTGTTTCCCTGGTTTGAGATGACTTTATTCTCGTAACTTTATGAGATTATTCTAGTAATTTTACGACTTTATTCTCGTATTTTATGAGATTATTCTCGTAACTTAACGACTTTATTCTCGTAACCTTCCTTTTTTTTTAGTTTTCAACGTGGCCCTAATCCTCCGTCGTATGCTTGCGTCACATGCACAGGAGGAATCCCAATCGAGAAGAAACATGGCGGCGGAAAACTTGACAGAAGAACTCGTTGAAGTTAGAGAACAACATAATTATGACGAAGTACATGTTTTAGGGGCGGTAGAGGACATTATGGGAAGTGTTCTGAGGAGGTACTATGTGACCTTTGACCCACACAGACATCAATGAGCTCGTGTGGAGAGACGGCCTGCTGCTGTGGACCTGCTCGACTCCAGCTTCTCTCTCCAGCTCTCCCCTCCTCACTCTCCCTGTACCTCTCTTTCTCTCTCTTATTCTTTTATAGATTTATTTTTGTAATTTGGCACTCTCACTACTCCATAGAGGTCATCAATAAATTCCAGCGATATTTGATTTTTTAAATAACAGAACACATGAAATCATAGTTGATTTTTCTAACAACAACAGAGAAAAGAGAAAACTACAAACCAGCAAAAAAAAAAGCAGACATTTCCTCGGTGTGGGATTGAACGTTTTTAAAAGCTACAGTTGATTACGTGATGACATGAAACTGCACAAATATTTGGAACAAAATCAATTATTATAGGCAAAAAGGTTTGTAAATAAAATAGCAAAAATAACTGAAAATAGATTACACTGACTTTGAGAAAACACAAAAATGTTTTAGATGAATAACAAACTATATATTTAGCTTTTTAAACCTTTAAATCCATAACAAAGAAAATTTCAGTCCTTTTGGTTTGTTTGCAGTTTTTTATACTGTATATCCTATAACACTGACAGAAACAATGACAGGTATCATATATCCACACATCTAACACTTAGATAGGAATTATTTTGAGGAAGATGAGAGTGAAAATGAAGCAATTCTTTCAGACTGCTCTGAAATGTAACAAAGACAAATATCCCTTTTCAGATGTTTAAGTATTTTATTGAGGTTTAATCAAAGGAAGTTGGAAAGAAAACAAGTAAAAAAGTGACCAAGATGTACGTAACCCTGTCCTGCTTTGTTAAAATCAGACTCTTCCAGCTCATGATAACCATCAGCTTTGGTTAATGTGCAAAGATAAACAGATTGATCAACAAGTGCATTGGAAAGTACTTTGTTTAAATATGTATTTTTATTGAGAAAGACATTTTTTATTCATTTGTGTTGTAGATTTCTGTTCAGCAGCCAGTGCAGGCGACAGACTCGCAGATCTCACAGGCATCAGCTTGAAAGGCCACGGTGGCTGGAAGAGGAACAACAAAAGCATCACACAGGAGGGTCAGTTTTATTGTCAGAGCAGCACAAATATCCACAGAATATAATGTGGAAATTTAATTTAATATCTGCTTCTATTTATATGATGAAAAGTTTTCAGGAAGTATGATTTTACCAGATACAGGGATGGGAGTGTTGGACCATTGTTAGTGTGATATATGTTTTCTTTTGCTTGTTTACCATTGTGTTTATTTATTTATGTTTTCAAAAACTAGTAAGTTTCTCCTGTTTTATTTCCAAGTTCTGGATCTTGTGGAACATAAACGTGAAGTTAAAGTGAATCTTATATTGTGTGAAGTATAACTGAGGACTCAGGCTATAAGTTGTTTTTATTTGGCAAAACTATCGGCAAATCAGATTAATCAGAATGTTTGTAGACTAGTTGTTTAATTTTCCAATGGGGCTGAAGAGTGGATTAAATGAGACAAAACTTCCTCCTGCTCCTTTTGGACTTGTAAACTCCATTGCTGTCCAATTTTGTATTAGTCTAATTATTTGTATTAGTTGAAATTATCATGTTATTTATATTTATTTTCTCTCTGTCACATGTTCAGATAAAAGATTTAAACTAAAGCTAAACTAAAAAACGTAGTGGGTGGTTATTGGGATAGTTTGCATGGTTTTGGCTTTTTAAAGCTCAGTAAAGTTTCAAGGTCTCTTTATAATGCATCTTCAGTTAAATTACAAATACCTGCATCAAGAATTTACTTTGATTAAAATCAGAGTTTTAGAGTTAGTAAAGAAGATAAAAAAGAGATCAGTTAGGCTTTACAGTTTGAGAAAGGAGGCAAATGATGCAGTGTCTCTCCAGCTTTCTTTACAATGGCCTGCAGGGGGCGACAGGAGAACATAAATAAATGATCTTGAACACTTTCTCCTACTCCTGGTTTATTTAATTATCAGTTCAACTCTAATGTTTTTGGCCTCTAGTTTATAGTTTCCTTCAATAATCATGACGTAGAGTGTATAAATAATGTCTGTTTCATGGCAGTTTTTGTTAGGACATGTCCCTTCATTCCATCTAACTGGACAGTATATGCCACTTAACTTTAAATCCATAAGTAAAGGGGCCCAGTCACGTGTATTTTCAGTATGTGCCATGAAAGTGGGCTCCCACAGATCATCTACATCTTTTGTCTGTGCAATCAGAAAATCAGCATCACACATCAGATCTGAGCCTGAGTGGCTTGTAGTGATTCATCATAACTCGGTTGTGCAAAAAAAAGAAAAAAAAAATAGAATAACTTGTTTGTTTTTTTGCTTTTAAAGATTTAACCACTTTGAGATTTTTTTTCATGAAAAGTGCTTTACAAATAAAATGTAATATTATTATTAAGAATGGGAAAAACATTTCAGCTCCCAAATATAACATCATTTTCCTCAAAACAGGTTTTACCGAGTCGAGCCAGAGACGCTGTAGCATCCTTCCTCAGACACAGAGGTCCAAATTCTGCGGGCAGGTCAGGGTTCAAGCACGCAGTCGCTGCATCAGCCACCACTTCCTGTAGACTTGAGTGTTCGTCTATTGGTATGATTTTGCCGAGAGTCTTCACAGCCTCCAGAGAGAACTGAAAGTCTCCCTCCTGCAAAGAATGACGTGATATCAGCTGAGGGCCTCGGGCAGGGTGAGACTAAGCATGAATGTTATCATTATTTACAGGAATTCTTTCAATTATCCATCCATGTCTGATTTTATTCATTAGAATTTTACTATTGGATTTATTTTAATGTTACAAAAACAACAGCATCACAAAATATTGCCAATTAGCAGGTCACTTAATAGTAAAAGAAAGTGTGCTCAGAAAGAATGTACTATTAGGTTCAAGCCAAAGCATTCAAAACAACAGCAAATAATTCAGATAACTGCCTAAAGACAACATCAAAATAAGTATAATATTACATATTTTTATCAGTACTCAGCATAGATGAATATCCAGATATGGGCTGAAATATTTGCAAAATATGTAAATGTTCAAATTTTCTTTTTCTTGTTTTACTTTTTAAACAAACTGTCATACTGTCAGGCATTGATCTTTTTGGTAAAGTGGTGAATGCACAGTATTGACTCAAAAATATCTGTACTAGTCTTAAGTTCAGAAATCTTGACATATCATTGATTGATAAAAATCTGATATTGTGCATCCCTAATTGTTTCTAACTTCATAATAGCCTACAGTGATAGTTGTGAAGTACAGACCCACAGACCATGAAACACTCTGCCCATCTCCGCTGTCACCTGTCAAACTTAATCACTAAAATTTATTCACAGACTTTTTTGTTGCAATTATCCACCTTAATGTTGTAGAAGCCATCTTTTTCAAAATGTGATCAACCATTTTGTTTGTGCTCCATTCAATTTTGAGTATGTAGTAAGTAAGTATTTGGACACTAAAATTAGTATTTACATTTGATTTGGATTTTATTTTTCATTAATAAAGAGCCCAGCTGTAATGTGAAATATAGTAAAGAACAATATCTACTACAGAGATTACAGGGAAAGGAAAAAGTATAGATTTGAATAACTGCAAAATAAAAATAATACCAGCAAATGAAGTTTTTTGCTATTGAAAGCAGTTTTAGATTTACTGTTTTGTCATTTTCTCACTATTTATTTGTTCATTTTCACCTAAGATTAAAAGAAAAAAAAACTTGTGCACAATACCTCAAAATATTTGTAGTTTTTAAAATATTTTTCACATCTTCTGCAGTTTCTAGTAATCAAGTTAAAACAATCAGGTAGCCATATTGGACATGTAATATCCTTCATGTATGGTGCCAATATTGCCCAATTTTTGCCAACTTGTCTGATTGTTATGACTCTACACCCGCCATTGTTTGGTAAAGGTAGAAATTTTATCCATGAGTGTTTACATTCAGAACAAAACAAGAACAACAACACAGCTTTGTTTTCCACAGAGGTGAGATAACAGCTGTCTTAACCTCTCACTCGAGATAAGACCAATAAACTCAATTGATCTGCCAAAATCAGCAGAGTGGATCTTTAAGATTGCTCCCAAAAAGTTTTTAATTTAGCCTTTAATTGCGATGTTTTATTTCAGAAATGTGGGATGTGATATCCATGGGATATTTCCTCTTTTCTTCTCTTGTTTTCTTGACAGCATGATCCAGCCAGGAGCAGCCAAAATTCAACAGGAGACAAGATACTCACCAGTCACTTCCCAAAATAATAATAACAGAAGAGTATAGTTATGTGGCCCTTTAAAACAGGTAGGCCAAAAACTACCCCAAGGGTTTCACTAATACCTCCCTGATGCATTATCAGGAATGATTACGAATTCTTTTTGTTATGAGTCTCTTTACAGACTTGAATTTTTCCCATAACCACCTAGACTTGAGTATAATATATTCAGATGAGAAAAGGCTTGTTGTAAATTTGAATTTTTGATTCATTCTTTTGGTTGAACACTTTTTGATCCATTACTCTGACACTAAAACAGCATGAGAGTTGAGGTTTCAAAAAAAGTCTAGGTGGACCAAAAAAGCAGACAGTGGCCTGAAATTGCAGGTTAAATTTTAAAGTTTTGTTTTATTTGAGAAGCTTTTTTTATTATAGTAAAATTGTAATATTAAAAAAATGAAGTCAAACGCAAACATATTTTCAATAATCTTCAATCAAGTGTTGTTGAGACATGAACACCTGATGAAACCAAGATACAGACTCTTAACAAAGATACCAACAAATGCAGGTGTTAAGTTGTTAATTAAACATATTTTATATTTTCTTACCGTAACAGTCACCGTGCTGGTGAGCTGGAACAAAACAACGAGGAGGACTGAAACACAGATGATGATCTTCATCTTGCTTCTTTCTCTGATTCTTTCTGTGATTTGTGATGAGTTTCTTCTCCTGCTTTATTCTGTTCACGACACATCCTCTCTGTATTTATAGGCGGGTTGGTCTGCACGCTGAGAGCGCTGCCTGAAGTGTAGTTAATAATAAAACAGATTCTGATTATGAGGCCATAAATCTGCTCTGCTGTCTGCAGCTCAAGTGGAAAGTTTCCAGAAGAATGAGAGGTACTAATTGTTCAGCTTGTTTACAGTACTGGGCACAAATGCTGATAACAGGGGCTACGAATCAATAACAGCTTTATGTCTTTGACAGGAGGTTGCACAACTTTAGACATCCTTTCTCTGCATGGGAATGACTCAGTGTAGAAATATTTACTCTCTTATTGGTCTGTTTTCAAACATTCCCTTTAAATGTCTAAATAATTTCCAATTAAAAACTATTAGTTACTGTTTAAAGATCAAATTAATCTCCTATTTCAGCCTTTAAGGTCCAATATTTTGCTCCTTTTCTGCAGTTTAACATGGATCCTTGATGTCTTCATGAAATGTTAGTAACATGCTTTGTTCCAAAAAGCCTATAAATAAAACACGGCAGTTTTCTTGACACATTCACATAACCCATATGTTCAGGATGGCTGGTCTTGAGGGAGGTCACCTTCACATGCTAATGAACCGGAGCAGTGTACATTCGGAGACTTCACAATGGAGCTGCAGTGTATCTCGAGCGAAGTGGAGTGCACCGCTGTTCCAGCCACATGCCGCTTACAGTCCTTAACACACTCTGTAAATTCATGCCAGTTGCCAGTTAACAGCAAAGCTGGTTCCTCCAAATACCACAGGCTAATTCACAACATGCTAACCTTGGCTTAGTCATCGCAGTGGGACACAGCTACGACTTAGCCTCCATTCCGGGCTAATGTTAGCGGAAACAGCTGAATATAATCAGTCCTTTCCCCCGACATTACCCCTCTAACAGTTAAACTTCTCTTGACTAATGTAAGAATGCTCTTACATTGAAGTGTATCACGTTTTGCATTTTCCTCTGGTGCATTTTCCCCTGCTGTTAGCATTAGCTCGTCGCAATGAGCAAATGAAATACTGGACATAATTGAAATACTCACATTACCATCATCAGGTTTGGATTGTTGGTACTTAGCCCAGATTCAGGAAGAGTCTAGTTCCCAGTACTGTGTTGAACTGACATAAGTTGAAGAAGCAGTCAGATGTGAAGTGATTAGCACACACATACAAGACAGTAGCTACTCATTCCCTTCAGAAATAAAATGAATCAGCTGGGCCCTTTGGTCCTCAGAGGCTGGTAGCCTACAGTATATGTGAAGATATATGGACAGACTCAACAGCTTTCCAAATACCATGAGATTACGTTCATACAACCTGTTACATACAGGTTTTGTTGTCTACGCTAACATGATGTGGGCTGGGAGGAAGAACAAATCCCCAAAAATGTGTTCAGGAACCTTCAAAAAGTGATTTTTGCCCAATATGTCTTCTTAAAGTTAAAACTGTTAAATATCTAATGCTGGACTAATACAATGCATTTTGCAGGTGATATTTAAGTCACGGATGTTTTTTAAGTTTGATCCGGAGATTGAGCATTCTCCTGTGATCTCGGTTATTAAAGTGGTATGTGATTTTACAGTGCAGTTTTAAGACAGTTATTTTTGATGTTTTAAATTCTACAAGCTTGATATAATTGTTAGAGTTACGTCTTATCTTGGCCAATAGCAACAGGCTTGCAATTTAAATACCAAATTAACAGTCAACTGTATCCCTCCTAGTGCAGTGGAAAATGTAAACGAACTCTGTTTTTGTGGATTGCAGGGCCACATGGAGAGACAGACGACCAATCACACTCATAAGGGCAATTTAGAGTTACCAGTCAACTGAACAAGCATGTTTTTGGCCCGTGGAAGGAAACCACGGTGCCCAAAGAGAGCCCACACAGGCATGGGAGACCTTGCAGACTCTTCACAGGAAGACCCTGACTGCCTTCTTGCTGTAAGGTATGTGTACAGTTCTTATGAAAATGTGGAAAACTGCCCTATTTCGTAATGTTAAAAAAAACCTTTCGATAATCCTATGCATCCCTTTTCTGATCATCGCCCAAGTCTAAGAATTTCTTCCTTGTACCATGACTAACACACAGAGAGAACATGAAGAGACTATGAAAAGTAGAAATATGCTGTATTTGGCAAAAGAAAAGAAATTATGCAACGTCAGTTTTCCTCAGAATTACTCTGTCCTACGCTTTAGTTGAGTCGTTCTGATGGAAGAACGCAAGTGCTGTGTCAACACCAGATTTGTTTGTATTTGTCTGGTTTCCCCCATAAAAATACAAGTGGACACATAAACTCTTTTAATACAACAAAAAATTTATTCAGCACATTGCCCCACACCATAGCTCTTCTTACATGTTAACCCGCTCACTTTCATGGAGTTTAATGTTGAAAAAGTCGATCACTGTACATGCCAGAAACTTACGTTTTTGTCCTTCATCTAGGTCACAGCGTAGGCACTTACAGGTGGAAGAGAATCACTGCCACGTTGTCCATTAACCAGACGTGTCTTACGAACAGTAAACATTTTTATCAGCTGTGCTTTCTTGTGCTTCTCATTCAGTGAGAGAACAGCCTGAATAATGTCTCTGATGGTTATGAAGTGGCTAAGAGCTGGAGCTATGAGCAGAAGAGTGAATAACAATACTGAAGATGAATATTTGAAATGAGCATTTATCCCAGTCCCGTCTTGGTCTGGGTTTACTCTCAGTCCTTATGTTGTGAAATAAGGTCTTCCACCTATCCTGGTCACCCTGTAGGTGTTGAGTCCCGGGGAGTCAAACCCTGGCGATACGCCTCTCCTATTGAAAGAGTAAAAGTTAAAGAGCTGTCGGTCCTGCGCCTCTAAAGACACAGAGGTGCTGTGGACCTTCAGCTTACATGGGTACGGCTTCTCAAACACCACCCTGAACACCCTCTCCTGCAGGTAGTCCAGACGGATAGTCCTGTATTTGGACGGCACAGTCGTGTCCACCTGTGGTCCAAACTGCTGCATGATCAGCACCCCGTCTGAATCCACCTTAATCTGGTAGAAAGTCATGTTCCTGTAAGTATAGAAGCCCACGTAAGGAGAGGGATTAGGTGGTGGTCTAAGAGTTCGTTTGGCCTCCCTGAAGGCGGTCTCCATCGCAGGGATAAGAAAGCCATAGGCCTGACTCACAAGGTCCCGATCTGCTGGTCGAACCCCCGACATCAAGATCACCATTCCCAGCTTGAGCTTTGGCACCAGTGAGAGAGTCGCGGCGTAACCATCCAAGTCCCCGTCTTTCCTCACCACGTCATAGCCCAGCTGCTCGTTGATCTCCCACGGCGTGCCCGTGGAGTTGGCGAAGTAGCTGCTGTGGCATTTGTAGAGTGGCGTCATCATTGTGTTCAGGGTGTCCTGTCGAAGAGGCCTCCCGCTGTAAGCGCCCAGAAGAGACATCATGAGCTTTGCCATGTCTGCTGTCGTGGAGTACATCTGACCTGCAGGCCGGTACCAGCCCAGGTTGTAGAGAGGAGCCGGCTGACCGTTGCCGTACACGCCGATCGCCATCCGCTTCTGAATCTCGGGATTTATGTTGAAACCGGTGTCCTCCATGTTGAGCTTTTTCAGGATGTTCTGTGACACCCAGGTCTCGAAATCTGTGTTGGCCACCTTCTTGGCCAGGACGTTTGCCAACAAGGAGAAAGCAACGTTGCTGTAGTGGCACCTGAGGACAAGAGAAAGTACAGCTATAAATAAACTAAGTTTTTCATGATTAAGCACATCCTTGTGTTCTCGACGGCCTGCTTTAAACATCAACAGAAGAGAAGCTCATTCACATCAGGCAGGGATGCACAATGTTATTAGTATACTGCCGTTATCGGCCTATATTGATAGTGTTGCAGATATATCAGCCACACATATCTGCCATATATCAACAGGAATATACAAAATACACAAATGTAAAATAACGATACACCTTCTCATCACTGCATTGGTACATTTAAAAATCAAGGGAGAGTTAAATGCTGTTTTTCTTATTTTACATCTGTTCCTCACAATGATCTACTGGAACACTTAAAGAAACAGGTCCATTTGTGTTTAGTACAGAGCTTGTGGTCTTGACCAGAAACATTGGTGATACTGAATAAAAAAATCCAACATTGTGCATCCCTAACATCATGATAAGATCAGGCTTTTCCACGCTGATGACACAGTATGCAATACTTCAGTTTCTCCAGTTGACAAACTCTGCACACACAACTTGTTTTGAAGGTTTTAGGGTTTTTAGGTGTTGTGTAGATTTATCAAGTACCCACATATGTTAAAGCACTGTCCTGTCATTTCATGTAATCTCACCATAGAAGGCAAAAACTGTTTATTTATTTGCTTTGAGTAATGTGAATTCCATCTGTTTTGGAGATCCCCTCATTTGGATCAGCTTTTTAATTAATTTTTAGTGCTGTTTCGGCTTTCTGTATCTACAAATCAACAGTAAAAACTGGGAGAGAAAGAGTCTCTCAAACAGAAGCTTTAATAGTTAACATGAATCTCAAATGTCTCACGAGTCATTCATCACTTTATGTCAGGTCCATCAAATCAGTTGCCCTCATTTACCCATTGAATTTTTGTTTTGAGACAAACTAAAGGAGAAATGATATTGAATATCGCTGCTAGCTTCTTATGTTAGGGTTAACTTACCCCATATCTTTGACTTCACTGCACTGAGCACACAGGGAGTCTCAACATACATAAACAAACCACAGTTACCTGGAGAGCTGCAGACATTTATAGCATTGTTGTTTGCTTATTAGGCAGGTTAGTGAGGTCCAATTGCAGGCTGTTACTAAAGAGGTATTGTTAATGCATTGTGTGATTGCATGCTGTTGAGTCAGTATCAGCCCAGAATAGATGTTAATCTACGTTAATGCATTTTAAAGGCAGGATCTTAAGATGGTTAATGTCCCCTTGAGTGACTGTTTACAAACACAAGAGGCCTCAGCCACTGTCCCACACAGCAGAGAGCTTCCACGAGAATATCATGCTGTGTATTGGGATGAAAACATGGATGATATGAAGCGTCTTTTCTTTTGCTGTTCTCCTTGTTATACACGACTTGCAGCTGTAACATGATTTTTCAGAATCATGATGAAATCCAAGAAACTTTGTCTCCACTAAAATGACAAATTCATTAAAAGAAAGATTTTCACAGTTTCACCTCCTTTAAACTGCATCAAAATGTGTGAAAAAAGGTGTCATCCTATTAAAGGATAAGTTCGGTTTCTGCAGCTTTCACATTGTTTATAGAATGAAGTAGAACAATATACTCAACCAGAAGGCTTTCCTGATCCAAACAGTGCTTCGGGAGATATTTAGATCCAAAATTGAGCGGCGGACATCCATATAATGGTAGCACACTGGGCATGTATAGCGCCGCTCCTAAAACTGCATTAATTGTCCAAAAACTCAGTTTCACCAATATTTCATCATGGTCCGCTCTACTCCTCCACGACAGTCTGTGTCGCTCCAGACATGTCTTTGTGACTGTGCTGACCTCTGAACTGAAGACTGCTCTCTGGCCAGCTGTTCTTCTCTTTGCCTCCGCGTCCTCCTTTCGATGAGCTCCTCATCTGTAAACTCTGGCTCGAAACTGTAAGGACACCCATCATATTCAAAGTTCTCCTCCACAACATTTTCATCTGATAGATTTTCGTCCATTTTGCACAAAACTGGAAGAAGAAAGTCGTTGTGTGGCCGGCGGTCTTCCCCTGAAACAATGAGCCGTACTGTGCATGCGCGGAGGCAAACGTTCTTCTTAAGTTCAGAGGTCAGCACAGTCACAAAACATGGGTGGAGCTACACAGACTGTAATGGAGGAGTAGCCTGAGCGGACCATGATGAAATATTGGTGAAACTAGTGAGTTTTTGGACAATTAATGCAGTTTTAGCAGCGGCGCTGTACATGCCCCGTGTGCTACCATTATACGGATGTCCGTCGCTCGATTTTGGATCTAAATATCTCCTGAAGCACTGTTTGGATCAGGAAAGCCTTCTGGGTGAGTATATTGTTCTACTTCATTCTATAAACAATGTGAAAGCTGTAGAAACCGAACTTATCCTTTAAACTAAACACACATAAATTAAATTCTCCCGTAATGCAAATGTTTTCCCTCGTACTTGATCATGAAAACAGATCTGAGCTCTTCCAGCAGGCTATTTTACTGCCTAATTAAAAAGGTCTCCCCTAAATCAGCAGTTTGATGTGCCAGATTTCTTTTTTATACTGACACAACAAAACAGAAGGAACTCTTATATTAATGTGGGTACAAAGGGCCGATATCAGCTGATACCAATGTTAAACTAATGCCAGTGTGCATCTCTAAACCAAAATATAAATTCAAATGGCACCACCACACCTTTTGGTCCTCCATATTTGAGGTATCTGTATCTGCTGCTGGAAAGAAGCAACATAAAGTTATTACACTCAGGAATTAAGTGCAACAGGAACAGAGGAGTCTTACTTTGTGCCTGGCTCGGCCACGAGGACATCGTCCTGTAGCAGCTTCAATGCTTCCTCTGTTTCACCGCTCCAAAGGAGATTAGTTGACCTTAATCTTCTGGGTAACCCTGTCAAAAAATAGAAAACCTCAGTGAGTCAAACTGGGATCAGATCTGATCTCTGGGTTAATGAATCTATAAAAGCACAGCTAACTTCAAAGAAGGGAGTGTACTCAGTCAATATCCATGACAAAAAATCCCCAGATGTTTGAGGGCTTATCTAACCACCTTAACAGGAACATTATACAGTACGGTCTGTGTTCGGATTAGAAATATGTGCTGTGTTTGCACATTTTAGACAAACAGAATGACTCACCCTCAATAAACTCAGGCACAGAGGTCAACACAACACTTCAAAACAAGCTTCTTTTTAATACAAAGGCTGTGCTAAAAAATCTATGATTTGTTTCCGCGTGCCATTTGTTAGAGAGGTTGTGTCAGTATTTACTCTGCCTCTGTCGAAAGAAATGTAGGTCTGACCCTGGGTTAGGTATTTTAATAAACAGATATCCAGGTTGATTATTACTGGAATATAAATGGCATGTTTCATTTTTAATAATGAAATTGCTTATTTTTTGATAGAAGTCTGAAGAGTATTGATCAGTTGCCTTTGAGCAGACAAAGGCCTTTCACAAGCTGGTGGTTTTCCTTTATTATAAAGCTTTTGCTGTTGGCTTGCCCTCTTTACACACACACAGGCAGCATTTTAAGTTACTGAAAATGCACTTTTCTGAAAACTACTCCTTTAAAGTGACGATTTAGCTGTTTTTACACTGTTTACATGTAGCCAAGGCTCAAAACATTACAATGAGCTTCTTCCCCTTTGCATAACCCCATTTTGCAGTGTTATCACTTATGTTTACATGCCCCTATTTCTTTCCAAAACGAAAGGGAAAAAAGTATTCAGTTACACTCTTGGAGAGGTGGGGAGTTGCATTAAGCTGGTGGACAAAAAAAACAAAAGCAAATTAAGTGCGGGGGAAACACCACTGTAAGAATGAGTGCAATAAGCCAGCTGATCCAAGGTGGACAAACTGGTAACTTACATCAGATCTACAAGTCAGCTTCACTTTATTTTTATTACGTCGGAACTGCAGACTTTCTCAAATGTTCCATCTAAACTGTAATGCAGCTTCTCCTACTGCACTTTGTTACCCCAGGAAATGGTCACTGCCATGCTACTGATATGCTCTACAACCCAGATGTAAACAAGAAATATTTGATGGATAGCATTGATGGCTCCTTGCAGGAAAAGTACGTTTTGTTTTTATTTTGACCTTTTACATAAAGGTTAGGGTTTTGTTAGGCTTTGGAAGGGTAAACTTGTGTAAAACCACTTGACCAAAACAAACTATAAAGAAGACAGAAGGCTAATACTTCAAAAATAAGCTCTACTCTGAAAACTAACCACACGTTATTTACTTTCTGGACCTGTGATGGATAAATGGAGCTTGAGTTAGTCTGTTTCCTGACTGCTGTCTCAGCATTAATTTAGTTGACCTTAAATACCACTCAGTCTATGTCAGCAATTACAAACAGTAAGCCGAGAAATCTTTTGGAGTCCTCGTTACCAAACAAGTGCCCATACCAGGCCTTCCCTTCCACCTCAACATCCCGGCACCACTTGATGACTTATCACTTTAATTCAAAGACCACACGCTCCGAGTGTTTGTCCTGAAGAAGGGTGCAGATGGACTTTACCTCCTACAGGGCTTCCCCCACCGTTAATCTCTCGCCTTCGCTCTGAGCTGATTAGCTCTATCTCTGGACTCAGCTCACTGTAGCCTATATGTAGGTACTCTCTTTCTCTTTACATGCAAGATTGGTTGGCTGGGCTTCTATAGTAAGAGCAACGGAAGTGTCCATAAAAAGAATCACACCATGAGGGTCTAGACCTAGATTTGTAAGCTAGCTGACGCTGGAGAAATGATGCAACAGGAAGTGGAACCTCCACTTATGAAATAACACTTCTTTGGTTAGATCTGTTTCCTGCTTTTGAGGTTAAATTAGCAAATTTAGGATTTTCTCTTAACCTGCTGTGTGCAGACCAGTCTGAGGCTGGCAACAAATGAGACAATTTTCAATTGTCAACTGATTCTAAAAAACATGGGAGACCACAGCCTTCACTTAAACAGTTTTTTTGTCATTTGGACCCTAAAACACAGCCATTAGTAAAACAGCCAGACCATGAGACCAGACTTTTGCTTTACAGACACACAAACATCAAACAAGACAGAAGAAAAGCGAATGGGGATGACGTCCAATTTGGTCAGCTAACTGTCTTGGCGTGCGTTCTGCTTTGCAGGGAAAAACAAAATAAGCATGGTAGAGAAAATGGATAAAATTACAGTTACAAGATGGTGTGTTTGTGTTGCCATGTTTGTGAGCTGTAAAAGTATGCAACACTTAGTCATTGACATGTCTGAGTTGATCACTCTTGCATAACAGAATCAATGATTTTTCTGAAAGACAAGAAGTTATGAAAACCCTCAAGGTTGTGGAGGATCAAGCCCAATAGCAACTGTCTGTTTTTGTTGTCAGAAACAATAAAAACAGTCAAGCATAGACAGACCTTTTGCATGCATGATTGTTTCCATTTAGGTATCTGGGAATTTGGCACAATAATAGCTTAAAAAATACCATATAATCCAGGTGAATAGGTCTCATAGGTGGCAGCTTCACTGCTCATAATATGCAAGTAAATACAGGAAGATAGCTTTCTGAAGTGACTGTGTTGTAGGGCTGAAAGATTTATTTTTATTTATGTATTTTCAGATCGAAATCACAATTTCAGACAATGCGATCATGCAATATTTTGCACATGTTTACATAATTTGCTGGCAACTTTCATTTATGGAAGTGCTGGTAAGCAGGTCAACAGCACAATGCCTCTGTTTAGGAGTGAAGTTGGAGTAACCCTTAAATAATGAAAACAGGTTATTTATCATCAGTGTTAGACGATGAACAATGTGTTATGTGCTTTTGATCACTGATTTCCTTACTGTTGTCTATACTGTAAACAGTTAAAATTACACTGAAGCTTGATTTGAATCGTAAATGAAATTGAAATCGCAATATCTGCCAAAAAAACTGCATTTACATCTTTTTCTAAAATCATTCGGCTGCCATAGTTTAAACCGATGAGTATCAATGACTGCTTTTTAGTGGAGCTTAAAGCAGAATTTCAGGAGCAGGATCACACCTCAACCACACGTCTTCCTGTGTTCCTATAAATTCTAACCTCTCCTTCCCCTTTCTTTAAAATTTCTTCCTTCCTTCTTTCCTTGGGGCCTTATGAATGGGGTTTATTGCGCCTGGGAGCTACAGCGGATTCCCCAAGAAGTTTCTTGTAACCATTCTCGGCTTCACGTATCTGCTATGCTGCTAATTATCCACTATACGTAATAAGTAATTGTCAAATTCATCCTGTTGATGGTGATGGTGTGGTCCTTACTCGTGAAATAGTAGGATCTGATCAAGCTCTCCATGTAGGTTTTGGATTGACAGTGGACTTTTTTCCTCTAGGACTTCACTTAATGATTTAACCTATAAACGCCTACCATGTTTCATGTCAAGCTCAGATTGGTTAGAGTGTTGGACCTATGCAATGTGGCAGTTTCAGAGCCAGACTGGAGAACACGTGAATTTGGTGTTGATGAATCAAAGATGTCTGCTTTGTCATTGAAACAGATGGTGGATTTACCAGAGAGCTGGCTGGCCATCCTGCGCAGGGTCAGAGCAGGAGATCGGACACCTTGAGTCCTGACAGCCCAGGGCATTTGCCTCCTGCTTCTCCCCAACGGGTTCTTGACCGTGAAGTTGTCAGCGTATTTCTCCAGAGGGTCATCAAGTGAGCTCACCAGGCCGTCCTCCCACATTTTGTAGAGCATCATCGTTGGGAAGATCTTGGAGAGGCTCGCAATTCTGCAATCAGAGGGATTAAAGTGAGTGCGACACATGCTTGGTCCAGCTGATTGAATGAAGGTTTAATATCACAAAGCGTCCCCTTAATCTCTTAATTTAGAGAGTGGTTCAGTCTCGGGGATCCCTGCTCCTGGATGTTGTTTACTGAGAACAATGAAGGACTAATCCTAATTCCCCACCCCTAATTCTGCTGCTAAACCTCAGATCAGATGTGATATCCAATATAAGAATTAGAGTGCAGGTAACAGCATGTGTGGATGGATAATGGAGCTGCTAATGTCAAGAGATGGCTTAAAATAGAACTCTGAAGTTAAATACTCCAGCATCATTAAAAGGATAGGTTAGGTGTATTGAAGTGTGCTTGCTTGAGGCCCAGTTTGCCAGTAAAGTACCTGACCAGGAAGATAGCCAGGTATGCACACAAGCTGATTTATAGTCAATAGTGCCTACAGAAGCCTGGTATTGAGCTTACCTGGAAGGAAAAACTAAAAAACATCTCATTTGCTCGCCTGAATGCTACAGCAGCATCTCCAGATTATCCTTGATAAAGCTTATGTACTTGGAGCTATTTACAACATATGGGCTACTTATCCATTCAACAGCAACACGCTCCCATCAGCTTTGTAGGTTGTCTGTCTCCAGGAGAAACAAACACTAACTTAACCTAAACTGAGCTGAAACAAATGACTTTGCCTGGAGCGATGATGACATGCCATTAGTCGTGGGTATGAGAGGATATCTATTTAAACCTGAGCACACAGAGGAAGAGCTTTTCCATCTGGAGTCATGCGTTGAAAGAGGGGTGATTGAAAAACTGCTGTGGAAACTGAGATGTTGGACTGATCACAATTAAGCTGTTGACCTCTCTGGTCCTGATGGGTAAAGCCCCAGTCCCACATTCCCGTTTCTCATGGCGATAGTGCACGATTATCGTGATCCTAATGATACGTGCTTCGGTCATGCTGCATGCTCTACTTGATCTGGATCAGCGTTGTATAGTCATGGGCGTATAGCGGGTGGAAGCCTAATTAAGTCGCTCAACCGGGCTGATCAATCAGAAAGCTTTTAGACAAGGAGGTATCCGACTGTGTCCCGTTCAAGGTGGCGCAAGCGACAGGGCTCAATCAGGGCTTACGTGACTCAAACTGGGCTCGAACGGGGCTGACGTCATGCCAGTGGGATGGAAATTCATGGAATCCTTCTTGTATCGTTGTATTGACCAAACTAAAGCTGGACGAACACCCCTGAAGCGCCGTAGAAGCGTCAGTGACGGTGTATTTACAGGGCGTGACTGGGGGAGAGACGGTCTTTTCTTCCTGTATTATCTCAATCAAACCAGCCTTGCCAGTCATGGACAGTCGTGTATAATCACCATGAGAAGTGGGAATGTGTGACTGGGGAATAACATCGTTTTTCCAAACACAAAGTTCTGTCATTGTAGAGGAGGGAATCCTGAAGTCTGTTTTTCAAAACAGCAAGACAGCGTGAGCAAAGGCGAAGGGATGAAAATCAGTACTGTGAGGGTTTGTTTAGCCTGTTTTTACAGACAGGATTAAAAAAGGAGCGACCTATCCTCTAAATATTCAGGGTGATTTATATCAGTTTGTGCTCCACAGCTTGTCAGTTGCTTTACTGCCGGTTATATTAACTCATGTTTACAAGCTACTTTAACAAAATTAAACCATTCACAAGTTTAGACACCATGGCAAGAATCAAACAAAATCTAATTTAGGGACATTTCTGTTTTCAGGTATTCAGGCAAATATGGTCAATGTACACATCAGGATTCACCAGCTTCTCTTGGCCTGTTAGCTACCCAAAGGTTGGATTTGAAGTTTCTGACTGATTTAAATTTGCATTGTTTACCTAAAGGCTACATGTGACACTAAATGTGTACCTTATACTTTAAATGACAATAATTATCACTCATGATGAAGAAATTGTATGAGAATATCATACTTATGTGCATCTTTAATTATTTATTTAATGTAAAACTTATCTGAAATTTACAGCAGTCGCACTTTTGTTTTTTCTGCAAATGACTCTATCAACTCTAGCTAGCAGCAGTGGTGATAAAGGTGTGGTGTCAGTGCATCAAACTGAACTTTGACTACACAGTTTAAAAGACAAAAGGGCAGTTTTGAAATAACATATTTTAAATAAGTTGTTTTTTGTATTCTTGTAGGTATGATTTATTTGCATACCTAATAGAAATGTAATTTTTGTTTAAATCAGTCATTGGTGTTTTGACTTCAGAAGGAGCCTGTTCAGCCCAAAACTTTTCCTTCTCAAGTGCAAGACCAACAGACTGAGAAACTCCTCACTGGGGGGAGGAGAATTAACAGGAAGACAGGGGACGGGAAGGAGCAGTAGCCAGCTAGTAGCCTGTATTTTTATTTTGTTGATATTTATATTTTTGTTTAGATATATCTATTAATATTAATCGTTTTAATCTATTTAAACAGTTTTTTTTAATGATTCCGTTTGAGCAAGTTTCGAAAGCAATGTCTGATTTTCATTGATCAATTTTCATATTATTTTTATTTATTATTACTTTTGTCAGATTCAAATTATTTCTGTAACCATTGTGGGTTTTTCTTTCATTAACCGAGGGATACTGACAATTTTGTTTACGTGTGTAAATATTGGCCATGTTTCAGTCCAACAATAAAATTTTTAACAGATTTATTTCTCTACAACATATTTCTGAAATAGTTGTTGTTGTCTCTTAAATTTTAACTGCCTTTATACTAGGGGTGGAAGAGAAAATCAATTCACATAAGTATCAGGATTTTTTCTTTGATGATTTTTTAATCGATTTTTTTTGTTAAATATATTTTTTTCCAAATTTAAATGTTTCATTTTAGTCTGTGTTAATAAGCCACTTTTAAATGCAGTCCTGGCTTTTGAAGAGAGAGTATAAACAGCTGGTTAAAATATATTGCTGAATAAAACCTAAAAACAGACTCACATGTGATGTGTATTTTCCTGATATAGTCTGTAGGCATCATCCTTGTTCATCTTTTTAACTGGTGTTAAAAAAGCTAACTAAAGATTGCAAAAATCGGCAGTATTGTAGAATTGCAAAATCTTTAAAAATTGAATCAGGAGAGAAGTGTATCGTCCCAGCCCTACTTTCAACAGTGTAGTTCGTTTAATCAGAGGATTATTAGTCATTATAAGTTAAAAATGTCTTAATGTCTCCAACTTTTGGAAAAGTACTCAAGCTTTAAAATTGTCCAGCATGAAGCCTGATAGTAGCTCATCTCTTCCAGAAGAGAAAACATCAACACTGAAATGTTAATCATTTAGACACCATGTGCCTCCAGGCTTCTCTCCATCATGGTTAGTGTTCATCACCTGCTGTCTGTCTCACCTGTATATCGTGTACTCATTTGGTGCTGGTGAAGTCGGGTCGCTGATGTTTTTCTTCCCAAAGTTTCCGTTCCAAAGAACCGAGTCGTTCAAAACCACGATGGCTGAAATGGCCGGCAGCTTCGTCTTAAAAACAGTCGTCCTCAGGAGAAGATCGACCTGTCAGGAAAGATTTTATTCAGGATATTGAAATGATAAAAGTGTGACTACACGTTAGAGAGGCTGTTCAATGAGGTTTACCTTTTCCAAAGCGACTCTCAGTGATGTGATCGGATGGTTTAAGGGTACAGGCTCGGGGAAGCGGGGGCACATCTCCTCGACTGGAGCTGCCTTTTCCTGCACCTCTGTGGGGTGAGGACAAGGATTTCTCAAAACACAAATATAAAACATGTTTGTCAATCACTTACGAATAAGCTCCATGGGGTCGTTTTTCAATCATGGAGCCTGAATGTACATTTAAATGAGTTTATAACTGTGCGCAGCAGCTGGATCCACCTGATTCATTGCCTGTTACCAGGCACATCCATCTGGTCAAGCTTCATTCTACGATTGTGCGGCACTGTCTAATCAGAGTCCTTTAGAGCAGGAGGAGTTGTCATAGATGATAACAGCTTCAGTTTTATCAGATCTGGACCACATTTCTTTATTTAACGATAAAGAACAACAACTATGACAGCATTTCCCAACAGGAAAGGTATTTTCCGACATGTTTTTGCAAGAGTTTGTGCAAGGAAGTTGCTCATGTTTTGTGCTTTACAACGCAGCAGTAACGCCCACCTACTACAACATCTGATTGGCCCGTTATGAATGTGATTGATGGAACATTTGACCAATCACATTCTGGATATGCTTTTGAAAGGTTTTGTCAATTACCAAACACTTTTGTAGACTGTTTTTGGATGGAGTGGCCAGATATATTTGGAATAGTATACAGACATGGCAGAAATTGTTAGTACCTTTTTGTTAGAGAAGGAAAAACCCACATGTTCACTGAAATAACTTGAAACTGACAAAAGCAATAACAAATAAAGAATGCACTTGAAATCACATAAAGTTGAGGGTATCATCATTTTTGTCAAGGTCAGTTTGTTTAGTTTGGTTTTTTTTAAAAATAATTCTCTTGAACCACAATTCAAAAGCAATGTCCGATTTTCATTAGTTGATTTAAGTAATTTTTATGATTTAAGTAATTTTTATTTATTATTCATTTCGTCAGTTTCAAGTTATTCCAGCGACCATGCTTATTTTTCCTTTAACAAAAGGGTACCAACAATTTTTGCCATGTCTGTGTGTCAGGTAAGTGAGTCTAGTTGTGGGTCAAGAGGATAGTTAGAGGTTGCAGTGACTTTTAACTTCCAAATTAATTCAGTCTCACAGCTAAGTTAAGGTTTGTGCTAAATTTGACAAAATCCCTCTTTGCATTCTTGAGGTATTGTGCTCGTAAGATTTAAGGTTGCAGTAATTTTGCTTGAAATAATCATTTGTTCAAAGTTTCAATGAAATGCCTGAAAGTAATTTTCATTTTTAGCTTTCAAAAGTTAAGTTGGACATAAGGTAGTTTTATGCCCTAACCTTAACCGTTGACCTGCAAACTGTAACAGTTTATCTGTGCGTGAGGGTGGACATTGGTGAGAAGTTTGAGAACAATTACTCTAACACTGAATACTGATCTAAGGATTAACACTGACTATCAAAAATCCAAAATTTTGGCCCTGCTTGATCTTAAAGAGGTTTTTGACACAATTAAATTGTTAATTGACCTTTTTGAAACTTTGAATAGTTTTAGTACAAGACAGGGGCTGATGTGCTGCATATTGACATTATAAATATTACTAATTTCCAAGTTTTGTCCCTGAATGTACAGTTTTAAATCACTACAGTTGATCCTTATTTAAGAACTTCATGCCTTGGCTGTCTCATCTAGCTCTGATCTTGGTTGTTTTCAACAAGTCTTAAAAAAAAAAAAAGGAAGTTTCAATGCTGTAAAAAAATTCTTGTTCTTTCTGGCGTACCACAGGGATTAGTGCTATGGCCTTTACTCTTTAACATGTACATTCTCCCTCTTTGTAAAATCTTTCGAAAACATTAAACCTGAAAACACAGATACACCAATGATGCACAGCTTTACATTTCTGCCTTATATATTGATTATAGCTCTGTTAACTACTTAATATTAGATATCAGAAGGAAACATTTAGTTTTTCAAAGTTTACATGGAATAAGGTCAATATTAGGGCTGTCCGGATACAACTTTTCACCTCCGATATTGCAGCCTAGAGCATTAGCCCATACCAATTTCCAGAGGTGGGAGAAAGTCACTGTTTTGCAAGTCTCAAGTAAGTCTCAACTCTTTAAACTAAGGGTACACCGAACATTCGGTGGCCGAATATTTTCGGCCGAATAGTGCAAAAAAAGCCATATTCGGCCTTCGGTGGAGTGAGCTAATAACAAGGCCGAATAGTACCCCCCCTCAGTAAGGGTCAGACACTCCCTTATCCACCCTGCCGAAAAAAACACAGTCACACGGGGTTAAACTCTTGACGAAGCTCCGCTGCACTCGGCCGTATAACTTGGATGAAAAGCCGACGGCTGAGCCCGCAAATAAGTGGAGGACGAAAGACTAAACTGTATTTCACGGAACACACAGCCTGGTCTTTGAATTTAAGTTTGCCATCAACGGTGTAGAACCAAAACTACTTCCACACAGCTCTCCACAGAACAGTTAAAGCCCAAATTAGAGCTGTTTACGTCCGCTCCGTCCGCTCCACTCGGAGCGGAAACTCTTTGGCTCGAGAGAGCACCGGATGTGTCTGAGGGTCAAGCTGTGCTCACAGCGCCCTCTGTTGGACGGAACGGTCCACTGCTCCAGGCCTGATGTGTCGCCACACTCAATATTTTACATTCAAATATTTATTTACAATTCCATTACTGATATTTATTCCTATATTTGATCGGTTATTCAAATATTGAATATAAAGTGACAGCTTTAAAGCAGTATTGTTGGTATTATTGGTCTATTGCTATATATCCATCAGTGTACATTCATATTTTTTAATGCATGTCTTGTTTTGTTTGAAGGCTTAATCTGAATGAAAAACTTTGTTGGGCTTCTTTTGAAAAGCAAAGGCTACTGGAATATTAAAAAATGTCATAACATTTAATAAACAATTACTTTCTTTTAAAAACATGTCTAAAATGTACTCTAAACTATTAATGCACTATCAAAAAATATAGTGAACTACTTTGCCGCCGCATTGGATATTCGGTTTGATATTTGGTATTCGGCCCAGCATTTATTTATTATTCGGCTTCGGCTTTGGCCACAAATTTTCATTTTGGTGCATCTCTACTTTAAACCCAAGTCTCAAGTCAAGTCTCAAGTAAAGACGTTCAAGTCCAAGTCGAGTCTCAAGTTAAGACAGGACAAGTCAAGTCAAGTCTGAAGTCATAGGCTTAAAATTTTCAAGTCCTTCCATTGACCATAAGCACCATTGACCACAAAAAAAACGATAAAAACCAGGACAGTTTCGTCACTTTATAAAAAACAACCAGGACAGTCAGGGCAGGACATGAAAACAGGACATGTCATGGGAAAACAGGACACTTGGTCACCCTGGGCCTTAACTTTACAATTATTTTCAGCTAACGTCAGTCTCAGTTTTCAGCCACAGCGAGTTTACGAGCGAATATATACCGTTGTTGCATTTAACGGATGCTAAGCTGAAGTTACCCAAAAGGATCGTAGTCAGCTCTCTGTCTGTTATTCTCACACTGCAGGTTTTGCAAACGGCAATTCGTTTTCTGTTTATGACATTGTAGTTTGTGAATGCAAATGAAACTATCCTCAGTAGCATGGTTCTGCATCTCTGGGTTGTTTCGCACTCCTGCAGTCTTGCGCTCAGAGAAGTAACTGTGTAATCCACAGCCTCTTTGTTTGTTCTTCTAAAACCTGATTGGATGTTAATAGATGCATTCAACGGGGCAGATCCTGTGGGAAAAATATTGTCTTGCTGGAAATGTCAAAAACCAGTCACTAAATCGAATACTTTAAATGGGAGCACATTTTATTCAACAGTCTTACTGAAAATTTCAAGTATTTTCAAGTCATCAGACTAAAGTCAGAGTCAAGTCCTGAGTCATTGATGTCAAAGTCCAAGTCGAGTTGCAACCCTTTGATGATATTGTCAAGTCAAGTCCAAAGTCATCAAAACTGTGACTTGAGTCTGACTTGAGTCTAAGTCACATGACTCGAGTCCACACCTCTGCCAATTTCTGTCCGATATGATATCAGCAGGAATCATACATATTTTTTACAACTTATTTGGTCGAATGGACTGTAAGAAAAGGCTTGATTAAGTGAAATTACTCAGAGAACAGTAGTCAGCAATAGGAGGTATGAGAAACACTGACCCATTTGTTATTAACCAATGGGTTCAATAAATTTTAACCTTAAACATAAGAATATACTACCATTAAATTAATAAAAAAATAAATAAGGAAGACCCAAAAATAACATTGATAAATCCATTAAAAACACATAAATAAAAAAAAGAATTAGAGTGAACTGCTTGTATGGGTGTTTTTATATCAGAGATTTTAAATGCAGGCTGGTATAATCTGATATTTGTTTTTTGCTGACATTGGACTGATATCCAATATCAATATCGGATCAGGACACCACTATTCAATATAATTCTCCCTGAGGTGTTGCCGAATGACCCTGAATATTGTCATTAAACCCCTGCAGCTCAGCTCCTTTTCCTCTTGTCCCCTTAGAGGAGAGAAGTCAAAGTCCCCCTTTAATCCCGCTGTCACTATTTCCAGCTTGGTGTAATCCCCCCGCAGGTCCTCCAAACAAGCAATTACACCTAAGAGGCTAAAGAAAACCCAGGTCTAAAAGAGGCTGGGGGTGAAAAGTCAGCCTGAACTCCTATAAAGGAGTGCGTGGGTGGTCCGAGGGGCTAAATCTGTCTCATTGTAGTGGCTAGACTTTACCTGTCTTCAGCTTGGGCATCCTGTACTGCCATATGAAGCCGCAGGTCATGATGACGGAGAGCAGGAAGAAGACCACCATGCCCAGCATCGTCCATTTCACCTTCATGCTGGCAGAGGGTTGTTAAAGGCAGCAGGGACGGTCTGGGAAATTAAGAGTTAATGTTAATAAGGAATGCTGAAGCACTGAGTACACACATGGCCACTTTATTAGGCACACCTTCAGACTTTGCTCCACATCTCCATGAGCAGATCTTTCAGCTGCACATCCATAATTAGAATCTCCTGCTCCTCCACATCCCAAATGTGTTGTATTGAATTGAGATGTGGTTACTGCGGAGGCCACTGGAGTACGATGAACTCATTGTCGTGGTCAGTAAATAAGTTGGAGAAGATTCGAGCACAGATATGTAGGTTTCCATTGGAAGATGGTCCACTGTGGTCATAAAAGGATGGACTTGCTGTGCAGCTATCTCTTAATTTATTAATCCTCAGTGGGAAATTTAATTGTTTCAGTTGCCCTTATACTCAGTAAAGCAGTAGGAATTATCAAATTAAGACATTTAAATAGATAATAGTACCCAATTTTAGGAATTCTTGCACACTCTCCAACAAAAACATAAGAAAAAGTGAACTGTTTTTCAAAATCCGCGCCTGACCATATTGTGATAAAACCTCTCTAATTTTGCTCTGCATCACTTTATAACAACAGTCCTTTGCAGGGATGATGTAAGACAGATTTATTATTCATTTTTAGAGTTTTACCGCCACTCCAGCATCATTTCCAAGAGATTTTCGCAATAAAAAAAGTTTTTTAGACAAGGATGAAATTTTTAAACTATTCTGACTTCTATCTTCATTTTCTTTGTCCCAGTAACACATATACTGATAATTCCACATCTGGACAAATCTCTCATGTGTTACTGTTATCATGACATCAAACTAATTTAAATTGACCTTGTGGTTGCAGAGATACACTCTTTTCTTTATAATGATGTCATTTTCGAGACGAAGGCTTAAAAAGGGGCTGGGGCTTGTATAGGTTAAGCATGGGTGGATCTGTTAGTGCCAAATTTTGACCCTACATCACCCAAGGTAACTTTCTGCCAATCATATGTTGTCCAATTTTGGTGATTTCGTGTCAGATGCAGCCTCAGGTTCCTGTTCTTAGCTAACAGGAGTTGTTGTTGCCCATCTGCTTTAAAATTTGGCATGTGCATTCAGTAACTATTGTCTTTTTTTCATCTCAAACTGCTCTGGCCAATCTCCTCCGACTTCTGGATCCACAGGGCACTTTCACTTTGATGACTGACACTCACTGGATAATGTCTCTTTTTAGACCATTCTCTGCAAACCCTCAAGATGCCAGAAGACCAGCAGTTTCTGACAGGCTGACTCACATTCAGTGTCACTTAAATCAAATGTCTTGTCGATTTGGATGCTTGGCTTGAACTTCAGCAGAACATCTTAACCATGCCTGAATGCATTGAGTCGCAGTCATGTGATTGTGTGATTAGCTCTTTACATTAACAACAAGTTAAACAGACATAGCTAATAAAATGGCCAGTGAGTAAACAGATTTGCATGCTTTTTGGAAACATTTGAATGCCATAGAAGGAAGGAAAAAAAACAAAAACAACATGATCTACAGCTACCAAGAAAAATGCATCTGAATAAATGTATTTTTTTTATGAATGAAGGCCTAATTTTTCTTAAATTAGCTCATTTATTTTGTTTACAATGTTCACAAAAAAGTTCTAAATCATGTCGTAGCTGATTGAGTCACAGAGACGTTCGTCTGCAGGTGAAGCAAACGTCTCTCCTGACTTTGAAGGCACCAGCAGCAGCAGGACAGATCAGAGAGCTTACCAAAGCTTACCAAAGAAGCAAAGACGATCCTCAGTCTTCGCTCATTATCTTCTCGTTATTCTCCGTCCTCATGCTTCACAAACCCACATTGTTCATTTCATTTCCTCCTCAGATCACAGAAATCCAGCTCCAGTCATGAATGATCCCGGCTCCACTGCTCCTGAGCATTCAGCGTCCGCAGACCAGCACCTACATGCTCTTAATCCCGGTTGGTGATCCCTGCCTTCAGACGCAGAGCCGATGCTATTCCCACTCCGGTGTGACATCATAATCTGCAGGGAGATTCAGCGACGGGGCTCGATGTAAGGAGGCCGGTATGGAAACCTGCTAAGCACTGAACATCCGCAATCAAATCATCTCACATGCTGCAGGGGTTAAACCCATGTTCACATCACTCATCCACTGCTGGATGCTCTTCATCAGCATATCACAGGGTTAAGTATGATGGAGAAATTAATAAACATTTACAGATATGAGCAGCAGAGGTCTGATGGAGTAATGGACTGTGTTTGGATCTGCAAACGTGACCACTCTGACCATTAAAGGATAGTTCATGTGTTTTACAGTCAGATTACAGGATCCCCCCTGAACTTTAGAAATATTAAATGCTTTTCTTAAGGTCTAATCTTCATATATTTTTAAATTAGAGTTCCAAAATGTTTTATTTCTGGAGCTTTTTTTCTGCAAACTAGCTTCACTTTTTGGATCTGGCAAATTTTCTGCCTGATCTTGCAAACTGTGATTGTCACTACTGTTACATCTACGTATTTGAGCCACTTTTAAAAAATAAGAATAATTGAAAGGATCATTTAATTTGCAGGAAAAACTGGCAAAAACTAACTTTGAAGTTGCTTTCCACACATTTTTGGTTTCATGGCGTATACACAAACCAGCCACTTAATGATGTTTACCCGTTAACTGCTTATAAATACAATAATTAATCAGCCAATCACATGGCATCAAATTAATGTATTTATCATGTAGTCCAACCTGGTGCTGACGAGGTGTACCTAATGAAGTGGCCAGTAATTATACCTGTATATATTTATCCATTAAGTGAGCCATCTAGACTGACAAGATGCACTCAAAAAACTTAAACTGGCAGCCGAGGGGTTGGGGGGGTGGCACAGGCGGCCCTTCACCTCACTCAGTAATTTCCCAAAAAAACAAAAATGAGTTGTAAGCATGCAGAAAAACTAACAACTGAATAATCATGATGCTCAATTTAGGATGATTTCTAGTGCATGTGTTTATTTTAGAATTAATGGCTTATAAAATATTTTAAGAGATACTATTTTTAATGACTTGCAAAAAAAGAGTGTTGGTAAAAACAATATTTGAAAACATGGTCATAGTAATATATTTGTGCTTTAAAAACTAGTAAACACTTTGTTTTGTTGCATTAAAAAGAAGTTTAAATTGGCTTTATAGTGGGTCATACATGGTGAGTTTTTGTTTTTAGTTTAATACATATTATGCTGGTGTAATGACTTACAGTTTTTAATTAGATATTATTTTTCTTATTGCAGTATGTAACAGAGCAGCTCTCAGGCACCCACCCCTGACCTAAAGTATCATACTTATACTTTTATATAGCCAAAGGGCTCCCAAACTCTCAGCCTTTAAACAACAGTACAGGGGACTCAGGACCCCAACTGTATGCTTCTGTAAGAGCAAAAGACCTTCATGATTATGAGATCGCACACGACAGCAATACTAGAAAAACATTTAATTTATTATCCTCAATTTAGTGTAATTCTTACATAATGTATATGGCTCATTTCAAAGTGAAGTACATTAATGACAGCAGGCCAAACAATGCTTTTAGTCATTCTGGATATTTATATAAGCTTTGAGGGTAACTCCCCCTGACTGTAAATGTTATTTAATTTTCACAAGAATAAATTTAATTATAAATTTGAAAAGGGTAGGCGAAATAAGCAAAGGCCTCAGCCTACACCTTTTACAGTCTTGTTTGTTAGTTGTTTGTTGTTTTGTTGTTTTGGGGTTAATGCGGGCTCTAACTTAACACTTGTTTGCTTTGCAATTTCTCACTTTAATGTTTGTGTGTGAGATTTCATGTTTAAACAGACCGAAATAAACTAAACTAAATCTGAACTTTTTTTGGAACTCATGATGACTGTCGTGTTGTAAAATCTCTCCTGTAGTTTTGCATATACAGTGCGGCATGGCAAATGTAAACACAGATGACCCTATAAAACAGATTTCTCTCTTATTGTAGACTAAAAAGTTAATCTTATAAATTATTCTGAACACCATTAAAAAGCTGATACAATACAGTTTGACCAGGTGATTCTCTCACCTGTTGCCTTCATGTTGGTTCAGAAATGTGCAGTTCCGTCTTCTGCCACTGGGGGGCCCTGCAGGCTTTAAATGTCCTTTTGCAGTCTCATTGCTGCTCTTGTTGTGGCCCTTATCCCTCAGTGTTATAAACAGCTGGCAGGATATAAATGTATTTTTAACTCATCATAGAAAACAGAAATATAAACAGGAAAACAAAATTCAGAGTGTTGTGTGTGACTAATAAAGCAATGTGAAATTATTAATTTTAACTTTTAGACAAATTCGTACATCCTGAAGTGGTTATTCTCAACAAATGACTTATGAAGCACAAGTGGATCACTGAGTTTTTGTCAGTGTGCCTGTAAAAAAAGAATTTGTTTAACCATCTATGATGTGTGGAGGCCAAAATGGACACCTGTAAATACAGTATATAAGTGTTAAGTTGTTTGTTTCTTGAGATGCTGACTTATTTATCTCATTGTCCAGGGTTTATAAAGTTTAATTCCTCCATGCTTACAAGCTGGTTTTTAAGCTCTATAAGAAACACAACCTAAAGTTAGTTTTTGTCATTACAAAATTATTAAAATTAAGTGTAGTTTTATATTCACCTTAGGCCAGGAGTGGGCGACTATCGTTACTACAGGGGCTACATTAACTGTATTTTTAGCTTTAGAGCCAAATATTTACAAATAAAAGTCAGTTTTCTTTGTTTATTGCAAAGTAGCTTGAAAGTGGAAAAGCAGAATGTTGTAAATAATCTGGTGTTGGTGTGCAATCACTTGCAAAATTTGTAAAATCACAGATAAAGTGGCGCCATCTGCAGCAAAGTATAGCCTGAGCTTCTGGTTGTTTCTTTTTCTATTGTTTGCTTTTATTCTGTCATTGTGGCGAGTGTTCAGGCTAAAGCCATGTACCTATACAAACCCACTAAATAAATCCTGAACTGTCCCTTTAACATGAGTGTATATGTGACTTTTGTGTTTCTGCAGGCAGACCCCTGTGGCCACTCGAGGAACTGCAGCATTTGTGATTCCACATCTGCTTCATTTAAAGGGACTGTGAGGAGTTTCTAAGTAATTACAGAAAAGTCTCACTTTTAGATATATGCCTGATGGAAATACACACTTTAAGATGAGTTTTATAGCATCTAAACAGTTTAGCTATAAATGCTATTCCTTAGCTTCGCGGTCGGGTCGGACAGGTCTGGACTGGCCTGGATACTCAACTTCAGGAACAAGACAATTAAAACTAGAGCAAATTTATGTTATTCAGACACGTCTTAGAGCACGGGGCTGTAAGTAGCGATATATAGCCGGCTACAAAACTACGATACTTAGTTTTCCAAAAATTGCTTGTTGTCACACATCAGAAACTACCACTACGTAACTAGAAAGAGATACATTACCTCGTCGCTTTGCATCCTGTAAGTTGTGGTAAAAAGAAGTTGTAAAGCAATGCAGAGTTCTGAGGAAGGCCCGAGCTGCATTCATTAGCATCACAACAAATGCACGCTTTGACTTGGGCCATGTCTTGTGGTGCGTTCCAGTTGTAGTCAGAAGTAGGAAGTTCCGAGTTCTGAGTAGGAAACTAAAACTGGAACGTCTCCCGAAGTTGGAATTTCCTACTGGGAACTTGGTGAAACCTCGCCACCCCTGAGTTGACAATTGAAGATGGATGCCCCCAGTGTGAACAGTTATTTAGCTCCTGTAATAATCCATTTATTTGCACATCTGACTGGGGTGTGTCGCTCTAGATCAGCTGTATACATAGTGTTGTTAGACTTATATTTACAAAAATGCTGCCATAGTGATGATCACATTCTTCATGTGATATTTGTGAACAACAACACAGGGCGTGCTAACAACAGCTAACAATAGCCTGGTAGACCAGCATGTTTTTTTCCGACTTCAACTGGAACGCCGATAAGTCGGAGATGATGTCACTCCCAGTTCCGAGGTTACTGGAACGCAGCATTACGACAGTCGTCGCGCGTGCTAATGGGTAGCAGAGTCTTTATGTTGCGGGTAATAGATTCTCCTCATAGCACCTTTAAAGATGAAGGAGGCTGCTGCGTGGTTTCCAGACCTGTGAGCACCATCTTTTGGCTTCAGAAGTGACATCCCTGAGGTTACGTCCATGTTTTATAAAATCTGTGCTCCAAACATTTAGCAGACGTTCACAGCCGCTGTTTCAGATCTCTCAGATCTCTCTCTCCATTGTTTCAGATGCCTCCAACGAAAACCACAAACGCTGCTTTTAAACTCTGTTTGTAATCTTTCACTCTTGGAACACCACCTTCATAAAAATATTCAGCCTGCAGTGCCTGATCGTCGCGTGAGTCATTAAATATGTCCTGTTTATGCGGCCCTCGGGGTCCAAGAGCACTGTTGTGATAGTTGATTGTGGAAATGATTCCCTGCAGCAGAGCAGTGTCACATTGAAGTATAACTCATTTTTACTGTTTTAATTCAGGAGCCTGAAGCAGCAGACAAGCTTCACGGCTCGTTAAAATCAAGAACATATTTAGATTAAACCAGCGATACACTTTGTGTAAAACAAACTGCAGCGCATTACAGCACATTTGAATATGATGGCTGCAAATGGGCTGTTCTGCTCGTGTGATGGGAGGCATTTAAATCATATAAGAAAGAAAAATAAGGAACCATAACTTTGACCTGGAGGTTTTGTGGCTCTTTAAGTTCACATGGAGACAGTGGAAGAGCCGAGCTGTGTGAAAAGGAAGGGCTGTGGCTGGCTTTTTATGCACTTATTTTTATTGGGTTTTTCTTTAACCTGTACAGCCCCTTTAAGCCTTCTGCTCGAAAATGACATCCTCATAAAGAAAAGAGTTTATCTCTGCAACCACAAGGTATATATGAATAATTCTGTTGTCATAATAAAAGTAACACCTGAGAGATTTGTCCAGATGTGGAATTATCAGTATATGTGTTACTGGGACAGAGTAAATGAAGATATAAGTCAGAACAATTTGACAGTTTCATCCTCGCCTGTGAATATTTCTTTGGAATGATGCAGCTGCAGCTTTAGAACTCTATGAATGGATGTGAAAATATGTGAACATTACTTCTGCCAAGTTTGAGTCTGATAAAGTGATGCAGAGCAAAGTTAGAGAAGTTTGACTACAGAGTGGTCAGGCCCAATCTTGGCACAGTTTGGCTCCATTAGTCCCATTTGACATTTCTGCTATACAAAGCTTTATATGACACTTTTGGTGTTCATTACACCGAATTAGAACAGTTTTTTTTTTAATCTTCTTCTGCTTATGTGTGGCAGTTTTTGACTTTTTTTTTTAAATAATATGAAAAAATAGAATAATAAACTGATAAATATTTTTTGTTTTTTGAAAAAATCAAGCAGAACTCTCTACATTTTCCCATTCAAAGAAATCCATACAAAGGAAACCAAGTTAGAATCAAAGTGAAACAGATTTGGATATTTGATAATTCATTTGCTTGGTGTTGACGCTGCGTTTTGTGTGTGTAAAAATGTTTTTTACGTTTGTGTAACTGAAAATTTCCTGTTTAATTTGATGTGCACATGACTATATCTGTACATGAATAGTTCACTTTTTCTTACGTTTTTGTTGGAGAGCATGCAAGCATTCCTGGAAACAGGTACTTTGGGGCTGAACAGGTGAACAGTTTAAGGTTTGAGTTGACCCCAAGCCAAGGTGCAACAACAATGATTTATTTAAGGGAAAAGTCTGAGGGATTAGTGATGAGGAATCTGTGAGAGCTGGAGGGGAATGAGAAATGTATGTGTAATATGAATGTATGTATGAATGTATAAATAGACCAGATTAAGAGGATTAAAATAAATAAATAAGATTAAATAATGATAATATAAATATCCCTCATCATGGTCAAATAATGAAGTAAAAATATAATTTCAGGAGAGTTTTTCTGTGACTTAGATGCCA
Organism: Scarus forsteni; assembly: GCA_036419115.1. Taxonomy (NCBI): domain Eukaryota; kingdom Metazoa; phylum Chordata; class Actinopteri; order Labriformes; family Labridae; genus Scarus; species Scarus forsteni. Next base: position 4,723,336 of record JAZDUH010000145.1, read on the forward strand.
CACTGGGCTGATGGGAGATTCTGTTTTAGAGGTGAACCTGCACATAAACCTGTTTTTACTCACAGGTAGAGAAACAGTGGGGTACAGAGCAATAGAGGTGTCACAGGAGGAGGAGACTGAAAAGACTCCTGGGAAAAATTAAGTGTGTGGTATTGATCCTGTAACCAGCCGTACTCATCCGTCATCTGGGTTTATGTGCTGACACCTGAACCCTGATGGCATCAAGTAATGGATGGATTTGGAGTCATCCTCACACTTAGTTTTGGTCTTTTAAAGCTTGTACTTACTTCCTTATGAAGGAAATAAGTTCAAACTGAGTAGAAGTGAGACTCCAAACGAGATCAAGGAATAAACAGTATTCACAATCACCAGCAGGAATTGATCCAGAGGTTTAATTTTAAACCTGGACTCTAACCTCTGTTCATCACCTCTGCACAAATTAACCACTAGGGCACCACCGCGGGCCCTCTTAGTAATGCGTCACAACCAAACATTTATTGCAAACTGGTGTAGTGCAGATAAAAATTGATTGGCTGCAGCGCTTCACTTGAAAAATCAATACTCTGCACACTGTGTGTCTTTACAGCCTTGTGTAACATTTAAGTGCAGAACAGATTCATCCGTCTGTCTCAGCATTTCCTGGAACAGATGTGGTCGAGCAGGGATCATCAATTGCATTTGTACATGGGCCACTTTTTTTTGTTTGCAAATGCTTTGGGGGCCAGATTCAAGAAACCAGTAATAATAACACAATGATACCAAAACAATTATAAAGACATAATTGGTCCCGTTAAAATATAATTAATCATTAGTCCCATTCCTTGGTCCTGAAGGAGCCACATGGGGTTTCCATTGACAGTTGTGGGTATTTAATGACACACAAAATCCTTAAAACACATTTTTACCCAGCACATTTTCTAATTTTGCAAACACTTAAGACCTTAAGGGACAAAAACGGCAACAGAAAAGAAGAGAAAATCAAAGGTTAAAGATGCTATGAGGAGTTTCTAAGTAATTACAAAAAAGTCTCACTTTTAGATATATGCCTGATCTACATACACACTTTAAGATGAGTTTTATAGCATCAAAATAGGTTAGCTATAAATGCTATTCCTTAGCTTCTTGGTCGGGTCGGACAGGGCTGGACTGGCCTGGATACTCAACTTCAGGAACAAGACAATTAAAACTAGAGCAAATTTATATTATTCAGACACGTCTTAAGGTGCGTTCACACCGGACGCTACCTGTAGGCTACTACCTCGGCCATCCCTCTCCATTCAAAGTCAATGTACAGCCGCGATGGGGCGGGGCTAACCCTCCCGCGGTCCGACAAGACGACCGCTTCTCTCCTCGCGTGATGTCAAAGTTAAAAAAAAGTTGATCTATTCAGGCGATGTCGTGTGTGGCTGTGTGGCATCAGCCAATCAGTGGTGTGTGTACGTGTGACGGTGCAGTTATTCATCCGGACTACAGGGCGGATGACTTCCTTCTAGGCGGAACTAATCTCAGTGAGGACATTTGCAGACGGACCGCGGTAAACTCACAGAGGATGCTGCTGCATCATCAGCTGCAGAGTTTTGTGTCTGATAAGTGAGTGAAAAGGATACAGCTGGAATAATGTCCGCTTATACATCCTATTATGTGATATACTGTATGATATGATCGCAGTAAAACTCGAGCGGACGTGACGTCACCGACCGACGGCCGACGCCAACGGCGACCAAACAGGTATTTATGGACGCGCGACGCTACATCTGTGGGCGACGCGACTTTGGTAGCTGGGTCGCTTGCGGTGTGAATGCACCTTTAGAGCACTGGGCTGTAAGTAGGGATATATAGCCGGCTACAAAACTACCATACTGGAGGTCCGAACTGCATTCATTAGCATCACAACAAACACACGCTTTGGCTTGGGTCACGTCTTTACGGTCGCCGTGCCACGCGTGCTCATGGGTAGCAGAGTCTTTATGTGGCCGGAAATAGATTCTCCTCATAGCACCTTTAACTTAACAAAAAAATTCAAGATTACATTTAAAATAATGATAAAAAATGTCAGAACTCTAAAATTAAAGTACGAATCATGTGGAGAAAAGCAAGAAGTCCAAGAATTAATTCATACTTTATTTGAGATTTCCTACCTCATTTTAGATTATGATTTTTCTTAAAACCCTGATTTCTTAGTCATACAAAGTTTACATATATTTATTTGCAGTGGCCCTGATCTTTTTTTTGTATAATGATTATCAGGGGGCCAGATGGAAAGCTTTGAGGGGCCTGATGTGGCCCCTGGGCCAACAGTTGGTGATGGCTGTGGTAGAGGATATGTATTCAGTATATATTAAAGCCATTTTTCATTTTCTCACTTTAAATATGACCTGAAAAGCAGCTGATTAACTAAATTATCGCTCTTTTTTGACTTTATTGTAACCAAATCTCCACACAGGTTCATCTACTGTGATTATTGGTGAAATCCACAATAACATCAAACATTAACAAACAGATGTTGCATATTTGTAGTTCCAGCTTCTCTTCTGCATACAGTCTAACATTTAAAGGTTGTTATTGGTTATTTAAGGCTGTGTATTTCAACCTTTTTTCTGTTGAGTTGCAAAAAAGTCAAGTGAGAAATCTCATATCAGCTCAGCCATTAACAGTAAGAAAGGAATGATCAATCGCTTGTTCTATTTTTGCATAGCACCAATTCATAACGATTGTTACACCAAGACACTTTGTAACAGAACAGGCTGAAGCCACACTCTTCATTTTACAGATACGCATGTATGTAAATCTACAAATAACACACAATAAATATAATAAATATAATAATATATGTGTGTATTCACATTCATACACCCAGAGATGTATCCATCCAGGCAGAGACAAAGGGACTAAAATCACATTTTCTCTTCTGAATATAGACCCAATCAATCAATCTTTATTTGTATAGCACCAGATTTGTATAATATAAATTAATTAAAGATTTGGCATCTCATTTTCAAGAGGGTCCTCATGTCGATATGGTTGTTAATAGAGTAACCATGGATGTCTAATCATTACAACCATGGATAGAGAGATCAACCTAATATTAACCCTTTTATGCATAAATTATTAAATCTCAAAGACATTTTTAAATATTAATTTTTACTTTCAACAAGTTAAAAATCATGGTAATTTTTTATGTATTTTTTTGTGGGACTTATCCTTCTGTCTAGTAATTTAATAGAACTTAATGAGGATCCACAAAATACTTTGACAAATATTTATTAAGAGTAAATAAAAGAAAAAACAAAATCTGATGTGTACATATTTTTGCTGTAATCAAACTGTTTACCTGTGACTTACACTAAAATTTTAAATTAAAAATACAAAATTATGTGAAATATGGATACAGGCATGATACCCAATTCACCCATGGTTGGCTGTCTTTGAATTTATGATGCAGTATTTAAATACAGTTGCATTAAAAAGTATGTGAATCCTTTGGGATTACTTGGATTTCTGCTTAAACTGATCATAAAATATGTTCTGATCTTCATCTAAGTCAGATCACTAGACAAACACAGTCTGCTTAAACTAATACCGCACAAAAAATTAAAAGTTTTCATGTTTCTGTTCGACACAATATGTAAACAGTCACAGTGATGGGTGAAAAAAGTATGTGAACCTTTGGATTTAATAACTTGTTGAATCTCTTTTGGCAGCAATAACCTCAACCAAATGTTTCCTGTAGTTGTAGATCAGACCTGCACAACGGTCTGGATGAATTTTGTGCGTTATGAATTGGTGCTGTACAAATAAAGATTGATTGATTGGTCACTTTATCTGACTTTGCTGTGGGGGAAAATGATGCTGACGGCTCAGATTTAGAGTTATGAGCATAACAAAAGTTTTCACACCTGCATGAAAGTGTTTAACTTTGTGTGAGACTGATGGAAGCCAGTCTGTTTGCTAGCTTAGACACTTAAGACATGATCTTAAGAGAGAAAGCATATCAGACATTTTGTCTGAGATTAAATGCCAATAATCTGCATGATCATGACGAGGCACCCATCAGGGCAAAGCCTGAAGACACCTCAGGGTGCAGTGGTCCCTCTGTTAAAGAGGCTGAGAAAGGCACTAATGTCTTTTCTCTTAAAGGACAAAGTTTGTGGATACTGGAGCAGAGTGATAAAGAACCTTCCAGCTTTCTCCATCTGAGCTGATGCACCACAGAGCTCACTAATGGCTTCACTTAAGAAGTTAGAAGTAAAATAAATAAATGAACATTTTAGGAGTTAGTTTTATCTGAATTAAGAAATCTGAGAAATTCTTGCACCACATTTAGACTAAGTGTGGAAAAAAAAAAAAATAAAAGTGTGTAAATGTGGTGCAGGAGCAGCTGTGAGTGCCCCCCCTCCGTGAAGCTCACTTGGTTTAGTCCACGTCTGCAGCAGAAAGTTTCACATCTTCACTCCAGTGATGGAACTGAGGATGAGGGTTTACCCTAAACAGATAAAAAATCTTGTTTAAAACAAAGTGTGAAGGTTATAGTTATGTTTTCCAACATGAAATGGTGCTTTGCCTTATTGGAGAACAATCATGATTTTATTTTTTTCCTTTTTTAATTTAATGTGGTCTTTTAGAAACTTTCCTCAACAACTGTTACACTGACTGAAAACAACATATATTTGCCAGTTGGTTATATGTAAGGCTGTTTTTTTTATTATTTAAGGACATAATTGGGTTTTTCTAACTGTGAACATACATATACTATAGTTTAACTAACTTCATGACAGAATGTTTAAGAATTTATACAACGTTCTGGTAAAGACTTCAAGTCAAAATCTGTAGAATCTGCTTGTCAATGTCAGCAGCAGTAAAATCAGAGTGAACCTCTGTAACTGATTAGCTGATATTATAGAAGTGAGAAAAATAATAAGAGGAACAACAATATTTTTTTGATGGTCTTGAAAAAAAAGAATAGTGGAAACGCTGAGAAGAAGCCAAGATGTTGAGAATTAAATTTAAAAAATTGGAAAGTGTTAAATTCAATATTGACTAAATACTCCAAATTTACTTTTTCTCAACACTTCAGCTGTTTTTCTCAATATTTTGAGCAAAAATGAAATAAAACATCAATTTCTTACTCAGATTTTTTGTATCCTTTCTGTTCTGTTTCACATAATTTTTTTCTTCTCCTGTGGGGACATTTTTCCGTTAAAGGCTAATTTAATGTTAAATGAACGTGTTTTCATATTATTTGTATTATTTGTTTAAACCATAGGAGACAAGGGGGTCTCAGACTGAAAGGAAATAAAAATAAAACTAGAGAGCTCAGGCAAAGACATGTTTTTTTATAGTATTCATGCCTGTAGTATTCATAGACTGTCAGGGATTACAAAGTTTTTCCTGCTCTGTAAACGAGTACTTTCAGTTTGCATATTCTCCACGTGCATGTTTAGGTTCTTTACGAGCACTCCATCTTCCTCCTACAAACCCAAAACACGATCATTAATTCAGTCATAAGGTTTGAGCTGAGAGATTATGCAGAAATGTCATTATTTTCTGCAGAAGATGAAATATTTTCACTGTTGATCTCTAATGTTCTGTCAGCCGTAACGATATCATGTCCTAAAAAACTTTTTTTTTTTCTTTTTTTGCTTTTAATGTTGTTGAACTGATTTGAGGAGCAGAAGAACTTGACACCTTTAAAACTAAACTCTCAGCTCACAGAGAAATACCTCTGAAAATGCTCAGTTTTTACTTCCTGGATTTTATGATGTCATAGCTACACAGCCTCCGCCTAAATGTGTGTTTTTGGCTCGACACAGGGAGACACCACGACTATTTTAACAGAGTTTCCCCTACTTACTCCTCCCATCAGATGTTGTTTGGGCTTTATCATAGCTTCTTGTAGCCCTGCCCCACAGTGTTTCCAAAGGGGAGGGAATAAAGCTGCATCTTATCCTCTACAGAGGCAACATTATTGTTTTTTTAACTTAAATTTTTGATGTGAACTGTCAAAAACAGAACTGGTTTACATAAAGGGAGTAAAACGACGATTACACATGAGGTATAAACTTTATTCTTTGAACAAGATTGCCTTTTTTACTTGGTTTACTCAGTGGAAATGATTAAAATTAATATTTATTTAGGCAGTAATAAAATAAAATAAAGTAAAATGTAGTAAAAATAAAATAAAGAAATAAAATCTAAGGAAGTTTATTAATCTAATTGCAACTCTAAAAATCTCCCAACACTTACTGAAGCCAAAATAGCCAGCTACACATTTTATTTCAGTATTTAAAAACAAATAATAAGCCATAAATTTCTTCTGACGAGTTAAAATATCTGACATGTTAAGACTAATTTAGCTTTACGATGACTTGTATGTAAGATAGGTGTAGAAACTACTCACAAAAGCTTGAGTTTGTGATCTTTTTTATTTTCTTGTAATTAGAGAAATGATGCATACAAATGTATATGTATGCATATACACAACATTTTCAGTATCATTCAACATTATTTCACAGCATCTGTTTCCTCTTCTATTCATTTTTAAATATATCTTTTTAATAAATATACAAAAACTCATGAACCAAGGTGGCTTACACAGTATACTAACAGAAAAGGGGAATTATAATAAAATTAATTATAGTTACTACACTCAGTTTGTGTCAGGGAACAAATTAAATCCATTTTGTCCAAATTTGGTCAAACTCAACTTTTTGAATTCTTAGGCAGCAAGTCAATATTTCCATTTTGTATATTTAAAAATTATTTCAAACCACTCCTTCAATGTGGGAGGTGATGGATTCAACCACCTTTTGTGATTGCTGTTTTACTAGCTGCAAGAAGAGCCTGTACTCAGCATCGTGTGGATTTGCTGTTCATCATGAGACTGGGATCCACATTCAAGATTTCCTGCTGCTTAACAGAAGGTTTTTTCTTGAGCCATGATGGAGGGATCCATGATTGGCTACTTGGATTCATGTTGGGTGTTGGATGTATATATTTGTATATATATATATATATGTGTGTATTTTATATGTTTATATGTATCTATGCATATATGTGTATCCATTAAATGAAGAGCTTTATGCTCTATTGTAAAGTGTCTTGAGATAACACTTGTTATGAATTGGCGCTATACAAATAAAGATTGATTGATTGATTGATTGATACTAGTTTTACATCTTTCCCTTGATTCATTAGGTGAGTTGGACCAAGATATAAAGTCTAAAAGTTCGAGTTTAAGATCTTAATGATGTACAATATTGCTTATTCACTGGCAGATGTTTTCTGGCAATTGTTTTTCATGCCTTGTTATAAAATCTGCACCTGTCAAATGAATATGAAATTTTAGTATTGAGGATGATATTTATTTAAAATTAAATAAATTTCAGGCCAGTACTGATACTTGCTGGCAGTGACTGGAGGTTAATTTATTTATCCTCTTCTTTTTTATTTTATTTTTTTGTCTTTTGATGTTCTATGGTTCCTTATCTTTATCTTTTTAGTATTATTATTATTATAATTATTTGTATTATTATTGTTTTGCTCTCAATTATCATACAACTTCTTTATGTGCTAGATGTTAGCATCTGTGTTAGCATAGTATCTGTACATCCAACTTGTCTGTCATTGATGTACTCCTGTGCACTTTACACAGTACCTTGAAAATAAATTTTAAAAAATTAGATTAAAAAAAAATTAAACAAACTTGCTAAGATTTGAGTTTTTGCAGTGATGATAAAATATTTTGAGAGGAAAGACAAATCCAAGAGGCCTTTTTCAGGCACTGTAGGATCCTGTTTCCAGGGTTTACTCTGATCCCTCTCTTTGGTCTTCCAGGGATTAGACGGAGCCAGTCCTGCACATGTGAAACCCCCGACAGCGTGAGCAGCCACACACAGAGGCACCAGCTTTCCTGCTCAATCTATGACCCACAAGTCAGCACACATCACATCTGATTGGGCGGCTGATGGCGGTCTGACCTACAATCATCGCCGTCTCCCTGGGCAAAGGTTTCCATGGGAACAGGCCCAGGGCTCCTCTAATCTGTTGTTGTGCAGCTCTCACTCATCTGGAGGCAGCAGGCTGGATTCCTTTTTGTCAGGCCCATATTCTTCTGCTCTATTTCCTCACTGAGCTCCCTCTCTCTCCCAGTCTTGTGTTATGAAATCGCTGGTAGACGTCAGCTGCAGGATTACTGTGGACATGACAGCAGTGCAGCCGAGGCACAAACCGCTGCTTTCACTAAAACAACAACAACAACATTTAATGTTCGACTTTTATGTCAAAGAGCGCGTACACGCTCAAACAAACATATAAGTGCTGGTTTGTATTTTCAGTTATCATCTAGTGTTGATTTTGACACCCCTTTTTTTTTTAGTTTTAGTCATAGTTTCGAAATTGTTTTAATTTTAGAATAGAATAGAATAGAAAGCTTTTATTGTCATCATACACAGTGTACACACATACACAATGTAAAACGAAATTTGAAAGACAACTCTCATGGTGCGATACCCGAGATAAGGTATACATATATATATATATATATATAAAAAAGTCTTAGTCTAGTTTTAGTCGATGTAATCTGCTGTAAATTTAGTCGACTAAAATATGAAGTGTAAAGGGTAAGGCATTTTTTGTGATTCCACATCTGCTTCATTTAAAGGGACTGTGAGGAGTTTCTAAGTAATTGCAAAAAAGTCTCACTTTTAGACATATGCCTGATGGAAATGCACACTTTAAGATGAGTTTAATAGCATCAAAATAGGTTATCTATAAATGCTATTCCTTAGCCTTCCGGTCGGGTCGGACAGGGCTGGACTGGATACTCAACTTCGGGAACAAGACAATTAAAACTAGAGCAAATTTATATTATTCGGACACGTCTTAGAGCACCGGGCTGTAAGTAGCCGTATATAGCTGGCTACAAAACTACGATACTTAGTTTTTCAAAACTGGTTTGTTGTCACACATCAAAAACTACCGCTACGTAACTAGAAAGAGATACATTACCTCGTCGCTTGGCATCCTGTAAGTTGTTGAAAAAAGAAGTTGTAAAGCAATGCAGAGTTCTGAGGAAGGCCCGGGCTACAACACAACAAACCCTCGCTTTGGCTTCAGTAACGTGTTGTGGCGCGTTCCAGTTGTAGTCAGAAGTAGGAATTTCTGGGTTCCGAGTAGGAAACTGCAGCTGGAACGTTCCCCGAAGTCGGAATTTCCTACTGGGAACTCGGTGAAACCTCGCCACCCCCGAGTTGACAATCGCAGATGGGTGCCCCCAGTGTGAACAGTTATTTAGCTCCTGTAATAATCCATTTATTTGCACTTCTGGCTGGGTAAGTTGGCCCGAGCCACAGTATTTACCTGCTGAAATTCAGAGCCAAGGCTGTGTATTGAAACCAGACTTTTTTTCAACATGCTGTCAGTGGTGACATCTTGTGGGTGGAGAGGAGAAATACAGTGAATTTGACAAATACTGCATTAGATTAGAAGATTAGAAGATCGCTGACTACACCTTTAACACAACCAAAGTATCTGTGATTGGATAGATTCATCACTTGTCTCTACTTCCTACATGACCAAATTAGGTCTGATTGGATTAAGTCTCAGTCAGACATTTTAGTCTAGTTTTTATTTATTGATGAAAATGTCAGTTGATTTAGTTTGATTTTTTGTCCATGTGCTCTTGTTTTTATTAGTTACAGTCTAGTTTTGATCAGGGGAAAAAAGGTTGTTGATGAAAATAATTAGTCAACAAAATCAACACTTATTATCTTCAGTTTGCTGTTCAGTAAAGCTCTCACTGCTCTGGTTTTAGGCCCTCCAGCAAATGTTTGTTCTCGTTCAGTCGGAAGAAAAAACGAGGAGCTCCAGCTGATGTTTGTGATGTTATAAAGCAAAGAGCCTATACTCTGACCTAATGACTGTACATTTATTTTAAATTGAAATCACTTTGTGTTTTTGTTTGCCCAATAATGAGTAAAATACGCAATTTGAAATGTTTCTTAATTTTTCCTATTTTTTGTCAGGTTTTATGCAGCTTCAGTTTGGTGTCACATGACCCTACACAGGGTCAAAACCTCTTCACAGCCCAACAGGTGGCAAAAGTCCATTAAGTCTCAAATCCAGGACCAACAGACTGAGAAACTTTTTCCTCCTTCAGGCCATCAGACTGTACAACTCCTCACTCAGGAGGAGGAGGTGTTACAGGAAGACAGAGGACAGGAAGGAGCAGAAGCCAGATTTTTGTGTTTATTTATTCTGCAAATCGTTTTTACTTTTTTATTTTTCTGATACCTGTGTGCTTTATTACCTCCGCAAAGGAGGTTATGTTTTTCGGAAGAGTTTGTTTGTGTTTTCTGTACGTCTGTCCGTGAACAAAATAACTCAAAAAGTAATGGATGGATTTGGATGAAATTCAGGAAATGTTCAGCACGGGAAAAGGAAGAACTGATTCGATTTTGGTGTTGATCCGGATCAGCGTCTGGCCGCCATGACAAAAAATGTGATGTTTGTGAATAACAACTGAACTAAAATAGATATCATTATGAATCCAATTGCTCATGGTATGTTTTCATGGTCAAGGAATCTAAATATTTAGATGAAATAAAGGTAGGACTAATATTTATGGTGAAAATCACAATATGGGAGAGGACTGTGGCACTGGTGGAGGTCTGCGCTCTCCGGGTGCTTTTCTAGTTTACCCTGTGCTTGCTCCACTGCTGGCAACTTAATTCCCTGAGAGTGTCTTCCCAAGAGATGAACAAAGTTCTTTCTAATCTAATCTAAAAACAACCCTCTATAGAGGATGTACATACTTATTTGGTCAAGATTTAGCACTCAGTATGCAAACAAAGATGCCAGATTTGCAATATGTAAAAAACACCCAAATGCTGCTTTTATTTTTAGTACAATTACCCAAAACATCTACTTTTCAAAACGTTTTTACTCCAAAAAAAGGAGAAAATGTATGCTGTTTTTTTTCACTGGCATAATAGTTTGTAGCTATCGTACTTAATGTGTGGCTCTGAGTGGCAAAGTATTTCCACTTTCTGACCGCTGTGGCTCAGATAGTAAAAATAAAACAATGTGGCTCTGACTTACAAGCCAAAAGTCAGCATAATCAATTGATTTTTCCAGATTTGTAAAGAATTATTTTGATTTTGCAATAAATCCAAGCTAGAATTAGTAAGAAACTCTAATATTTTGTGACTAATTTTTAAAAGAGATGAGCTCCATGTTTTAAAAATGTTTTTGTCATTGAAGAATTGAGTCTAATAAATTAAAGAAAAACTGAAAACGTGTTTATTCGGGGACATAGTGACACATCTGAGGGCAGAAGTTGAACAGCCACACCAGGCAGGGAACAGGAGGAGATGAACAAAGAGGAAAGAAACAAAACAAGAGGAAGTCAAACAAAGTAAACCATTCAAAACATAAATAAATTTCAGATTTACTGATGATCATTGCACCTGTCAGCAAGATGGATGACCAGATCTCTATGCAGCCTGACTGATCAGACTTTACACTCATGCTGTCTGTCAGAGCTGTGATGAATTTGACTGTATTATGTCTATTTGACATGTGTAACCAGAGGACTGTCGAGAGCGCTCTACTTCCTGATGTGGAGGGATTGGATTCAGAGGTAAGAACTGAAAAAGTACTGACTGGTGATCTGTTTTATCTGTCAGAGATGGTCTGATGTTTACATTGAATTCACCATTATACTTCATTAATCCTGCTTTGAAATATTTCCGTGGTGGATATATGGAGCTGGTATGTCAGGTTATTGTTCTTAAAATATGAAAACACTGATGTCGAGGTTAAGAGTCGTACATGTTTTTGCTGAATTGATGAGGTGTAAAATTTTGTTAAAATCTATGTAACTTTTACATAAAATCGGACGCCTGATCTTTTTTTTTTTTGCCAATAATCAAATATTTAAAAACATTTTAGCCAAAAACAAAATTGATACTGATACACACAGATAATAATTTCGAATTCAGTTCAACAATTAAAATCCATTTTAATTTGCTCTTTTGATAGCTAGAGAAACAAATCTGTTCTTTACAAATCTGCAGACAAGCTTTCTTCAATTTCAGTAAAAATAATAATAAAAAAATATATAAAAAATATTTAAAAGTTGATGCTAACACAAGGCAAAAATATTTGCAGTAAATATTGGGCTAAAATTTTATATTAGTTTTTAGAAACAAATTGCTTTTAACAGACTGCAGACAAGCTTTTTTTTTGAGTCTTCCATTTCAGTAAAAAATAAAGATTAAAAATTATTTAACAGTTGATACTAACACAAGGCAAAAATATTTGCAGTAAATATTGCCAGAATTTTTTATTTTAGTTTTTGTAGGGAATTATCTGTAAGTACCAATATAATGGCAATAATGTTGTGGATTCCTAAAAACATCAAATCATGATGATTTTTTTTATTATTTGGATTTCTGAAAGTCTGTAAACGCTCTGTGGTAGCCACTGTCTCTCTTTGGTAGCCTCTGTCTTTTTATGGTAGCCTCTGTCTCTCTCTGTAGTAGCCTCTGTCTCTCTGTAGTAGCCACTGTCTTTTTATGGTAGCCTCTGTCTCTCTGTAGTAGCCTCTGTCTTTTAATAGTAGCCTCTGTCTTTCTGTGGTAGCCTCTGTCTCTCTGTAGTAGCCTCTGTCTTTTTATGGTAGCCTCTGTCTCTCAGTGATAGCCTCTGTCTCTCTCTTAAGAAGCCTCTGTCTTTTTATGGTAGCCTCTGTCTCTCAGTGATAGCCTCTGTCTCTCTCTTAAGTAGCCTCTGTCTTTTTATGGTAGCCTCTGTCCCTCTGTGTTAGCCTCTGTCTCTCTCTTAAGTAGCCTTTGTCTCTCTGTGGTAGCTTCTGTCTGTCTGTAGTAGCCTCTGTCTCTCTGTAGTAGCCTCTGTCTTTTAATAGTAGCCTCTGTCTTTCTGTGGTAGCCTCTGTCTCTCTGTAGTAGCCTCTGTCTTTTTATGGTAGCCTCTGTCCCTCTGTGTTAGCCTCTGTCTCTCTCTTAAGTAGCCTTTGTCTCTCTGTGGTAGCCTCTGTCTTTTAATAGTAGCCTCTGTCTTTCTGTGGTAGCCTCTGTCTCTCTGTAGTAGCCTCTGTCTTTTTATGGTAGCCTCTGTCTCTCAGTGATAGCCTCTGTCTCTCTCTTAAGTAGCCTCTGTCTTTTTATGGTAGCCTCTGTCCCTCTGTGTTAGCCTCTGTCTCTCTCTTAAGTAGCCTTTGTCTCTCTGTGGTAGCTTCTGTCTGTCTGTAGTAGCCTCTGTCTCTCTGTAGTAGCCTCTGTCTTTTAATAGTAGCCTCTGTCTTTCTGTGGTAGCCTCTGTCTCTCTGTAGTAGCCTCTGTCTTTTTATGGTAGCCTCTGTCCCTCTGTGTTAGCCTCTGTCTCTCTCTTAAGTAGCCTCTGTCTCTCTGTAGTAGCCTCTGTCTTTTAATAGTAGCCTCTGTCTTTCTGTGGTAGCCTCTGTCTCTCTGTAGTAGCCTCTGTCTTTTTATGGTAGCCTCTGTCTCTCAGTGATAGCCTCTGTCTCTCTCTTAAGAAGCCTCTGTCTTTTTATGGTAGCCTCTGTCTCTCAGTGATAGCCTCTGTCTCTCTCTTAAGTAGCCTCTGTCTTTTTATGGTAGCCTCTGTCCCTCTGTGTTAGCCTCTGTCTCTCTCTTAAGTAGCCTTTGTCTTTCTGTGGTAGCCTCTGTCTCTCTGTAGTAGCCTCTGTCTCTCTGTAGTAGCCTCTGTCTTTTAATAGTAGCCTCTGTCTTTCTGTGGTAGCCTCTGTCTCTCTGTAGTAGCCTCTGTCTTTTTATGGTAGCCTCTGTCCCTCTGTGTTAGCCTCTGTCTCTCTCTTAAGTAGCCTTTGTCTCTCTGTGGTAGCTTCTGTCTCTCTGTAGTAGCCTCTGTCTCTCTGTAGTAGCCTCTGTCTCTCTTTAGTAGCCTCTGTCTCTGTAGTAGCCTCTGTCTCTCTGTGGTAGCCTCTGTCTCTCTGTAGTAGCCTCTGTCTCTCTGTAGTAGCCTCTGTCTCTCTGTAGTAGCCTCTGTCTCTCTGTAGTAGCCTCTGTCTCTCTGTAGTAGCCTCTGTCTCTCTGTAGTAGCCTCTGTCTCTCTCTGTGGTAGCCTCTGTCTCTCTGTAGTAGCCTCTGTCTCTCTGTGGTAGCCTCTGTCTCTCTCTAGTAGCTTCTGTCTCTCCGTAGCAGCCTCTCTGTCTCTCTGTAGTAGCCTCTGTCTCTCTGTAGTAGCTTCTGTCTCTCTCTGTAGTAGCTTCTGTCTCTCTCTGTAGTAGCCTCTGTCTCTGTAGTAGCCTCTGTCTCTCTGTAGTAGCCTCTGTCTCTCTGTAGTAGCCTCTGTCTCTCTGTAGTAGCCTCTGTCTCTCTAGTAGCTTCTGTCTCTCTGTAGTAGCCTCTGTCTCACTGTAGTAGCCTCTGTCTCTCTGTGGTAGCCTCTGTCTCTCTTTAGTAGCCTCTGTCTCTTTAGTAGCCTTTGTCTCTCTGTGGTAGCCTCTGTCTCTCTGTAGTAGCCTTTGTCTCTCTGTGGTAGCCTCTGTCTCTCTAGTAGCTTCTGTCTCTCTGTAGTAGCCTCTGTCTCTCTGTAGTAGCCTTTGTCTCTCTGTGGTAGCCTCTGTCTCTCTGTAGTAGCCTTTGTCTCTCTGTAGTAGCTTCTGTCTCTCTCTGTGGTAGCCTCTGTCTCTCTAGTAGCTTCTGTCTCTCTGTAGTAGCCTCTGTCTCTCTGTGGTAGCCTCTGTCTCTCTGTAGTAGCATCTGTCTCTCCGTAGTAGCCTTTGTCTCTCTGTGGTAGCCTCTGTCTCTCTGTGGTAGCCTCTGTCTCTCTGTAGTAGCATCTGTCTCTCCGTAGTAGCTTCTGTCTCTCTGTAGTAGCCTCTGTCTCTCTGTAGTAGCATCTGTCTCTCCGTAGTAGCCTCAGTCTCTCTGTAGTAGCCTCTGTCTGTGGTAGCCTCTGTCTCTCTGTGGTAGCCTCTGTCTCTCTGTAGTAGCATCTGTCTCTCCGTAGTAGCTTCTGTCTCTCTGTAGTAGCCTCTGTCTCTCTGTAGTAGCCTTTGTCTCTCTGTAGTAGCCTCTGTCTCTGTAGTATCCTCTGTCTCTCTGTAGTAGCTTCTGTCTCTCTCTGTAGTAGCTTCTGTCTCTCTCTGTAGTAGCCTCTGTCTCTGTAGTAGCCTCTGTCTCTCTCTGTAGTAGCCTCTGTCTCTGTAGTAGCCTTTGTCTCTCTGTCGTAGCCTCTGTCTCTGTAGTAGCCTCTGTCTCTCTGTAGTAGCCTCTGTCTCTCTGTGGTAGCCTCTGTCTCTCTGTGGTAGCCTCTGTCTCTCTCTAGTAGCCTCTGTCTCTGTAGTAGCCTTTGTCTCTCTGTAGTAGCCTCTGTCTCTCTGTGGTAGCCTCTGTCTCTCTGTAGTAGCCTCTGTCTCTCTGTGGTAGCCTCTGTCTCTCTCTAGTAGCCTCTGTCTCTCTGTAGTAGCCTCAGTCTCCGCCCCCCTCTCACTCTCTCCCTTGGTCTCGTCCAACAGCCCATCAGCTCCTCTGCTCCGCTGATCCTCTGCGCGCTGCTGCTGCTGCTGAGGAGGAGGAGGAGGAGGAGGAGGAGGAGGATGAAGAGGATGATGAGGGTGGTCTGCAGCTCTGAGTGATCGCTCAGTCAGTGGCCCGCTGCTGGACGGACTCCGTGATGAACCTGCTGACCGTCTAATTCCTGGAATACAGCCTGTGGTTATGGATAATTTGTGGTGTTTGTTGCTGCGGACGCTGCTGCTGCTGCCGGCGGTGAGGGCTGTGGAAGGTAAGAACTCTGAGTGAATGGGACTGATGCACACTCTCTCTCTCTCTGCTGGTCTGGAGAGCAGAAGTGTCTCCATGAAGCTCAGAGAGAGCTGCAGACATGTTCACAGGCGAGACAGGAGACCATAAACTGCTCAGACTTTTGCTTTAATCTCAGATTATTCAGTCTCATGTCGGTGTGTCCCACCATTTTACTCCGTCCCTGCGCATCTGGGCTGGTTCGTTTCACTCGTGCAACATGTGTGCTTCAATGATATGCAAAATGTGCACGCAACAGTGTGTGCCAATGCTCTGCAAATGAATGCAACAGTGCATGAAGTCAATGTCTGCAGGGCCGCAGTGGAGCTCAGCGTTTCAGATGATCCTGCAGAGCAGATAGAGGACTTGGACTTAGGGCTGGGCAATGAGGATATTAAAAAAGTAATGAGATGTAAAAAAGGTATTGATACACAAAAGCAAAGCAGTATTATATGTTGCAATAATTCAGCTGCATTTTTAGTTCAGAATGTTGATACTTTACTGTTCAGTCCTTCACAGAAATTATGAAAGTATTTTATTTGCCGCAGAAGTTCCGATATTTGACTTTTCATTTCACTGTAACATTAACGTTGATTATTCTGTGACTAAGATGGACAGTAAAGTTTATTAATGCTGCTGGGACCATGATCAATAACATCTTTCAAAAAGTAGGGGTGTCCTGATCCGATATTGATTTCAGTCCGATATCAGCAAAAAAAAAACCCTACAAATATCGGATTATATAAGCCTGCATCTAAAATCTCCAATATAAGCACTCCGATACAAGTAGTCCATTCTAATTTATTTTTTATTTTTTTAAATTCAGTTGTAGAATATGCTTATGTTTTGCAACTTAAACTTAAATTAGAAGACCTTGAAAAGTAACCTCAATAAATCCAATAAAAACAAAAACATACTATGTATTTATTTTATTTAATTGTACTATATTCTGATGTTTAAGGTTAAATTAATTTAACCCATTGGTTAATAACGAATGGGTCAGTTTTTCTCATACCTACTATTGCTGACTACTGTTCTCTGTTTGAGTAATCTAACCTGATCAAGCCTTTTCTTACAGTCCATACTACAAAATAAGTAATAAAAGTCTGTATGATTCCTGCTGATATCGTATCGATATCGGTATCGGTAATGGCCAATACTCAAGGTTGCAATATTGGTATCGTATCGGAGGTGAAAAGATGTACCTGGACACCCCTTCAAAAACTGTATTGTTTTTTGTTGCATACATTTCTACTTCTTAATACTTACTACACACTACAAACAGATTTTTTCCAAGCCATTTTTTGAAAAAAAAAACGCAGCCGGTTTAGACTAACACTTAACATTGTGTAGATTTGTAGATTTGTTTATTTTTAAAAGATAGGACAATAGATGTTAATGAACATATAAATGTAAACATGTGAGATAATAGCCGTGTGGCTAATTTCCATCTCTAGTCCCATTGTCAGGTTGGTGTTGTATGAAACATTTATACACAATAAAAACAAAACAAAACTAAGACTAAGCGAAACAAACAATATGAAACAAAGCAAACATAGTTGATCATCAAAAAAAAGAAAAGAAAAAACATTTAGGCCAATGGGCTGGTTAAAGTGCAGAGTGCTAAAGAGTAAAGTGCATCATTGTATTGCAAATCGCCCAAAAAATATGAAGTGCTATTTTGATTGCTTAATGCTCAATTGCATATTACAATAATCAAATACCAGCAATGGTAATTTGTGATACCTTTTGTGATATCTAGGAATATAAAGCGCTAGTTGCATTGCACATTGTGGTATGTTGTATGGTCACCTATGTCTAATAATGGAGTCATATTGCTAGGATCTTGCTAATACACAACCCTGACATATATCTGTTTCGTTCATCATTGTGGTTATTTGTCTGTCTGACTATCTATAGATATATTATATATCTATAGGTCTGATCAGTCCATAGATCATTTGTCTACAGATCAGTTTATCTACTGTTTTATTTATTTATTCATCCATCTATCAGTCTGTCTAGCTGTAGATCTATCTATTATTCGATTCCTCTCTCTTTGTCAATCAGGCTGTTAGTTCATCCATCCGTCTGTCTCTCCTCCAGAAGAACAGACTGTTATCCCAACCACAAGTTTGCCTCAACACTTGCTTACAAAGTCCACTGCAGGACTCAAGCTACTTTTTTCATCTACATACAGTGTGTCACATTCGTCCACGTCTGTCCTCAAAACAAGACAAAAGTGCTTTTTTAAAGGATTTGCTGAAGCCAGGCCTTCCTTGAGGACGTGATCTGCAGACTGCAGCTGTAGCAGTTTAATTGTGCCGTTTTATTTTGTTGTTGTTTTTTTTAAAGTATTTTTGGGGCATTTTGTGCCTTTATTGATAGGAGAGAGACAGTGGATAGGCTTGTGAAAGGGGGTGAGAAAGTAGGGGAAGACACTCTGCAAACTGGTCACAGGCGGGATTCGAACCTGGACCGGCAGAAGCAAGTACATGGGGTGCTTACCACTACGCCAAACCAGCACCCCAATTGTGCCGTTTTTTTGTATTTCAAAAACATCCATAATTCAGACTCTCACAGACAAGCAGAGCCTTGGGCCTCTCAGTGTCTCTGCACCAGATTTGGTTCATTCAGCAGATCATTTTCTGACTCTGTGCGGTGAAATGATTCATTTGAGTCCTTCAGCAGGGATGATGAGAATAGGAAAGAATGAGGATGATGATGATGGCTGAATGTTTCATTCAGTTTCTCTCCGGCTGTCATCCCTGAGCTTGTGGGACACTCTCTGGATTATATGTGAATATTAGATGGATTATTTTTCAATCCCTAAAACTGTATTTAACCAGGGCATTAGCCAGAAAGCATTTTGGGAAAGTCGAATTTAAAGGAGCAGTTCAGCAGTTTTATACACAACAATCAGTTTGTTACCTCTGCGAAGATTTTTGCTGGTGTTTGGTATTGTTAGTGTTACAGTCTTTGTTTGTTTGTTTTTCATCATGTGACAGGATTACTGAAAAAGTTATAAACTGAGATAAAATTTTCATAATAGTGATCCACACTCAGATGCTGTCACTGGATCTTTTTAAAAGGATTTGTTCACAGTGTGATATGTTGACATTTTTGCTAATGACTCAGTAAGTCCTCAACAGATTTTTACAACATTTTCAGAGCATGTTGGCCGTGGGACATGGAAGAGATCGTTAGATTTTGGTGAATATAGGATTTCTTTACGCTGTGAGATAGGCCAGTTTCCCACATTTTTGACAGTAATACTCCCGACGATGTTGGAATAACATCGGTTCACACTCACTATGAACTGAACTCAGGTTTGCTCAAACCAAACTGAAACGAATGTTTTCAGGTAGCCCAGAGTCTGGTTACAGTGATTGAGAACAGAGTCGGTGTGAGCTTTCATATCACCTTTAAAAAAATAAACTGTAAACAAAAAAGTGAGGGTGCATGATATTATATTTTTGCTGATGCTCAATATGCTGAATTCTCAAAAGGTATTTTGGCTGATGCCAATATCAGCACTGATGTGCAGAGATACTGTAATCTATCAGGCTGAGTGGATTATACCTGTGATATATCTAAAATGTTTTTAATAGAAAGCTACAACCGCTGACTTACTGATCTGTTGACATGATTTCACCATTTTTTGGGGCTTGAACCTAAAGCTTTTAATTAAAATGCTAAAAGTTTGCAAACTTAATGCTGTTTTATGAGCCAAACTTTGCCAGTAAATATCGGCCCAAATTTTCAAATCTGCCAATATTGATGTTAAGTTTTTGGAGCTCCTGATACCGGTATCATACCAATAACATTGTGCATCCCTAAGAAACAGTGAGACTGTTTTTAATGTTTGTTGAGCTTCTGCCCCATCTCTTGTTGTATATGATACCTTTTCTTTATTTGGTGCACAGTACAATTGGATTGATATTACAATCAGCAGATAATTGCTTAAGAAGTTCAGGTGCATTATCAGCAGGTCAGAACAATTTTCAGATACTTACGGTCTATATTTTGGCCATATGAATTAGCCATTTAAATCACATTTATTTCCTGTAATATTGGCAGAATGTACATCAAATGTGTTATTTATTACAGAGCAGTTATTTGTTTCATGCTACACAAATAGATTGTAACCATGACAAGGAACTGGTTCATTTTAGTAAAGTGGAGGCTTTATGCATTTTAAGAACAAGTATTAGTATCTGCAATAACAAGTTTGAACATATCATCATATAGATGATCAGCTAAAGTCCAACATCATGCATCAGCTCTTTAAATACCCCCCTTTAAATGTCTTCTAAACAGACTCCTTTCATGCCACGGATCTGATGTTGCATGATCAAACCCGTCAGGACGTTATTCTTAGATGTGACGTGCTGTTTTTATCATGCTGTACATTAATCTGCTCCACATCAGTGAAGACTCAGATGAGTCACAGTGGAATAATCAACAGTGAAGGACTGAAGACTCCAGTCAATAAAATTTTAAACATGAATGCATTACAGGCCACTTTGACATATTTTCACTGTGTTTACCCCGGTGCTTAACCCACTCTGACCTCCTGCATTCAGAATTAGACCTGAATAATTGAAAGACAAGTCTCGGTCTGTCTATACACATCAGTGATCCCCTAATCAGGGTCTTCACGGTCATTCCAGGCCGCTCACAGCTTCCCTCCCTCCCTGTCGCTCTGAGCCAAATAGTTTATTTACCCCGATGAGAGGATGGTCTGCTCCGCTGACGATGAATCGCTGCAGGGCAGTCAATTTTCTCAGTCCTTCACTGCTCATGAGCGTCCGTCGTCAGAGACACTGACAGTGTTGCTGCTGTTTAATGTGCTCATACGCCTCAAACCATTTCATATAGCATCTCCACATCCTCTCTGATCTTTGGCCTTTTTCATCGGAGCGCAGCGCTGAAGCGTGTTTGAACATGTGATGGTTTTGCTCCGAGTCCGTCCTCAAAGAAAGTGTCGCTGTCCTGCAGCAAACAGAGACCTTCTCAGTGACTATGTTCGTCTTAAAGTGAGCCAACAGTTTGAGTTTGTCAGTTTAATGAGGATGTTTCTGTGCACAAAGTAAGGCAGACAAAGTTAACACTCCTCCCTGGTTTGGAGTTTGAGATTAGGACAATCCTGCAGAAAACAAGTGGAGGTCTGAACTGAACCCCCGTGCCCTCTTTCTGTAGAAGTCGAGGTCTCTCCTGCTCTGCGTTGTGACCTGAGGCTCATCAAACGCTGTCTGACGGATCCCCAAACATGTCTGACCTCACTAATGCTCTTGTGTGTGAACAGGGTCAAATCCCTACGGCAGATTAGACAAGAAACTGAAATCCTGATACCTTTTTAGTCCCAACTGCTATAGTATTTATGTGAAGATAGTAGGGGCGTAACGAAATGGTCGACTCACGAAACGATACGAAATACTCACGATACAAAATAAAGATTATAGAAAATCTCCAACAGTAGGAAGTTGTGCAAAAATCGAATTTTCTTTATTTTCTTTCTAATGCAGACATACAAAAATATTGCTGCATCAGTACAAAATAAATGTATTTTGAAAAAAACAAAAATTGTAGTTTTTTCCCCTTATTTAGACTACAGTGCAAATACAAACATAAAATCTCAATAAAAAGTGCTTTGCTGTTGTAACAATCAGGATAACTACATTCTTGAATGAAAAGGTCCTCAGAGCTGCAGTTTAGACCTATAAATGAACTGATGAGTGTCCGCGCATGGTGCCATTTAGCAAGAGGGTTAATCATAGCTTTCTAAGTTTATTTTGATATTCTCACAGGAATACATCATACAAGTAAAAACTCAAATATTTAGTCACCGGATATAGACATATAGATTTGACAGCTGTATGTATGTATACAGATTATAGATATAAATTAGGAATACTTATGATGAAAATCCCAATATGGGTGAGGACTGTAGCACTGGTGGAGGTCTGTGCTCTCCGAGTGCTTTTCTAATCTTACTGTTGGTTTTCTAGTGAAGTTCTGGGATAACTTTCTGATAAATCAGATTTGTGTAGATGAATAGGAGCTCATTGGCCAACCAGCGCTCCAGGACTTCAGTGGCCCTCAGCTCTGCAGCCATTTTCCTCTCTGCTTTATGTAAGACGTCTCCGAGCTGTCAGCCTGAACCACGTCACCTCTGGCCTGTCAGCTCCGGCCTCCACGCTCGCCTCTGTCGGGTTTCCCCTCTGCGTTCATTCAGAGAGCGTTTTAACCTGAGCGAGCTCGTTCTCTGCAGATGTTAGACTCTTTATCGCCGCCTCTCAGCTGGAGCTGCTCTGTGTAATCGTCTTAAACCAGACGCCGTTGTTTCTGCCTTTCACGCCGTGTCGTCTCCCTCTCTCAGACGCTGGCACGGAAACAGAGCGGCGGCTGAATGATAATCGTTTCCCTCACTACAGGAAGTCCTGAGATTAGAGAGTGAGCGCCGAGCTGAGGGGAAGTCCTCCAGGAGCGATATTAGACTCTGAATAATTGATGGAGGTTTTTATTGTGGAGCCTGATGGGACGACCCTACCACAGTTATTATGTCACACAGTTTGTTTGCTCTCATCGCTGCTTCTTCTTCTTTGTTGGTGGTTTTTTTACAGCTGCTGTCTTCATCCAGCAGATGCTGTAATGACTAATTCACCCTCATGTCTCATAAAGTAAAGCCACACCCTGCGTGCTGTGGGTGCAGTAGAAAACTGCTGTTAAAACATTATTTATCAGTGTAATTTTCCCTTTCCTCTGCAGCCTGCACTACAGCTAAAAACACCAGCACACTGATTTAAAGGTGTAGTCAGCGATCTTCTAATCTTCTAATCTAACGCACTATTTGTCAAAATCACCGTATTTTTCCTCTCCATGCACAAGATGTCACCACTGACAGCATGTTGAAAAAAAGTCTGGTTTCAATACACAGCCTTGGCTCTGAATTTCAGCAGGTAAATACTGTGGCTCGGGCCGAGACACCAAAACAGGGTACACCCCGCCACATCCAGGGGGCGATCATACTCATGCGCAGATCAGACAGAAGGGGGAGGGGGAGTAGTAGGTTGCGTAGCATGCACAGTTAGCTTAAGAGAGATATACAATAGGTGCAGTAGCAATGGCTGAAAAACAGCCCAAAAGAAAAAGGTTGGAGGAGTGAAAAGTGAAAAAGAAGGGCTATGACCATGAAAGAGCAAAGACCCAGATCAACATGGGTGTTGCTTTCCAACGGTGGGGGGAACTCCACTAATTGAAAGACCTGAAAACGGACGCGGATGTCGCCGTTTTTCTGCTGGATAGGTTAGCAACATTAGCTTTGTGGTGCTTCACATAACAGTAACAGCGCTCAGGCATTCATTTTATTGTCTAATCTGCCAAAATGTACTTTTGTTGTGATGTTATCAATAATGACAGTCGAGTTGTCTGATGAGTCGGGGTTACCTTAGCTACGTTGGTCAGCTACGCAGTTTCTACGGCCGTTTCCATGACGATGCATGTCCATATGCTTTCGGGAGGTGGGTCTAACTTAGTTTATCAACAACCTCTCCACTCGTTTTCTCCCACATCGCTGACTACACCTTTAAAGGGAATGAGGGCCGACACTCTGATCAGTTTGATCTCTGCCCAAGAACATCAGTCCTTAAAATAGCAAATACAGCCTGAATGCCCAAAACCCTGTGCCCCACGCTTTAGACAGTCCTTCAGTTTCATTCTTTAACCTTCTGCATTCATTTGAAAGGACAGCGGGAGAGTAAATGAGGGAATAAGAGGGCGGAGATGTCAGCATCAGGAGCGAGGGTTATTTCAGCAAAGGGAGAACTGCCTCCTCTTTTGGTGGAGCAATATCAAAACGAACATTTTTAAGGCAGACTTTAATCGCAGGAGCATGATGAGAACGCTTGCATTCGCAGTGCCACTTTTACTAAATCATATGCAAAGAAAACACTGATATATAATTCAGTAAAATAACCTCATAGATTATTGAGAAGGCCCTAAATTCAAGCAGAGCTGGGTGGGGTATTTTGGGATGAGTTAGATTTGTACAGTTAGATTTGTACTGTGTTAAAACTATCTTCTTAACGTCATATTATTTATATGATCAATTTAAGCTGGGTCCATATTAACAGTCAAGTCAGTTTCATCCTTTTTAAATAAGAAGAATAAAGGAATGATCTCTCTGCACCACCACCACAGACTCTCCACACATTAAGGACTCATGTTTGATGGTTTAGCATTAAAGTTTTATACCTCAGGGTGTCTCCCAGACAGAAACACCATTTAATCTGGCATGCAGGAGGTTTTGGGGAGACCAGAGGTTTGGTAAAAATATGATATAGATTTTTCTTAATGTTGAACTGTAAAGCACAGCTGGAGTGACACAGTTGTGTTAAAAAAGCTTTAGCAGTGAAAGCAAAAATAGTAAATAAAAAAGAAGTGTTAAGAAGACGAAAGCAGGGGTGCTGGTTTGGTGGAGTGGTTAGCAACCAGGCACCCCATGTACCTACTTCTGCCGGTCCGGGTTCGAATCCCGCCTGTGACCACTTTGCAGAGTGTCTTCCCCTACTCTCTCACCCCCTTTCACAAGCCTATCCACTGTCTCTCTCCTATCAATAAAGGCACAAAAATGCCCAAAAAATACATTTGAAAAGAAAAAAAAGAAGACGAAAGCATCAAACCAAACATCAGATATAGGGCTGTGCCATAATTTGAGGATTTTTCGTCATCACTGCATTAGCATTAGCCATGAACAGGGTTAATAGAAGTTTTTAAAAAGAATTAGATAAATGTTTTTAGCTAAGCAGTGTTTCTGCAGGTTCTGGATGAACAGCCTTGCTCTCACATCTCTTAAAGCAGTGGTTCCTGATCTTTGTTGTATCACAGCCCCTGTTTTATGTAATTTAATTCAATCACAGACCAGCCTTTGTGGGGGGGGGGGGGGTCAACAAATAAACACACGTGTTCATAGTATCACTCACCATAATGCAAAATCACAGGCAGCCGTGGGCTTGTTTCTGAAAACAAAGAGACATTCACAAGGACTCACTTTGTTTTTTTTTTTGTTGTAATATTATTTTTATTGGAGTTTATTACCACAAAAATACAGATGTATCCCAAATTCACTGTCATGGCTGCATGGCTGCATCTCAATGTTTAACAAATGTATAAAACAAAATCAAAATAGATAAATGAACAGAGCTTCTTTGAATCAAACAAGGCTATTAAAACAAAAGACAAAGTTAGTTGCTGTATATTAAAGTAAAATGAAAAAAGTCTGTATGTCTCCATGGATTTTGGGACTGCGATGTTGGCTTGGTTTTAAACATGTTCTGTTTTATCAGCTGGTTAACAATAACATTTAGGAAAGCAGGCAACTGAAAGTCACCAGCTCACATGGTAACTAACAGCTGCTATTTGCAAAGGAAAATGCTGGAATAACAGCATTCATAGATTAGATTAGATTAGATTAGATCATACTTTATAATCCCTTTTGGAAAAACTCCCTCAGGGAAATTAAGAATCAGTATCAGTTGATTACTACAGATCAAAAGAGATATAAAAAAATATATTTAAGTAAGACTATTATAGATAGACTTAAATATTAATAAGATACAAATAAAAATATAACAATATAAATAAAAATAAACATACTGCTTCATACAAGGAGGACAATGTGGTTCATCCATTGGTTAACAGACTGAGCTGAGCTTAAGTTTCTGTTGATTATTAATGGCTTTTAAAAGTTTTGACACCTGAATTGAACCCTCATAGCCTCTTGTTTGTGTCAAATATCCTCCAGTTTCACACATGCAGAGTAAAACATTGACACACAACTACATCCATATATGGTTAATAGTGAGTTTAGCTCAGGTTGTACTTTTTAGTTCATCTCAGCAGTGACAAAGAGCCTCATCAGTTAAGCCAGAGTTTTATTTAAAAAGATCACCCTCATAAACCTGTCTATAACTTAAGTTATTCAAGATGGATAGTTGAGTGAATTATTTTTGTTTCTCTACGGACTGGTTAAGGTCTGCTCTTACCTGACTGCCCTTAAATCTACCTGTAGCTTCAGTTATGATGATTTAATCGAGAAAAATCAGTGTTTTTGGACTTCTTTAGATTCAGAAGAAACATGTTACAACTTTAAGTGTTGAGCAAAGATGCTCTTTATAATGTCTCCAAGCTTTATGGCAGTCCATGCTAATGAGCAATAGCTTTCTGTTATGGTATATAAACTCCTAAAACTCCTTAATATGTTTGCGTAAAGATAAAAAGCTGTGAGTTTATGCTTCAGCCTTCAAAACAGGGTAATTTATGAGGTTCACTTAACTTTAACGAGCTGCTGTTTTCATTGGTTTGTGCTGTTTTTTTTTAAGCGGTCAGCAGGAGCACCTAAAGCCCCCGTGTCCCTGCTGTCAGGTGTGCGTGCTTGTTTTAGTTCATGAAGATATCAGAGCCTGGAGGTCCTGAAATTATCCAGACAGTGTCAGGACTTCATGTGTGAAAAGGACTGAGCAGGAGTCGTGCTGAGGTGTGAAAAGGGTTTGCATTTGAAGACTGAAGTGTCAGAAAGCATCAACAGCAACAGTCGGTCAGCAGCGGTCAGCTCATTCGGACGTTCAAGGACGAGATAAAAAATAGTCCTGTATGATCTTAACGAGAAAACAATCTGCACTGTTTTGTTGATCTTAAAAACTGATCCTTGCACTCACTAAACCCAGCGCCCGTCCCTGGGAGGTGACTCCGGGTGATTGTTCCTGGAGAGACGCCAGCTCGGCCTCGACGCCCTTCGTTCGTTGACATTTCTGAGTGGAAGTCGGTTAAATAAGCCAATCAATATTCAGCGTTGGAATGGGCACAGTGCTCTTTAGCCTCTGGGAGCAGAGTGACAAAACATGGAGCGCTAAAAGAGCTCATGACCCAGATCTTCACTGGCCTTTGGTCGCTTCACCAAACCGGGGATTTGAGCTCAGAGCAGAATGTGTGTTAGCATGACGGAGAGGCCGACTGGAAATGTCACCAGTTTGTGGGATGAAGTTTTATTTGGAGTGGGTTTGTGTCTAAATAGCTTAAACTTTAATTCATTCATACCATTCTGTTACCGCTCTTATGATTTCTAACTCTTACAACGTTTAAGTTTGAGACATCTTTAGGCAAACATGTAACTAAATTTAAAGGAGACATATCATGCTTGTTTCTCCTTTTCACTATGCCAGACTAGGATGCCTGTAAAGCATTTCTGCCCTCAGTACAGGTCATTTAGTTCCTTCATTGCCCCACAATAGCATTCTCAAAATCCTCATTTTAGGCCATTATCAAGCTCTCGTTGAAAAGCTCAGATCTCAGGATGACCTACAGTTACCTCGAGAGGGTAACTGTTACCTTGCTGCCGAGAGGATTGAGCCAGCCTGTCCTTCTTCTTCTACTGTATTTTCCGGCAGGCTCAAAGCAGCAACCGCGTATTGAGTCCCCCTACAGGCCAGAGCTGGTAATGAGTGAATGTGAGCTAGGGATCTATATACTGCTGCTGGAGGATGTGTTCCTCGGTGACGGTTTTGTGGCTAACGGACATTACAGAGGAGGAGCTCTTTTATCAGATTACTCCAATAAAAAGAAAGGTACCTCGTGTCGTCACGACGATTTAAATCTCGCAGACATCTCGCAATGACCTATTTTCAGAGGCATCAAATCTCATTCTAGGATATCAGAAAAAATACAATATCTCATTTTTTGAAAATTAAGGGGGTGTAAGGTCTTGTTTTCAAATTTATTATATTATATGTAAGTATTAAATCATGCATCAACATGATATGTCTCCTTTAAGAAAACTGCATTTTTATAGACTTATTCACCTCTTCAATTATTAATTAAGTAGTCCAATCATTGTCTAAAGGATGATGATTGGGCCATGCCACTTTGGACCGAGCACAGTTGTTGTAAATTGGAGCTTGGCAAGATGGATGCCATCTGTTTTCTAATGAACAGATTTGAATTAAGGTTTCCGGGAATGTCGATCTTGGCAAAAGGAAAATGTGATTACCGGTAGATTTGGATGATGATCTGAATCTAGATGAGTATCGAAGAGAGGGCAGTTTTCCACATTTTTGACTCTAATTCATTCAGCAATGTTGGAAATGATGTGGAGAAAGTTTTTGCTCTCAAAGCACTTCTAGGTTATGCTGTGAAAACTGTCTGAACCCAAAAAAACAATCATGTTTTTGTCTTGCTGCCACCCGCTGAATAAGGTGGAGGGAGTTAGCTCCAAAGTTAGCTACAACTTTGCCTCTGTAGCAGCAAAAAAGTCCCCCCATGTGTCCGAGGTGGAAGTAAAAGTTAACTAGCTCACTTCTCTCCACTGTGCGTGTTTTAAACATCTGATGTCACTATGGGAAGCCGTAGCGGACAAGGACAAGGGCAATTCAAAACATGGTAAATAACTTTATTTCGAGCGCATGTTTTAGCTAAAACGTACTCCGTACTATCAGACATATTCCTCTAGTTTTTATTTGTCGACAAAAATGTCAGTTGATTTAGATTTTTGTCCATGTGCACTTGTTTTTACAAGTTACTGTCTATTTTTAGTCAGGAGGTTGTTGACAAAAAAACTATGACAAAAACATTTAGTCAACAAATTAACACTGATCACATTTGAATCATTAGTAGGTATGGCCCCTAAAATCCCATTTACCTTAAACGATGTTTCAGATTAACCAGTAAAAAGAGGCCACCGTTTCCTTTTTAACCAGCTCCTTAAATCAGACTTTTTATTTTATTCACCAGTGCAGCAGAGCCAGGACTGAGCTGGGTTTCCCTCTGAGGAGATGATGCCAACAGCAGGAACAAAAACTTGTTATCTCCAGTTTGTGGTGCATTTTGATCCCCCTTTACTCTCAGCTGAGTTTAGAGTCGAACATGACCCTCAAACTTTTCCAGCTCCTTCATCCTGATGAATTAATAACTGTGTTCAGACAGCAGCATGAAGGAAACATGGAGGTAAAGGAGCTCATTCACCTCAAAATGAATAATCCATGGAAGTTTTACTGCTCAGCCTAAAGCCCGCTCCTCTAAATTCAGTTTCTTCTGCCCCTAAAAGAGTTTGATGGTGGACAGACATCAGACTAGCTCAGCTGAGGTGATGTCATGGTGACTCCATCCTTTACTGCTGGAGCTCATGATCTCAGCGTGCAGGTCATTGGTCCAGCGGCATGCAGCACACGATGTTCTTACGAGTGTTGTGGGATTTTTAGCAGCAGAACGTCGACTCACTTTGGCTCCAGCTGGGCCATTGTGCACATAATGTACTGATAGAAAAATTAAACAGCGTCCTCTTTAATTTATGCTAAATTGCAGCCTGTCAAAGCGTCTTTAACAGAATCTGACAGAGGTTATCATCAGTCATATTCGCTGAGCTCTTTGCTCTCACGACTTTATTTTAATTACCTTCATAATTTGTGTTGGTCTTTGAGTGATGGCATCAAACTGCAAACAACATAAAAATGGTTTACTCTGCTTCAAGCATCATGATTTAGACAGAAATGAGAAGCCAAAGAACCATGTGGAGTGAAAGGTGCAGGAGTTTTTGTACAAATACATGACCCTGCTAGCTTCTACAGCACGATGTAACTACAGATTAAAACTGCTTATGTGTGAAAAAGATTAATGTTGCCAGCCCGGTTTGTCTGTTCACTTTTGCTTCTCTTTGTTTGATATTGTTTGTAGGGATGGGAATTGATAAGATTTTATCAATACCAATGCTGTTAACGATTCTGCTAATCGCTCCAATTCTTTAAGGATTCCCTTATCGATTCCTGCAGATTTTGCGAGTGGGCAAATATTGGTCTGATTTTCAGTGGCAACAATGTCAAACATGTCACAGCATAGCTAACTGCTTCTGCAAGTTGCTGGTGTTTCAACTCACTTAAGGTTGTGTAGTAGGTGCAATGAAAATTAAGCTATAATAAGCAGCATTTTGAGTTTTTGGCACTTATTGTTACCCTTTTCTCTTTGACTCTCAGGCTCAAATGCAGCAGAGACAATACAGAGTTTAGGGAATTCCTGACTCTGCTGCAATAGGAGAGGAGAGGCAACAATATGCACCCACACTCACAATAAGAGAGAGCCTCGTCCTTCTTTTCTGTGGTTGAGTAGGTTATAGTTCAGCATTTGACAAACCAGAATCAGATTAAACTGAGTTAAAGTGTCCTTACGTTACATCATTGTAGAGCAACAGGTGTTCAAGATGCTGCTTCATGTTAGTGGATCCTCATCTGGGTTAGGTGGGGGAGCTCTCCCGGCTCCGTCAGTTTGCTGAAACGCTCCGCAAAGTCCATGTGTAGCTTAAATCATGCAGTAGTGAAAGCTATGAGGCTCACACTAGCAAATATGAGACCCCGTTATTTATCCAGTCCTTTGTGCCATCTGTTGACGTTGCTGCTGTGTCCCTCACTGATTCACTGATTGGGTCAAAGGTCAGAAATTCAAGGGGGGTGCTGGTTTTGTTGCTCATAAAGCAACAATAGGCCGGGTGGCAGGAACAACGACCGCAGCTAAAGTCCCAAATTGTGGAAACAGGCTTGATCACACGTCATTTGACAGGCTGTGGTTCACTTTAAGGTGCAGAGTGAAAGAAATCAAACCTGAGGAAGAATTAACGAATGTTGTAAACAAACTGAACCGAGTCTGCCAGATTTGAAGTGTGAAAGTGTTGAAAATGAGATGCCACATCAAGAGGTATGCCTTGAATACATTTATATTCAACAAAGACAAATATGGGACTATTCAAATAAAGCCTGATTGAATTTGTATTCAGCAGAGATTAGTATGATTAGGACAGACTCTGATCAGGGCGTCCATGGGTTTGTCTCTATCACAAATTCTTATTTTTAAACCTTTTGTCCTGGATGGAAGCATCTCTGGATGGATGAGTATATACAAATATATATATTTGTATTTATGCATATAATAAGGATAACAATAATAATAACTTTATATAGCACCTCTAAAAACAGATGTTTATAAAGTGCTTTAACAGACAAAATAAAGGCAGAATAAAATCAACAATCAGTTCATCAGAGACCACAAGAGTCAGAGGAAAAGACACCAAGGGTCACGTTAACTCAAGCAACAAAATTAAAGAAAACAGTATAAACTGGTAGGATTGAAACAGCTGGAATAATGCATAGCGATAAAGAGCTGTAAAGACAGTAGATAGATAATAGATTTACAGATACATCGATAAATTGAAGACTGTTGGAGGTTGATGACATCACATCAGGAAGATAGAAAAAAGAAGAGGGCAGACAGAGGACAAGTAAAAGGGAAAAAAAAAATCATAAAATAAAATGGAATAAAAATAATACGAATTAAAAAGGAGCTATATCAAAGCATACCTGTCAAGTTTTGGATTTGAAAATAAGGGACATTTTCCAGCGCTTGCTGTGAGCTGTCCCACCACCCCAACCAAGCTCCAGTATCCCTTACATTTTAAGACAGGAGTACAAGAAATCTAAAAACAACTTGTCAACAGCTTACTAATTAGTTAGGTGATCAGAATCTGATAGGCCTACCTTTGTTGACATTGAAATGCTGTGAACATTCCTACATTATAATAAAGCCTAAATGAAAACACAAAAGAGTATATGAAGCACATTTATTTATTTGACATATTTTCAGTTAATTCACAAGTCAACACATTACATATTTACTGATTATTTCACATTGCTTGTCTTTAAGTTTAACATGTAGGCTACATTTTATTTTCATTCATTTACATTTCTTACATTTCATTATGTTTAAAGTAGCTCTCTGACATTCCCTAATGACTTATTATACACATTTGTTGCAGACTTTGCAACCTTTAACACTTTTTTGGAAGGAGTGTATTTGTGGGCTGGTCCAGAGTGGTTTATTTTACATGACAGCCTCACATCCATCCATCTCTCTCCTCTGTTGTCCCGGGTTTGTTCCAGCTGTCTGCACTTACCTCGCGACAACTGCCACCAAGGCTACTGCAGGTGGCATTTCTCCCGAGGCTAGTGACAGTGTCCAGTCAGGAGCAGAGGAGTGTTTTTTTTTAATACGGGAGAATTACAGGAAAATAGTAATACGGGAGGACGGCAGGAAAAAGGGGTAAAATACGGTAGTTTCCCGGCCAAAACGGGAGACTTGACAGCCATGTATCAAAGCAAGATGGTAAAAACAGGACTGAAACGATAAACCATGAGAAAGGTCACAGCAGAAAAACTTAATAGTAAAATAAGTAATAAAGGATCATGTAAAAGCAAGTCTAAAAAGGTGGATTTTAAGATGTGATATAAAAGATGTTACTACTTCAGCCGGCCTTATCTCCTCGAGCAGGGCGTTTCAAAGTTGAGAAACTCTGACAGAATATGCTCAATATGTGTTTTTATAAAAGGATTGTGTCTTCAGCCTGCTCTGTTGTAAAATGATTTGAGTTATTACTTGCTATGGACTGTTACTTTTTTTTTTTGCAGGAGAGTTTATTGAACATTTTACAATACTTACAAACAAATAACACAATATGCCATCAAGAAGAATGAGCCTTGTATGCAAGAAAACAGGCAGATAATAATAACAATAAAAATAGTGATAAGAAATTGAGAAAGAAAAGAAAAAATAAAACAAAAAAGTGAAAACCCTGCCATCTGTCCAGCCAACCGGCAATATTTGAATCTCCCATAAGAGTACAGACACCTACACATGCACATACATACAAACTTATATATATCTATATGTAAATACTAGTGCTGTCAGACGATTAAAAAAATTAATGTAATTAATTACAGGATTTATAATGAATTAATCTAATTAATCACATTTTAATCTTATATCTGCTTCAAGTACCCAAATAAAGAATTTGAGTTCTAGGATATTATAAAATTGTAGTGTATGATAAATCAAATGAATACACCTAGAAGTAAAGATTTTTAAATCCACATTTTTGTTGGTGACTAAATAAAACCAAAGTCAGGGCAACTTGTCCAGAAAATTCTAAGCTCAATCAGGCAACTCAAATTACACTTTAAGTGTGTTTCATAAATCAAATTCAAAATAAGAAAAAGGTCGAGGACATCCAGCAAACCAATTAGGCCTGATGCATTATTAAAGAATGTAGTACAAATATAGATAAATAAATTCAAAAATAAAATAAGACTAAGTCTTAAATAGGCCATTCCTGTTGTCACCTGGGCTTTGTTTGGTTTGAGTAGAGACGGTATGTGTGAAGTAACGTGCCACTGCCATGTACGGGTCCTCCAGCTGGACAATATTAAAATGTTTGTGTGCTATGATTAATCTTGCGATTAATTTTTATAACGCATTAATTTGCGGTGTAATTAATTAATCTAATTAATGCACTAAAGTGACAGCCCTAGTAAATACATATACGGTACATACACAAACACATATATACACAGTATTTATACATACACCTACATACACATATATCCATACATATAAAAGAAGAGTAGGGCTATTAATTTTTAAAATTGAGTAAATAAAGATTGATTTATTGATTGAGATTAGTTGAAAGCAGCCTTCAATGCTATTCAACAGTTTTAGTGAAAAGAAATCCTTTCAGACCAAAAACAGTGAAAACAGGAAGTTAAAGGAGGTAGTATAAACTGTGATTGTGTCCCATTTAGTACTTAATGATCTTGTGAACAGCTTTTACCTACTGAATATTTGCATCTTTTTTTTTTTTAGCTCAGAAGAGACGGTTTAGATGCTCAGTTGATCCCCTCAGAGTCAGCTTTCCTCCTGCTGCATTATTTGTTTTAAGAGCTCATGAATCCACACTGAAGAATTAAACTAGAGCTGAAGTCGCACCACGTCGTTCTCCTGGCAGACGTTGGAGTCTCCCAAAGGTAAAAGGCTCGAGTACTTGAGTGCATCCTCCCCAACAAGACACTTAGACTGTGAAGGCAGTGGAGCAGAAGTTTTAGTAAAGCATTAATCCACTGAAGCATGGTCTCTTTCCTCAGGAGATCAGGGTGATATAGTCCATGTGACATCTGCTCAATCAGTCTCTGCAGAGAGCGCGTTAGCCGGCAGTCCGACGCCATGACGGGAGGAAAACGCAGCAGATATCAGAGGCTGAGGAAGAAGAAGAGCAGATCTGGTTTGATCTGCACTACAGGGACCAGACAGATGGTTTCCTCACTGTGTAAATGAATATAAAGATAAAGGAATGTTTTCAACCATGAATCAAACAAAGGGTGGGACACTGGCAGCCCAGGGCTCACATACAGCTGATTATTTTACACAGTTAAAGAAACATAAAAACATTTATAAAAGCATGTGTGTGAGAGTGGAAGAAGCCTGCAGATGGCTTATATAAAGCCAAGGCAGGAAAAATAAATATCAATCATCAGATAGAAGTCCAACAATTTCATACAAATGAAACAAAAGCCAAAAAAGTATGTAAGAAATTGCTCAAGAATGATAAATAAATTATATTTTTTAGGAACGTGGATTCTGCTCTTGTTGATGATGAGGTCATCAACAAATCCCTTACTTGTACATGGGTAATAACAGAGGAGGCCTTTGAATGAGATGTTTTATATAAAGGGACCGTCACATTTGTGAGCATTCCTATTTGACTAATTATGAAATTTTCATCTCCGACTTATCTGACTTTCTAAGTAATTACAAAAGAGTCTCACTTTTAGATATATGCCTGATGGAAATACACACTTTAAGATGAGTTTTATAGCATCAAAATAGATTATCTATAAATGCTATTCCTTAGCGTCGCGATCGGGTCGGACAGGTCTGGACTGGCCTGGATACTCAACTTCAGGAACAAGACAATTAAAACTAGAGCAAATTTATATTATTCAGACACATCTCAGAGCACCGGGCTGTAAGGAGCGATATATAGCCGGCTACAAAACTATAATACTAAGTTTTCCAAAAATTGCTTGTTGTCATACATCAAAAAGTACCACTACGTAACTAGAAAGAGATACATTATCTTGTTGCTTTGCATCCTGTAAGTTGTTGAAAAAAGAAGTTGTAAAGCAATGCAGAGTTCTGAGGAAGGTCAGAGCTGCATTCATTAGCATCACAACAAACACACGCTTTGTCTTGGGTCACGTCTTGTGGTGCATTCCAGTTGTAGTTAGAAGTAGGAATTTCCGGGTTCCGAGTTGGAAACTGCAACTGGAACGTCCTCCGAAGTCCGAATTTCCTACTGGGAACTCAGTGAAACCTTACCACCCCAATGGAAGATGGATGCCCCCAGTGTGAACAGTTATTTAGCTCCTGTAATAATCAATTTATTTGCACTTCTGACTGGGGTGTGTCGCTCTAGATCAGCTGTATACATAGTATTGTTAGACTTATATTTACAAAAATGCTGCCATAGTGATAATCACATTCTTCATGTGATATTTGTGAACTACAATGCAGGGCGTGCTAACAACAGCTAACAATAGCCTGGTAGATCGGCATGTTTTTTTCCGACTTCAACTGGAACGCCGATAAGTCGGAGATTATGTCACTCCCAGTTCCGAGGTTACTGGAACGCAGCATTACGACAGTCGCCGTGCGTGCTCATGGGTAGCAGAGTCTTTATGTCGGCGGTAATAGATTCTCCTCATAGCACCTTTAAGGCTCCTTTTCATGCTTCTCTTATTGGTTGAGCCGTCTAGTCTATAGTTTTTAGTCAGTTCAGTGCTCCCCAATTCCATGTTTTCAACAAAGCTGCATTCTATCTACAGTTTATGCCCTGCACTGGGTTTGCCAATCCAAACCAGTGGGCTTGATGATGTCACACTGGTAGGCCTGTTTGAGGCAAAGGAACAGCTTCAAACAGCTGTGGTGCTGCAAACAGGAGGAGAGGAAAAAGTCCTGATGCTGCAGACTTTTCCTTTTGTGTATAGAAGGACTCTATCATGCAGGGAGACATGTTCAACTCACTTTAAGGCTTTTTTTTTAGATTATTATTGGAGAATTTTAATGCCTTTTTCGATAGGAGAGAGAGCAGGAGGACACTCTGCAAACTTGCCACTGGCTGGATTTGAACTGGCAAAAGCATCATGAGTCGAGCCTGGTTGTTTACCACTCCGCCACACCAGCATCCCACTGAAGTAATTTAAAACTCAAAGCATAACATAGACTCTCATATATGTCTCTCTCGTAGAAGCACTGATTGAGGTGCAACATCTGATGTCAAAAGTGAAGGAAAAGTTCTGTGTTTGTGTCGAGTGTTGGCCAAACAATCCTGCACTCCTGCTCTTTACACATGCTGCTCACCTGCTGTCTTCACATAATTTGAACTTATTTTAGAAATATATGTTTTAGAGCCTTTAAGGTAGAGAGTGCTGCTGATGAACTGCTGTTAAAGAGCAAACTCAGGTGAGGTGATCCCATCCAGCTCCTCTACCCTCCATCATTTTATGGGAACATGATTAAAAATCTGCTGCTGCCACGACTCCAGCTTTACTTCCTTCCTCACTTTGTCTTATTGCTTTGTGATCGACTCAGTGTCATTGTGATTGAGGTTCCCCTGCTGATCTCTGTAGTGTAAACAAAGGTCGATTGATTGATCGATCAGTGTTGTATTTCGGTGTTATTTGAGTTAAATGAACGCGCTGAAATAAACAACACCCCCTCTGTTAACAAACGCAGATATTGATCGGTTGGTTGTTGTGATCGTTTCACTCTGGTCGGTCGATGGCTTCCTTACTACACCACGTTTCATGGTATGGAAATGAGTATTGAAAGAGGAGTATTGATTATATTGATCTGTGGGGCTGAATGAATGCATGTTAATGGGTTTTAAATTAACCTACAGTCACAGTTTGGTCTGCTACTCTTACAACTACTTACACAAAGACTACTACTCTATGGTGGCGCTCTTAACTCCAAGTTGCTCCCACTGCTGCGTCAGTGGTGTGTTAACGGGCATAAAAGGACGTGAACGTGTTTGAGCTACTGATGGATAACTAACATAGAAACTCTGAACCATCAGTGAAGTGAATGAGTGTGAATGGGTAGGTGTGACCTGTGGTGTAAAAGCAGCTTTGAGTAGTCAAAAGACTAGAAAAGCACTATATAAGCTCAAGTTCATTTACCATTTACATGGAATAAACCAAGTTACCCCTAAACTCTAGGGCTGTCACCGTCTCCAAAAATCAAACATGAACAGTTTGCAAACAGACAGGAGGCATTTCCATCAGATCATTTTCTTCTTTACCCTCTCCTGAATCACCACCAATGTGCAACATCCCTGTAAATCACAGGTGTCAAACTGATCCAGTAAAGGGCCACTGTGGCTGCAGGTTTTCATTCCAACCAAGCAAGAACACACCTGATCCAACAAATCAACCATGTAAAGACAATCCAGTTGATTGAATAATTTGCGTCAGGTGTGTTTTTGCTTGGTTGGAAAGAAAACCTGCAGCCACAGTGGCCCTTTACTGGATCAGTTTGACACCCCTGCTGTAAATGATCGTGCAGTTCCACCCATGATGGCGTTTTCCCCTACTCCTCTAGAAAACGGCTTTCTATGAAAACAGTCACACACTGCCTGTCACTTCCTGATGTGCCAGGCTGCAGATTTGTCATGAATAAGGAGCAACCCTGCTCCCTTATTCAGAATCAGCACACGTCAGTCTTTTTTATTTTCTAATAAACTTTGTAAAACCAAAAAACATCCTCAGATGTTTCTGTGTCATGATTGTCCACTTAGTGTGGCTTTATCTGGCCTCCATTCTGTCAAATTGTTCTTTAATTGTTGTTAAAGTCAGGAGAGACTGTTAGAGTATAAACAGTCAAGTAACACGGAGCCTGCCCTCTGTTGGATTGAACATTTCACTGCTCGAGGTGCCCTAATGTGCTGCAGAACTGTATATGTGTAATTCAGACAAGATAAGACAAAATAAGGTAACATAATCCTTTATTGATCCCCAAAAGGGGAAATTCCGATGTTGCAGCAGAACATGGGGAAAGTACAAGGGTAAGCAACATGCATTCACTTTGAAACAAATTATAAAGCTTAAAGGTGTAGTGTCTAGAAGTAGGCAGCATTTCACCGAACAGAAATGGCAAATATAGGATATAATGTTTTATTTGTATTAGGCCTGCACAATATATCGTTTGAACATCGCCATCGCAATGTGCACATGCGCAATTGTCACATCGCGCATGCAATGTGACTATCGCATTTCCCCCATTTATTGGGGAAATGAAAAACAGCAACTGAAATTGAAACCTATTCTATTTTGTACAGAGACATGGCCTCCTGGATCCCTTTTATATACAGCAATCTTCACCATTCACAGATGAACCCCCTTAGCCTGGATTAAACGGTATTATACGAATACAATGGTGTCATTGTGAGTCAACCAAATTCTTCCCAAACAGAGCTATTCAAGTCATCTGGTGAAAATTCTTCTATTTTTAATATCGCAATATATCGCAAACCCCCCAAAAATCGCATTGTCAGCTTTTTCCAATGTCGTGCAGCCCTAATTTGTATGTAAAGTCCGTTGAGATAGGTGTACATTGGCCAGGGTTACATGTCTATTAATTCGGAATTAATTTTTCAGAAAGACATAATTCAGTTTCTCCTTTGTGTTTCCATGGAAATAATAATTCAAAATAGATGTTTACATGGAAAATACATTTACTAGCCTTTATTTAAGGCCTGGGGGTTGGGAATGGTTCTGATTGGACAGGGGGTGGACGTGATGTAGTGACGTATTTACTTCTACCGGAACAAAAATTCCAGTTCAGCGTCTGATTGAGGAATTATCTCATTTGGATTTAAAATCAGAATAAACTTACCACTTTCACTTTCTTCAGAATTAAACTTTATTTGGAATTATCATTTTCATTTGGAATTAGGTGTTTAATGGCAATTTGTAATCTTGTAAAGAGGATTTAAGTTTTGGAATTAAAGGGGAATTAAAGTCCCCATGAAACTTTGGTTTTCTTTTTATTGAGTTAGGAAAAGCTTTTTATATCTATGAACCGCGGGTCTCTCCTTGGTGGAGGCTGACATAACGATCCGCCAGGTTGTCTATGGGTCAACAGGCCGCTGGTCCTGAAATCAACCTGGATGGCATGTGGCATCTTATCTGACCTATAATCTATCAAAATAATAGTTATAAATATAATGAAAAAACTCTCACCTTGTAACTGTTGTAAATGATGCCCTGTTCACGATCCTTTTTGGTCTTCACCGGCTCTCGTCGCTTAGTGATGTTACAGACGGGTTCGTCGCTTAAAATTTGAACGCTACATGTCGCTGAAATGCCTACACACTTTAAGTTTGAACATATATTGGATTATCAGGTGTAAAGTGACAGCCATAATTAAGGCTGAGTGATACGGACCAAAATAATATCTTGATAGCAACACCAAACATTCAGCTTATCTCCTTGTAAAGACTAAATAGTTGTCACAGTATCAGAATTTAATCAAATTTGCAAAACCAAAATGTTGATGCATGTTTGATACCACAGTAGCAAAGGCAGAATATTTGGCAGTTATTGGGATGACATGTCAGAAACTGCAGACAAACTTTTACTTCAGATTTTTATGTAATTTTAATTTTAATGACAAAAAAAATCATTTAAGAAGTTGTAGATCAGCCAAAAAAAAAAGTCAACAAGCAGAGACTGACCCGCTGTCCATTCATGCCATGTAGTCTGCAGCAAATTGCTTCTATTCTATTCAATCATTTCATTTCAGCACCTTCATGATGATCTGAGGTGATGTTTTGTTGTGCTTTTCTGGAGATGATCAGTAAGTGAATGAGATAAAGTCACAAACTGGTGAAGAGAAGCATGTCCTGCTGTTTTAACATCAGGCAACGATAACCAAACTGTGTCTTTCATGGCTGCTCGGACTTCTGTGGCCACAACACGTCCAAATGTTTCTGGTAGAATGAAGGATTTCACTTTTAAACTAAAGGAAATATTTGATTTGTTGTTTGTGTGCAATTTCACACAAGTTTCTCCATTTTTAGGTTGCTTATTGTTTTGTTTTGTGGTGTAAAAAGGCACAGAAACTTTATTTTCTGTCATATTTTTGTCTGAGCTGCATCGACAACATTTATTAAAGATGTTGGAGGTGTTAAAGTTTTTGAAACAGCTCTTATCCTAACCTCAGCTGTGGACACATCAGGCTAAAGATGAATTCAGTTAAACCAATCAGATTATCTATGAGAGTTAACAGTATTTGATCTGTGGCCTTTAATTTTTCTGCCTTTACCTCCTCTGTCTGTTCGTTAACTCCCCTATCCTGCCTCTGAGAGTAAATTTACTGTATGCAGCTTGAATGTGAGGAGCAGCTGATTGCATTGAGGCCAGCGGGCAGCCCGAGGCAGACGCTACAGTAACTGTTCTGATGTGAGGAGGGAGCAGAGAGCTCACATGGACTCACTGACGAACGTCTGAGCTCCATCTGCTTCAGCTCTCAGAGGACCGTTACTAAAACTATGAATTTAACGAGCTTTAGGCCTCTAGTGGTCGGGATTTAGGTGAATCTCTTCATTCAATTTAACCACAAAAAAATACTAGAAGCAGATTTACTCATTTACAGAGTTTGTGCTCCGAGAGGCGAGGTACATTTCTGTTTTTTTAATTACAGTGGGGCATTTTAAACAAAAATCTTTTCTTTTACTTGTTACTGGAGGTGGATATTCATTATTGTACTCTGTATCCTTCGTCTGCAGTAAAACAACAAATGATTGTCACAACAAAAACAATCTCAGTGATGTGATTTAAGTTTTAGTTTAATATAGATGCCCTTGCTATGTGTTTTAAACAGCCTCCTGAACCTCCAAAAGGGATGAACGATCTAGATAATAAATCAATAACTAGAAAAGCACTCAGAGAGCGCAGACCTCCGCCAGCACCACAGTCCTCTCCCATATTGTGATTTTTACCATAAATATTAGTCCTACCATTATTTCATCGAAATATTTAGATTCCTTGACCATGAAAACATACCATTAGCAACTGGATTCATAATGATATCTATTTTAGTTCAGTAGTTATTCACAGAAATCACATTTTTCGCCATGGCGGCCAGACGCTGATCCGGATCAACACCAAAATCGAATCAGTTCTTCCTTTTACCATGCTGAACATTTCCTGCAAATTTCATCAAAATCCATCCATAACTTTTTGAGTTATTTTGTTCACAGACGGACAGACAGATGGACAGACAGACAAACAAACTCTCCCGAAAACATAACCTCCTTGGCAGATGTAATTAGAGTACTAACTGTCTAAGATTTATTTTTGTTAACATATCAAACAGGCTTCAGGAACTAGAATCATACTAATGATAATGTAACATGTCCCTCTTCTCATAATCCTCTGAACAATTAAATGCATTGTTTCAAGTGTATAAAAGTCTCCATTAGTTTAATAATTAGTGTCATATTCAGATACGTGATGATCAGTCAAATTCTTAGCAAACCAGAGACAAAGAGCTGTCTTCACTCTACAACCGTGTTGGAAACTTTTGGAAAATCTGTTCATGTAAATATCAAAATCCAAAATAAATCAGAAAAATAAAGGCAAAGTAAGGACAGTTGCTTCTTTACTCTTTATATTTACATTTGTCCCCTCATAAACACATTACATAAAGCCGTAGCTCTGCCTATAAATAAGAACTCTGCATCTGTTTGGTTCACGTTTCAGAGATGCTGCATGTAAACCAGCTCTGCTTCGTGTCTGTGATCAGATCAGATCAGACATTTAGCCTCTGGTGTTTTCACAGTTTATGAAACTTTAAGGCCTCGACGCTCCACATTTCCACTGCTCCTCTTCTTAGTGTTTAAAATATGTCTGCACATATATGACCAGCTGACTGACCGTGCTTTTATTTGGCTTTCAGCAAAGGCAATTCATCAGTGGTGAAATTGACAGGCCTGTCGGTGACAAAGACGACGTATTAATCCATCTGTCAGCAAATCTGTTGATACTGCAGAAGACAGTAAATCAAATGTCCTTGTCTTCTTCAGTTTACTGCTCTAAAAAGGGGAAAACGTGGACTTAGGCTGGCTACATACAAGAGGATTTCAAACCCATCTTTGGGCCTGATACGTTCCCCCAGGTTTAAGGGCGTTTTCACATTAGGCCCACTTGTTTCGAACCGTACTGCGGCACGGTTCGCCCCACTCCCCCTCGCTCTCTTCTATATTTTCCTTCAATTGTGTTTTATTATCATGTTTGAGACGGCATCAGCGACCTTCTGGACCCTCATAAATCATCGTAATCTTCAACCAGAATAAACAAATCGACAAATTGAGTAAGCAAAAGATTCTACCGCGAGATTAACAGGAAGTAATGCATCAAAAGTAGATCGGTTCAGACCACTTTGTTTCACACCAGTGAAACCGCACCAAATGTAGGGAGATGGAGTGGATTGAGACCACCCCTTCATGGAGGTCTCAGACCGGCTTATTTGGTGCGCACCCAAGTGCGGTGGTTGCATTCACATTGAGACTAAGGTACCAAACCCTGGGCCAAAACTTCTTTGGTGTGCACTAAATGTGGTTGGTGTGAAAACATCCTAATACTTTTACAGCTTACAAACATGGCAGCAAGACTGACTTTGTCTGGATTAAAATAATTTCCTTTTTTTCTGTTTCTTTCCTTTTGCTGAAGGCAAATTAACTTTTGAACTTTCTTACCAAGAAAGTGGCAACAGAACAACTAATGATTTTTCTTCTTTAAATTCCCCGAACATTTTTTGTTGGAAGTTTACAGTAATTGCAGTAATTAATAGGAATATTAAGGGAAGAAAGAAACTGAAGTATAAATCATCATCATCTTTAGAAATGAATGCCACTTTACTTTTCTATATTCAACACATTGTTTATACAGCTAACTGTCCTTAACATTATAATAAGTGCAATTTCCTCCTTGGAAGATAATTGCCTTAAAGGCTCGTTATCTGTGATAGCAGATCCAAACACTTTGTTTTACCACCATCACTGAATGTCAACTATTATAAATAAACTTGAATTTATTAAACGATAAAATGATGTTTTTCCTGTTTTGACACAGATACACAATCACCATGAAGGGAGCAGTGTATTTATCAGAAATACAACATTGTTCATTATAGTCGTCTGTGTTCTTGAACTTTTGAGGAGTTTAGAGTTGTGTGCTTGTCGATGGAGGGGACCAACAAATTGCTGCACCTGCACAATCTTATCAAACAATATATATTTTACTCTGTGCATTTTTGGCCTATTATGGAAAGGCTGACTGTCCATGCAATGACGCCCCGAAGTCCAACATGTAAATACAGTCATATAACTCTGTGAACATAAACACCAACATTAATTGTTTCCATGATAAAAATCAAATTAAATGGGTTTGCACACATACAAATAATGAGAAAAGATTTTAAAAAGCGAATCCCTGGTCAGTTATTGTCCCCCCCCAGGTGGGGAATTCTTCCTTAAAATGTTTTATAATTTACTCAGTATCATTTGGCAATATTTAAGGCTATAACCTCTGAATATGGACCAGTAATCTCGCTCATGCATGGCTTCTCTCCTTTTTTCTCCACCTGTTACATTTTTCAGCTGCCAGGTTATTGAAGACAAACTTGTAAATGTTTATATTAAATAAGGGAGGCACAAGATTTGATTTTGCCAACGTGCTGAGAAAGATTCTTTTGATACTGAAAAGGATTTTTTGTCCAGTGTACAGAAGTCTCTTCCTTTCTTTCATGGTGACAGTCTAATTTGGTAGAAATACATGTGAGGCGGGAGAGCAGACTTTTGTTCTTTAATAAAACCAAACTTCTGTTTCAGTATTTTATTGAACTTTCAGGTTTTATATTGAAATAATAACAGTCATGTAAGCCGTAATCTATTGAGACAGGTGATAAACCAAACAACCAACCAAAAAGAAAAAACAGCTCAGATAAACAGAATTGCAAAGGAAACAGATTTCACATCACCTGAGTTCATGAATAGCTCAGGTCTAAGATACTTGTCTCTTTCTGCTTGTAAAGTACTTGTGAGATATTCCAGATGAACCATCTTCAACGTGATTTTACACCAGTCTTTAACGGAAGGGCTTTTATCACTTATCCACACTAATAATGTGTTTTTTTTATATGTATGTATGTATGTATGTATTTTAAAACAATTAAAAA
This sequence comes from Scarus forsteni, assembly GCA_036419115.1. Lineage (NCBI taxonomy): Eukaryota > Metazoa > Chordata > Actinopteri > Labriformes > Labridae > Scarus > Scarus forsteni. The sequence goes on from JAZDUH010000145.1 coordinate 4,767,309, forward strand.
TTTTATAAAAGTGGAATTTCAGTGATGAAGTTAAAGGATAAGTTTGGTTTCTACAGCTTTCACATTGTTTATAGAATGAAGTAGAACAATATACTCACCCAGAAGGCTTTCCTGATCCAAACAGTGCTTCAGGAGATATTTAGATCCAAAATCGAGCGGCGGACATCTGTATAATGGTAGCACACGGGGCATACAGCGCCGCTCCTAAAACTGCATTAATCGTCCAAAAACTCATTAGTTTCACCAATATTTCATCATGGTCCACTCAAGCTACTCCTCCATTACAGTCTGTGTCACTCCACCCATGTTTTTGTGACTGTGCTGACCTCTTAACAGAAAACTTTCTTTACAGCTGCCGCTCATGCGCAGTACAACTCATTGTTTCAGGGGCGACCGCCGGCTACTCAACAACTTTCTTCTTCCAGTTTTGTGCAAAATGGATGAATATCTATCGGATGAAGATGTTGTGGACGAGAACTTTGAATATGATGGGTGTCCTTACAGTTTCGAGCCAGAGTTTACAGATGAGGAGCTCATAGAAAGGAGGACGCGGAGGCAAAGAGAAGAACAGCTGGCCAGAGAGCAGTCTTCAGTTCAGAGGTCAGCACAGTCACAAAACATGGGTGGAGCGACACTGGACTGTCGTGGAGGAGTAGCGTGAGCGGACCATGATGAAATATTGGTGAAACTAATGAGTTTTTGGACGATAAATGCAGTTTTAGGAGCAGCGCTGTATGCCCCGTGTGCTACTATTATACGGATGTCTGCCGCTCAATTTTGGATCTAAATATCCCCCGAAGCACTGTTTGGATCAGGAAAGCCTTCTTGGTGAGTATATTGTTCTACTTCATTCTATAAACAATGTGAAATCTGTAGAAACCGAACTTATTCTTTAACCAATACAGTACATTTATGCATTTTTTCACAGTATTAGAGCCAACATATGAGAAAAGTACACCCAGTATGTGTGGCTGAAATACTGGCTGTAAATATAAGCAGGTAATTTTGTACTTGGCCTCACTGATACTGCTGTAGTGATGTTGTACTTCCTTATACAAAGACCATAAGGGGAGTTTTGCTTGAGTCCAGCCCAGTGCCCAGACCAGGAGAGGCTCTAACCAAGAGCTGCACACAGACTCTAAAACACAGAGAAAGGTTCAGACCTTCTGCTGCTAAAGGCTAAAAAAGTGTTTGTTTTATATGCAGGATGAACCGAGAGAGGGAAATGTGTTTTTTTGAAGTATGAATCATGGAGATGTCTTGAGGGGATTGACACAGATAGAGGGGCTGAGTTCCCTCGGCAGTGTGTCAGAAATCACACTCAGACCTCTTCGAAAGCCGAGGACAGAATAATCCGTTTCCCCGAAAGACACGAGAGGAGGAATCTGGTCAAATGTGTCTGTGACAGAGAGACAGGAATGAAAGAGGAAGGTCTGCAGGATTATTGATATTTAATGTGACAAAGCCTTCGCCAGCTGCTGCCCCAATATTTTTAGAAACACCCGGGGATCCAGACTGAGCCTCATTTTTACAATGAAAAGTGATATAATGTTACGGAAGGCCACAGTTTGTATGCAGTAATATTATTTAACTTTTTAACAGCCTTCTGGCTCAGTTTATTGACCAGAGGTAATTTTCTCAGAGCTGCTGTTGATCCTCTTTTTTTTTTTAGACATGAGTCTTTTTATCAACATTTTCTGTTTGAGGCTTTTCTTGAGAATCTCACATTTAAAGAGTAACAACAAGTACTGTTTATAAAACTACTGAAACAAGAATCAGGCAGGAAGAAATCAAAAATTTCCATTATCTTATTTCAACAGTTGAATCAGGAGATTCAGTAATTCTGGTGCTTTTGGGTCTGTTTACTTGCAGTGCAACTGGATCCACCTAATCCACCTAATGTGTGCTTAAACTGATCCATCTTGCAAAGCTCCAATCTAAAACATTAGAGCTCGATCTGTTAAAGCAGGAAGAGAATAATAAGGCTAAAAACACTGCTGGATTTCTGATATGTTTTGGTAAAATATTCTGCAAAGTGGCTTGGGTTTTATATTTTACACACCAGTAGCTGCACGCCCCTCCTGTGTTATCTGAATGGCCTGTAATGAATTTGATTGATTGAACGATTGTCCAATCATCTGCTGGGTTTGCTTTTGGAAGGTTCTGCTCACTTCTCTGCACTGTTGTCCAGATGGACTTGTGAAATACATTGAGCAGTCCATCTGGTGTGTTGGCTTAATTTTATCTGTGCAGTTTTGCAACATTGGATTTTATCAGTGTGTTTTTATGTTATTAATTATAAATGAAGTTGTGAAAAAAGCCTGAAAAGGTTTGTTTTTGGATATGAAAGGCAAATGTACATACATAAAAAGGAATTAAATCAACTAAAGAATAGATAAACATGAAAAATAAAAGTATTAGACAACATATTTTTATGTTTATATTTATATTATAGGTGATTTGTTTTATTTATGTACATAAAGAAGTGTATAAAACAGTTTAGCTGTTAAAAAGAGAAATGATTGAAGGGAAGGAGCTGTTTTTGGGTCTGAAAGTTTTATTCCCGAGTTTGGAGATTTCCAAAGGGAAAGGCAAACAGAAAGGCTTTAAGGAATTAAGCGAAGTGATTGCCTAAAATGTCTCAGAATCAGATCTTCCTTGAGTTTAAGCTGCAAGATAGTGACAAAGGAATGGGGAAGTAAGGCTTGTGAATTGATGTAAAAGATGTTGCCCAGACAGACTTGTGAGATCTATTCAGCATGATTTACATCGAGTTGTGATGTGTCGGGTTAACGGTTGACACCCTCGATTTCAAAATCATTTTACAGTTAAAAAGTTGTATGAGGATCTGCTCTACAAAGTGGTTTAGTTTTTGGTCCCATCTGGGCTCTGTTATTGTTCATCGATGTGCAGATGATGTGCAGATTTTCTTGCCTGTAAGCTGCTGCCCTTGCCTCAGTGAATAAGAGACAAGTCTCTCTTGTGTCCTTGGAACATAACTGAAAAGCAGCTTGAGTGGAAATACTGGAGTTACCTCCTCACCACCTGTATGCACTTTCACCAGGAGCTTGGAGCAGTATATCGCCATAGCTTCTGTGCAGGATCTTTCTGCACGGACCCAGAGCTGATGTCCATCACTGTGGCTGATGGGTCTCTTACAACCTGTCCTAAAAAACTCTGAATTAACTCTTGAATGAGAGTAGTGAACCCCAGTTTTTGGCTTTTTTTTCCTTTAGGGGTCACCAGCTGACAAGTTTGGGATTGCTGTTTAATTTTATCTTAGGCTGTTAATTTAGCTTTTGTCTGTATAGTTAAAAAGTAAAGTAGTTTGAAGCACTAAATCTCAGCCTCATTTAATGATTTTCAATTTTGGACTGTGATTCATTACGCAAATAGTTCTATATTATGAGAACAATGCCACAAAATTACATGTTAGCCATTTCCCAGGGTGCGATCTGGCACATGAACAGTTAAATATTCTAACTATTGAACTAAAAAGTGACACATTTCTCATATGCACGAGTGTAAGAGAGAAAATTGAGAGGTTTCATTATCTGACGGAAAGACTGATAAGGGTAGTTAATTAAAATAATTAGTAAATTGTGTCACAGTATTGAATTGGTGTTTCAATTTAAGCATGGCGGTCCCGGTGGTCTTGACGGGGACATAAAACAAAGTAAATTTCGCTGATGTATCCCTGTGGGTTTAATCCAGCGTGGCATACAGAGCGTGGCGCAGCCTACAAGGATTATGTGTGCTGGACTTGGCCCACTCTCTCCTCCTCTTTGGCCTACTTTTCATTGAATCATGCAGAGAAAGGCAGAACAAGAGCTCTCTCTATATATATACTGCAGGAATGCTGGGACAGATGGAGCCAGTGGGAAGAGGACGGAGCCATTATTGGACAGAAAAAGAGCCTGAGCTGCAAAGAATGATGGGAACAAGCAGCAAGGCACTGAAATATTCATATCATCCCTTAATAAAAATAATTCATAGACATTATTGAGGACCCTCAGGGCTGCAGATTTATCCAGCAGGAGTCATCAGAGTCTTGGATGCGTCCTTCGGCTGCAGCACCACGTTGTGTCACATAAGTCTTTCTCAAACTGCAGGAGTCCAGGAGCTAACATGACAAATGTCTAGTCACGAAAGGAGGCCAACATATACTAATGCACCCCCGCCCTCGCCGGCCCACGCTGTCCCCATTTCTGTACTGCAGCGCCCATCAGCAGCAGCTCCAGCCAATGGCAGCCCGCCTGCATTTTAGATGCACAACTGCAGCGCGGCCCTTCATTATTAACTCTCATGTTAGCTGGTGTCTGACAGGGACTGGATTCAGGGCTGAAGGTTCGATTTAAGAGTGTAAAAAAATATAAAATCAAGTCTGTAGGGCTTGGTTTTGTGTCACTGTGTTACATAAGAGTGTTTACTGATGGTAAACATGCAAAGATTTATTACTAACAGGTTTGGAAAATGCATAATTCTGTCAACTGATGGCAGGGAAACAAGCTGAACTACTAAAATTATGATTCATAGGGTCTCAAAGTGTTGCAAATGTAAACAATAAATATCTGATGTTGTGGACATGTATGTTGTATATAGATTTACATATCCATTAAGTGTCAGTCCTTCCCTCCATTTAGCTCAGGATGATGTGGTCCACAATTCAAGTTTTGTTTTTTTTTGTTTTTTTTAACAAGATAATTATTGATAAAATAGCTTAGTGAAGCTTTAAGCAGGATTGTTTTGATGTAGAGAGCTGCAAAAGCTTAACGTTTGGGGCTGCAGCCCATCATTTTTGGTGATCATATCTGACTTTGTGGCATTGGTTTGAAGTTTGAGAAACATTTATTGAAATATAGGACAGTGCAAAATAATGAACACTGACATGTGCCAGATTATAGCTACAGGCATGTTGACATAATGCATTTGTACAGGTATGTAACATCTTAAAATACGTAAACATAACATGAAATTACAGGACAAAATTCAACAATACCGTTGTGTGTTATGCTCAAACTTTGCTTCTTTTTTGGCATTGCACAACATTGCTGTTCCTAATGTTGAATCTCTTGTTGCTATTTTAGGACAAACAACTATTTTAAGAAAATCTCCATCAGCTCCATCTGATGCTGCGTTATGACTTATACTGTGCTCAACATCTGTGTTTGTTTGTGCTCCCGGCCTGAGACTGACGGGCCAATTCTCAGCTGAGATCCTCACTTCTGATCAAACTCAGCAAAGGCCCGACTACCTGGAGGTCCTAAAGTTGATTATTCTGTTGTTTGAGGGCATTATGAGTCATTTTAACCTCTTTGAAGATGATCTGGGCCCTGACGAGAAATCGTAAATACTCAACAAGTTCAATGTTTATGACCAGAAGTCCTGATGTCTGTGGAGCACCAAGAGCAAGCTGGCTGAAGCAGGAAACAAACGTAGCCATGGCTAAGAGAGTGAAGGAGACACATAAAGTTAGATGGACATCGAAATAGATCCAACTCATTCATTTGTTTAAAAAAAACACAAGCTACTAAACAGAATAACCTGTAAATAACCAACTGAAGAGGAAAGCTGCTGAAATCACAACCCCCAAGGATGTCATAGGAAGCTAACTACTAGCCATATTTAGCCGCATGACGTTGTCGGCCATGTTTGTTTACACATAGGCCATGTAGGATTGAGCTGTGAGAGCAGAGGTGCTGACTTCTTAGTGAATAAATGTGTTGGTTTGTGTTGACCTGTGTGTCTTTTATGGGTCACCACACACGACAGGAACAAAATTGATAAATCTGACATTGCAGGACATCAGCTCTACCAGGACTCAACTTTGAGAGCATGTGCTCAATGTTAATCAACTAGTGGCGAGTTAAAGCTGGTGTCTACGATTTGAAACCGCAGCCTGCCCCTCCTTCCCTCACCTCTCCCCTCCGTGTTCCAAGATCCCGCCCCCAGCTCGTGTCGGCTCATATAAGCCCCCTCCGGCAGAGCTACGAGCGACTAGCACAATATATCAGCAGCAAACTCAATCAAAAACAGCTCAGCTCAACTGAAAGTATCAAACACGACAGACATCCCCCTTATAACACACAGCAGTAGCCATTTCAACTGGACCGGCGGCAATGCGGGTTTGGCGCCGCCAGAGCGGAGCCGAGTGTGGGGGAGGATTAATCTTTCTCAGCCTGTCCTCCCCAGCTCAGCTTACAGTGCTAACGATTAGCGGCTAACAGGCTAACCCGCTCCCCTACAAGTTATTAGCCCGTGCAGGCACAAACTAACCAGAGTTATTCAGCAGACATCTCCCACTGTAGTAAACAAAGCCATTACCTGATCAACCAGGGGCGAAACGGCCGATGCTGAAGGTCTGACGGCCGGCTGAGGCTATTCGTTAGCCGTTAGCCGTTAGCCCGCTAACAGGCCTCAACCCGCGGGCAGAGCTCCGTTGGGCCCCGCGGGAGAGGGAGGCGGCTTCGGTCTCGGCGCTAGGCTTTTCCGGCTCCATGATAGTTCAGTAGCTAACGCTGCTAGCTGCTCACCGGAGGTAGAGGGGAGGAGGCGGGACCATGGGCAAGATGCTGCGTACTGCGTAGTGAGGGAGACGAGGATTGGATGGACTCATGGACTAACTCACGGACCAATTAATAGTTGCAGGTTCTTAGGTTTGATTGGTCAGCTAGTATGCAGCTTTTCAGCGGATATACTGAATGGATTTTTTTCGTTCTTTTTGGTCTTTATATTGTGTAGATAGGACCATAGGACCATAACAGCCTTATAAATGGTGTTATTAATATGTACAAAGCTTCCAAATCGTAGACCATAGCTTTAACTTTACTAGTGATGCAGAAAGTGTCTCGAGTGCTACTAGTACTGTTTTGGGTCTGCTAGTACTACTAATAGATTTAAAATGTTCACAAGTACTATTTGTAAGCCTTATATGCTAATAATGGGGCAAGGAAAAGCAAATTCATGCTTCATATTGGCAATCAAAAATACTACAACCAATCAGAGGCTGGATTTGGTTATAATCCGTACTGTGCTAGTTAATCGTTTGGCTTTACTATTAATACTAGTAGACAGAAAACAGCCTACTAGTGAGACATCTTGAGTTTGCTCATAGTACTAAGTAAACAAAAATGTTGTTTTAGTAAAGATTTTGGGGTAGACCTGAGTAGACCTTACTGATATAGCAAAATTACCTGCTAGTAGACAATTTTGTGTTACTAGTCCTACTAGTGAAGCTTTGAGATTTTAGTGGTAACATTTATGTCTTGCTTGGATGGATTCACCAGATAATAGACGAGAGATTTAGTAAATCTGATGGCTTTACAAGGTTAGAAACATCAGACAGACGATCAGGCTTTATCATAAAAAAGTAATTTGGATAGGAGGAGTAAAAATATTTAATATAAACACTAGGGGTGAAACGAAATTTCGTGCCACGAAATTTCGTGAAATAAAAATAAATAATAAAAATCGAAATAAAAGGACAAAATAAACCTTCTCGCCTCCCGTAGCTAAACACTGGCTGCAATATGGAGGAGGACGAGGTGGGGGAATTAGCTGACGCTCCTTCGTCAAATAAATTGGTTGTGTGGACCTATTATTTGACTTCCCATATAAAAGACGAGAGAACGGTGAAAAGATTGCGGACAAAACAACAACCGTGTGCAAAATATGCCGCTACAGTTCGCCATATACTGCGGCGAGTACAACTACCAACTACCAACTACTTTGAACTTCAGACAGGCAGCAGCTGTACTGTGACGTCCGTCGGGCGTAAAAATAAAGGTGACTCCAACTTGCCAATACCTGCTTTTATTTATATTTAACAGTCACTGTGTGCTGTGACCACGCCAACTACAATTTTAATTCACGAACAAAACAGTGGGTAGTAATCTCTAGACCTCCTGCACGGCTCTCTCCCTCCTCGCTAACACACACACTAACTCTCCCCTTCTGAACTCTGACCCGCTCGCCCCGCCTTCCTGGTCCATTCACTGACCGTCAATTCATAGGAAACATTAAAATCCACATTGAACACATAACAAACTGTAGAACCGCTCCACTATGTTTGTTTGAGTCTGCATAAAAAACAATATTTGATTTTTGCATCTACTGTTGAGTTGACAGAATTTGATCATACTTGAAGATCAGAAGTATATGCACTGTTATAGGCTAAATATTATAGTTCACAGTTCAGACATTTATAGGTCCAAACTGCAGCTCTGAGGACTGCTATTTGTTTTCCTTTTCATTCAAGAATGTATTTATCCTGATTGTTACAACAACAAAACACTTTTTATTGAGATTTTATGTTTGTATTTGCACTGTAGTCTAAATAAGGGGAAAAAAACTACAATTTTGTTTTTTTTTCAAAGAGCATTTATTTTGTACTGATGCAGCAATATTTTTGTATTGTATTATTTTTTTGCATTAGGAAGAAAATAAAGAAAATGAAAAAAAATGCACAACTTCCTACTGTTGGGGATTTTCCTTAATCTATATTTCGTATCGTGAGTATTTCGTATCGTTAGCCCTGTTTCGTATTTCGTATCGTTTCGTGAGTTGGTAATTTCGTTACACCCCTAATAAACACTAAAAGTTTTGAATGTTTGATATCACAGGTTGCATTACTTTAAATTAGCCAATCTTTATTTGTATAACAAGTGTTATCTCAAGACACTTTACAATAGAGCATAAACTCTTAATTTTATGGATACACATATATGCATAGATTCATATATACATATAAATAAAATATATCAATCCAACACCAACATGAATCCATATAGCCAATCATGAATCCCTCCATCATGGCTCAAGAAAAAATCTTCCGTTAAGCAGCAGGAAATCTTGAATGTTTACTGAAAAAGGTTCAGTTTTTAGAAATTGGCATTTTAGCGACATCTAGTGTTCAGATTTTGGAATTAGCCCGTCTATTAATAAAACACATCACTAAGCAACGAGAGCCGGTGAAGACCAAAAAGAATAGAGAACAGGGCATCATTTACAACAGTTACAAACACTGCGCCCTCTTCTCTTGCAATATCCGCTCTCTCTTCTTTGCTTGACAACCAGGTAGATTACAGGGCCAGCAGCCAGACTCATATTCAAAAATAGCATTTTTTTGTCTCCAAAACTGACGAGTAAACACGGTGGATCGTAATGTCCTCCAAAGAGGGGAGAGCCGCAGTACCAAAATATGAAAAGGTTTTTCTAACTCAATAAAAATAAAAAGTTTTATGGGGATGATTGGACACCTATTTTGACCGACTTGACTTACAATAGAAACATTATATCCTTACATTCACCTTTTGTTTGGCAAAATGTTTCACACTACACCTTTCAGACTTCTCTGCCAAGTGTTTTGAAGTGAGACCAAACTTAAATGCATTTTGCTATCAATGTTTTATTGGTACCAACATGCTAGGGCTGGGCAGTGTATCAATAAAATCAAGTCTTCTGATTGTTTTTCACAAAAGATTAAAAAAAAAAAAAAGAAAATCAGGATCTAATTTTCTTGATTTACTCCAACTGTAAGTTGTTGCAATGCTTGAAAATATCAATACTGACTGATCCGAGCCAATAACTAAGAAATCAGTCTTAGGACAGATGTTGAGTTGTGGAGCTTGAAGAGGAACTTAGGTTATAAATCCAATAATGAGGAGGTTTTGGTGATTGGACGAACCTGCCGGGTTGTACTACATTATTCAGGATTGGCTGGATTTGTGTTAATGACTGAGGTCTTTAGATCAATCATTATGTCATTTTAAGACATCATGGCTGTAAAGAAAACATCCGAGCACGTACAGATAAACAGATAAACCATCCATGAATGATCTGTTGCACAATCCCGTCAGTGACTATCCCAGTCAGCCGTGGTGTGAAATAGTAAATATGTTTGATTTGTTCAGCTCGGATGGATTAAAGTCCTCATTGTGTCGTTTCCTCTTCCACCCGAGGGACGAATCTGCTCCTTCAGCTGCTAATTGCTGCTCTGCATTAACCGTGGAGTCTTTAACTGTTTGTGTCTGCAGCGTGCGGCTGAGTAGGTACGGAGCACAGAGGGTTAATTAACATTTTCACTGTAAACATACAGGGGAGCGAGAGCTGAGGCCAAACCAGAGCCAAACTGTTTGTACAGAGAGAGTGAAGCTGGACTAATAAGAGGAACACCTGGAAGAACAAAGGAGAATATCATTAGTAAAGTCTTTATCATCACGTAAGTCTGATCACAGTGCAGCAGCACAGAGACACATTCAGACGGGCCCTCCTCTGTCCCTCCTTGTTCCTTCTTGGCCGAGTCTGTGGGAATCGGTTGCGGGTCAGCGCTCATGGCCTCTTTATTCCTGTTCAGCGGCGGCTCTGACACCTGGCTCGCCGCTCCCTCCCAGCTCCTCATTAATCGCTGCTGATACTAACAGGAAGCGAGCAGCCGGAAAAATGGGCCATTTAGATGCAACAGTGGAGGCTGGCATTTCAGCGTGGCACCAAAAAACCAACCGAAGAACAACAGTCAGTGCAGGACGGGATCATCTTTTGTTTTATATTAACTTATATCAATTATAGGATATGATCATCTGTTTATACAGGACCTGGCCATCTTTTATTTATATTAGCTTATATCAGTTATAGGTCATGATCGCCTCTTTATTTCTAACAAATATAGGACATCATCATCTCTTTATTTATATTAATATCAAACACGGGACATGATATCAAAGGACGTGACCATCTTTTATTTATATTAACTCATATAAATTACAGGACATGATAGTCTGTTATATTGACATATCAATTACAGGAAATAAGTATCTTTATTTATATTAACTTATATCAATTATAGGACATGATCATCTTTTTATATTCATTAATATCAAATAAAGGACACGATCATCTCTTTATTTATATTAGTTTATAGCAAATAAAGGACATGATTGTTTCTTTGTACAGGACAGGATCATCTCTTTATTCATATTAATTGGTATCAGATACAGGACATGATCATTTCTTTATATAGGAATTGATCATCTTTTTATTTATCTTGATTTATATCAAATACAGAACGTGATCACTTTGTACAGGATGTGACCATCTTTTCATTTAGATTAACTTAATTATACAACATGATCATCTCTTTAGTTACATAAAGTTTATCAAATACATGACATTGTAGTCTCTTTATAGAGGAATTGAACATCTAATAATTTTAATTTGTATCAATTATAGTATATGATGCTGCCTTTATAGATCTTGATTTATACCAATCATAAAACCCTTTCGTATTTTGAAGGAATAAATATTTTTATTTCTGTTGCATTAATATTAAACATACATAGATTATGATCATTTAACTCAAACTTCTTTGTAAGTGAAAAATGTTTCGGCTGAAGCTTGTGGCTTATTTTTGCCTCTCCTGTACAACCAAGCTAAATTTGCCATGTAAGAAAAAAACACAAGATATCCTTCTTTAAATCATAATACTGTACAATAATGCAATTTTTTTAAAGATATCAGTTTATAACAATTACAAGACATGATTGTCTCACTATATTTACTAAATTATCAATCATTACAGGACATAATCTTCCTACAGATAATATATTTTTATAGCATCATTGAGTGTTTTAAATCATATTTGACTCTTAGCTTCTCGTGAACAGCAGCTCAAACCTGGTTTGTGTTTTTGTGAGACCGTTCTCCGGAGAAACTTCAAACTAACGTGGATTTCAGTCCCACCTCTCCGGCTTTTCTTCTTCAGGTGTCACCATGAATTTTTCTAAAGTTTCACACCTCGCTGACCCTCCGCTCAGTACCTCCGTCACAGCAGTCAGCTGATACGTGTGAGTAACACTTCACAATAAGGAACTCAAAGCCACTAAATAACAGACAATAACTGGAATTACACCCGAGAACATTGATCAGAAACACTGAACGTTGGTCACTGAAAAAGAAGGAAGTTAGAGGATTTTGGTAATCTGAATCACCAGATCCAGAAAAAAGGGTTTTTTTCCATTGAATATTTAAAAGCCTCATTTTTTTCCATATCATCAGAAGTAATAATCAGTTGCAAGGTTAACAAGCAGTTAATTCCTCAGTTTAACCTGTTATCTAGATGTTGATATTTGAATGTTTTCTTGCTGACCAGCACTTTCTTTAAATGCCTTTTAACAACTTCTTAAATTTCCATTTATTCCCCAAGTACCCAACAGTTAATTCCTCCTTTGTTTTCTATTAAATACAGTTTGTTCTTTATCTATGACCTTGTTAATTAGCAGAAGGGTCACCAAATGTTCCTGATACTTTCAGTTTGTTCATCTGTTCGTTTACTTTTAGTCAGTTCCTCTTTTGTTCTATTGGTTAATTACCTGTTACATCATTTTTATCCTGGTTGTTTCCTCTTTATTCCCAGGTTAATTTAGTTTGTCCACCATTTGTTCTCCTGTGAGCTTTTGTCCATACTTTGACTTTTACCTGGATAGAAACATGTTAATTCCTCATCTATTTCTCTGCTAATTTGCAGTTAAAGTCTCATGTGCTCCCTTGTTAACTTTAATTTAGTTCTCAATTTCTTTATGAACTTACATTAAATTACATTAAATTACTCATGAACTAACAAGTCTTTGGAGAGATGATCAGCTTTCTTGTGACTGGAATCAGTATCATTCCCACTGCATACTGGAAAAACGTTATTCGACAAACTTAGGTGCACATTTTTGTGCACAGAGGCTGTTGCGAACCCTTTCTTCATGTTTTCCCACTTTATCTCAGGAAAATGGTGGTAAGTTTAGGGACTCCCCGTTGTGTTTACACGGCTCACTTTTCAGCCTAAAACAGTTAACACGAGAAAAGTGCCTGGAGTGCCTAAATCAGCAAACTTTAGAAACCAGGGTCCAGAGTGAGAAGTTTTGAAAATGGATTTGTTTTGGCTCCATGTAGACGAGAGTCACCGCGTGCGCAGCACTCTCACATAAAGGCTGCGCACACATACCAGGAACAACAACAGCTTTGTGCTGCTTACCGTGCTCGGTTTGTTATCCAGACAGATTTGTTGTCCAGACAAGAAACTCCTGCATCTTCGTGCATCCACTGCATCAGTGTTGTTTGTGAAAACTTTTTCTTCTTCGTTCATGTGTTGTAGCAGCGCTGTTTCTCTGCAAACCTACATCGCCATCTACTGGACTGGCATGCACACTACAGTTTCTAGCATCTGTCAGAACGCGGATCAAGTTTTTAGTATGCAAAAGGAAAAACCTTTGCGTTTTAGGTGACAGTGTTTCCGTGTAAACAGGGCCTGGATTAGATTAGAAAGTACTTTATTATAACCTGACATGCCAGATGGACATTTCCATATTGGACATATTTGTCAAATCCAACTGGGGAGGAGCCCTGCGAAAATGTTTTCAGGGGCAGAACCTTCAAAAACAACAGCAGCTTGTGATTGGACGAGCGTTCGGCTCATCACACTCATCACAGACCAATCATATCAAGCAGCACCGCTATGATGTAGCATACTTAGCGGCTAAATGTTAGCCAGTGCCACTACGGCTAACGGCCATTAATGGTGCATTCCAGCTGAAGTCGGAAGTCAGAATTTCCGAGTTCTGAGTGGAAAACAGCAACTGGAATGTCCTCCGGGGTTGGAATTTCCTACTGGGAACTCAGGGGAACCTCACCACCCCCCAAGTTGACAATCAAAGATGGCTGCTCCCAGTGTGAACAGTTATTAAGCTCCTGTATTTATCCATTTATTAGCACTTCTGATTAGTGTGTGTTGCACTAAATCAGTCGTATACACAGTATTGTTCAACCTATATTTACAAAAATGCTGCCATAGAGTTATTTACATTCTCCATGTGGTATTTGTGAACTCCAACGCAGGGCATGCTAAAAACGGCTAATGCAACGGCTAACGATAGCCGGGTAGATCGGCATGTTTTTTTTCAGACTTTGTAACTGGAACGTATCATAACTGTTGTTTGCCATTGTTAGCTGTTAGCCCTTAGCTTAACTACCTTAAGACTATCGTTTCATATTAAAATATACCACACAGATGTATCATTTAACACTTATGTGTGACATAAACCTTGTCAAAGACAATCCCTACAAAGTAAATTTATGAGGCGAGCATATTTTGCCAAGTTTAACTGAGTAATCATGATGACCACAGGCTTACCGACGTTAGCCTCCTTATTTGTACAACAGGAAGTGACATCACTTCCTGTCAAGTCACTTCCTGTTGTCGTCATGCCACATCTCCCACTGCTCCCGCTGCTCCGAAATTCTCTTCCCTGATTGGGCCGTTAAGCATTTACCCGAGTGAAACCGTTGGACAATGGAGGTTGGCAAGACAGAGATACATGATTTCAGAATCAGGCAGGTCCGTCTGCTCTGCAAGGCTAACTTAATTAAGCTTTTTGGAAAAATGCCTTCAGGGAAGTTGAGAACTCACTTATCTCCAATCACACCACTGTGGTGCAGGTGTGATGGTCTTGCTCTTATGACTTAAAGGGACTGTGAGGAGTTTCTAAGTAATTACAAAAAAGTCTCACTTTTAGATATATGCCTGATCGAAATACGCACTTTAAAATGAGTTTTATAGCATCAAAATAGGTTATCTATAAATGCTATTACTTAGCCTTCGCGGTCGGGTTGGACAGGGCTGGACTGGCCTGGATACTCAACTTCAGGAACAAGACAATTAAAACTAGAGCAAATTTATATTATTCAGACACGTCTTAGAGCACCGGGCTGTAAGTAGTGATATATAGCCGGCTACAAAACTATGATACTAAGTTTTCCAAAAACTGCTTGTTGTCACACAACAAAAACTACCGCTACGTAACTAGAAAGAGATACATTACCTCGTCACTTTGCATCCTGTAAGTTGCTAAAAAAAGAAGTTGTAAAGCAATGCAGAGTTCTGAGGAAGGTCCGAGCTGCATTCATTAGCATCACAACAAACACACGCTTTGGCTTGTGGTGCATTCCAGTTGTAGTCAGAAGTAGGAATTTCCGAGTTCCGAGTAGGAAACTAAAACTGGAACGTCCCCCTAAGTTGGAATTTCCTACTGGGAACTCGGTGAAACCTCGCCACCCCCAAGTTAACAATCAAAGATGGATGCCCCCAGTGTGAACAGTTATTTAGCTCCTGTAATAATCCATTTATTTGCACTTCTGACTGGGGTGTGTCGCTCTAGATCAGCTGTATACATAGTATTGTTAGACTTATATCTACAAAAATGCTGCCATAGTGATAATCACATTCTTCATGTGACATTTGTGAACAACAACGCAGGGCGTGCTAACAACAGCTAACAATAGCCTGGTAGATCGGCATGTTTTTTTCCGACTTTAACTGGAACGCGGATAATTCGGGGATGATGTCACTCCCAGTTCCGAGGTTACTGGAACGCAGCATTACGACAGTTTCCGTGCGTGCTCATGGGTAGCAGAGTCTTAATGTCGCCGGAAACAGATTCTCCTCATAGCACCTTTAAGTGTATATATCATATACATTGCTGTTGACCTCCACCTGATGGTGTCGCTCTGCCATGGTATTTATGAAAGTTACATGCACTGTGGTCCCTTTACAGACACGGTTATTAAAGTTTTAAAGTAATGAGCTCATGCTGAATCAGAGCCTCTTGGTTCAATCCCTCCACCCTCTGGTCTGCAGCAGCTCTCCGCTCCTTTCTTTGGGTCTTTAGGAGGTTAAATGAGGATACATTTAGGACTTTCAGACAGTCCCTCCTCCAGGCGGTCATGGTGTTACACTCACACAAAAACTGACGGAGCAGAAGTGACAGAAGCTCTGTGAGCTGAAGAATGTTTAATCCGTCTGATTCATGACTTCAGAAATCTGCTCCTCACGTTTATGAATGAAGAACTCAATCACTGAAGACCCCTCAAAGACACTATGAGGGACTTTTAATCAGTTACTTTCATTTCCCCTAATTGTAAAATTTAGGGCTGGGATGAGACATTTTCCTCCTCATTTAATTTAAATTGCAATTCTTCGATATTGCTGATTTTTGCAGTCTTTAGTTAGCTTTTTTAACACCAGCGAAAAAGATGAACATTGATGATGCCTACAGACTATATCAGGAAAAATACACATCACATGTGAGTCTGTTTTTAGGATTTATATTATATAATATATTTTAACCAGCTGTTTACACTCTCTTAAAAAGCCTGGACTGCATTTAAAAGTGGCTTATTAACACAGACTAAAATGAGGCATTTAAATTTGGAAAAAACTTGTGAATCGATTTTTTTTCCCCAATCCTAGTAAAAATGCCTTTCCAGCCTTACTGTGGTGAAAATTACATATGTGGCCACTTTATTAGGTACCTTTCTAGCTCTGGGTTGGCCCTCCTTCTCTCTGCAGCAGTTTTAACTCGTTGTGGCAGAAATGGACAGATGTTGCCCTGAAATCTGTCGCTCACTGGAACTGTTTTCTGTAGAGAAGGTTGTTTGGAAAATCCCAGTGGAAAGGTGGTTTCTGACTAAAGCTGAACGATTTGAGAAAATAATCTAATTGTGATTTTTTCCCCCCAATATTGCGATTTACTCTGCAATTGTTTTAATGTTCTTCATCTTCTGTATTCTTAAACAAGCATAAGCATTAGATCTTTTTATAGTAAAACCAATATGACATTAAATTAATCTAAGGATAAAAGATTTGAGAAAAGGTGGAGAAGTGAAGAACAGAAGCAAAATAGGTATGAAATTGTAAAAACTGGGTAAAAATGGTATGAAGGTGGAAAAAGGTTAATGAATAGGTGCAAAATAGGTATGACATTTCAAAAAAAAAAAAAAAAAAAAAAAAAGGGAAAAAATTGGCAAAAAAATCCAAAAGTGGCTTCGGAAAATTGATTATGGCAGCAAAATTGGGAATTAAATTTGAAATTAAATTTCAAAAACCATGAAAAAAAATCCAAAAATGGTTCTGACAATGGCCCAAAAAAAGATGAATGGGGGCAAAATAGGCATAAAGTTGTAAAAACGGGCTTGAAAAAAAAAAAAAAAAAAAAAAGGTAAAATGATCCAAAAGTGGGAAAAAGTGTATGAATAGAGGTCAAAAAAAAAAAATAGGCATGAAATTGCAAAAAACTACATCACAGTGCCAAAATGTTCAACACATTTTGGGCTAAAAATATTGAACCTTCTGCGATTTGAAAATTGCAACAAGCCATATTGTGATTTAATCTAATTTGCAATTAATTGTTCAGCCCTATTTCTGACAGACCATGCCGCATTCAAGGTCACTTGAATAGTCTTTGTTTGGTCTGATGCTTAGTTGTCTTGCTCATATATGGGTTGAGTGTCTGCCATGTGATTGGCTGATTTTCCATTAACAGGCTGTTAAATGTTTCAAATGGAGTGGCCATTGACTTGTTTAACAGTATGTTATATATTTTGTCCCCTTTAACACTTGGGTCACCCTCGTATCTGCCTCCTTTAAAACCACAGAAGAAGAATCTTTACTCAGCAGCAGACTGAGTGTGGTGTGAATAATTGAACATGTGTGGGATCCTGGCTCCTGCAGCACGGTTTCAGCTGACAGGGCGGTTGGGGGATGGCATGGAGATTATAACCTCGCTCTGAGGCTGATGGCTGTAGTATCGGAGAGAGCGAGGAGCCTGCGGGCGGAGGAGCTGTCAGGACGTTCTGCTCCACGCCGAGGCTCCGAGTAAAATTAGATCTGTTTAAAAAATGCAAAAGAACAGGAAGGTACAGGGCGGGAGCTGGTGTGGTGATGAGATACCATCCAGAAGGTCGAGGTTGAGAAACAGATGCAGGAGCTTCAGGGTTTTCAGGCAGAAAAATTCTGAACAGTTGTTAAAAATACAGAAACACGGGTCTACTCAAGCTTAAAGAAGTCATCTGAGGAGCTCATGGCAGGATGAATCTCATCCAGAAGGAGAAAAATGATGACAACATGCATTTGTCAGAGTTTTAAGGCCGTGTGGATCAGAGCAGGTCTTTGAGTATTCGCTCACCTGCCTTGACTCACATATGAACTTAAGTAACATCCCATTCCAAATGGGTTCAATCTGACTTCGGTCCACCCTTTGCAGCTATAACAGCTTCAACTCTTCTGGGAAGGCTGTCCACAAGGTTTAGGAGTGTTTATGGGAATTTTTGACCATTCTTCCAGAAGAGCATTTGTGAGGTCACACACTGATGTTGAACGAGAAGGCCTGGCTCTCAGTCTCTGCTCTAATTCATCCCAAAGGTGTTCTGTCGGGTTGAGGTCAGGACTCTGTGCAGGCCAGTCAACTTCACCCACACCAGACTCTGTCCTCCATGTCTTTATGGACATGTTTTGTGCTCTGGTGCACAGTCATGTTGGAAGAGGAAGGGGCCAGCTCCAAACTGTTCCCACAAAGTTGGAGCATGGAATTGTCCAAAATGTCTTGGTGTGCTGAAGCATTCAGAGTTCCTTTGACTGGAACTAAGGGGCCAAGCCCAGCTCCTGGAAAACACCCCCTCACCATAATCCCCCCTCCACCAAACTTTACACTTGGCACAATGCAGTCCCACAAGTATGGTTCTCCAAATCCAGACTGGTCCATCAGATTGTCAGATGGAGAAGCGTGAGTCATCACTCCAGAGAACGTGTCTCCATTGCGGTTATCTTGATCACCACCAAAGCTTAAATCATTTTTAAGTTGGGCCATTACCAACACCTTCTGAAAAAATTCAGCAAAATCCATCCAGCAGTTTTGGAGTATTCATTTAAACAAATAAACAAACAAACAAACAAACATTTGCCGGCAAAAACGTGACCTCCTTGGAGGAAGAAACAATCATGGCCCAAATTTCAGAAAATGTTCCACCACTGAAAACAGACCTGCTTTTTACATTCACTTTCAGCTGAATGTATATGTCAACATTTCTCTTTATGCCCCGCTTCAAGATCTGTGCTTTTTGTGCGCTCATTCCAACGGAATTAGAATCTACTTTGTCTTCAGCCAAAAGCAATCAGCAGGTGGTTTCCTCAGGTCAGTTTCACACCAAACGTGTTCAGGTCAGGTCAAACAACCTGTCTGGTTTCAGGATCAATGCTTTTGGTGCCTGCTTCCAACAAAGTGACAACCCATACTTTTATTCTTTAAAGACCCAGAGTGAAGGTTTAAGTCCAGAGCCATGACTTAAGCTATAACACAAAACATGCCCTGCAGTAAAATATAAGGAAACCTGATGTTTCATGGACAGTTTGATCTGAGCAGTGTTGGGCAGGTTACTTCTAAAATGTAATGCATTATTCATTACTTGTTACCGTCATTTCAAAGTAATTAGTTACATTATAATATTACTGTATTTGAAATGTAAGGCATTACACTATTATCACATTACTTTTAAGTTACTCTGGTCAATATAGCAGGAAATATTGATTTGTCATTCTAAATGTAGCTCATTACTCAAAAAGCTCATCCCACATCCAGAGAAGGTGATGTGGTGTCTGTCTGAGTTCAGCTTAAGGCTAAAAACAGTAGAATATAAAAGACACACTGATGCTCATGGAAACCATCAGAGCAAAAACAAACAGAAGGTCAAACTCTGGTAAATTGTGTTAGAGATACTGTAACTTTAGGCCTAGTGGAGGACTTTTCTCCTCTGCTGATCTCACAGAGTATTTGGTGAATTAGTATTTAAACAAACAAAAAAAAACACCTCTTCATTTCAGTCTAAATTAAAATGCATTGTAACTTGCATTACTGACATTTGACCAGAATACTAGTTTTTTTTGTAATGCCTTATATTACTACGTGACAGTAAAAAGGAATGCATTACAGTAATCACATTACTTTTGTAATGCATTTCCCCCCCAACACTGGATTTGAGATGTTGGTCTGGGAATTGGGAGGTAATTGCAGACCCAGGTGTTTTTTTTAAAGTTTTATCAGAGGAATAACTATGAGGACTTAAATAGTATATAGGGGAGGGAAAACAAAGCACAAACAGGAGGGCTATCAGCCAAAAGCTACTTTTTGACTGTATTTAGAAAAGGTTAAACTAAACAGCTGCTGCCCTCACAACACTGCAGGAGATTCATCTACACACTCAGGCCCCGTCCACATGAAGACAAAACGCTTAGCAGTTTCCAAAAAGATTGTCATAAAGACGAAGGCATCTCAGAAAGTGTGTGCATCTACATGAATGCACTCGATACGCATGAAGACGCTGTAAAACACATGCCAGACCTCTAGGGGCGCTGTAACAAAGTGAAGGAAACAGACGAAAAAACAGTGGGTATGCGCACTTGTGGCAAAAGTTTAAACAGAGATCGTGATAAAGTGATCATAAAGTGCAGTAATGTGTCCTCAATAATTGTTCAACTCGGTGGTGATTGAGAAGGAGATTTCGCTGCAACAGGGATAGTAGGGTCACTAGCTTCATCAGCACATATGCTACACATACGCCGCTATTGTTGTTGTTGCTGCTGCCTGTGGCGCTTGCGTGTCAATGAAGATATGAAACTATGACGTAAGCGTGTCTGAAAACTTGCGGAGAGCCAGTAATCGCAGAGCTGCGTATATGGCATTTCAAAATCTTTCCTCTCTGGAGCCTGGTTTCAAAAATGATCGTTTACAGACCCCCAAAATGCCGTCTCTGTTTGGATGATATGCAGATTCGGCAAAAACTTATGCATTTAGACTTCGGTTTGTCTTCGTGTGGATGGGGCCTAAATGATCGTCCGGTGATGTTTCTAGAGAACTGGAGAGGCTGACTTTGAACCTCCAGCTTTAATAACTTTTCTGAAGCTACAGAGAAGCTCAAACCAATCAGAAGACTTATCACACTGGAAACATCAACCCAAGAAACACAGAGAAGCTCTCAACACCTCCGATGGTGAAGCGATGAGTCAGCAGTAAGCTCTGCAGCTCTGGAGTTTATATTAGCTCAGCACACCTGAGTCAGATCGGCCAATCAGCCACACACACACCTGCAGCCACACTGAGCTGATCGTCTTCACACACTCAGTCAGTCACAGTGAGATTTAAGCTCACAGGAGATCTGCTTCGTGTTAGAGGAAAAAACATAATCACGACTGTCTTTGTTCGATGTTAAGATCAGGATTATCAAGCATGCTGTCTCCTGTTGAACAATATCTGAGCCAAATGTTCAAAGCTTCAGTAAATGTTAATGTCTGTGGAGGCAGCTGTGCTCTGCAAGTCATTTTATATTTTCTCTCTGGTTCTGTGAATGTAACAGGACAATTCAAGCAGTTAATTCCTCCTTGTTTTCTTGTAGTTAATTATTTATTGTTTCCATATTAACCTACACTTTGTGTATCTTTAAATACCCTTTTAACAACCACTTAATTTGCATTTATTCCCCAAATACCCAGCAGTTAATTCCTCCATTATACCTTCTTTTTATGCAGTTAAATATTTATTGTTTCCATATAAAAAAGCACTTTGTCTTTAAATGCCTTTTTAACAACCACTTAATTTGCATTTTTCCCCAAATATCCAGCAGTTAATTCCTTCTTTGTTTCCTATTAGATAAAGTCAGCTCTTTATCTATGACCTTGTTAGGAAGCTTTAGGGTTGTCAGATGTTCCTGTTTTGTTCATCATTTGTTCTTTCATTTACTTTCTTTTTCTCAGTTGGTTGTTTAGCGGTTAATATATCAATTTTATTCTGGTTAACTAACAGTTAATTCCTCTATTATTCCCTGTAAAATATTTAAAAGCTGATTATTCTTGATTCTCCAAAGAAACATCTGAAGAGTGATATGATCAATTGAATGTGTTTTTGTGGGACATTGGTGCCTTGAACTAGTTGAATACTCGATGATTTTTCTTTGGGAGAAGCATTACGTTACACTCTCTTTTTTTAAATTAACATAAGCACTGTATGTAATTTTTTAAAGAAATACAGACGAATTTTAACTGCTGGAAGCATGCACAAACTGCCATGGATGTGCTTGTAAATGAATCAAGTTTGATGGATAACTGGCATCAAAACTTTTGCCATCAATCATATCATACTAACATACTATCATGCTAAAGAGTGCATTAATATGAATGTGTCAACAGCCTGTTTAATTTCTAATTAGTGTATGAAATAGACATACTAATCTTTTTTTTATTTTACAGACTTTTAAATAAATTAAAAGTGATGTGTTAGTGATATCTTTAAAGAGGTGGATCAAGTTGTTTTGAAGCTTTTAGGAATTCTGCTCTGAAAAAAAATCATTGGTAGCAGTTTCTATGAAGCCCACATTTATAATGCATTATAACAGCATCATAATGCCTCATAACAACACTTTTAAGCAAACATAATGCTTCATGATGCTTTATATCAACGGTCATAAAACACTATAAAGTATTTTATAATGAATTATATTGACTTGTTCCATGGACGCTCATGAATACTCATGAACACTACATCCATAATGCTTTATGAGGTATGAAGCCCCGACAATCACAATGCATTATGAGGGCATTCATAATGCTTCATAACTACACTCATAATGCTTTATGATGCACTATATCAACAGTCATAAAACATTATGATGTCACTTATAATGAATTATAATGACTAGCTCTATTGTTCATTATAAGTGATATCATTATGTTTTATGACTGTTGGTATGGTGCATCATAAAGCATTATGAGTGTAGTTATGAAGAATTATGAATACATTATAGGCACTATAATGCATTATAAATGTGGGCTTCATAAAAAGTGTTACCAAATTATTTTCAGCCGCGGAAAGACAGATGGGGAAGTGGGGAAGGGATCACTAACTAATATCATAATTTTATTAACATCATTTAAACAGTGTGTACTATCACCTTTGTGAGTCCAGACTGATGTTTTGTTGTGTAGAAAGTTTAGAAGAGACAATGGGAAAGCATTAAATGAACTTATGAGGATCATAAATGACTAAATAATTGGCCTGAAGCCCTTTCAGAATAAAAGCACTGTGTAAATCACAGTCAGTTCCATCATTGTATAAAACAGGCTTTTATTTTGAAGCTTGCATGTGAGCTCAGTGAGCCTGAAGCTCTTGCTGTCTCTTGAAACAAACACACTTTTTTCTGTCTCTAGGGTGAACTGCATGCACATCTTGTCCATGACTCCCAAACTAAAGAGTTTATCAAAAAAATGAGTTTGTAAACTGCTGCATGCCGCATAACAAGCACAATCTGATCATCTGTTTTTATGAATCATTGTCATATATGAAACTTGTTTAATAAACTACTGTAATGTTTCAGTAAACTCTGCTGTGGACTAATTAAATAAACTTGATATTTTCACACCTTTACTTTATTCCCACTGTTTTAATTATGTCAATAATGAATTTTAAGCTTTGAGCAAACTGCACCCGGAGTGTTATATGATATTACGTTCTCTCTTTAGTAGTGGTGAAAGTAAAAATCGATTCACACAAGTATCAGGATTTTTTGTTTGACAATTTTTAAATCCATTTTTTTTTTTTGTTCAAAAATAGTTTATTTTTTCCAAATGTAAATGCTTCATTTTAGTCTGTGTTAATAAGCCACTTTTAAATCCAGTCCAGGCTTTTGAAGAGAGAGTATAAACAGCTGGTTGAAATCTATTTCTGAATAAATCCTAAAAACAGACTCACGTGTGATGTGTATTTTTCCTGATATAGTCTGTAGGCATCATCATTGTTCATCTTTTTCACTGGTGTTAAAAAAGCTGACTAAAGATTGCAAAAATCTTCAATATCGTAGAATCACAATTTAAATCGAATCGGCACCCAAAAAATTTTTTAAAAATCGAATCAGCAGAAAACCAAGAGACAGACATAAATGCTGACTTTGGTCTGTGTAGGAATTAAAGATATTCTCTTCATGAACCCCTGGATCTTTTCCTTTCCATTTCACATGATTCGTTCGTGTAATCAGTCATTTTTAATCAAACATTTAACTTTGATTTGTGTTTTTTCTTCTCACATAGACATAAATAAAGTGCCCTTTGTTTTCTTAAAGCTTCATATTCCATTTAAAAAAGGGATTTTTGTTGAAGATGAATGTAGAAAGTGATCATATTTTTGATTTCTGTATCACCTCCACAAAGAAAACCTTCTCCCTCTTTGTGTCTCCTGCAGAGGTGTTAATGGACTCAACCACAGCGACCGCAGAGCTGGGCTGGACCATCTACCCGTCACAGGGGGTGAGTGGAACAAACCAACACAACGGCATCATGGACTGAGTCATCAGTCCAACAAACTGTGTCAGACGGAGCTCTGCAGTTGAATTTTAAAAAGTGACAATATCATAACCTTCAAAGGGTAGTGTTATTGCTTTTTATTTTTCCAAAAGTTAGATTTTTAATAAATGTAAATTTGTGTTCAGTGAGATATTTTAAATGTTTGTATTCAAAATAAAATAAAGCCTTTTTGGACAAAACCATAAAAATTGAAAGATAATTCTACAGCAATGAGTCCCCTCTCCGCCCACCCTCTTTCTCAACCATTCACACTCACAGCTTTGCTTCATTATTGTTTTAATTGGATCCATGAACATTTCTAGGCACAAGATCTGTCTTTCCACTACAGCTAACAACTTTTCAAATCCATCTTTAGCTCATGTTTCAATTTATGTCTCATTATCCTGCTCAGATCCTTGGCCCTGTTCACTATTTTGTGTTGAACGAACTGAACAGCCTGTTTTATTAACTCTGAGCATTATTATCATTGATTTACCTGCATTTTTATACAAATATTTTAAATAACCCTTTTTGAACAGAACCATAGAAATTGAAAATAATCAACACAGTAATCTTTCTCTCTTTTCAGTTAATTCCTCCTTTCCCCTTTTTCAAACATTCACACTCACAGCTGTGCTCGATTAGTTTTGAAATTAGATCCATGGACATCCCTAGGCATAACATCTGTCTTTTCACTACACCTAACAGTTTTTTAAACCCATCTTTAACTCATATTTCATTCAATTTCTTATCATCCAGCTTGAATCCTTGACCCTGATCTCTATTTTCAAAATAAACTGAACAACCTGTTATAAAATATCTGAGCATTATTACTGGTGAGATTCATCTAATTTTATACAAATATAAGAAATCGAGCCCCATTTTTCAAGTTTTTTTTCTTGTTTATTCACTTTAACAAAATCAGAGTACTCAAAATGTCAGGGTAACTGTCTGAACAAGTTTTTCAAGTTCTGGGTCAAAATAAAAAATTTGGAGTTGAGAAATCAGCTATTAAAAATAAAGACAATCCCAGGCAGGATTCTTACCCAGACTAGCATGGGTAGCATGTTCTTTTATCACTTGACCTCTCCTGACCACACCTGAACTTAAAATAATTGTTTTAAGTTTTGTCAACTTGAGTTAAAACATAAACCCAACTTTACATTCAAGACTTAATAAGATATTAAAGATAACACCTTTGATTAAGTTCATAACATAACAAAAAAATATCCTGTTTTGTTCACTGAAATATTCAATTGATGCCTGTGATTTTAAGTTTTCATTACTACAGACTGAGGGAGTTCTGGCTAATTACTGACTTTAGTTTTGTGGTATAACAGAGCATGTAAATGTCGCTTTGACGTCTTCCTCACAGACATCTGTTACACGTGAGGAAGCTGCAGCCAGACATGTTCGTGTGCATGATCTATATGTTCTGCACATTATAGAGCACAGACATGAATAATCAATGACCTGATGTGCATTTTATATAAGAGAGAGGACGGCCTGATGGCACTTCACTCTGATATTCACGTTCCCCCTGCAGACAGCTCTGAGGGCAAACAGCAGCTGTCATGTGGAAAATGTTTTTATCTGCAGTTTCAACTTTGCTTTTAAACAATGGTTCACAAGAGAAGGAGACAAAACAGAGCCGTGCTGGATTACAAATGCAAAACACTGTAAATATGTAGTTAAAGATAATTATGCACCAATTTAATCCTTGCATATTCATACATTTATTCATGATTCTGCTGTTTGTGTGTTTTCACTCTAAACAGTCTGAAGTTTCAAGAAAAACACAAAAGAGTGATACTGTGGGTTCAGTTCAGTTGTTCTCTTTTGATCTTTACTAACTTATCTTCTCACATTTTGACTGATAAGCAGATTTTACAATGTTAATATGTTAATAAAGTTTAACAAGAACATGAAAACATAATTAAAATGTTCAAAATCTTGCCAAAAATCAAATATTTGAATGTCCCTTCAAAGCTTCTTCTTTCAAGATTTAAAAGTTTTTTTGTCAAAAATTGTGGTAACCTCCAAAGTATTATTTATTTTGGGTCCGGAAGCTTTATCAAATTAGCTAAACACTGAATTTAAGCCAGTTTTTGTTACTTATTACAACTGTCACAGAAAATGTACAGGCTATTAAAGTGGCCAAATGCATAAAATTGGGAGTAAAAGCCAATTACAGCTTCATTTTCTTCTATAATTGTTATTTTCAATGTTGTTATGGCAGATTATATCAGACTTTAATCATAGCTGTATATTTTATTTTGTTTGTATATATTGGGTCTCCTGGTTTGCAGCTTAATCCTTTGACTTCCGCACTACAAAAAATGTTCAGAAAATTTAGTTCATGACTATTTGTGTAGCAATATTTCAAGTATTATTTATCAGATTACTCAAAATGCAGGTCTTTGGGCTGGTTGACTTGTCTCTTTAGGATTTTTCAGGGCATGAATGGAATTCTCTAATAATTGCAGCATTTTTAACATTGCAAAGAATACAGTTTATTAACCTTTTACTGATTTAACATCTAATTTCTTCATGTCTGCCTATGTAAGTAGCTTTGAGTAACTGCATGTGTGTTTGAGTGTGAGCGTAGTAGAGAGAGAGAGAGAGAAGACTGGGTGTGTAAAAAGTGTGATGATTCATACAATGTAAATATCAATCTGTGTGTACTTATGTGCTGTGTAAACATTGGTTTAGAAACAGTGCCCACCATTCAAAAGAGGTTCTGATCTACTATCCAGATCTGCACTGGTGGCAGCTATCTTAAAAAGTGCACAAGCCCCGTCTTAGATATGTACACATTATGATGCCTGGCAAGCAGACACACATTCTGGTGCATATTGTGTCTACAAAGCTTAAATTTCAATGATCAGCAATGGTTAATAAAGCATCTAAAATGAGTAAAAGGCAAATGAGTTGCCAGGCTATGTATACAGCTGAGAAAACTTTTTTACATAAACTGGCATCTCAACCAGGTGGTTGACCTGGAGAATAACAGATACATATTTCATTGTAAAATGCATTTTCTTTAATTAAAATATCATTGTTTGAAGGTCTAAACATCATATGTGGCAAAATTTCTTCTTACTTGGACGTTTGCTCTTACTCTTTTAGATTTCTGAGGAGTTGTGAAGCACTGAGTCACTTCTGTTTTTTCCCACAGTTTTTAGACAATAATATTTATGTACAGCAGCGCCAACCAGTGGATATAATCAGTGTTTCATACACTATTTAACAAGGCAAATGAGGATACACAGTCAAAGATAGGTTCTCAGAGTTTTAGATATAGCAATATGGCGCCACAATAGGTCAACGAAATGGCCACAATGGATGTTTTTAATTCAGAATTAGTTATTCAGAATTAAATTATTCAGAATAAAAGTTTTCTTCTTCGTGTTTACATGGAAATAATAATTCTGAATAAAGGTTTACATGGAAAACACGTTTATCCGCCTTTATTTAAGGCCCGGCCTCATAACAACAGGAAAAGGGAATGAGCATGTGCAGAACGACCAGAATGAATGTATACATGACCAAGGAATTATTTTATTCGGATTTAAAATCAGAATAAACCAGCCACTTACTTCGGAATTAAGTTTTGTTTGAAATTATCATTTTCATTCGGCTTTAGGTGTTTACATGGTCATTTTTAATCTGTTTAAAGAGGATTTAAGTTTTATTCAGGATTAAAGTTCTCATGTAAACGTGATAAATGTCAGAAGTAGTCTTCGGCTCCTGGACCAGTTGCCAAACCCTGGGCTAAATAATTTCCTCTGTGCTCCCAAAATTGACTTCTGTCAAGAAGTGTGTAGTGTTGATGAGCTTTGGTGCTTATCAACAGTCAACAGTGCAGAGTTCCTAAGACTCAACAAGAGAAAAGGACAGGTACGACAGGTTTGATGTGTGAAACTCTCTTGTGTTCTGTTTTAGTGGGAGGAGGTCAGCGGCTACGATGAAAACATGAACACCATCAGGACGTACCAGGTGTGTAACGTCTTCGACAGCAGCCAGAACAACTGGGTACGGACCAAATTCATCCGCCGGCGTGGAGCTCAGCGCATCCACGTTCAGATGAAGTTCTCAGTGCGGGACTGCAGCTCCATACCCAACGTCCCCGGCTCCTGCAAAGAGACCTTTAACCTGTACTACTACGAGTCTGACTCGGACACGGCCACGAAGACCTCCCCGTCCTGGATGGAGAACCCGTGGGTGAAGGTGGACACTATCGCTGCTGACGAGAGCTTCTCCCAGGTCGACCTCGGCGGACGGATCATGAAGATCAACAGCGAAGTCCGCAGCTTTGGACCCGTGTCACGGAACGGCTTCTACCTCGCTTTCCAGGATTACGGTGCCTGCATGTCGCTCATCGCTGTCCGCGTGTTTTACAGGAAGTGTCCCAAAGTGATCCAGAACGGAGCGGTTTTTCCAGAGACTCTGTCCGGAGCAGAGAGCACGTCTTTGGTGGCAGCCAGAGGAGTTTGTGTTCCTAACGGGGAGGAGGTGGATGTTCCCATAAAGCTGTACTGCAACGGCGACGGGGAGTGGATGGTGCCTATTGGACGCTGTATGTGTAAAGCGGGGTACGAGGCTGTGGACAACGGGACAGTCTGCAGAGGTAAGGGGCTCAATGCTGCTGCAATTATGCTTTACTGTGTCCACATTCACACCTTTATTTACATCAGATCAGGTAATAAATACTCAGTTGTATTCCTTAATTTTAGATATGAAAGCACTTCAATGATGACAATCTGCTGACGTCACCAGAGACAGAAAAGTTTTTCCCTTGTGTTTTCAAAAAGGGTTTGCATTTTTTAACCTTTATTTAAAGAGGACATATCATGCTTGTTTCTCCTTTTCACTATGCCAGACTAGGATGCCTGTAAAGCATTTCTGCCCTCAGTAAAAGTCATTTAGTTCCTTCATTGTCCCACAATAGCGTTCTCAATATCCTC
Organism: Scarus forsteni; assembly: GCA_036419115.1. Lineage (NCBI taxonomy): Eukaryota > Metazoa > Chordata > Actinopteri > Labriformes > Labridae > Scarus > Scarus forsteni. Next base: position 4,796,472 of record JAZDUH010000145.1, read on the forward strand.
ATTTTCGGCCATTATCAAGCTCTCGTTGAAACACTCAGATCTGAGGATGACCTAAAGTTACCTCTCAACGTCACAGCCCTTTGTGGTCTGATTGGTCAGTTCTATCGGGGGTAGAGCCAGCCTGTCCTTCTTCTTCTACTGTATTTTCAGGCAGGCTCAATGCAATGACCGCGTATTGAGTCCCCCTACAGGCCAGAGCTGGTAATGAGTGAATGTGAGCTAGGGACCTATATACCCCTGCTGGTGGACGTGTTCCTCGGTGACGGTTTTGTGGTTAACGGACATCACAGAGGAGGAAGTGTTTTATCAGATTACTCCAATAAAAAGAAAGGTACCTCGTGTCGTCACGACGTTTGAAATCTCGCGGACATCTCGCGATGACCAATTTTCAGAGGCATCAAATCTCATTCTAGGATATCAGAAAAAATACAATATCTCATTTTTTGAAAATTAAGGGGGAGTAAGGTCTTGTTTTCAAATTTATTATATAATATGTAAGTATTAAATCATGCATCAGCATGATATGTCTCCTTTAACCAGGAAGGTCCCATTGAGACTAAGAAACTCTTTTTCAAGGGAGTCCTGGCCAAGAGGCAGCAAAGTTACATAGTAAAATTATGGCAATTTACATTCTACAATTAATATTACAAAAAACAGTTATGATTGGAGGAGGCTGTCTCAAGTGTTCTCAGTCTGGATTTTAATGCATTTACAGAAATGAGCTCAGTTAATTTCCAGTCTTTTTGCAATATGTTTCCTGCAGAAGGAGCAGAGTATACTAATGCCCTTTTTCCCAGTTCTGTGCAGGCAAATGAAGTGAAAGCAAAGAGTGATCGTTTGAACGCAAATTTAAGAATCAACACTTCTTCGAGTGAGTTGTGATACCAGTGCATAGCTGTTGTTGTTGTTCCTAGGTGCACATGCAGCCTTTATCCAAAAGAGTACTGCGTATAAAACACTGATTCAAGTTTAAACAGAGACAGATACAAAAACGTGTTCAAAACTTTTCACTCAAAAGATTCAAGCACTCTAGGCGCCGATATCGTGTTTACAGAAAGCAAAAACACAATAAAAAGTCTCTTTTCTGCCGGTCTGGGTTCAAATCCCGCCTGTGACCAGTTTGCAGAGGGTCTTCCTCTACTCTCTCATCCCCTTTCACAAGGCTACCCACTGTCTCTCCTATCAATAAAGGCACAAAATGCCCAAAAAATACATTTTAAACAAACATTTTTAATAGCACACTGGAGAGGCTTTGGTACAGTGTCCAAACGCTGCAGGAAGGAAGGACCTGCAATACCTCTGCACTTCAGGAGCATTCTGAAATATCAAAATTCTTGACGGTGTGGGTTTAATTCAAACCAAATGTTATTTTTTGGTTCACACGGGACTCAGCCAAGCTCTCCTGGGTCAAAGTCCTGCCTTGTTTGACCCGGCCATCTGCTGAGACCACTGACCCGAGCAGATAATCGGGTCCAAAGGGTACCTTGTGTTTCTGTGCACCGAGAGCTGGGACAACGCAGCGGTATTTGAAAACGTATGAGCGAGAACAGGCTGCTCTTTTCACTGGACTCTCTGAGGTCAAAATGATGTGGGAACGGGGCACAAACAACGAGGGTGTTTATCACAATGTTGTCATGACTCTTTGTGGGGGAACAGACTGGATTTTAAGCTTCAGTTGACTTATTTTTCTGCAGCCTGGATGTTAAAAAGGCAGAAACATGTCTGAATATTAGTGCTGTGATAGAGGGTCTTTCTGCTGTACCTTCTTGCTCACATGATCTGACACACTTTTGCTGTTTTATGAGCTCTTCAATAATAGATGTGCCTTCAGACCTTGTCGCGTGTGCCTGCCAGATGTGCAGAGTTCTCCTGGCCTTTAAATCCTCAATCTGATCTATAACATTAATCCCGATCAGATCCTATATGTGTCTTGGCTGAGTGAGGACTTTACATGTGACATGATCCTCTTTGACACACAAACACTGGACAAAACATGCACGATGGTCTGCAGATGAAGGTCAAAGGATTTTCATACTAAACTCTCTCAGACCTCAGAGGCTGAATTATCCCTGCAGTGCATCGTGGGATTAGGCTTTACGAGGCGGATGTGTCCAATGACGTGAGGTTCAGGATGTGATCTTCAGTGTGGCCCTTGTCTATTTAAGAGGAGGTTTTTATGGACATCATGGAGGTTCGGACGATAACGTGTTTGTCTGATCACTTTTCTGTCATGTGCTCTGGGTTCTGTTGGAAACTATTCAGGTTCATCTAAAGTTTTATTTTATATATTTAACTAGAAAAGCACTCAGAGAGCACAGACCTCCGCCGAGCAGATCAGTAACAGCTTTGGCTTTTCCACAATCGACAACGCCTGTGAAAGAAACAATTCATGATCATCAGATCCAGAACAGAACCAGGATCCAGACCAATGAATGAGCACTTTAAGTTTTGGGAACATCACTTGATATTTTGATTTATATGAATTACTGAATGTCATCAATGGAATTTCCAATTATATAGTTTAATGTTCTTTTGTGACATCAATCTGTATCAGATTCAGATAAAATTTACCCTGATGATAGAGACATGGACTCCATATAATCATGTGAAATAGTAAACAACTCTGTCAAAAAATGGAAAAGATATAATTTTTTTTTTTCAAAATTCTTGCCAATGTTAATCTAGATTTGATTAGATTAGTGCTTTAAAAATCCCTTTAGGAAAAAGTCCCTCAGGGAAATTAAGAATCGGTAGCAGTTGATTATTAGAGATAAAAAGATATATAAAAAGAAAAGATAGATCTATATAAAACTATTAATAAATATAAATAAAATAAATAAAATAAAAATAAAAAATATAACAAAGTATTTTAAAAAATGGGATTTTTTTGCATCCAGACACACACATATATATATATATATATATATATATATAAAAAGATATATAAAAAGAAAGGACAGATCTAAATAAAGATAAATTAAATCTAAATTAAGAAATATAAATGAATATAAATCATATCAAAATAAAAAATATCCAGACACATATATGTATCACCACCAAAATGTAATGGCTTCTTCCCCGGACCAAACCACATCTCTGATGCAAAAAAATCCCAAATTTCTATAAATTCCCCAAGTTTTCATTGAGTGAGATTTTAAAAAACTCATATTTTTGCCGTTTTTCCGGGACTTGCTTCTAATTCCGGAGGATAATATTGGGTCCATGTCTCTGTTATCAAAGTAAATTTCCTCTGGATCCGATCGAAACATTCATTTTCATAATGGGAAATCCCATTAATGACATTCAATAATTCAAATAAAAATCAAAACATTAAGTGATGTTCCCAAAACTTGTTGTGTTCATAGACGATAACAACCTCCATGTGTGTGCTGAGTTTGTTCTGGATCTGATGATCATGAGTTGTACTTTTTTAGAGGGTTATGGAAAAGTCACTGCTGTAACTGAGCTGCTTGACGGAGGTCTACGCTCTCTGAGTGCTTTTCTAGTCGTACAGCTTTAATTCATATAATTTTTCTAATATCCTAAAAGCCTAGCCTTTATAAAACCAAATATGACATTTATAAATACAATATGTAAATGTACAAAAATGTTTGTAACCTTTCAACTGTGTTATAGTCTAAGGGGGAATCTTATGTGCAACACCTTGATTTTAAAATGCTGTAGGGATGCTGAAACTATAATTAAAGGGTGTAGACATTGGGCTCTTATTTATTTATTTTATTAAGTATTTATTTGTAGAGGGATAGTATGAAGCAAGAGAATGTTGACACACATAACAGCATCTATAGCCTGAGCTATAAAGGATTTCTGTGGCAACAATAAACTTTTTTTTTTTTAAACTTTGTGTTATTTATGTTTTATGGAATATAACAAAATTAAATAAAAGTTAGCAGAAAGGGTCATTACAGGTCCATCAGACATCATTTTAAGGTTTCAAATCAACTTTTGATGCAGTTAAGACTCGTAGTTACAGACAAAACACTGTTACAGAATACACCAGTTCACCTCTTTAGCAGTTGTAACAAACAAAACGAAACCAAAAAAAAAAATTAAATAAAAAAATAATAATATTAACAATAATAGTAATAACCAAAATTAAAAAAATAAAAAATAACAATTTTCTTTCCATATATAGTAAAACAAGCATCAGCATCACTTTAGGTTTAGGTATGATTTCCAGGGCTCCCAGTATCTTTCAAATTTTTCTGGCACATCTTAGAGAAAATGTCAAACGTTCCATACAATAAATCTCCCCAATGATCACTTTCCATCCTGTAAGAGGTGGAGGTTTCTTATTGAGCCATTTTCTTGTTATCACCTTTTTACAACTGATTAACAAAATTTGTATCAAGTATCTGTCTCCTTTCTTTGACCTTGCAGATAAAACACCTAAAAATAAAAACTTAAAAGAAAAAACTATATCCAAGCCAAATATTGATTTAATTTCTTCTAAAACATTTTTCCAAAATGATGAAAGTACAGGACAGTCCCAAAAAATATGGAAATGTCCAGCAGATTTATGCAACACCTCCAACAGCAGCCGAGTGCTGGTCTATTAGTCTGAAACTCTTTAATCTTTGGGGTGATTAAATATCTTTGGATATTTTCCCAAGCAAATTCCTTCCATAGACCAGAGCTGGTAGTAACAATAAGCGTGTTTAAGTTTTTCTGTAACTGTACTGTGGGTGCTCGTGTTTCAGGTTAAGAGGACTAAGTGTGGTTCTCTTAAAAATTAAAGCGGGACACGGCCTGCCCTGTCAGCAGTCGGTACAGATTGGCGACGGGCTCTTCAGCGCTGTCACTTTAATGATAACTGTACTGAAGCCCCCCAGAGGGTACACATGTGAACGTCCACATCCTCCCGTCCGCCCTCGCTCTTTCAGAGGTGGACCGGAGGCTGATGCGTCCTGACAGTCCCCGTACGCTCGGCCAATTAAATCAGGAAGTCCACGACAAACGGATGTCTTCAGACCAGGAGGAGCAGCACAGTTTGTCTTACTGATGACCCGGGGCGGAGGGCAGAAGGATTACACGTGAAATCAACCAGATCGTACCAGAGGACTGATATTAAAGGAGTAGTTCAACATTTTACTGAATAACACCATGATGTACACTGACATTTAAAAACAAGGCTTGATGTTTCACAGGGAAGACAATCAGTGCAGTGTTCAGTGTTTTCTGGTCACTAAACTTGTGGCAGTGCTTCAGTTTCATTATTTCTGTTTCTTTGGCCAGAGGGAAATATTGGACAGATTACTGAGCAGAGAAGGATCAGCAGCTTCGTGATTACTGGCTCTCCGCAACTTTTCAGATACGCTTTCGTCATAGTTTCATATCTTCATTGACACGCATGCGCCACACGCCGCAACGACAACAACAATGGCGGCGTACGGTGTAGCATATGTGCTGATGAAGCTAGTGACCCTACTATCCCTGTTGCAGCAAAATCTCCTTCTTCTCAATCACCACCGAGTTGAACAACAATTATCGAGGACACATTACGGCACTTTATGATCACTTTATCACAATCTCTGTTTACAACTTTGGCCGCAAGTGCACATGCCCACTGTTTTTTCTCCTGTTTCCACTTGTTTCCGTCATATCGTTACAGCGCCCCTAGTGGTCTGGCATGTGTTTTACAGCGTCTTCATGCGTATCGAGTGCATTCATGTAGACGCACACATTTCCTGAGACGCCTTCGTCTTTATGACGATCGGTTTGGAAACTGTTAAGCGTTTTGTCTTCGTGTGGATGGGGCCTAAAAGTCAGTATGACTTTTAGGCCCTAAAAGACCTCATCTGTTTCACTACTTAAGACACTAAAAAGATTTACTTATAAATGTACTATGAAAAACAGAATGATTAGTTCATAACCAAGTGCTTAAAAGACAATTTGCCCTCATTTAAATTTGTAATATAGCTCAACATGACTTTTAAAAATGATCATTTAACAGCTTCCATTGACATTTTCCCACTTTAAATGCAGTTTTCAGAGTTTATTACTGATTTAATGAAACCATTCTTATAACTATGTCACAATAATGCTTTAATGGCACAAAAACAATTAAATAAATTACCCTTAATAATATATATCTCCCTACTTTACTCATTTTTGAATTCACATGCTTTAAACTTTGAAAAGAAATTACACATACCGAACATGAGAACAATTTCTTAAGGATAGTAATTCATGATCTCAGCATGCAAATTATTCAATCCAGCAATTATATGTTAAAAATGCATCATCAGGACTGATACTATCCTGCAGCGCTGCAGCGAGCGGAGCCATTATCTTGATTTCAGGGCCGATCTGCTCTCTTATTGTGACAATATGTCAGGCTGTGGAATAAAAAGCTCAGTCATCCTTTATGTAAATGTTAGAGCCCAGCACGCTAACCGAGGCCCTTCAAGAGTTAAAGAGGCTGAAGATCTGCACTGTGCTGCAGGACAGTATCAAATTTAACATAAAAAAATCACAAATTTAAAAGAAAAGGGTCAGAAAATTAAATTAATTTAAATAAAATTCACTGACCTGAAAGTTTAAAGCTGAATAAATGAATTCATAATCATCTGTGAGCATTTTCTTAAACAAACAGAATCTTAAATATGTTAAATAAATGAATCTTAAATATGTTAAATAAATGAATCTGCAGACTGGAAACTGACGGTACAGTTTCATTTAGTTTGCATTTGTCCTGAAAAACCTGCACACATGCAAACACACTCTAACAGTCAGACTAATGTAAATTTAATTTTTTGCCTCGGGCGTGTACACAAGGCGGTCAGCAGAGGCTCAGCTCCCTCTGATATCTGATTGGCTGCCTCTGGTGGGACTCCAAACTTGGACATGATAGTTTTTTAAACATAAAAATAGAGAATATATTAATGATCAGGGCTATGGCAGGTGTGTCCATGTGCCCTGTTTGTCCAGCATGCAAATCCCCGCTCTCTCTCTCAGGTTTAAACATTTGGTCAGATTTATTTATCCTGATATTTGCAGAAGATTTAAAATCAAAAGTCAAGATTTCTTTTCTTTGACTTGCCCAAACGTCACATGGGAGTGTTGCCATCGTTTTCATGATGGTAGGCCCTGCCAATTTTTGCACAAGCACACCTTCAGACATTAGTTTGATTAATTTTACACTATGGCTAAAATATATATCATTATCTTATCTATATCTAGATATGAACATTCAAGATATTTATATCAAAAAGCAAAAACATAAAACATAAACGATATAGATTTTTTATAAATAAAACTGCACTTTCTATATTCTTTTGTGTTATGATGTTTTTATTTTTCTGAAAAATGCTTGGTTTTCACCAAACTCATTGTCATATCATATCAATATCGAGATATCTGGCATGAATATCAAGATATGTAATTTTGTCCATATCGTTCAGCCCTATTTAACTCAGTGGAAATAGTGCTTTGTGTTTATGTAGACAAGCCTGCTTATGTCAAAACTACAAAGTTAACTTCAGAAATTAAATTAAAATCGAGTTTTGTGAGGAAAACAAACGGGAATTTTGTTTTTAGGCTATCTTGCCCAGCGCAAACATTCATCAGATTTTGCAGGGGGAACTCCATGCACATCGGCACAGTGCATTTAATTAAGCAGAAATAGAAATCCACAACAGACCTGTAACATACAAACCTCTTCAGGAAGAAAAATGATCTTTGTCCGCCCAAAATGGCCGTGGAAAGCACAACCAGAAGGTTGAAAATCCTGTTAGTTAAAAATGTAATCCATTTAATACCATTGCTCAGTGGAAGGACGATGCTACAGAGACACTTAACGAGCCTAAATGGGCCTTAATTATGTTGAGAGGGACATTCTGATGTGTTCAATGGCAGCTAGGAAAAATGACAACTAGACAAATAAGTAGAATTAACACATGATGTGTTCAATTACAACATGAACTTTGAGTTACATATGTTGTAGGAAAAGTGCTATATAAGTAAAGTTTGATTGATTGATTGATTGATTGAAGAAAGGGAAATTAAGAGTTTGTCTTAAAACCTTCGACAATTACAGCTGCTTGGAGATCAAATTTGTTTCCCAAGCCTCACAAAACGAACATAAAATACATTCAATGCTGAAAATAATCATTTGAAAAGGTGATTTTTTTCGATATGTTTAATTTTTTTACATCATAAAGAGCATCAAGGATGTTTATGGGAATAACTTTTGCGTAAAAGTGAAGTTAAGAGTTTGTTAAAAAAAAATGTTGCCCTCATAATGGAAAAGAAGGGAAAAGAAAAGACTTAAATGGGCGAGTTGTCAGAACCAAATCGATCTTACTGAGGTACGTACAGAACTGTGGGCATCCCCAGAACATAGAATTTGTGTTTTTCTTTGTTCTCAAATTCTTATATTTGACAGGCTACATTAACTTGAAAAAATGAATTTAATTGTGCCTAATTATTCCAGTTTGAGCTGTGACATACAGTATGTACTGTATGTAGGTATAATTGGATTTTAAGACAGCTTTAGCTTTGCTTTTTTGTTTTATTTAGATTGGGATTGTCTATCTGTTTATAACCCCGCAGCCCTCCTGATAATTAAATCTGCCCGTCCCTAGATTAAATGTAAATCTGATTGGACGTGGGCCCTCCACTTCTTTACTTTCTGTCTGTTGTCGTGTGTAATCTTGGAGCGTCTCCTCGGCTCCACATGTTCTGACATGTTTTCGGCCTTCGCGGTCAGCAGAAGTGACAGGATCTGAAGGAGTCCCAGTGCACGTCGCTTCGATGAACTGACCTTTGTGAAACGCAGACGTCACCAAGAAATGCGCTCCGTGGGGAAAATGGGGGATGAGACGTTATCTAGGGTCTGAGTCACACCGATGCTGACGGGACTGAAGCTGCTGATATGATATAATCATTTTTGAATCTCATGTAAGGAAAGTAATGGTTTGTTCCATTCTCTCATGTTTGCCTGTTTCTCTCCCTCAGCCTGTATGTCAGGCTTCTTTAAGGCCGCACAGGGAGACCACTCCTGCCTTCAGTGTCCCATCAACAGCAGAACAACCAGCGAGGGAGCAACAAACTGTATCTGCCGCAACGGATACTACCGCACCGACTCCGACCCTCCACAGATGCCCTGCACCAGTGAGTATACTCAGTGTCATCAAACCATCTGACATTAAAATAACCAGGGGTGTCCAGATACGACTTTTTCACCTCTGATACAATACTGATATTGCAGCGTTGAGTATTGGCCGATATTGATATCAATCCGATCCGATATCAGCAGCAATCAAACAGACTTTTATTACTTATTTTGTAGTATGAACTGTAAGAAAAGACTTGATCAGGTGAGATTACTCAAACAGAGAACAGTAATCAGCAATAGTAGGTATGATGAAACACTGACCCATTTGTTATTAACCAATGGATTCAATAAATTTAACCTTAAACATAAGAGTAAAGTACAATTAAATAAAATAAATAAATAGATAAATTAGAAGACCCTGAAAAGTAACCTCAAGAAATCCAATAATAACAAAAACATGTATTTTTAAATCGCAAACTAACCACTGTGTTTAACTTAAACATAAGCGTGTTCTACAAGTGAATTAAATAAATAACTAAATAACAAGTTAGAATGGACTGCTTGTATTGGAATGCTTCTATCGCCCCTAAAAATAACCCAGATGAGGGTCTCTGGTTTCAGGTCCACTCCAAACCCTACAATGGAGCCATTAAGGTTGTTGTTAAAGGGCTAGTCCAGTTTTTTTTAGGTGGGAGCAGTCAATGACGCCAATGAAAGCCTGGTAATGACCCCCATTTAAGGGTAAAACTACACAAAAAAGTATGTTGGCTCGACTAACAACTACAGGAATATTCTTCACAGCGTATCTTTGCCAAAGAAGTTTGGAACTATTGTTTTGAGATGCAACATATGGACTCCATATCCTTCAATCCTTCAGACAATCACTGCTTTGCTCTCATCAGCTGGTCAGGTTTGGCCAGTAAAGCTCAAAATCAATCAGTTAATGAGCATACATGCTAACAACCATCAACAGAAATGACTTTATTTAACATGAATTTGTACTTTTAGACCAGTTGAACCCATTTTAATGGCAGTTCAGTAAGATGCTGCGATACTAATCAACATCATTTCTCTCTAGATTACATTTATTATGAATATTAATGTTAATATTAGATTGATCTCTCTGTCCATGGTTGTATTGATTACTCATTCATAGTAACTATATTAACATCCATATAGACATGAGGTCCCTCTTGAAAATGAGATGCCACATCTCAATACATTTATATTTAACAAATATGGTGCTATAAAGATAAAGATTGATTGATTAAATCTATATTCAGCAGAGACAAATTTGATGAGCACAAATTTATCATCTAGGTGTCCATGGGTTTGTTCCTATCATAAATTCATGTTTTTAGTCCCTTTGTTTTTACCTGTATGGATACAGCTCTGGATGTTTGTATGTGTATATACAAATATATTTATTATGTAGATGTATGTGTATCTTTAGAATATAGAGTATGGGTTCAGCCTGTTCAGATGTAAAGTTTGTTGAGATAACACTTGATATGAACTGGTGCTATGCTAAAAGAAATTGATTGATTGATTGATTCCAGTAAGTCATTTTATTATTTACCTCTCCTGAGGCTGCATGTCCTCTCATGTGAGTCCTGTAGTCGGCCAGCTGCTTTGCATATAATCAACACACAGTGGAGCCCAAAGTGCTTCCACATGGTGAGTGTCTCCGGTTTAAATATAAAAAGTAAAAAATGCTACATACTTCTTCTACCGACCCTGATATAAAACAGGACTTATGGGTCAATTTAACATCTGCTGAGCGGGTAAATGTTTGGAGATGTTATAATAATTTCAAAGTCAGTCAGAGTTTGGTTACCAGCTGTTACTGTTCATCGGTACAGAACAGAGGAGATCACGCAGCTCTGTACTCTCTTATTAATTAGAGAGAAGCCTGCAGCAGTGGATTAGCTGAAGTATGTTAAGGTCATGCTGACTTTGGCATGAGTAAAGCGAGTATCATCAGCATAAGGAGATGTTAAAAATGTTTCTGCAGACAAAGAGGATCCTCAAAGAAACCCGAGAGGTTCAGCAAATCTGTCAGAAATCATCACTAGCCTTTTTCTTTATGAAATTTGAATGATAGATGAATCAAATTTGTGAATGTTGCTTTTGCAATTGATGCCATGCTGGTTAAAATGGCTGAAGCTGAGTGATCAGACATGTCAGGTCTGTAATGATGATTTTGTTCTGCGTCAGCTGAAGTTTTCTGACAGACAGAAAAGAAGGACAGAGAGAGCTGGAGGACACGACCATGAAGAAGGACGTCTGGCAGATCGGACTCTGCCCTCAGCGACAGTGACCTGGATCAGGATAATTGTCAGAATCTAAAGTTTGATGGGTTTTCAGCCCGATCCAGTCTGCTGCTCCTCCAACAAACTCCTAAGAATATGGACAGGCAGAAACCTTGTAGAAACAGCTGTTAAATGTGACAAATATCAGACTTAGCATTGTAATATACTCGGGAATTGTATCATTCCATTTGTGGTTCAATAGACTGCAGCACAAGGCATAGATGATTTCTCTGTGGGTATTATCCTCTTAATTCTTTAACAGCAATAATAGAATAGAAGAATAGAATATGATTTTCTTTACTGTCATTATACCGACTGTACAACAAGACTGGAGAGCTTCTCATTTTTCAGTGCAAACACATAGTTATAAGTAAAGTTAAAGTACAAAATATGTACAAGGTAAAATCCTGTAGGACCGGGCAATTGACTCCCTATACAAATATAAGAAAAAAGGATAAATATTAAGAATATAAAAAATATAGAAATGTATTGCACAGGTTTTCAACCTGATTCCTAATAACACATCATTAGCAGGAACAGGGATGAACACGAGTCTAAATATTCTCATCTTAAAGAGTTTGGATTTGTGATTATTTCCTCCCTTTAATAAAAACAATTGGTTTTGTCTTTATGTCGCGGTAAAGCCTGATTAGTTGTCTTTACAACAAGGTACAGCTAGTAAGGATCATGCAGTTCAGATTAATTGTTTCAGAATTTTGTTCTCTGTTAATAAATTTTCTTTTCATTCTCCTACTTTAGCCGATTATATTACACATTTGGTGTTTGACTATCTCATTTTACCATACAAGTATTTTCATTTTTATTTTATTAATTTATTAATAAACTTTTCCTTCTAGTATTTTTATCTAATTTCTTATCATGATTTCATTTATTTATTTATGTATTCTAGTATTATGCCATTTTAGTCTTGGCTCCTGTTTCCTGATTTTTAATTCAAGACAGTGTTTCATCAGTCTTCTAATTCTGTTTTCTGTTAGAATAATCTCCTCTTAATGTCTTTGTTTTTGTGTCATACAAATGTTTATCAAGAGGAGAGGGTGGGTATTGTATTCAACCTTCTATTTTTATTTTATTTTATTGATTCTATTTTATTTGTTTATTTATATTATATATATATATATTTATGTGAAGCACTTTGTGCTACAAGATTTTGTGTGAAAAGTGCTTTACAAACAAAATTTGATTGATTGATTCATAGACTGAGCACCACAGCTCAAATGGGCAAAAATCCTCTCTTCTCCTGGAATAAAGACTTTGGTCCTTCAGTGAAGCAGGAACTGGTCTTCTTGGGGTGATGTCTGCTTCATGGTCTGGCTTTGACTTCATCAGTCTCATGGTCACAAGTTTGGAAATTACACCAGTGCAGCAGCCAAGTAATGCTGCTATGCTTCAGTGTAGATTTTTTTGACAAATTATTTTCTTCATAGATAAAAACTAGACAGTAACTAATAAAAACAAGAGCACATGGACAAAAACTAAAACTAAATAACTGACAATTTCATCAACAAATAAAAACTAGACTAAAATGTCTGACAGACTTAATCCAATCAGACCTAATATGGTCATGTAGGAAGTAGAGACAAGTGATGAATCTATCCAATCACAGCCACTTTGGTTTTGTTAAAGGTTGGATGAGTTCAGAGGGACATCCAATCACAGCTGCCTTAGCTTGGTGGTGGTGGGATAAGTTGTGGAGCGATCCAATCAGAGCTGCTCTCTTTATGAATTGATATATTCATGTAGAGCAGGTTCACTGTTTGTTGTCAGTTCTGGTATTGTAACTGAGATGCTCTGCCAGGTAGCCTAAATAAAGGTGACTGCATTTCACACAAAGGAACATTTGTTTCTGTTCATTTAGACATTCAGACTTTACTAACATTCAATAAAGTTTCATTTTATCTAAGAGTAAAACATGGCTTCAGAAATTCATGAAACTTAAAAATGCCTTACACTTTACACTTCATATTTTAGTCGACTAAATTTACAGCAGATTTTATCTACTAAAGCTCAGAAAGTGGTGTTTCAATCAACAATGCTTTGTTATGATACCATATAATAAAACATGTGGGATGATAAACTTTGTGCTGTTTTAATCAGCATGTAAAAGTTCCTGAGCGGTCAGACCTTAATTTTATCACGTTAGCTTATTCACACATGAGGCAGACGAAGGCCTCAGGTCCTGGTGACCCAGATTAAAGTCCAGGGAGTGATTCAAGTCCTGCAGCAAAGGTCAGAAAATCCTCGGCTGTGGACTCAGTTCTGTCTGTTTAGAGAAGCTACTGCAACAATAATGAGATGCTGATAATCAGACTTCACATTCCTGTAAAGATGAACAAAGTCTCTCTGCTGTCTTCCTCCAGCTGTTCCTTCAGCTCCTCTGAACGTCATCTCCATCGTGAACGAGACGTCCCTGAAGCTGGAGTGGGGTCCGCCTCAGGAGGGCGGAGGCAGAGAGGACGTGGTCTACAACATCATCTGTAAGAGCTGCGGCAGTGGGCGAGGCGGCTGCACGCGCTGCGGAGACAACGTCCAGTTCGTCCCCCGTCAGCTGGGCCTGACGGAAAACCGGGTCTACATCAGCGACCTCCTCGCTCACACCCAGTACACCTTCGAGATCCAGGCCGTGAACGGGGTCTCAGACCAGAGTCCTTATTCACCACAGTACACATCAGTCAACATCACCACCAACCAGGCCGGTGAGGAAATGTCAGAATACGAAACCGATTCGATCCGATTCGATTCGATTCGATTCGACAGAATTTTATTCGTCCCTTTAGAAGACAGCATTATATAGCAGATAAAAAGATATAGAAATAAGACTGACATTCGTTAATAAGTTAATTCAAATGTAATACGAATGCAATATCCTTACTGTCAAACTCGGACAAACAGCAATGTCATATTTATATTTAAATTATAAATAATGTTAATGTTAGTAGTGTGAATTCTTTGGCCTTATTTATACTACCACTTCTACTTAGTTTACTTATTTTTCCTTTATAAGAGGGTTGATATTGCTTAAAGATCCTTCTTGTTGCAACCTGCAAACTTAATTTTCCTTTTTATTTTATCTGAATAGAATAGAATAGAATAGAATAAACCTTTATTTGTACCACATGGGGAAATTTACAGTGTTAGAGCAGCAAAGTGAACAGCATTAATAGAATAAAAAGTAGAGTTAAGTATAAAAGATAGCAGCATGTACATTATTCTACCTGTATAAAATATTAAATATACAAAGGGCCTGGATACAAAACTAAAAGCAACTCAATAAAGACTATATACACATTTACTGAGTAATTGCACATGTGATTAAGTGATTGTACATGGGTGCACTTCCACATTTATTTTTTTTATCTAATTTAATGTCTTTATTTGAAATTTCCGACTGATATACTGTGTATAAGAGCAACTGAAACAACCAAATTCGCCCTTTGGGATTAATAGAGAATTTTTGATGATATAAATGAATATAAATAAAGTTAAATAAATGTAAATAGAAATATGGTTACTGGCTGCTGCTCCACTCCTCTTCCCCCCAAGTGAGGAGTCGTACAGTCTTTTTAAAGGTTTTATTTTCATTGTCTCAATACATAAATACATCAAGTGAATAATGGTGCTTGTGGCACACATACTCTCAACAAGACAATCAGAAAAGCTAAACAAATTATCAAGGACAGCATAGAAGCTGCAGCCATATCCACACAACAGATGAAAACAATGAAAAAAAATATCAAACAAACTCAACCTTCCTACTTCCCTTTCCTATCCTATTTAATATTCATTTTATAATAGATTTTATGTATTAATTTCATAATAAGTTGTACATTCTGATGGCCTGAGGGACAAAGGAGATTCTCAGTCAGATTAACTTTATTTAAGAGTTTTTTTTGGTGTTTTCCTGTGAACCAGGATCCTGTGTTACCCTGTAGGACTTTCAACATGGAGGTGTTTTTAGGTTTGTGGTTCCCGTGTGAAATAACTTTGTTTCCTGTCTTGTTCTCAGCTCCATCGGCCGTATCCATCATCCATCAGGTCAGCAGGAGCCCAAACAGCATCACTCTGTCCTGGTCTCAGCCCGACCAGCCGAACGGGGTCATCCTGGACTACGAGCTGCAGTACTACGAGAAGGTAAAGACTCAGGGATGTTTACAACTGAGATCATTCTTGAAGAAAAGTTTGTGGGAGCAAATGACATTGCCTAACCTGACAAATGGGAAAGAAATATTTAATAATAGCAATGATTCAAGGAAGTTTATTAGCAGGATCTATCTAACAATGATAAAGGAATCTCAAAAAAACTTACACCAATCAAGAGAGATGGGAAGCTGAGCTGGGTATTACGATACATGAGGACCCACGGTCTAACTTATGCCACAACAGTTTATCCACCGTTATGAATGCCAGATTTAAACTGGTCAGTTGTTATTTCCTTCATCAACTTTATCTAACCCCTCAAAAATGACACTGGTACAAACCCATAATGTCCAATGTCTGTTTCAGATGTGGTATTGCTAAGGGCACCATGCTACATGGCAATGCACAAAAGTTACGGCATTCTGGTGTGACATATGTGACACACTGACTAAAATCATGAATATACTAATTCCTTTAGATCCTGGACTCTGTCTTCTAGGAAATGTAACAAACCTGAAACTAAGTCAGAACTTTAACGATCCAGCTCTTGCTGTCTCTAGAAAATGTATCGCCTTAACCTGGAAGTCGGAGTCCACCCTCTCTCTGTCAAAATGGATATCAGAAATGCTGACTTGTCTGCCTTTGGAGAAGATCAATAATGTCGTGAGAAATAAACATGATACAGTTTTAAAGATCTTGCAGCCCTTGGTCTGACTATCTGCTAATATGCGTGGGAACAATGATTGAGACATTGTGTTGACATGTATCTCAATGTAATTTGTGAATATATTTTCTTTTAATTAATTTGTCATTATTTTCTTTGTTTATTGTATTCATCATTTAATTTTATCTTATATGTTTGTTTAGTTATTGTTGTATTTTCTTTACCTTTTTTGTGGGAATAAGTTGTAATGTTTTTGCACAAATGAAAACTGTTAAAAAAAAGTAAAATAAAGTATTCAAATAAAAAAAAGACTCAGGGGTAACCAGGAACCCCCCAGGATTCAGGAAGACCTTCTCATGGTCCACTTGATGTCATCTTCCTTTCTCGTTTCTTAATCCACGTGTTTCAGAACCAGGCGGAGTGGAATTCATCTCTGACTCGCAGTCAGACCAACACTGCCATCATCAGAGGCCTGAGACCAGGAGCCATCTACGTCTTCCAGGTTCGGGCTCGGACTGTGGCCGGATTCGGACGCTTCAGTGGGAAAATGTACTTCCAAACCATGACTGAAGGTAAGAGGATGGACACCTCAGAGCTCACTCTCTGATCCAGTCTGTGCATCAGTCACTCAGTGATGGGTTTGTCGGTTTGCAGAGGAATATAACTCCAGCCTCCAGGAGAAGCTCCCTCTCATCATCGGGTCAGCGGCTGCAGGAGTCGTCTTCATCATCGCCGTTACGGTCTTCATCATCGTCTGCCGCAGGTGATTCAGACAGCATCCGCAGACGGGTTTCATGAATGAACTAAACAGTATTTACAGGATGAAGAAGTTAAAGTTAAAGAAGTGATGGTTTATTTCAGTTTTTCATTTTAAAACTAAGATGGAAAAAAGAAGAAAAAGGCCAAACATAAAAGCCAGAAGTTGATTCAAGACTTTGTTATGAAACAGAGTTTATGATTCGTCCTGTCCACTAGATCAGTGGTTCTCAACTGGTCTGGCTTTGGGACCCACCGTCACCCCTTAATGACAAGCTGAGACCCAAATTGAGGAAAGATATCAGCTTCTCCAATTTATATAATACAAAGTTGCTACAATCTGAACCTGAAGTAGTTTAGAATGTCACAGTATCCTAAAATAAAAGTTTAATGAGGAAAACGTGCATCCCAGGGACACAAGATATTAAATCTGACTGGAGCTGTGATAACCTGCATCAGTGGATACTGAACAGCCCTATAGTAGTACAATTTCATTAGTTTCAATAAATAAGCCATTGAGCATGAGGCTGTTACTCAAAGCACTTCAGTAACTTCAGCCATTTTGAACAGACTCTACAGATTTTTATGCTCAAATGTGAATTAAAAAAAGTGCAGCTTCTGAGAAGTCGTTTCAAAAAAATCTCAAAACATGTAGCTTGAAGATGCTATGAGGAGTTTCTAAGTAATTACAAAAAAGTCTCACTTTTAGATATATGCCTGATGGAAATACACACTTTAAGATGATTTTTATAGCATCAAAATAGGTTATCTATAAATGCTATTCCTTAGCTTCGTGGTCTGGTCGGACAGGGCTGGACTGGCCTGGATACTCAACTTCGGGAACAAGACAATTAAAACTAGAGCAAATTTATATTATTCAGACACGTCTTAGAGCGTACATTACCTCGTCGCTTTGCATACTGTAAGTTGTTGAAAAAAGAAGTTATAAAGCAATGCAGAGTTCTGAGGAAGGTCCGAGCTGCATTCATTAGCATCACGACAAACGCTTTGGCTTGGGTCACGTCTTTTGGTGCGTTCCAGTTGTAGTCAGAAGTAGGAATTTCCGGGTTCCGAGTAGGAAACTGCAACAACTCCCAAAACCTGGTTTCCAAATTTATGTCTATATTTATATACTGTACAGTTGATCACAAAAGCACTCAAAATAAATTAGTAAAAACAATACAAACAATAAAAAACCATTAAAACTTTTATTGCAAAAAAAACCACAAAAAATTCACTACATAAAACAATCTAATTATAATTCCCTCTTAAATAAAGAGAATTCTGTAATTTTAGGTGTAGTATGTAGTTTTGGAGTAGATCGGCTCGGACTGAAAACATATACATAAAATACATATACATATGTGTGATAGGGCCCTTCTATGAACAAGACAAGAAGTCCACAGTATCAGAACTTCTCCCTCTCCCTGTTTTTATGGTGCCAGCAGTGCTAAATTCTAACTCACGTCTGTGTTTTTGGACTCGTTCCTGCTCTTTACTCAAGTTTGGCTCATTTGCATGTGTCTGATTTCTCCTGCTTTTTTATCGTCTTGTTGATTTTCTCTCTGTCTGTCGTTTTGTGTTTCTCAGCAGCAGGAGGAGTTCAGACAGAACAGAGTCTGAGTACACCGACAAACTCCAGCAGCACTACACCAGCGGTCACAGTAAGTATTCTTTACACCTCACAGTCTGTTTTGATTTTTACTTTCTCTGTGTTTTTATTTTTCATTTTTGTGTGTATAGCTTTTGCTGTCTCTCTCCTCTCTCTCTGTTGAAGTGTCACCAGGCATGAAGATTTATATCGACCCCTTTACGTACGAAGACCCCAACGAGGCGGTCAGGGAGTTCGCCAAGGAGATCGACATCTCGTGTGTCAAGATTGAACAAGTCATCGGTGCAGGTAAAGGAAAAGGTACTTCAGTCTCAGACACCATATATGGTGTCTGAGACGGCAAAAGTGAACAGATGATCTGCCACAAAACTTTTTAAAACTCTTACTAAGAACTTTGAATCATTTCTGCAGTATTGCAAACCAAATATAAACCATGCTACATATTGCCAAAAGTATCCGCTCAACCATCCAAATGATCAGAATCAGGTGTTCCAGTCACTTCCATGTCCACAGGTGTATAAAATCATCACCTAGGCATGCAGACTGCTTTAACAAACATTAGTGAAAGAATGGGTCGCTCTCAGGAGCTCAGTGAATTCCAGCGTGGAACTGTGATAGGATGACAGCTAAGCAACTAATCCAGTCGTGACATTTCCTCACTCCTAAATATTCCACAGTCAACTGTCAGCTGGATTATAAGAACGTGGAAGTGTTTGGGAACCACAGCAACTCAGCCACCAAGTGGTAGGCCACGTAAACTGACGGAGCGGGGTCAGCGGATGCTGAGGCGCATAGTGAGAAGAGGTCGCCAACTTTCTGCAGAGTCAATCGCTACAGACCTCCAAACTTCATGTGGCCTTCAGATTAGCTCAAGAACAGTGCAGAGAGCTTCATGGATGGGTTTCCATGGCCAAGCAGCTGCATCCAAGCCTCACATCACCAAGTGCAATGCAAAGCGTCAATGCAGTGGTGTAAAGCACGCCGCCACTGGACTCTAGAGCAGTGGAGATGCGTTCTCTGGAGTGACCAATCACGCTTCTCCATCTGACAATCTGATGGACCAGTCTGGGTTTGGAGGTTGCCAGAAGAACCATACTTGTGGGACTGCATTGTGCCAAGTGTAAAGTTTGGTGGAGGGGGGATTATGGTGTGGGGGTGTTTTTCAGGAGCTGGGCTTGGCCCCTTAGTTCCAGTGAAAGGAACTCTGAATGCTTCAGCACACCAAGACATTTTGGACAATTCCATGCTCCAACTTTGTGGGAACAGTTTGGAGCTGGCCCCTTCCTCTTCCAACATGACTGTGCACCAGAGCACAAAGCAGGTCCATAAAGACATGGATGACAGAGTCTGGCGTGGATAAGCTTGACTGGCCTGCACAGAGTCCTGACCTCAGCCCCATAGAACACCTTTGGGAAAAATTAGAGCAGAGACTGAGAGCCAGGCCTTCTCGTCCAACATCAGTGTGTGACCTCACAAATGCTCTTCTGGAAGAATGGTCAAAAATTCCCATAAACACTCCTAAACCTTGTGGACAGCCTTCCCAGAAGAGTTGAAGCTGTTATAGCTGCAAAGGGTGGACCAACGTCATATTGAACCCTATGGATTAGGAATGGGATGTCACTTAAGTTCATATGTGAGTCAAGGCAACTGAGTGAATACTTTTGGCAATATAGTGTATGATGTACCAAATTAAATAGTGATATTGGAACAAATCAAATGGAGGTTTCAAGATTTTATGTAAAAACAATGTCATGATGAAGACATGAGTTTTGCTTAATCAAAAATGAAGCAACGTTAAAGCACCACGATGGCTCGCAAAGATGATCCTTTAACTTGAAGTTGTCCTTTTTCAGAAACAAAAACATTACTGATCAGTCATGTGAATTCTTGTGTATGACCAGGTTTTTATGTATATCAAAATTGTTCAAATAAAGCATGAAAATAACAACTGCAGAAGTAATTAAAGCCCAGATTATCTGTGAGATTTCATCAAATTATCTCCATACCCAGTCTGACTTTACAAAATATTTCTGGCTTTTCCTTATAATTCTTGAACCTGTTTATTGTCATGAAGTCACAGTAAAATCAGTGTAACTTTTGCCCATGTAGCTCCAGTAAAGGCGGGTTTTGTCTGACTTTGGCAGTCTTGCAACCAATCCTGAGTGAAAGGTTGTGAAATTGACTACTTGTCAAATCAAGAAGCAGCAGTTTAGTGAAGCTGTGTTCACCTCTGATTGATGAGTTTTCACGCAGAGACCATGATTTGCTGGTTCATCTCTAAAGATGAATATCTATCCCTTGTCTTCACACCAGGGGAGTTTGGCGAGGTGTGCAGTGGAAACCTGCGTCAGCCCGGTAAGCGGGAGATCCTGGTGGCGATAAAGACTCTGAAGGCGGGCTACACTGAGCGCCAGAGGCGGGACTTCCTGAGTGAGGCCTCCATCATGGGCCAGTTCGACCACCCTAACATCATCCACCTGGAGGGCGTGGTGACCAAGAGCAGCCCTGTGATGATCATCACCGAGTTCATGGAGAACGGTTCCCTGGACTCCTTCCTCAGGGTAAAGAGGCACAATAATCCATCAGCATGGCTCCTTATTGACAATGTAGAGCCGCATTTAACGTCCTCTTCTGCAGGTACAGATTTTATCATAGTAAAGTTCAGACATGAGTGAGTTTTATGATGCCAGTCAGCCAAGGTGTTAGGCTGCATGGCCCAGATGCAGAGGCTGTGGACTTAAAAGTCCTGGGCTGCAGTTAAAAAGTCCTTTTTGCTAAGAAAGGTTCACGACTTAGTGAAATGATCCAGAAGTAGTTCGTGATCAGAGCTGTTGGAATAGTCTAAATGCTTAGGAAAGGTGGCTCAATGCTTCCTTTAGCCTCTCCTTTAGCATAGGACACACCAGACCATCCTTAACGAAAGGAAAGGAGATTATTCTGTCCCACAATTCTCTGCAACAACAGCATTTAGAAACAGTGTGTTAACCAACTGTCTCTGAATTCATTGGAATAATGACGAACAAATCACACAGACCATGTGAGTTAGCACTGCTGTTCATCCTTTCAAAAGTTGACCAAAACCTGCCTTAACTTTACAGTAGTCTGATTCTACATTTGACATTGATAAACATGGTTCAATATTTAAAATGTGTACAGTATTATATAACGGTTTCTGCCTTTCTTTCACTCAGTTTATTTATTTTCATGCACTGATTGGTGTTCATGTTGATAATGAGAGGACAGATTTATTTAAATCCTCACTTCAAACATCTGTTATGCAGACGTAATTTTTACCGGGTTGTTAATGTTCAAATTGTCTAAAGGAACAACATTGTCATGATACACGAGCTCTTCTAAGATGAGCCTTTTGTAGTCCACCTTGGAAAGTTGTAGTTTGTGTAGTTTGTAGTAGTGAAATTGTAGTCAGATTCTCACTGCATGCCAGTTTTCCTTTCCTAAGTCCTTCTGAATTCTCCTTTCTCCTTTCCTTAACCTCATGACGTTTTCCATCAGGGTTAAGGAAAAGTGGTTAGGAAAGGGCTGAGGAGGAGACTATTCGACCATAACCCTGGTCCCTGTCCCTGTGTGTTCTGTGTTTCCCTCTTCCTTGCCCTAAATTCCAGCTCTGTTCGCTGAAGAGATAAAAGCAGAAAAACCCTGAAAACCAAAGCCTGAAACTGTTTATACTGAAGACTGGAGTTTGTCTCAGTGGTTGAAGCCTTGGTGCTTTTCTTTACATGTGCCTTTATGTGTTGTATCTCCCTTTGGTTAGTCTGAAAAAGAAGGCCTGGTCTTTGTCCATGATGCTTAAAAAGTGACTCTCTTCTAGAGGTTGTCATTGTTTTCACTGAGGGACAAATTAGGAAGGATGTATTTAAGATATGCTTCATGTTTGAGCTCCATTTTCCATCATCTCACTTCGATGACATGATCAGTTGGTCCTCTTTCTGGTTACAAAGAGGCGTTATTATCCAGGAATGATCACTGTTAATTTAGGGACACTTTAAATAAGTGAAGGAGACAATGATGCTTTACTAAGCATATCTTAAAATAGCATAAGTAGTATAAATATTCATTCTTATTTTCCATTTAAAAGCTGTTTTTTAAGCTGAAAATATAACTAGTGACTCCTTTTGTCTCTATTACTGAACTAAATTCTCTTTCCTGTCTCATAGCAAAACGATGGTCAGTTCACGGTGATCCAGCTGGTGGGGATGCTGCGCGGCATCGCAGCAGGAATCAAGTATCTCTGTGACATGAACTACGTCCATCGAGACCTGGCGGCCAGGAACATCCTGGTCAACAGCAACCTGGTGTGCAAAGTGTCCGACTTTGGGCTGTCACGCTTCCTCGAGGAGGACACGTCAGACCCAACTTACACCAGCGCCCTGGTGAGTCCTGAATCTACTGGTGAATAATGAAAAGTCTCTTATTAAACCTGTAAAAATCCAAATACAGTTCGTCCTCAAGCTGAGGAAATAAAGTGAGCTGCTGAATCATAGATACAGGTAACAAGATTAAACTGTGTGTGGCCATAAGAGGTGTCAAATACACATTTTTGATTGTTATTATTGGCTGAATTTTTCCATTTATCTTCATTTCATGTTTTTTCTTTCTGCATTCATAACAATATGTTGAGACCAGATAAACAATGTGAAATAAGTCTTTCCTGTTTCAGGAACTTTAATTGACCTCCCCATGGTGAAAAAAGACTAAATCTAATTTAGACTGTAGCTTTTTAAACTGAAACGAGACATTCAAAGGAAAGTACCCAGGAGCTGGTCCGATATTATATCTTAACCTGTTCAGGCCCTTTTTAAGCCTTCTACTCGAAATGACGTACTCATAAAGAAAAGAGTATATCTCTGCAACCACAAGGTCTATTTGAATTATTTTTGTGTCATAATAAAAGTAACACCTGAGAGATTTGTCCAGATGTGGAATTATTAGTATATATGTTACTGGGACAGAGTAAATGAAGATAGAAGTCAGAATCATTTGAAAATTTAATCCTCTCCGAAAAAAAAACAAACTTTTTCTTTTATTGTGTTATCTCTTGGAAATAATGCTGGACTGAATGTAAAACTCTAATAATTGAGACCTCAAACTCATCTGTTTTATTTTTTTTTTCTTTTTACTCAGGGAGGGAAGATCCCCATCCGGTGGACGGCCCCAGAGGCCATCCAGTACAGGAAGTTCACCTCGTCCAGTGACTGCTGGAGCTACGGGATTGTCATGTGGGAGGTGATGTCGTATGGAGAGCGGCCATATTGGGACATGAGCAACCAGGACGTGAGTGCTGACTGCGAGCTGGGATTTACATTTTATTCCAAATCAAAGTGTGATCAGCAAGGTTTCTGACAGTATTTGTCTGTTTGCTTAGTTGTCAATCCATCTGTGAGCAAAAATAAACTCAAAGAAGAAGCTAACATCTGAACATGAGCTGCATGTGGGACTAATACATGCTGAAGTGTTTTTAAAACCAAGGGTACGACAGAGAAATGCTGAGATGGTTTAACATTTGGAAAGTTTGTCCTTTTTGGCTAAACCTGTTCCTTTTTTTCAAACTAAACTTTGTTTTATTTGTGAATGAATTTGAAAGTTTAAAGTGTCCTGATTGGTGGATTCTCTTGCCTGTCCCGTAGGTCATTAATGCCATCGAGCAGGACTACAGGTTGCCACCCCCCATGGACTGCCCCAGTGCTCTCCATCAGCTGATGCTGGACTGCTGGCAGAAAGATCGGAATAACCGACCCAAGTTCAGCCAGATCGTCAGCACCCTGGACAAGATGATCCGCAACCCCAACACGCTCAAGGCCATGACGCCGCTGTCATCGAGGTACGACCGGGACGAGCTCTGTCAGTCCATGCTGAGACACGAGGCGCTCTCTCTAACAGGCTGAAATGTTCTCCTCTGCTCCTGCAGCGTTCACTTACCTCTGCTGGACCGCAGCACTCCAGACTTCTCCTCCTTCAGCACGGTGGACGAGTGGCTGGACGCCATAAAGATGGGACAGTACAAGGAGAACTTCACCAACGAGGGCTTCAGCAGCTTCGACGTGGTGTCTCAGATGACCATGGAGTACGTCGGCTCTTTAAATGTCTTAAATGCTCTGAAGGAGGCGACTGCTGAGAGTGAAGGAGACACTGTACAGGCTGCTGAGGCGTCTTAAACAGTAAAACATCATAACATGGAAATGTCAGGAAGACGATTCCCTTGAAGTTTTAGATGCCAAAAAGTGGGAGCTTTTATCAGCTGAATATTTAATTTGGGAGATTTACAGATGTAAGCCAACAGTGTACAACCTTTAGACTAGTTAAACCTGTTTTAACGGTTAGCTAGTTGCTGTTATATTAATCAACATCATTCCTCATCAAATTATATTCATTATAGATATTAATGTAAAAATTAGATTAATCTCTTTATTAGATTGATTGCACATCCATAATAAATATATTTACAACCATATAGACATGAGGACCCTCTGAAAATGAAATGTTTCACCTCAAGAGGCTTACTTTAAATAAATTTATATTCAACAAATATAGTTTTATACAAATAAATATTTATTGATTGAATCTATTTTCAGCAGGAAACAATAATGTGAGGACAGATTTATGATCCGGGCATCCATGGGTTTGACTCATATCATAAATTCTTATTTTTAGTCCCTTTGTCTCTGCCTCGGTGGATACATCTGTGGATGTATGTGTATATGAAAATATATTTCTTTTTTGTATTCATGTATATAGGGCTGGGTGATATTTCCACAAAACTCGATTTAAGTTATTTTTTCCCTCAGGGAAAAAAGTCCAAATGATAATCAAGAATCAAGTTTTGCTTTAATGTTATAAAAACATATTGTGAAAGTAAACAGAATTTCCCTCTCATAGTTAAGTTGTTTTTTATAAAATGTTGATGATGTACTCTGAACGTAGACAGGTTTATCTACTAAACACTGTATATTTCGTGTATATTAACATGAAACTCTCTGATCAGTATTTCATCTCATTTAAGAACAATTTCAAGTCTAAACATACATGTGCAAAACTTGACAAGGCCTACCACAATAAAAAGATCAAATTATCAGTATTTATATTTTCAAACATCGCAACTACTTACAAGAGTTTGAGTATGTCAAGAAAAAAATATATATTTTTTTAAATCTTCTGCAAAAATACTCCAAGTTAATCGATATATTCTCCAGCTCTATATGTATATATGTGTATATAAATGCAGAGTATGGCTTCAGCCTGCTCTGCTGCACAGTAACACTTGTTATGATCGGACGACTTCCAAGCTCCTCTTCAGGAACTAAACTTTGACGTCGCTCATGCCTCCAACGCCTCCATGTCCAGTGTTCTCCACAGTCTTAAAAAACCTGTGATATTAACTTTAAGACTTGGATTCATAGTCTCGGCCCATTTAACCCTTTAACTACCAGCTCAACTGTGTGGCAGAGGTCATCAATAATTTAATGGATATTTAATGTTTAAAAAAAAAACAGAACAAATCAAATCATTGTTTTATTCCCTTAATATTTCACGGGACAGAGAAAACTACAAACAAACTAAAAAAACATTTTTTCTTGGTGTTGGATTTAAGGTTTAAAAAGCTGATGGTTGATAAGGTGATGACATAAAAATGCACAAATACAAGTGAAATATTGAAAAAGGCAGAAATGTCTGTAAATAAAAAGCAACCAAAATAATTTAAACTAGATGATACTGAGTTCAACAAACACACAAAAATGTTTTGAAGAAAGCAGATTTTATTAATATAAATAATCACATCAGTAAGTGGTTATTTAAAATAATAATGATGGTATTAATAATAACAGCTTTAAGCTTTTTAATCCCACACAAAGTAAATATCAGTTCTTTTGGTTTGTTTGCAGTTTTTTCTGTATCTTAAAAAAAATGACAGAAACAATAATGTGTTACTTTTTTAACACATTAAATATTCCTGAGTTTATTGACCACTTGAACTCGGAGTTTGCTTTTGTTGATCTCGAGCTAACAGACGTTTTGTTTCCTCCGCAGGGACATCCTCAGAGTGGGCGTGACGCTGGCCGGCCACCAGAAGAAAATCCTCAACAGCATCCAGTCCATGAGGGCCCAGATGAACCAGATCACATCAGTGGAGGTGTGACACGCAGACTCTCGCCGGCTCGGTCGACTGCGGGGGAACGAGGAGCCATTATCCCGTCACTCTCCTGGATCCTCGAAGGACAGCCAAGGACTTTGACACAGACTGAGACTTCAGCGTGACCTCGGCTCCTCCTCTCCGTCCAAACTCTGTGAGAAAGTTCGTCCAGTCTGCAGCACAGCACGGGCGTTTGGTTGGTCTTAAAGCTGAAGAATGCCCAGGTAAAAGTCACCAGACGAGCTCAGCCAGTGTTTCTTTGTTTATACAAATTTTAAATGAATTCCCTCCACTGTCACCAAGTAAGAAAAAGATTTAAAAGACTGGCCTTGCACTTTAAATTTGACACGTCAACAGGACCAAACAGCCTCTGTGAAATACTTCAAGAGTTAGTTTGACCGTATTTAACTGAGGATCGTATTTATGATGCTTTCTAAGAGTGAGCTCTTCCTGCTCGAACATCACAGCAGTGTTCGTCAGTTCTAATTTGAACTGGGATGCAACAGGGTACCCTCCCGGAACCCCTTTGCCTTTAACTTAAATTAATAGATTTTGTTTTGTTTTTCGAGGAGGAGTTTGACGCACAGAGTTTAGATAAATTCAGACAAATATTTAAGTCCCTCTTCAGGTAACTGGGTGGGAAAATCTTTAGCATAAGAGATATGCATAAAAACAGAAGCATACAGATAATAGTAAAGTACATTTAAGAGTTATTGTGTAAATAAAAAACTAAATCAGAGCTGATACTGAGCTGCTGAATAAACAATCTGCTGCCTGTCTCAAGGAGTAACCTTAATGGTTTTTCCCTTTGTAGGTAGAGGTCACATAAGGCAGAACAAACCAACTTAATAAAACGGCCTTGTTACAGTTATTTTGTAGCTTTCTCTTTGTGTGTTTATTCTAATTAAGTACATGTTTGCAGCTAAGACAGTGAGCCAGATGTTACTTGAATTTTGTATCCAGAAGCATCTCGCAAAGCTCCAACCTGGGAGATTGAGGTCGGCTTGTAGAGACACTGACCAATCAGCTTCCTTTAAAGAGGAAGAGGCTGAATCTATGAGCATGATGACAGAGTAGTGAGGAAATAGACCACATTGCTTCATTAAAAGAAGAACTAACACTGAAAACATTTAGATGGAATAGTCCTTTACACAGCAGCAGTAGCACCCACCTACTACAACATCCAATTTGCCCCGAAAGAAAAAAAAATTATCCAACCACCTTATGGTAGGGCTGTTGCTTTTCCCAAAAATTGATCGGTTTTCTAGCTCACATGTTAATAACCAGAGATATAAATGTACAGGCATGGTATCAAATTACTGGCCTGTTATTATTAACTGAGTTGGGGAAAAAAAAGCATCATTAAGTTGATTGGTGTCTCCATTTGGTGTCTCCATGAGTGTGGGTGTGAAAGGTTGTCCGCCTCTCTATGTGGCCCTGTGATTGGCTGATGACCAGTCCAGGGTGTACCCCACCTCTTGCCCAATATCAGCTGGGACAGACTGAAGGATAAGTGGTAAAGATAATGGATGGATGGATATTATTGTTCTTTTTAGGCCATAATTCAGAAGTCAGCAGCTCAATGTATTTATGCATGTGCAGGTTTTGTTGCATCAGAACAATATTTTTAATTAATTAATTTTTAAGATTATTTATTAAAGGTGTAGTCAGCAATGTGGGAGAAAACCAGTGGAGAGGTTATTGATGAAAGAATTTAGACCCGCCTCTCCCTTCATACCTCAACCACAAGCTGATGGACGTGCATCGTCATGGAAACGACTGTAGAAACTACTTAGCTGACCAACATAGCTAAGGTAACCCTGACTCGTCAGACAATAGTAGCCACAACTCCACTTCCATTATTGATAACATCACAACAACAGTACATTCTGGCAGATTAGACAATAAGATGAATGCCCGACGGCTGTTACTGTTATATGAAGCACCACAAAGCTAATGTTGCTAACCTGTTCAGCAGAAAGACGGCGACATCCACATCCGTTTTCAGGTATTTCAATTCACGGAGTTCCCTCCACCGTCAGAAAGCAACACCAATGTTGACCCGGGTCTTCACTCTTTCATGGTCATAGTCCTTCTTTTTCACTTTTCAGTCCTCTGACCTTTTTCTTTTGGGCTGTTTTTCAGCCATTGCTACTGCACATATTGTATCTCTCTCTTATGCTAACTGCGCACGCTACACAACCTAGTACTCCCCCTCCCCCCTCTGTCTGATCTGCACATGAATATGATCACCCCCTGGACGTGGGGGGGTGTACCCTGTTTTGGTAACTCGACCTGAGCCACAGTATTTACCTGCTGAAATTCAGAGCCAGGGCTGTGTATCGAAACCAGACTGTTTTTTCAACATGCTGTCAGTGGTGACATCTTGTGGATGGAGGAGGAGAAATACAGTGATTTTGACAAATAGTGCATTAGATTAGAAGATTAGAAGATCGCTGACTACACCTTTAAGCCTGGAAGAGAAAATCACCCTGCATTAAATGAAGACTTTTGTCAAGTATCTATGTGAGCGCTGAAAAGCTGAGTTAAAACGATCGGATGCTGTTGTCCAGTGTCACTAAAAATAACGAATCGTTTATGGGGACATAAATCAAACTTAAATTCTTTGGACAAAAATGCTCCCCCCCTTTTAGAGTCAGTGCCCCAGTCAGAAAGTCTTTGCCCGTGCCTGCTTCTTCAGACTGTTGTCTGTTTTTACAGGCAGCAGCAGTGAGAGCCGCTCTTTGAAAGCATACACCAGTAGTTTGTTTTTCGAGGTCATCAGGGGCCAACGATCTTCACACTCTTCTTAGAAAAATCCGGTCTAACGTGCACACAGGTCAGGCTCCCCGGCTGAGCTCGGTTTGACTCCTGTTAACATTTCCCCGTGGTCCTCGGATGCTGGTTTTGTTGGTTTTCCTCGTAGCGCTCATGGACCAGCAGACTGGAATGACATGTTGAGATTTGCCCTTTAAAAGGGCCTTTAAAGGTCACCACACACTTCACTGCCTGTGCTGTCAGGAGCTGCAGACGCTGCTCGGACCACGAGGCTCCCTCCTTTCAAAATGGCCTCCCAAATGAACCTGCGTCATCGGAGAGAGATTTTATACACACGGCCAACAGAGTGACACTTTTGACCTTGAAACAGGCTCCAGCCACCTGATGAGGACGTCTGTAAATGTCTGTCTGTCTCACCGTGATCTCACCGTCCTCTTACTGTGAAGCCGCCTAGAGTTACTGTAACGTCAGCGTCATGGGTTTGGGTCCAAAACAAAACAGTGCAAGTGTTTTTCAGAGCTGCTACTTCATGTTTTTTTAATGCAGAGATCAGTGTTAACACAAACATAATGTACATATCAACACTCTTTACTGTGACGGTGCTGCAGGAATGAGTCAAAAACAAGAAGGAAACATTTCAGCTTCTCCACGTCTCAAAGTTTATGGAGTTTTAAAAAGTTTTAAGCCCCATCCACATGAAGACAAAACACTTAACAGTTTCCAAAACGATCGTCATAAAGATGAAGGGGTCTCAGAAAATGTGTGCGTCTATATGAATGCCCTCGATAAGCATGAAAACGCTGTAAAACACATGCCAGACCTCTAGGGGCGCTGTAACGATATGACTGAAACAAGCGGAAACAGACGAAAAAACAGAGGGCATGTGCACTTGCGGCAAAAGTTGTAAACAGAGATTGTGATAAAGTGATCATAAAGAGCCGTAATGTGTCCTTGATAATTGATTGTTCAACTCGGTGGTGATTGAGGAGAAGGAGATTTTGCTGCAACAGGGATAGTAGGGTCACTAGCTTCATCAGCACACGTGCTTCACGTACGCCGCCATTGTCGTTGCCGCGTGTGGCGCATGCGTGTCAATGAAGATATGAAACTATGACGTAAACTTGCGGAGAGCCAGTAATCACGGAGCTGCATATATGGCATTTCAAAATCTTTCCACTCTGGAACCTGGTTTCAAAAATGACCGTTACAGACCCCCAAAACGCCGTCTTCGTATGGATGATACGCAGATTCTGCAAAAACCTTCTGGGTTTAGACCGTGGTTTGTCTTTGTGTGGATGGGGCCTTAGTTTGGTGCTCAAAGAAGTGTCTGTTTTCTTCTGTGACATTTAAAACATCTTAATGCCTCACTTTAGTATTTTTAATTTTTTGTCTGTTGTAGTTTCTTAACAGCCGAATACTTTGTTTTCATGGCAGAGTCAAATTTATCAGCAATAATCCAAAAGTCCATGAATAAACTTTAGAGCATTCATCCCTGCAGCACTCGGTTATGGTATCAACAAAACACAGATGGGTTTTCCACTGCTCCAACGATAATGTGCAATCTTTGTTTTACTTTTTAATATCTGTGTTGGTTTATTTGAGACACTTTTTCTCAGCTCAGTCTCACCCTTTTTATAAAGAAACTAAACTCGGGTTTACGGGAGCGTTTTATATTCACTGTATTTAATAGAACAGGATCTTTATCTCACTCACATGGTTAATATTTGTATATTATTTTAGCGTGTCGAGAGGAGACAGATTCACTCACAGCATCTTTAACACTTTTTAACAAAACTTCAGAGGAAAAATCTGCTTCACTGATTAACCTGGATGATCACAGCATCTCTTAGCTCCTGTTTTCATGTCTCAGAGTCTCTTTTTAAATTACATGCTTTATCAGTTTTTAGAGGAGACAAGGGTTGTGTCTGAAATCACACCAATTAACAGCGAATATGACATTTTGAAGCATCCTTAGAACTGAGGACAGCTCGTCAGTGGCACTTTTTGATTCTTCCCTGTGAAACTTTGGCTCTAATTGAACTGTCGGCTTTCTTCCTGCTTGTCGTCATGTACCACACTGGGTACACCGCTAACAGTGGGCTGTTTAGAAGCAAATAACGTGAGCACATCAGAACAGTACATAGCCCTTATTTTTAAAAAATAATTCAGATATGATTTGCTTAAATGCAAAATATGAAATGTCTTAAAGACTATCTGTATAATTTGGGTTAAATTAACAGAATTATTTATGTTTTAGGATTTTTTTTGGAAATGTTTGTTCAATACTGTGTTAATTTTCAGTGAATTCTACAAGTATTAAATTGTCAGGAAAATAACAGACATGTCCAAACCACGATTCTAAATCAATCTGCATGAAAAAAAAATGAAAAATGTTGTTTAAAAAGACGTTTGTCCTCATATTCAAGCACCAGCAAACACACTGACAGGGCTGAACATGAAGTACTCATGGGAAGATGCTGCAAAATTAAATATATGTTCTCATCTCACAAACCATAATTCCAATGAAGTTGTGACGTTGTGTAGAATACATTGTAGGGCTGGGACGATTCGATTTTTTAGGTGCCGATTCGATTTAAATTGTGATTCTATGATATCTGATTTTGCAATCTTTGGTTAGCTTTTTTAACACCAGCAAAAAAGATGAGCAATGATGATGCCTACAGACTATATCGGGGAAAATACACATCACATATGAGTCCATTTTTAGGATTTATTCAGCAATATATTTCAACCAGCTGTTTATACTCTCTCTTCAAAAGCCTGGACTGCATTTAAAAGTGGCTTAGTAACACAGACCGAAATGAAGCATATGAATTGGGGAAAAAAAATCGATCTTTGATTAAAAAAAATCGATTTAAAAATCGTCAAACAAAAAATCCTGATACTTATGTGAATCGATTTTTTTCCCACCCCTAATAGATCGTTATAAGAAATAGAAAATTGTAATTTCTTTTGGATCTATAATCAATTGAAAACTTAAAAAAGACAAAATATTCACTTATTTTGAATTTGATGCCTGCAGCATGTTCCAGAAAAGCTGGGACAGGAGCATGAATACCACTGTGTTAAATCGTCTTTCCTTTTCACATTAAATATTGAAGCTTTAAAGGTGGATGCAGCTGATGGATTCATGGATGCACCTTCACACCTGATGAAGGAGCCAAATGTTTGTCTTTGGGTTCTTGGTGAGGCTATATAGTCAGGTTTTTTAGGGTCAAATGTAATCAGAAACGTTTGATGTCATAGGTGATGGGAACAAACTTTTTACTTAAGTAGTGATTATCTAGCACGTGTAGTTAGGGCTTTACATGCATCCAAAACACTAAAACAAATAAATGTAAGCTGTTAACTCCAATCTTTTGTCTTCAGTAACAACATTCAATTTATTTTCTAACAGGTAAATTTAATCAGTAGCACTCAGAAGTGAAGCTTTGTTCATGTTTTACTGATTTGGACGAGAGCAAAGCCTCAAAGTGGGGAAAGTGGCTTCAGAATGAGCCTGAACTTTAAGTGCATTAGTCACTACAGCCAATCACAACACTCACCTGTTTCCAATCAAGCTGCTCACCTGTGACTCACCCTGACAGGTGTTTTGTTTCAGCCTTTTTAGAAATTGTTGCAGGTATAAAATTCAAAATGAGTGAATATTTAAAACAATAAAGAATAAAAAGTTTATCAGCTTGACCATAAAGTATTTTGTATTTGTGGTGTATTCAATGAAATACAGGGTTAAAAGAATTTTCAGATCATTGAATTCTGTTTTTATTTAGCTTTTAAACATCGTCCTAACTTCATTGGTGTTGGGTTTGTAGAGATAGACTGCACAGTGTGATTTCAGACACAACGAGCTATCAGTTTGTTCGTTTGTTTTGAGTTCCTGCTCGTGCTTCAAACCCTTTATGGCTCCAGAAAATCCAGCAAAGACTGTTCCAGCCACACCGAGTCTGAGTTAGAAAGGGAACTGATTTTGTTTTAGAAATGTGGATTTTGATAACAGTTTTTGTAAAGTGTATGCTGTTCAGAGGATAATTTATCCTTCACGGTGCAGAAAAATGAGCTTTTTTTATTTTTATGAACTGGGACGTCCGTCTTTACCAGCACAGATCCACACTGGAGTCTGATCCAGACTCTGCACACTGTGACTCTGCTTTTTTTGTTCATTCACAGTTTGACATTTTTACCGACAACAGTTTTAAAGAAAAGGTGCTTCCACGTCTCACATCTCCAAACTCTTCCATGAGTTCAGTGTCGTCCTGTTTTTGTAAATGTTTTACGGTCTGATTTTTTAACACCAGTCTGCTCGAACCTGTCATACAGTGTGTGACGTTACTGTGAGGATGGTCCTGTTTGTTTAACAGATGCACAAAGACACTGAACGCTCTGTACATATGCATGATCTGCACATTACAGTGAAGAAACACACACACACTGATTATCACTGATCTTATTAAAGCTACTTTGGTCATTAAAGTGAGTTAATGATCATAAACCTTTGGCTTTCTAATGAATTGATTCTAAAAATTCAACAAAATAAGTCTAATCAACAAAAAAGAAGTAGAACAAATTAACCAGAGGATCATTTTGACCGTATTTTCTAACATCGCAGTTTCAATCAGGACTTTTTTACAAACCCAAATTCAGGGTTCAAAACAGAATACAACGCAATAAAGACAAGATACTTAAAGGGACTGTGAGGAGTTTCTAAGTAATTACAAAAAAGTCTCACTTTTAGGTATATGCCTGATCGAAATACACACTTTAAGATGAGTTTTATAGCATCAAAATAGGTTATCTATAAATGCTATTCCTTAGCTTCACGGTCGGGTCGGACAGAGCTGGACTGGCCTGGATACTCAACTTCGGGAACAAGACAATTAAAACTAGAGCAAATTTATATTATTCGGACACGTCTTAGAGCACCGGGCTGTAAGTAGTGATATACAGCCGGCTACAAAACTACGATACTAAGATTTCCAAAAATTGCTTGTTGTCACACATCAAAAACTACCGCTACGTAACTAGAAAGAGATACATTACCTTGTGGCTTTGCATCCTGTAAGTTGTTGAAAAAAGAAGTTGTAAAGCAATGCAGAGTTCTGAGGAAGGTCCGAGCTGCATTCATTAGCATCACAACAACAAACACACGCTTTGGCTTCAGTCACGTCTTTGGTGCGTTCCAGTTGTAGTCAGAAGTAGGAATTTCTGGGTTCCGAGTAGGAAACTGCAACTGGAACGTCCCCTGAAGTCGGAATTTCCTACTGGGAACTCGGTGAAACCTTGCCACCCCGAGTTGACAATTGAAGATGGATGCCCCCAGTGTGAACAGTTATTTAGCTCCTGTAATAATCAATTTATTTGCACTTCTGACTGGGGTGTGTCGCTCTAGGTCAGCTGTATACATAGTATTGTTAGATTTATATTTACAAAAATGCTGCCATAGTGATAATCTTATTCTTCATACAACAACACAGGGCGTGCTAACAACAGCTAACAATAGCCTGGTAGATCAGCATGTTTTTTTCGACTACAACTGGAACGCTGATAAGTTGGAGATGATGTCACTCCCAGTTCTGAGGTTACTGGAACGCAACATTACAACAGTCACCGCGCGTGCTCATGGGTAGCAGAGTCTTTTATGTCGCCGGTAATAGATTCTCCTCATAGCACCTTTAATGCTCAATAATAATAAACTATTGGTTTGCAAAAAAAATCAATAGTTTATCAGTTTGATCACTGAATATCTTCTCTTTGTATTTAATTAATTAAATATATGCCCAAAAGGATGCATAAGTCATTGTGTTCTATTTTTATTTGCACAATGTCCCAACTTTATTGGAGCATTTCACACAAATAAAACTTTTGTTTCCGTCTAAATGATGACGTGTGTTTCAAGGTGAAGTACAAATCCTGTATTTTTGTGGCTGGGGTCCTTCACAAACACTGAAAACACAGAGTTGATCTCACTTGAATATCTCTCCCTCCATGTACAGTTTAAAGATGATTTTTGTAAATATCTCGGTGTGTGTGTGTGTGTGCGTGTGTGTGTGCCCGCCTCGTCCAGATGCTGCCCACGTCTGAGCTGCACTGCTGCAGCGATCAGGACTCTCATGGAGCTGAAATGGGGCTTTTTCTGTTTCTGTGTTTTTATGATGCTGTGAATATTCTCTGAGGATCTGCTTCTGTTTTTCCAACTCTGAGTGTTACTGCAGTACCTGGTTTGGCCACTAGAGGCTGCACCGCACTACCCACTATAACAGTTTTTCTCAGTCGCTTTGGTGCTTTTCTCAAGTTGTCCTTGACAATTTGCAAAATAGAAAGTGCTTTTTTCAACATTTGGACAAATAGCAAAACACCATAGATTACCTGCAACAGCCAGTCTCTTTCTCCAATCCTCAGTTCATCTCTCAAGAGTAAATATCTTTGTTAATAAACATGTCAGTGCCATCAGAATGACGTCTTTGTGTCACTGCGAATAAAGACAGTCAGATTTCTTAGTCATGTTGTCAGTAAAACAGTGACCTGGCGGGCTGTTCTGATGGAAACTAAGGCTAATCTTTTGTAATTGTAAATTGTAAGTTACACCTTACTGTATGTGGGAGATTGATTGCAAGACAGTGGACAAGTTTCACATAATGTGTTGACAGACCTTGTCATTGTGATACAGACAGGAAAAGACAGCAGTGCACAAAGGAAAAGACAAAAGCAGAAATGCACCTTTTGAGGTATTTTTTCAACTGTGAGCAATGTATTAATTCAGGACTAAGAAAAATGTAATGTATAGAAATATGTTTGGCATATTATAACTTGATCAACCATTTTACATGTAAGGACTCGTGATAAACTAAAGCCCAAATGTTGTGGGGGTGGACAACTTGTTTAAAGATATAAGAAACTGCAAGTGACATAATGATGTGAAGATTGTACAAGTAGTTTGGAGAAATGTACCGAAGTGACCGAGAAAAACTAATAATAGGAACATTTTAGTCATGCACATTTTCTCCAGGGTTAGATCCTATTTTGTCTGATATCTTTTATATTTTTATGGCCAGGGGTGTCCAAACTTTTTCAATGACGATCAGTTTAAAAAGAAATATGAAGACGACCACTGCTTATGTCACAACTTTTTATTAGTGGCTCAGAAGGAAAATATTAAATCAGTGTAGACTTTTGGTTTCACATTAACTTAAACTGACTAAAATATTAAGCAGCTTGGACATTAAGAATAAGTATAAAGCTTAGGAAATGTACACAATTAATGCTGCCACAATTCATCTTCATCCATGAGAAGATTTTTTTTATCTAAGTATACATGCTCAAAAGTCACTGTTTTATTCAGAAAATGGAAAGGAAAGGCAAGGCTGCCATTTTCAAACCCAAAATGCCGTATACACGTGCAAAAAAAAGTCAGGCACAAACTTCACATCCTAATGTGGATCCTGTTTCAGTATATATTCAGAAACAGCCAGGCTGTGGGCCACAGCTGGTCCCTAAGCCAGAGTTTGGACACCCCTGTTTTAGGCTGTTGATTTCGTAAAGAAACTGAATCCATGGAGAAAAAGCCCTCAGAGCTTTGAGGAGAAGTGTCTGCAGGAGTACAGCAGCCTCTTGTGGCCAAAATAGGTATTACATCAATATTAGTATTTATTTAAACAGCAGTCTTAATCTCACAAACCCTTTTTATAAAAGCAGTTATAAAAGATTAAATAAAGAAGAACCCTAAATTTTATTCCTAACAAGCAAAAGCTTGTTGCTGAGCCTGTTCTGATATCATCAGAGCACCTGAGCTACGAATTTAATTATCTCATGTGCAAAATCAGAATCTGGTTTATTGCAAAGTATGTTTTTACACTAACAAGGAGTTTGCTCTGGTGCTGTTGGTGCAAAGTACAAATAGACAAATTAGTAAAAAGATAATAATAAAAGTTAAAGGTGCGTAATTTGTAAATAGAAATAATCATATTAAAAAATATAGAATAAAATTAAAATAAAATAGGCCAAACTAGACTAACACAGACTAGAGTTCAGTATTAAATACTCTTAAGATCAAATATTGAATAAATTATATTTACATTATAATTTGGGTTTGGAATCTAAAGCTTAATTTGATGTTATGACCCTGAATTTTTAAAATGTAATTAAGTAATTAATAGTTTTTTTTGTATTGATTTATCCTCCAAATTTGCTCTGAAACTAAAACTAAGCAGTTGTGAATGATTAAAGCCACAGCATTTTGACTGTGGTTTTCTCATTTGTAAATTAATAAAATGTCACATTTAAAGTCTTTAATTCTTTAAAGTATTGAACTGAAATGTAGTAGATGGCTTCCACATTTCTGCATTGGACACACAGCAGAATTTTTACCTCTTAAATTTCTGCTCTGTTCCCTGTAATAAATAAATAAATAAAAGTGCATGTTTGCTCTCAGAATCGTCCCCTTCAGCTCCAGGAGAGTCCGCCTCCTTCACTGCACAGCCTTCCTCGCTGCCCGACCTGCTCGGCCCTGAAACACAAATCTCTGTGTACAGGTGATGTTTTATTTCCCAGAATCCTTTTCTGCTCCAAAGCACACGGGACACAGAGGTGGACCCCTCCTCACAGCCGAACACGCCTCTTCTCTCAGCCCTACCACTGTGATCTCACTGATTTTTCATTTTTATATTGTTTTTTTTTTCTGTATAAATGTATATTTGATGGTCTACTTGTGAATGATGTATCGATTTTAATTATTTGTAATACTGTTATTGTTTTATTTTGTACAAAACAAGAAAATGAAAAGTAAAGAAAGAAAAGAAAACACAACAAACTCAGTTTTGTAGCAGCTGTCTTCAATAAAAAAACAAAACATGCAGTAATGCTGAGCTTTATTGTCTGTAATTTTGGGTGGGGGGACAAAAGCTGCAGTTCCTCAAATGTCCACTTGAGGCGGGCTGCAGGAGCCCTGGAGCTGATTTGCAGGGAATGGATTAAATAAAAATTTCTACAGCCTGGTTCCCAACATGGCTTCAGCCTAAATAAATATAAAAATGTAATGCAGTATACAGCAGAGCGGTGCAGAGATGATTTTGTGTGTGTGTGAACATGATGTTTAATTTTTATTTTAATTTGCCACAACATAAAAAAACCAATTCATTTTTTGGTCGAACATAGACCATTTAAACACTTAGATATAAATTCATTAAAGGCAAAAGAAGGAAAAAGGAAAACGAAATAAGTAAATAAATACATAGATAATTAAATTTCAACCAAAGTGTACAACGTCGTGGCAGTTTTGTTAGTCTCTTCGGCATGAAATCACATTCATACACAGAGATGAAATTTTATAGGCTGATGCAGAAGTTAGCATCACACTTAGAGAAAAATCTCAGTAGGTTTGCAGTCCGTTTTGGATCATTGCAAATAATAAAAAAGCTCTCCATATATGTATATATATATAGAGAGAGAGAGAGAGAGAGAGAGCTTTTTTATTATTTAAAATGTATGTATGTTTGTGTTATGTTTAATTTTGTATATTGTTTTACATCTGGAAATCTTATTGGCAATCATTTCACAAATGACTATTTAATGAGAAATGATGTTTGTATTTTCAAGATTCAAGTTTTTATTGTCATTAAATAACATCATTCTTCAATAAATTCATTATGATAGTTTTAATATTTATCATTCTTCTGGTTGTAAGAAGTTTGATCGTTATTATAGGTGATAAAAAATCTGACACAGTTCATCTTTGAATGAATCATCATGGAATTAAATATGTTTTATTTTCATTAGATCGATCCCAAAGCTTTATTTACAGGCAGTACAGATACATGTCACTTCCCCTTATGGCAAAGATTTATCTGAAGGCAAAAACACGAACAGGTGAGTCCGAGTGCTGCTACACCTTCTGGATCATCACCTGGAATTTACCTGCAGAATGACAGGAGGAGAAGGAGCAAAGATTCACCGTTAGTCCCCGAGAAAAACCTTCACAAGCAGAACTAAAACTAAATATCTAAGTTTATGTTTGGATGGGTTTTTTACAGGAGAGAAACATCAGAAGGGCATAAATCGTGATTTCATGTGATGTGTTTCTATTTCACATCCCTATGTGAAATAGAAACACTGTTGGGTATGAAGGTAAAAAAATCAGCTTAATTAATATGAACAACTTTACTGTGAGATATTTTATTATTTTCTGAAGATTTGGTCCAAATGTGGTGCCATAAAAATCCTGTTTAATTTTAATTTTCAGTGAAGTGGACTCGCTTTTTACAGGAGAGATGGAGTTACATTTATCTTTTTGTCAAAAACAATCTTCTTAAACAGGCACAATTTAACCCTTTCATGCATGAATTACTAAATCACAAAGGAAAACTTTTTTAAATGTTTGTTTTTTACTTCCAAACAAGTTAAAAATCATTTTCATTTCAGCTCGGTGAGCTTTAAGAGGCTGAACCAGTGAACTCACTTTAAAAAACATCATCGAAAACAAATCATGACAAAAGTTTATTAACGAGAAAATGTTAGCCAAACTCTCCCTCCATCATGAGGTTTAAATTCATATTTTATATCTTTTATTTTACATTATTGTTCAGCCTTTGTGGCAGTAATCAAGGTGTGCTGCTGATGTTGGCTGGTGGAGTTTTGCTGCCCCCTGGTGGACAGAAACAGGAAGTACATCACACTCTCAAAACTGAATGTGAACAAAGACACGAGCAGTAAAACGAGAGATAAACTTTATTTTACTTACTTTATTTTATCTAGTTTTTAAGTATTGTGGTCACATTTGAAAAGACTGGTCCAGAATTTAGTTTAAAAACATGAAAAACCTGGAGGACCATCAACCACACAGCCATCAAAGTCTCTTTAATCACCTTTCCTTCCCTCTCTGAGGAACTTCAGCACATTAACGTACCCATTTGAACTCTTTAACTACCAGCTCAACTGTTTGGTGGAGGTCAACAATAAATTCGGGGATATTAAAAGCTTTGAAAAACAGAATAAATCAAATCATTGTCTGACACTGTCAAAAATTTACAGGAACAAAGAAAACTGCAAACAAACAAACGAGGGATGCTTTCTTCGTTTGGGATTTAAAGGTTTTAAAAGCCAACAGCTGATGAGCATGATAAACATGCTCAAATATTTGGGACAAAATCAGTTCCAAAAGGCAGCAAATATTTGTAAATAAAATAGCCAAAAATAACTTAAAATAGATTATATGGAGTTTGACACATACAGAAATGTTTTTGATGAATAAGAGATTAAATACATATTCATGGTGAAGTATTTAAAATAATAATGATGGTATTAATAATAACTTTTAGCTTTTTAAATCCTACACAAAGGAAATATCTGTTATTTTGGTTTGTTGGAATTTTTTTTTTTTTTTTTTGAATCTTAAAACATTTATAGAAACAATGTTTTTTAACGCATTTAGATATACCTGGATTTATTGACCTCTACCAAACAGCTGGGCTGGGAGTTAAAGGGTTAAGTGCCTGCATGTGATTGGCCAATTTTATTACAGAGCAGCTGAACAGGCGGTAACTAGTGAATTAAGAGGCTAAGAAAATTATTTGAAGGCTGAATTCTAAATACTATTACAGATAAAATATGATGTTTTTAGTCCTGAGGGTCTTTTGGTAACAGTTGAAGACAGTTGGGACAGGGGCACTCAGCCTGTCCTCGTCCTTGTTTGACTGAGATGCTCCTTTTATACTCAATCATGACACTCACCTGTTTCCAGTTAACCTGCTCACCTGTGGGAGGTTTTCCAGCCTTTTGTAGCCCCTGTTTCACCTTTTTTTAAAAATATTTTGCAGGAATCAACTCAAAAAAGAGTGAATATTTGCAAAAACACAAGGACTGGTTTCAGTTTGAACATTTAATGTCTTGTCTTTTTATGGCATTAAATTGAATATAAATCAAAAAAGATTTACATATAATGCATTTCTCCTTTTCCTGTTCCATATGATCTCTGTGGTTCTGTACACCTGATCCTTCTGTTGTTATTTTTTGATTAACAGAACGTCACAACTACATTTGGACCGGGTTTGGTATTTAAGTGTGTAGATTGTGGTCTTGGTTTATCAGTTTTCTTTTAAACTCTCTGTCACTGTTGACTCTGTCTGTGCGTGGCTGCTGTTGTGGCTGTGTGGTCAACACTTAGTTTATCTTCAGCTTAATGATGGAAACCATCGCAGAGACCAAAGCGAGCTGCACAAACGAGGAGAGAAGTCACGAATAATGTCGAATAAAAGCCTGATAGTGAAATAGTTTGAAGGAATTCCCTGTCAGAGAGGGTTTTGGTTTTTGTTGGCTGTACGTTGGCTGCCTGTCCTGCAGACAAAGTCTTTGCTCCTCTCTCTCTCCTAATGACTAAACTCATCTGATAGACTCTGACATTTGCTTACTTTACTTTTATGACTCAAAACTGCCCCTCAGATTAAAAATCATCTGACATTAATAGAGCAGCATGTTCACCCTCGACTGCAGCGAGTGACGACATTCAAGCTTCAACTATCAAAACAATCAAGAAAAGACAAGCAGCACCAAAGCTGAAGAGTTTCTTACACGCAGGCATGACGGAGACCTCGGCCGTGACGATACTCTTCACTCCCAGATTACACAACCCTCCTCTCACCAGGCCGCACGTGAAGGCCAGATACTGCAGACAGAAACACAGAGGGGCGTCAGTTCTGCCATTTCAGGACTTTAATAAGTGAATTAAATGATTTAATCTGTTAGAAATGTCAAAAACTGCAACAAATGAATGAGACGGATGTTACTGAAGCACAAAAATAATGTTTAAGGAGGTCTGAGGGGCTATAAAACATCAACTTCAGGACTTTTTATGAACTTTTTAAGACCTTAAATGAGAAAAAAACATTTTGTATGGCTTTTCTTTCTGATTTGTTAAAACAAGATATTTGTGTAAATGAAACATAATTTTAGTTCAATAACCAAATATCAAACTGTTATATCATAGGAGGAATAAAGTCATGAAAGAGAGTGGACACAGATATATATAACATTTCAGTGCTTATTAAAAGTGTCATAAAACTGTTTATTATTATTCTGTATTTTCTGAAGCAGCCGTTTAAAAAACCCAAAACAGATTCAATAAGGACTTTCTTGGTAAACAAGGCATCCAAAGT
Organism: Scarus forsteni; assembly: GCA_036419115.1. Lineage (NCBI taxonomy): Eukaryota > Metazoa > Chordata > Actinopteri > Labriformes > Labridae > Scarus > Scarus forsteni. Next base: position 4,839,137 of record JAZDUH010000145.1, read on the forward strand.
CAAAAGCTCCTTACTCTGGATGCACAATATTGGAATTTTGACACTGAACGACAATTCAAAACTGATTTAGGCAAATATCGATATAAAGAAATCACTGGAAGTAGTAATTTTTAGATTACATCTTGGTCACATCCAAATGAATTTTAACAGTAAATTCATATTAAGCCTTATCTGCCCTCTTATAGCTTAAACACTTATTTACCTGCTGACAGAAAAACAGTGGGAGATTTTACTCTTAATTAGATATTAATATGAAAAAAAACTACACAATGTTGATGCAAATACATAAGGCTAAAATACTGGCAGAAAATATCAGCAGAAATTTAAGTATCTGCTGACAGATAAAATTGTGTATTTGTTCCTCTTAAGCTGCGTTCACACCGAATGCGACTGTGCGACCAAGATCGCGTCGCTAACCCAAGTCCTGTCGCCTGCGCTCATTTTATCACCTTTGTTCAGTGACGTGACGTCCACACGAGTTTGACCGCAACCATATCATATATCATATAATAGGATGTATAAGCGGACATTATTCCAACTGTATCCTCTTCACTCACCTACCAACCACAAAACACTGCAGCTGATGCCCCCGAGTTCGTCACTACCATAAATTCTTATTTTCAGTAAGAATATCATTGATTATACTTCTATAAAATGATCACCACAACCATTCAGACATGAGGACCCTCCTGAAAATGAGATGTAGCATCTCAAGAGGCTAACCTCTAATAAATCAGACGACAGGTCTATGGTTCATGGATCTGTCCCTAACTTTAGTTATTATTCTAGTCCACTTGTCTCCTCTTACCTCCCTTCCTTCACCCTCACACCCAACACAGCATCGTGTGGATTTGCTGTTCATCATGAGACTGGGATCCACATTCAAGATTTCCTGCTGCTTAACAGAAGGTTTTTTCTTGAGCCATGATGGAGGGATTCATGATTGGCTATATGGATTCATGTTGGTGTTGGATGTATATATTTGTATATATATGTATATGTGTATCTTTATATGTATATATGTATCTATGCATATATGTGTATCCATAAAATGAAGAGCTTTATGCTCTATTGTAAAGTGTATTGAGATAACACTTGTTATGAATTGGCGCTATACAAATAAAGATTGATTGATTGATGCCCTGCAGCATCGTCTGTGAGTCTCTTTGGTCCCACAGGCTGAACTAATGTCCCCACTGACTAATATTTACCTCACAGACATGGACTGTTACTCTGTGAACAGGAATAAAAACTGTCTGTCACAGGTGTCAATCACGCATCCACACAATGCTGAGTGACTCTTACGGCAAGACATCGGTTTAAAGGTTCAAAAATTTCAACTTTGGACTTTGAGCACGGCGACCTGCTTTGCGTCCAAAGTGACCCCAGAGCTCCTTTCTGCAGCAGCAGGGACAACGCAGTGTGAACACACCTTTACAGTTAAATAAAGACATTTTATGGCTTTAATTTCAACCATTAAATTCAAAAGGCTTCATAAAAGCCCTGTTTTGCTACATTTATGTTATGTGCTAAGACTTTTACATTTTTGCTTGTTATTAATCTGACTACAGTATGCAAACATTTAACTACTGAATGCTTCTGATTTGTTAATTGTTAAATTCTTTACTTATCCTTGTTTTTTAGTTATTTGTGCAAAACTTCTTTTGCTGATATCTTGGCAAGGACCAACTTCTAAAGAGATTTTTATATCTGAATGAAATGCCACTGGTTAAATACAGAAATAAAACCACAAGACAAAAAACTAAGTGTCCAATACTTCTACTTTTTTCACTTCAGTATCAAAAAATAGATCAATATTGTTATTTTCTGATAAGAAAGGTTCAAAGTTCAGCCTCACTGCTCTGAAAATGAATGTGGAGTGACCTTATGAAGAGAAAATACTCTGAGAGCAGAGCGATAAACACAGGACAAGATTTGTGTTGATTTGAAGATCACCTTTGGAGCCTGATCCAGGTGCTGCTTCCCCGCTGACATCTGACTCAGTAATCTGAACTTATTGTCCTGCAGGACGTAGATCCCCTAAAAAACAAGATGGCATCACGTCAGCTGATCACACAGCAGCTTCACATCAGCCAATCACACAGCAGCTTCAAACCGATGTGATACCGGGGCCCAATCCCAAACCGCCCCCTACACACTACCCCTCCACTAACGAGTGTCACTCCAAATTTGAGTCACACTCGTAGATATGGAGGGCACTTCCACTGAAGGGGGAGGGTATGTAAAAAAGACGGGCAGGAATGGGAGGCTCTCTTCACTTCACCGGAAAAGGAAAACTTCGTGGCCATGGCAACAGAAAGACACCCGTGTAAGGCTGTTACACTGTGGCAAAGATTATGACCCGCTAGGATATGAGTTACGTTATAGCCTTAATTATTATAATTTAAGCGATTCCACAGGTCTTTCAATCCAATTACCGTCTGACAATTCCAATCAAAGAAATGAATAAATGTTGCCAATTGTGCTCACATTTTATGGCGCCAGGGCTGCACAATCATATCAAACGTCAGCATGATTTGTTTGTTTCGTTTAAACTTTAAAACCACGCTTTATGTGATTTTCTGTCAGTGTGACAAAGGTGTGGGGAACATATGGACACCTGGGCACTTACATTCATGTTGTTTCCTCTCCCATTTAGACGTTGCACTTCCTGCCAAAGTTGATGGAAGCCTGCATCGATGCAGACTCGCTATCTAAGGGCTGAACAGTCCACTCCCCCTCCGCACTCCGTGGAATGGGACAGCCCTTAATATGGCGGACCCTCCGCGCGGACACGCAAACGGAGGGGTAGTGGGTAGGGTGAGTGTGTAGGGGGCAGTTTGGGATTGGGCCCAAGTGTTTGCAGCCTCACCTGGTGGTTGGTCCGCAGGTTGTCTATTTGTTTCTTGAACACACACGTCCAAAAGTCCTTACAGATGAACTTCATGATGTCCAGCTCGTCTTTGAACCGCGCCGTGTCTTTGGTCAGTCTGGACAAAGACAGAAGAGAGTTTATCTTAAATAGATATTATATTAAATAGATTAAATAGATACTTTAGTGATCCTGAGGGAAAATCAGGCATCCAGACTGGTTCACGTCGAGCACTCAACATGACAAACTCAAGATACACAGAATTAACTTTAAAAAGGTGTAAACCAGAAACCAGAGCCTCAAAAAGAAAAGTGCAAAATATACAACTTTTTTTTTCTTTATTTATGATCATAATACAACAAAACATAACTTCATCGTAGGTTACATCAATTTTTTATTCATCACTTTTTTCAAACACTATGAAAATACATATATTAAAACATAACTAGAACAGAATATGGATGTTGTAATATAGAAATACGAAGAGAAAACACTTTTTTTCCCAAAGGTCAGACATTTCAGGGAAGAAAAGGTTACTCTTGCCATTGCATCGATTTTCTTATATAACATCACACCAATCTCTAACGGATGGGGTTTCTGGTTTAAGCTGTTTCTGTGTGTTTGCTTTTCTAGCTGCGACAGTAAGTTTTCCAAACAGTGTAATTAAAAACTTTTCAAAGGTAAGATCAAATAAAATAAAGAATAAACAGAACAAGCTCAACAGAATGGGATGAAATAAAAAAAATAGGTAAAACTGCAAACAGAGCAAGGAAAACCGTGACTGTATTTAGGCAAAATGTTATTGTGTAAATTAAAAACATTCTATGGCATAGCTACAGCATCATAGCATTTAGGGCTGGGAAATATGGCCTAATAATAATAATAAAATCCCTGATTTCTTCCAGCAACACTTGAGTGTTTAGTCCTTTATTCTCTCTCTCAAAAAAAAAGAAAAACAAAAATGACATTAATCAAGTTTTGCCTTTATGTTGTCAAACTATCTTTCCAAACCTAACAGATTTTCTCTCTTAAATTTAAAGTGTGCGTCATAAAATGTTGATTATGTAATTCAGATGTAGGCAGGTTTGTCTCCAAACACTGAAGGCTTACGTATTTTCATGGAAAATTAACATAAAACTCTCTGATCAATATTAAATATTATTTAAAAAAACAAATACAAGCCTATAAATGCTTGTTCAAAGGCTGACACGTCGACCATCAAGAAAACTTTTCAGTATTTATATTTTCAAACTCTGCAACAACTTAGAATTGAAGGAAATTAAGAAAAATAACATTATTTTAAAATATGCAGAAAATTATTTGAATTAATCAATTTATTCCTAAATTTCCAGCCCTGGCGGAAGAACAGAACTGTTCGATTATTCAGACCCTGTCCCACCCTGAAGTGGTCTGGTTCTTACCCCTGTCCCACCCTGAGGTGGTCTGGCTCTTACCTCTCTATGAGTCCCCTATCCCACCCTGAAGTGGTCTGGTTCTTGCCTCTGTCCCACCCTGAAGTGGTCTGGTTCTTACCTCTTTATGAGCCCCTGTCCCACCCTGAAGTGGTCTGGTTCTTGCCTCTCTATGAGTCCCTGTCCCACCCAGAAGTGGTCTGGTTGTAACCTCTCTATGAGCCCCTGTCCCACCCTGAAGTGGTCTGGTTCTTACCCCTGTCCCACCCTGAAGTGGTCTGGTTCTTACCTCTCTATGAGTCCCTGTCCCACCCTGAAGTGGTCTGGCTCTTACCTCTCTATGAGTCCCTGTCCCATCCTGAAGTGGTCTGGTTCTTACCTCTCTATGAGTCCCTGTCCCACACTAAAGTGGTCTGGTTCTTACCCCTGTCCCACCCTGAAGTGGTCTGGTTCTTACCTCTCTATGAGTCCCTGTCCCACCCTGAAGTGGTCTGGTTCTTACCTCTCTATGAGTCCCTGTCCCACCCTGAAGTGGTCTGGTTCTTACCTCTCTATGAGTCCCTGTCCCACCCTGAAGTGGTCTGGTTCTTACCCCTGTCCCACCCTGAAGTGGTCTGGTTCTTACCTCTCTATGAGTCCCTGTCCCACCCTGAAGTGGTCTGGTTCTTACCTCTCTATGAGTCCCTGTCCCACCCTGAAGTGGTCTGGTTCTTACCTCTCTATGAGTCCCTGTCCCACCCTGGAGTGGTCTGGTTCTTACCTCTCTATGAGTCCCTGTCCCACCCTGAAGTGGTCTGGTTCTTACCCCTGTCCCACCCTGGAGTGGTCTGGTTCTTACCTCTCTATGAGTCCCTGTCCCACCCTGAAGTGGTCTGGTTCTTACCTCTCTATGAGTCCCTGTCCCACCCTGAAGTGGTCTGGTTCTTACCTCTCTATGAGTCCCTGTCCCACCCTAAAGTGGTCTGGTTCTTACCCCTGTCCCACCCTGAAGTGGTCTGGTTCTTACCTCTCTATGAGTCCCTGTCCCACCCTGAAGTGGTCTGGTTCTTACCTCTCTATGAGTCCCTGTCCCACCCTGAAGTGGTCTGGTTCTTACCTCTCTATGAGTCCCTGTCCCACCCTGAAGTGGTCTGGTTCTTACCTCTCTATGAGTCCCTGTCCCACCCTGGAGTGGTCTGGTTCTTACCTCTCTATGAGTCCCTGTCCCACCCTGAAGTGGTCTGGTTCTTACCTCTCTATGAGTCCCTGTCCCACCCTGAAGTGGTCTGGTTCTTACCTCTCTATGAGTCCCTGTCCCACCCTGAAGTGGTCTGGTTCTTACCTCTCTATGAGTCCCTGTCCCACCCTGAAGTGGTCTGGTTCTTACCTCTCTATGAGTCCCTGTCCCACCCTGAAGTGGTCTGGTTCTTACCTCTCTATGAGTCCCTGTCCCACCCTGTGGTCTTGGTTCTTACCTCTCTATGAGTCCCTGTCCCACCCTGAAGTGGTCTGGTTCTTACCTCTCTATGAGTCCCTGTCCCACCCTGAAGTGGTCTGGTTCTTACCTCTCTATGAGTCCCTGTCCCACCCTGAAGTGGTCTGGTTCTTACCTCTCTATGAGTCCCTGTCCCACCCTGAAGTGGTCTGGTTCTTACCTCTCTATGAGTCCCTGTCCCACCCTGAAGTGGTCTGGTTCTTACCTCTCTATGAGTCCCTGTCCCACCCTGGAGTGGTCTTGTTCTTACCTCTCTATGAGTCCCTGTCCCACCCTGAAGTGGTCTGGTTCTTACCTCTCTATGAGTCCCTGTCCCACCCTGAAGTGGTCTGGTTCTTACCTCTCTATGAGTCCCTGTCCCACCCTGAAGTGGTCTGGTTCTTACCTCTCTATGAGTCCCTGTCCCACCCTGAAGTGGTCTGGTTCTTACCTCTCTATGAGTCCCTGTCCCACCCTGAAGTGGTCTGGTTCTTACCTCTCTATGAGTCCCTGTCCCACCCTGAAGCCCATGTTCTCCAGTTTGGTGACGTTCCTCCCGTGATCCTGAATCGGTGACCGACAGAGACCGTTAACGACATTAAACCGTTAATATAAAGTAACTTTTAATCCAAACCCGGTCTGTGTGGATGTTCTCTCACCGGCTCTCCGTTGTCTGCGGCCTTATAGATGTGCTGAATCAACTCATGATGTAAAAACTGAAAAGGAGCCTCGTCCGCCATTCTTCTTCTTCTTCTTCTTCTTCTTCTTCTTCTGTAGCAGCTAACAGGCTAACAGGCTACTAACGCTCTACTGGGGGCTTCCTTACAATGACGCTAACACAATATTTAACATTATAAAAACACAAACTTACAGATAAAACATATAACACACATGAAACAGGCACTTCAACGCACACAAACTTACGACGCTCCCCGCTACTTCCTTGTTTTGATTATTTTTTTCTTCACGAGCGGTGGGCGGGGTTAAGGGGCAGCGACAAGCGCAGCACCGTCTCACCGGCGCCCCCTCCAGGCCTGGAAGTGTAACTACAAAAACAGATCGAAAAAGCTTTCAATGGTGAACATGATGCTTGTTTCATTTTTGAACTTTTGTTTCATAAGTAGATACATATGTGCGTAATAAAGTGCCATCTAATCTACTGTAGGTATGTTTGTATGTGTTTGTATGTATATACGTGCATGTGTGTATATAGGCCTATACATAAATACATATTTTTTAATTTGATATTATTTTAAATGAATATTTCTTTATTATTATTATTATTGTTATTATTTTTGCCAGGGGACTGTATTTTGGGTTTTGTTTCTTCATTTATCACAACTGTTATTGGTATTGTTGATATTGTTTTGTTATATCCCTTTTGTGTTGCTCTTTTTGTGAATGTGATCATTTGTGTGTGGTGTTGTGTACATTCTACATATTTGTTTTAGCTGCACTGTCTGGTCATGGGTGGGGGGGTTGTTATTGTGTGTAGTGTTGAAAGCTAAAAGTGTCAATAAAATGTTCATAAAAATAGATTTTAAAAAGCCCTTCTGGAGGAGGTTTTGAGAAATAGTCATGTTCACTTTAATGTCACTAGAAGAACAAACAGTCCAAACCCCAGCCAAAGTATTTCTGACTCTATTGAACCCTAACCTCTTGCTGTCATCAAATCACTAAAAACAGATCCTGGATCCAGATATGCATTAGGGTTGGGTATTTCCAGCAACCTCATGATATGATATGTATCCTGATACATCCAAATTGTGAACATTTACTTTGCTTTTTGATAGAATAAGAAACAAGGATGAGTTTTAAATTATTCTAAAACTTAAGAAAATTAAATTCAGGTCCTCCAAGATGGTAGACCTAAGTTCAAATTAGGAACATGTGCTTCATAATGTAGTTTGGCTTCTACATTGAACTGTGCCATTGTTAACGTTACCCGAAGTGTATTGACAACAACTGTCAAACATCAAGGCTGCATCACTTCTGTAGAATCCATATTGATACACATATCCCCAAGGTGTGCAAGACAATATTTTGGTGTATTGATATTTTGAACACAGGTCTAATATCGTCACCAAAGTGCGTTTCCTTCTTCTTTGTGCCATGACAACATTACCCAAAACGTTCATCTAATTTGCTCATGGTTTTTGAGTTATTCTAACTTACAGCATAAACTTTAAAAGAAAATCATTTCCTTGGTGGTGGTAAATAAAACAAGATGCAGCAAAATGAAATATTGCACAGAGGCCCTTAATCCAGTTTGATTCCCTTTGCCCTGGATGAGAAATTGAGGTTTTTCATCAGGAAAAAAAACTATTAATTCTTATGACAACAGACCTAAACTTTTAAAACCTTAAATACAGCATTTGTGAAAAAGCCAGAGGTGCTTACAAAAAGAACTTCCTCCAAGGCCTTAGACATTTTTAGCTGAGGTGTTATTAATCATGAATGTGAAAAACTGTCCTAGATCAGATCACCACCAAAACAAATCACTTTGTTCTTGTGCCATGAACAACATGCCTTGAAAATGTCAGTAAAACCCACTGCAAACTTTCTGACTTATTAGTAAAAACTTGAAAAACTGCTGTTTTGTAAAATTAAAACAGTTAGAAAGAAAATCCAGGATCTAAATCTGTTTCTGGATCACCACCAACATCTCATCACTTCCTCCCTGTGCCCTGACCAACAATTAAAAACTCATAAAATTCAGTTCATAACTTTCTAAATTACAAACAGCAGCAAAAACAAAACCTCCTTGCAGAGCCAAAATTAAACATTGAGTTTTATTTAACCCACATATATGATATTTCAAATCAAATGCAAACAGTAATGTGTATATTTGATTAAACTTGAAGCCAACCCAAGCAACTTAATAGTGAAATTAACAGAAAACCTTTTTTCTGTTTAAAATATTTTTGCATGTCTGAAATTAAACTACAAACCAAACTGAGCACGCAGGCACCAGTTGCTCCAGACTTGAAAAAGCAACTCATTTGTTTAAAAACAGTCGGGGGCTTTTCGCTCCGTTCAGTCGATGTTGATGTAAAAACGTGAACGCTGAGGTGCTCTTTCAAATTACTTAAAAATGAAGAAACCAGGCAGTTCTTCCTAAGTCTTTTATTTTTTTCACTCTTGTTTACTGTAAATGTAACATAAGCCATCCTAATATTAACCCCGTCCTCTACAGAGAAGCTACATGAAGCATTACAAGGTTCTTTACATATTTAATGAAATCAAAAGCATTAAGATGTTATTCTGGGTAAAAATGAAACAGAAAACAACACATAAAAAACAAACTTTATATGTAAAATATTCAGGTATTCTTTGTTTCAGTATCCATGCCAAAAATAACCAGCGAGGCTCAAAAGATATGTCTGAGATTTCAGTTTTCACAAATTTCATGCTTTTATGGAAAAAGGAGAAAACAGTGAAAATGTTTTTCTAAAAGCTGTGATCACTGAACAGGTGGGAGGAAAAACATGTGGGAGGATGTTTTTAGTTCAAACTCGGAGTCTGTCTGACCTCTGATCTACTTACTGAAGACTTTACACGGGTTAAATCAGACCAGAAACAAACCTTCAGTACAAAACTTCATGAGTCCAAAAAAGATGGTAAATCATGGTCATCATCTTTTCCTAAAGTCAGACTTAAGTCTCAATGCCCAGGTCTTCCACTCTGACAGCGAGGCGACAGAATATAATAAACATATATATATTTTAAATGTATTTTTTGGGCATTTTGTGCCTTTATTGATAAGAGAGAGACAGTGTATAGGCTTGTGAAAGGGTAGAGAGAGCAGGGGAAGACACTCTGCAAACTGGTCACAGGCGGGATTCGAACGTGGACTGGCAGAAGCAGATACATGGGGTGCCTGATTGCTAACCAATCCGCCAAACCAGCACCCCATAATAAACATATTTAACATTTTTTTCTGATATTCGAGGTATGAAGAGGATCTTATAAAGTTCAGGGCAGGGACTGTACTTGTTTAAAATGTGATCCCTGAGCCTCCATCGTAACAGTTTACATGTTCCTCCATCACAGATGCACAGAGGAGCTGCTGTTTGTTCTGTTTTATTGTTTCTGTTTAAGAAAATAAAGTATAAAAATAGAAAGAGGTTCTGTTGTAACACAGACAGCTCCACGCCGTAGAAGATCAGTGCTGCTGGTCCTCATGGATCCTCTGGACAGTAATGAGTGAAAGGCTTGAACCATTTCACGGGGCAGTCCCTGAAAAACACATCAGATGAAATCTTCATGACACCTAACAGCAGAAACTAACAACAGTCATCTCTGCAGTATCAGTTTGTTGTCATGGAGACCGGCTGCTCTCCAAACAAATGCATCAAATGCTCGTCTCCCTCTCCCATCAGAAACTCCACTTTTAAGACAAGCATGACCAGCTGACCCTCTTTTGAGACTGAGATTTTTGTTATTGGGACAGTATGCATTAATGTAATTAGTGTTAATTAGTGTTAATTAAAGTGCAGTGGTGCTTAAGTGTAGAGTGGTAGCTGCCTGGGACTTCAGGTCCTTGGTTTTATTGCACAGAAACATAAAGTGCATGTTGCAGTGCACATTACCCTACTGCCAAGTTTATAGTGTCAGATTGAGGCCCGTTTGCAGGACAAAGTTATCACCAGAAACAGAAAGGCTTTATCTTTATCAGCAGCTGGCAAAGTAAGTTTGTAATGAGTTTCCAACTTGATCTTCGAACTGGGATGTTCTGAGTTACAAATGAGATATGCTAACAAGAACGACCCTTTGGATAAAATGTCAAACTTTGGAGCCGGACGTCCTTCACCTTCTTTGAATTTACTAGCTTTAAACTGAAACACATCTAGATGGGATGTGACGTAATTCCCATTTCCGTCTTCCCAGTTCAAATGTAAATGGAACGCACCAATAACACACAAGGACTCAGTCCAAGGGCTGCTGTGTTCAGTTTTACTGGGAAGTCAGGATTTCTTAGGTTGTGAAGAATCTAAAATGGCTACCCGGGGTGTAAACAGTTATTAAGCTCCTGTAACATTCTGTTTCTCAACACTTCTGACTCTTCTTTGTCACACTAAATCAGCCGTACACGTAGTATTGTTTCATGTTTCTATAGAAATGCTGCTACAGTGTGATTTACATTCTTCACGGGTATGTGCGAACTACAACGCAGGACGTGCTAACAATGGCTAACAATACAATTGCACTTTTGTGGAGAAGTGTGGATTCACCCTCTGTTGGGTTAAGAGAACTCGCTGTTAATCTTGCCTTGGAATGACTTACATTAGAAAGAGGAAAAAGAAATGTGCCCGTTTATGGGGTCTGTATATGGCCTTCTTGGATAACCACTGCCCTGCATGACAAGTATGTAATTTCCTTATTATTATTACTTATTTATCATTTAAGTTTTATTTTTTTTTCTTTATTATCTTTTTATTCTGTGCTATGGCTTTACACTGCTATGTTCTGCTTATAATTTTAAAATTGTATTGTCATCTTACTTTGTTGTTTTATTTAATTATTATTTGTTATTAGTTCTTTAAAAAACATTCATGTTTTTCTTTCCTTATCTTTCTGCCAGGATTGAGGGAGTATTTTTTGTTGTTTGCCTATTAAAACACACACACACAAAAAATATAAATAAATAAATAAAATAAAAAACAATGTCTAACAATGGCCTGGTAAATTGGAAAGCTGTTCCTGACTTTGTAACTGGAATGCTAAAAGTTTGGATATCACGTCATTCCCATCTTTCCAGTTCCAATGTAAATGGGACAAAGCAGTCCTTATCTGTTGTTGTTCCTAGGTGCGTGTGCTACCTTTATCTGAAGAGTACTCTGCATTTGCCACACCTCACCGGTTTTCCCTGACAACACTGATTCCTGATTCCTGAAACATTTTCAAACCTTTTCAGTCTGGACCCTGGTTTCATAAGTCTGCGGATTCGGGCACTCGGCCACCGTTGTTGTGCATCAAGGATGTACAAATGCAACAAAAACTCCGTTAAACCATCCTTAAATATAATATTTCATGATGCCTATACCACATGGTTGCACATGCAGATGTTTTTTCTGGGTTTTAAGTTGCTGATCAGTTGATCAAAACCACATGACCTGCCTGATGTTTGAAACTCAGCTGCAGCCTGGTTCATAGTCTAACCATTCAGGTCACACATCAAAAACAGTGAAGGACCTCCTGACCTTCTTTGACTCTGTCTGTTTCCAGCGTATGAAACATGTTTCGTTCACATTTGTCCTTTTTCTTACCGGTGGTACTTCTGTCCTTTCCTCCTCTGATATTCTGTTTCATCGACGGTCCACACGGCTCCTTTCCCTCCCTCGACTCGCACAAAACACTTGTGGAGGCTAAGGTTGTGGCGCACAGCATTCTGGGTGGAAAACAACAGTTATGGTTAAAGATAAGGATAAAAGACCACATGGATGACAATAACAGATGATTTTGGGGTAACATGAGGACTAAATGAAACCATATATATCAGATTAAGTGTTTAGCTCATTTGATCAGATATTTTTATTTATATTTGAGAATAAAAGGCATGTAAATAAATGCTGATAAGTAGCTTATTATCAAAACTGGTCACCAAAGTTGATCATCTCTGCTGCAGAGATACTGAGCGGTCTAACTGGGGTGCAGAAATCTAAGGACAGATGATAATACTATACTTTGCTGTGTATGTTGCAAATCTTTTTGAGTGATTAAAAAGTTTTGGAGAAAGCAAGCCACAAAAACAGCGTGGAGTCATCACATGCTGCAGTTTGTTCACAAACAAAGCGGGGTGCACACATAAGGACCATCCGGCTGTTTTTGTCCCTACTTTCCCCTTTCTGGACCAAGGACAGAAAACTTCAGATTATCTTCTGTTTTATAAGATTATCCTATAAGATCATCCTGTGATCTGAGGTGTTAAGAGTGAATATATCCTGATAATCTGTACAATAATCAACATTAAACTTGTTCAATATTTACTACCAAAAATCTTCATGTATGTGGGGAAAGCCGACAACTCCTGAGTCATGACTCTGTGAACTGACGTGAATGTAGCCAATCAAGACGTGAGCTGACCGAGGAACAAGAAAGCAGGCGTAAATAAAAACAAACATGGCCGACTTGAAACATAAAGTTGGGTCAACCTCAGAAATGGAGGACTAGCTCACGTGGTCAGGCTTTTCAAAGACCACCATCATTCCCTCTTCTGTTGTGTTTTCTGGTTGTCTGCATATTTTCTCTTCTTCTGTTTTGTCAGACCATGTTTGATCAGATTTCTGTCTTGGAAGAGTAGATTCTGGATCGGTGTTGGGACGTAATTGTTATGTGTGTGGTGGTCTGTGTTGAGATTATCGGAGCTCACCACACAGTACGATCAAAACTGTTCAATGCCTGATTTTTCAGCTCCATGTGTGGGGTCTCTATCAGATAAAACATCTCTTCAGATTTAGAAAATCCTTACGTGGACCCTGCTTAAGAAAAACCACCACAGGATGTTTCAGGATGTTCAGGACTGTACTGATGATTAGTAAAGACTGAGGTCATAGTTTAATGATAAGTTTAGTTCACAACAGTTGAAAAATTAACGGGGTGGGCATGCACATCCTATGTAGGGTGCTGGATCCAAAAGATTCCACGCATGAAAAATGTGTAAGGAGATCTGCACACCAAAAAGTAGCTCCCTCGAAATTTTTTATTTTCAAACAGTGACATTTCGAGCACTTTTCCTCAGACTTTACAGGGTGGTCAGTGAGAAGCCGTTTAAATAAAGGTAGGTACACACGTGACCCAACTCAGCTGGAACTCATCGACAATTATTAACAATCAACAAGGTACCCCCTGCTGTTGTGCTTACTTCACAGCAGCACACGGTGTGTTCACTGTTGTGGGTAAACTGAGCTCTTTGTCAAAATGACTGTGCTTGGTCAGCAGGACAGTCATTCATACATTTTACTAATCTGTTTTGTAATGAAGTTTTATCTGTGTATTTGGAAAATTTAAAGTAAGACCATAGTTTGTGCTTTACTCTGCTTGTGGAAGGACGGATATAGAGCTGCAGCTATCAATTCTTTTTGTAATCGATTACTCTATCAAATATTTGTTGATTAATCAAGTAATCAGATAACAGTTACATTGTGCTCACTGCTATTTTTCTTTTTACATTGAATCACAACACATTATTATTATTAGTAACACAAAACAGAAAAGCCAGGTCACTTAAATTAACAAATTATTTTTCTTATTTTGAACATTCTGAGCATAAATGGGATCTCAAAATCAAAATCTATACTTTTATTTTTTACTCTGGGCTATATCTTGCTTTTTTCAGTATTTTTTTGTTTTATTTGTATTCATGCTTTTCTCTTTTTGCTAAATTTTTGCCTTTACTACTGTACCATATTGATGATTTTATTTTGCTCACTTTATTTCTAGGACCAACTAATGTCATACTTAGATACTAAGATAATTTAACTAGCTAATGTATATTTCTATAACATATGAAAGCATTCCCTACACCTGCTTCCTCTACTCACTGTCAGTGTTTCCTCTTCTACTGTCTGCAATCAAATTAAATGTGAAGTTATTGGACGTGAAAAATATCTGAACAAAATACACATGATTCTGGGCAAGTAGCCTCCACATTGATTTACGTTCTGAACCAGCCTTTACACGGAGCCATACTCAAAGTAGGTTATTTACTCGCCCATATCTCAGTTATTGATCACATTAGCTGCTTCTGTTGATGTATCATGAGTGTCGTCCTGTTGTGTCGCTCTGAGGACAGACCGGATGTTTACTGTTGACGTGCTGCAGCAGTGAAGACGTGCTTACGTGCTAAGCTAACTCTGTTTGACATCAGACACACTGCACTGTGTTTTCTTTTCGTCCCTTCTTGTAGTGACCACACACTTGGGACACTCTCTGCCATTTCTTCTGCGGACTCTCTCCTTTCTGTCCCTCTCTTTTCTCTTCTTTCATGATTTCACAAGCCGCGCAGCAGTGGAGGTAGCAGGCGCGTTGTGCCACAGAAATGACCGTCCGTGTCAAACACGTGCACTGTATAGTAGTCCAGATATATATTTTATATGTATAATTATATATTGAGCGAGGCTTCAAGGCACACAATTTGCCTGGAAGATATTATGTGATCGAATAATCGAGATTATTCGAGGAATCGTTTCAGCTCTAGACGGATATGCTGTGCTGTGCCTTAAAATAGTGCCTAATCAAAGCGGCTTGATAGTGGGAAATTAAGTGGATTTCAACAAACTGTTTGTAGGATGTGTTGTTGTTCTACCCACAATCATTTTAATCACACTGAGAGATTTGACACCGTGTACAGCAATAGCTTTCTGAACAGAGAGAGAACTGAGCTGTGACACTGTGGCACACACTCAGGCTCCTGCCATCACAAAACCACACTTCAAAAAACATGATTTATCCCTTTAAACTGTCCAGCAACTGGTATAGGAAGAAATATAAAAAGTAGCAAGGTGGAAATTCTTGTTGTAAAAAACACTTTTTATGTTTAGTTATGGTTAAAAATCAAATATGTGATAATATTTTACCAAATATGTTGTTTCCTTTTGCATCTGTGTGTAGCTTCATGTCATAAATTACCTGTGGCTTAAGATAAAGCAGCCTGAACCTTAGTTAACCCCTTTGCTCTTTTTCTGTGTTAAAATTCTGCTGAACCGTGACATTTACCCCCTATGTTGTGTCCTGTGAGCCATTTTTCAGACATAACGATCCATGACTGTATCTGTATTCTCCAAATGAGGCACGGAGGACAGTTTGACTCAGACATGACTTAAAAATGGAGGTGTTTGTGGTTTAGTGGAACATTTGAGCAGTGACGGAGCAGAGAGCAAACCGCTGTGGATGATATGGCATAAATTCGCAGAAAGGCTCCAAAAGGCTAAAAGTTGATTTGAGCGTCTGATGGCAGAGGGTCAGACCTTCCAGGTGGCAGGGTTGTGTCTGAAGTAGTAGAACATGGTGGTGAACCAGTTGTAGATCTCGTTCAGGGTGCGCTGCTTGTCCGGAGACTCCAGGATGGACTGAAGAGAGTCAGACAGAGGCAAGACAGTTATTCAGTTTGTCCCCTTTTTTTTTCCCACAAAACTCGATTTACAATTTATATTTTTTACCTCTCAAGAAATAAAGCTCAAAGTATCAATCGAGAATTAAGTTTTTGTTTTAATATTCAAAAATATATCCTGAAACTAAACGGAATTTCTCTCTCATAGTTAAGTTACCTGCTGGTATATTTTCATAAAATGTTTGAATTTGAATCTATTATTTTCAAACATGTATACAAAGAAATAAAAATGCAGAAATACCATTCACATACGAAGAATTAAAAAAGATCTAAAGTAGTTATACACGTTCGAAAAACAGTAGGAAGAAGTAAATACTTTTTGAATTCCTATCACTTATTACTGTCTCATATTGGTCGTCTAAAAATATATTTGGCTTTAATATCCATGCACATATATTATACATATGTAAACAACAAAAAATATAGTCCATAAAAATATGTTTATATACATACGAACTACAAAATATTTAATCAAATAAAAAAATACATACAACATACCAATATAGACATAATATGTATATACTACATTAACATCTATTTAATATAATTTGTACCAATACACACATACACTTACATAACTACATGTATATACATATTACATAAATATCCATATAAATATGTTATCAACATCTAATATATATACACTATAAAGTAAATACTAATCAATTCCAACATAATAATATTTATGATTTATTCATTTATTCCCCCATCACTCTCATAGATAACACACACTCTCTTCCACACACTTCTTTTTAAACATTTTTTTAAACTCTTTTTTAACAGACCGTTTGCACTTTGTTTTATTTCTATATCCAAATCGTTCCAAAAAGTCACCCCACAGCTTGACATGCAGAAACTTCATCGTTGTTCAAATCTTTTGCTTTTAAAATTTTAGGTTTCCCCTTAAATCATAACCTCCCTCCCTTTCTGATGCAGATAATGTAGTTTGAATGTAGACAGGTTTTTCAGCATGAACACTAAATTTATAAAAATGGAACACCCTGATCAATATTCAATAAAATAAAAAAAACAAACAAATAAAAGCCTAAACATGAGCTTGTGAAAAACCTGACATCGCCTACCATCATGCAAATTGTAGATTTTCAGTCTTAGTATTTCAAACACTGTAACAACTGACAGCAAGAGTACGTGTGAGTCAGGAAAATGTATTGAGTTTTTAAATCTTCTGCAAAAATTAATAATTAATAATTTGAATTAATCCAACTAATCAATATATTATCCAGTCCTAGAATAGAATAAACCTTTTTTTGTCCCACACAGGGAAAACTGCAGCGTCACAGCAGCAAAGGGGACAGCAACGATAAATAAGAAATCGACTTAGTGTAAATATAAAAACAGGACATATAAAAACTGAAAGACAACACTATAAGAATTATTTACACATTTACAAAGCAATTGTGGGGAGAATCAAGCACACTTGAAGCCAGGGTCTGCTACCTTGTATTTTTTTTATATTTCTTTTTCTTTTGTGCAACAATACAAGCAATAAAATGATTTAGTTCAACTTTATACCGAGAATAGTGGCAGGAAAATATCAAAATATCTTTACAAGGGAGCTCTGGCTGAGGCAGCAGCATAAAAAAAACAATTCAGCATAAAAAAGTCAATCAACACCCAAGTTATTCAGCATTTAGACATGTGCACAAACTGGTTAAACAATCCTTCAGCTTGGTTTTAAAGTCTCCAAAACTACTACAGTGCTGGTAAAGGAGACCCTCTTAAGGCTGCAGCAACAACACAATGCAGTACATATCCTGATAAATATTTATTGCAGACACTGACCACCACTTTTACAGAGCTCCCCACCACCTAAACTCCTTTTTTGTTGAAACAAAAACAGCAGGAACTAGGTTTGCAGGGCAAAGTTTGCAGCAACCTTCACACCAAACACATAACTTCACATTAAACATTTATTTTAATCTTTTTTTGTGCTGACTTACCCATCTGATCAGGTAGGCATAGGTGTATGGAGGTCTGATGTTGTTGTATTTGTAGAAATCCAGACTGGGGACCAAATCTGCACAACAACAAAGATATAGAGTCAATGTATGAGACTCCATGAAGAGACAGGCACAACAACGGCCATGAAGCAAAACAATAACATCTCACAAATCTACAGAAGTAAAGTTGGATGTAATGACGTGATTCTTGTTGTAGTTTTCATTCAGGAGCAGCTTTCCCTGAGTGGGCTACCTGGTAGGAAGTGCGCAGCAGCAGCAGCTCTGTTGCCGTGCTGGTTCAGCTCCTCCAGGTGTTTGATGGCCCACTGCTGCACCACGTCGCCATCCACCACCAGAGGCTGAGGCAGGTACAGAGGAAGACTGTACGGCCAATCAGAGGACACGCTCTGCATGCAGCGACAGAGGGTGGAAATGTAAAAACAGCATGAAAAAAACACATGATATGGTTCATAAGTTAAGGAAAATCTCTTTATAAGGCAAATAATTGTGAAATTCAAAACAAAGCCTAATAACAAACCATTTCATTGTACTTGTTCTCAGAGAGGTGCAGGTGAAGCTGCATGGCGACGAGTTTCTGCTTCTCCAGGTTCAGCTGATGATGAAATAAACATGAAAATAATAAATCAGGACTAAACCAGCCTCGCTCAACACCTTGAACACCCTCAAAATGCACAAAAATTAATCTCAGAGTTGTCATAAAGATGCAGATTATTAGGTTACCACCATATATTTTATTTTTAGAGGACCACAGATGTTACAGAAAAGAAAAAACAAAGACACAAGCTTTTCTTCTGGAAGCAAAAAAAAAATAAAGAAGGTCACATCATATGTTTTTGAGGGTGATCGTGTGATAAAGAACAAATGTGATAAAAGAAACAAGGAGAGATAAAGGTTTAATCTGTGGTCCTATGACTTTAGATAGATAGATAGATAGATAGATAGATAGATAGATAGATAGATAGATAGATAGATAGATAGATAGATAGATAGATAGATAGATAGATAGATAGATAGATAGATAGATAGAGGAAACACATGGACAGATGGATACATACACACTACAAAATATTTAATATATAATAAAATATATATAAATAACATATAGTATCATTATCGACATAATATACATATACTACATAAACATCTCTATAAATTTGTACTCATGCACACATACACACCTACATGTTACATGCTACATCATAAAAAAATATCCACATAAATATGTTATCAATATCTAATATCTATGCACTATAAAGTAAATACTAATCAATTTTAACACAGTAATTTGTTTGATTTATTTATTTATTCCCCCATCACTCTCATAGTTAACTCACTTCCTCCTGCATCAACATGAACACTAGATTCTGAGATGTTTCTACAAAAATTTTGGTCACATAAATGGGCAGATAGACAAATAGAGGGGTGGATGGATAAATAAATGGTTGGATTGACTGACAGATGGACAGAAAAGTAGGTGGATGAATGGATGGATAATTGGATGGATAGATAGATGGATGATAGACAGACAGATGGATGGATGGACAAATAGAAAAAAGGTGGATGGATGGATGAATAGACTGAGTGAGAGATACACAAATAGTTAGGTGGATGGATGTTGATAGTTGACAGACAGACAGACGGATGGATGAATAGAGGTGGATGAATATACAGACGGACACATAAATAATTGGAGGGACTGAACGACAGACAGACAGACTTGTACTGTGTTATATTTTTATATCTGTTACAGCATGCTATCAATTTAATACCATTCCATCCCTCTATCTTAATTCTGTCTTTTGTGACACATCTAGTTCCTGCAGTAACCCTTGACTCTTACCTGACTCTCCATGCACTGAACGATATCCTGCTGAACTTTCCACTGAGCGATGCTCCTCTCACTCTGACCGTGCTCAGAGCTCAGGTGTCTGAAATAAAACCAGGGAAATCAAAGTTTAAAAATCCTTTTACAAAAGTGCTCATATATATATATATATATGTATATGTTTCTATCTACATATATATCTATATATCTATATGTGTATATGTGTATATATGTATATATATCTACATATATATATATGTGTGTATATATCATACATCTATATATATATATATATATATATATATATATATATATATATATATATATATATACAAAACCCAAAACCAGTGAAGTTGTCACGTTGTGTAAATTGTAAATAAAAACAGAATACAATGATTTGCAAATACTTTTCAACTTAGATTCAATTGAATACACAGCAAAGACAAGATATTTAATGTTCCAACTGAGAAACTTTGTTTTCTTTTGCAAATAAACATCAACTTAGAATTTAATGGCAGCAACACATTACAAAAAAGTTGTCACAGGGTCATTTTTACCACTGTGTTACATCGCCTTTCCTTTTAACAACACACAGTAAACGTTTGGGAACTGAGGAGACCAATTCTTGAAGCTTTTCAGGTGGAATTCTTTCCCATTCGTGCCTGATGTACAGCTTAAGTTGTTCAACAGTCCGGGGTCTCTGTTGTTTTATTTTACCCTTCATAATGCGGCATATATTTTCAATGGGGGACAGGTCTGGACTACAGGCAGGCCAGTCTAGTACCTGCACTCTTTTACTATGAAGCCAAGCTGTTGTAACACGTGCAGAATGTGGCTTGGCATTGTCTTGCTGAAATAAGCATGAAAAAGACGTTGCTTGGATGGCAACATATGTTGCTCCAAAACCTGTATGTACCTTTCAGCATTAATGGTGCCTTCACAGATGTGCAAGTTACCCATGCCTTGGGCACTAATACACCCCCATACCATCACAGATGCTGGCTTTTAAACTTTGTGCCTATAACAGTCCGGATGGTTCTTTTCCTCTTTGGTCCGGAGGACACAACGACCACATTTTCCAAAAACAATTTGAAATGTGGACTGGTCAGACCACAGAACACTTTTCCACTTTGCATCAGTCCATCTTAGATGAGCTCGGGCCCAGTGAAGCCGGCGGTGTTTCTGGGTGTTGTTGATAAATGGCTTTGGCTTTGCATAGTAGAGTTTTAACTTGCACTTACAGATGTAGACGAACTGTAGTTACTGACAGTGGTTTTCTGAAGTGTTCCTGAGCCCATGTGGTGATATCCTTTACACAGTGATGCTGCTTTTTGATGCAGTACCGCCCGAGGGATCAAAGGTCATGGGCATTCAATGTTGGTTTTGGGCCTTGCCACTTACGTGCAGTAATTTCTCCAGATTCTCTGAACCTTTTGATGATATTACGGACCGTAGATGATGAAATCCCTAAAGTCCTTGCAATAGCTGGTTGAGAAATGTTGTTCTTAAACTGTTGGACAATTTGCTCACCCATTTGTTCACAAAGTGGTGACCCTCCCCCCATCCTTGTTTGTGAATGACTGAGCATTTCAGGGAAGCTGCTTTTCTACCCAATCATGGCACCCACCTGTTCCCAATTAGCCTGTTCACCTGTGGGATGTTCCAAATAAGTGTTTGATGAGCATTCCTCAACTTTCTCAGTCTTTTTTGCCACTTGTGCAGCTTTTTTGAAACATGTTGCAGGTATCAAATTCCAAATGAGCTAATATTTGCAAAAAATAACAAAGTTTACCAGTTTGAACATTAAGTATCTTGACTTTGCTGTGTATTCAATTGAATATAGGTTGAAAGGGATTCGTAGATCATTGTATTCTGTTTTTATTTACGATTTACACAACGTGCCAACTTCACTGGTTTTGGGTTATATATATATATATATATATATATATATATATATATATATATATATATATATATATATATATATGCATATATATATATGTATATAGATATATATATATATATATATATATATATATATATATATATATATATATATATATATATATATATATATATATATATATATATATATATATATATATATATATATATATATATATATATATATATATATATATACATATATATATATATATATATATATTAGTGCTGTCTGACGATAAAAGAAAAAAACCTAATAATTACCAGATTTATAATTAATTAATCTAATTAATCGCATTTTAATCTCATATCTGCTTAAAGTACCCAAATACATAATTTGAATTCTAGGATATTATAAAACTGTAGTGCAGGACTAACCAAATGAATACACTAAGAAGTGAAGATTTGTAAATCCACATTTTTATTGGTGACTAAATAAAACCAAAGTCAGGGCAACTTGTCCAGAAAATTCTAAGCTCAATCAGGTGACTCAAATTACACTTTAAGTGTGTTTCATAAATCAAATTCAAAATAAGAAAAAGGTCGAGGACATCCAGCAAACCAATTAGGCCTGATGCATTATTAAAGAATGTAGTACAAATATAGATAAATAAATTCAAAAATAAAATAAGACTAAGTCTTAAATATGCCATTCCTGTTGTCATCTCGGCTTTGTTTGGTTTGGTGAGCAACGTATGTGTGAAGTGACGTGCCACTGCCATGTACGGGTCCTCCAGTTGGCTAATATCAAAATGTTTGTGTGCTACGATTAATCGCGATTAATTTTTTTAATGCATTAATTTGTGTGTAATTAATTAATCTAATTAATGCACTAAAGTGACAGCCCTAATATATCTGTCTATCTATCTATCTATCTATCTATCTATCTATATCTATATATATATCTATATATATATATATATATATATATATATATATACATACACACATATATATACATATATATACATATATGTATGTATATATATGTGTGTATATATATATTTGTATATATATACACACACATATATATATATATATATATATATACATATATATATATATATATGTATATATATATATATATATATATATATATATATATATATATATATACATATATATATATATATGAAGAGAGAGAGAGAGCTTTACCTATTTTAAACTTCCCATCTGAAGCACAAATGTTGTTGTTGTTGTGTTGTTGGATCTTACTTTAGGAAGCTCTGAAAATCTTCGGTCACAGCGTCACAGTCGGGCCATCGACAGAAGCCGCTCACAAACAGAGCTCGGGTCACCTCGGGGTGGCTGCAGAGAAAAGGAGTGAGGAGTCAGCATGAGGGTGACGGATAAGATCTTGTCTCATGAAGAAACTTTGCTCTGAATTGGACTTTAGAGCCATCCTGATCATGAGAACTTCTCTTTTCTGTGTTGAAGCTCCACTTTACACTCTCTTAGGCAGCCACAGCTGATCGGTCCCATTCCTCCAGCATCATCCTTTGACCAGGTATTCAGGATCTGGATCATCTCACAAGTCCAGAAGACCCACATAGACTGGATTAGGTCCATCTAGGTAGATTTAACCCAAGCAGCTTTGGTCCTTGAGTATTTCTCACCTGTGTTGAGGTCTGGTCTCGGTGAATCTCTGCTTTGCTGCGTCCCTCCTCAAGGAGAAGAGGTGATGACCGTGTCCCAGAGAGGAGCTCACATGAGGGGAGGAGGAGCGGGAGAGATGGTCCGAGTCTGCTTCTTCTTTACAAACGGAGACGGCTGTGCTGGTTTCTGAAGGAGATAAAGACGTTTACTTGGTGGAAATGGATGGATGTTATAACAGATGCTGCAACTGCTGATCACATACAAGTCAGATAAAACCTAAATCAACACTCCAGACTTTTATTTAAGTCACTCTGTAAACTGATCACGCCCTTATCAAAGACTAGCATCAGTGTGAGGAAGGGTTTAAGATAGTTTTATAAAAAAAAATGCACAGAAAAGATTTAAACATGCAGATACACCATTTAATTTAGAAAGAGGCCAAAGTGATTTTGAGTTCAAACATATAATTTAACTCAAATTCAAATAAAAGAAAATAGCCAGTTTTAGATGCGTTTCCAATCAAAGTTACAGAGAAATCAATGGAAAAATTAAAGTTTATTTTACTTGCATTTATTAAAGTTTTTCAAATACAGTCAGTAATGCTTATGAAGAGGCTTAGTGAAAAAAAACATTCAATTTAAGCTCCATTTTCTTCAGAATATTCTATTTTGAGAATTTTATGGCTTTTCTGACTGTATTTGTACTTTAAGTCCTTGAAGATGACTCAAACAAACCCTCAGCAGATTTTGGTGAAAATTTCAGGTGATGTTGGTCTTAGTGCAGGAAGGAAGCGGTTCATTTATGATGGTGATTCAAATGTGGACATTTCAAAAGGATTTGTTCACATTGTGTGATTTGGACAGTTTTCCAAATTTTGTAGAATAACTTGGTTAACAATGTCAGAAGTGCTTTGACAGAAGTTTGTGCTCCCTGTGATCTTCTAACATGTAAGTTTAATCTTTATTTCATTTTGTGCATCACCGTTTTTTTACCAAAGAAACTGCACAGTTTAACGCAGCAGCTAAGTCTGAACTCTGAGTGTAGATAAACCCAAAAACTGCTCATTAGTGCTTCTTCAGGTGCAGCAATCCAGTAAGCTCTGACTCTTTGTAGCATGTTTCACCAACAAAGTGTAAAGAATTGAATGTATCCAAGAGGAATTCATAAAGTATCTCTTTTCCTTTTTTTTCAACACTGGAAATTCCAAATATTTCCTTTTTTAACTCTTAAAATATTTATATATATTTTTTATTTTGTTTTTTTATTCTCCAGTCATGCGGTCCCATTTACAGGTAAGAAAATGAAATGGCAAATTTTCACAACATTGTGAATAATCAAGCATTTCAACATTTCTTCATGTGACCCTCCTCCTTCCTCACTACCTAACGCCACAGTTCTGAAAAGCCGATTGTTGAAGAAGATTGTTTTTGTGTGATTATGAAAATTATTTAAGTAAGCAGTAAGGTCATGTAGGGGAGAGTCGAGCTTTGGTTTTCATTTTCTCCTGTTTTTCTGTTAGGGAGACATTTTAGGGTTTGTATCTTTTTTCGTTTTCGTTAGTGATTAGGCAAGATTTATGATTTACAAGTATGTTTTTCATTGTTTTCTTTTAGCCTGCTCTCCCCAAGGTAATTTTGATTTAGTTTGTAAAAAAAAAAGAAGAAAAGAATTATTAAAAAAGAAATATTGTTGTTTGAACTACAAAAATCATGTTTGTTGTTTCTTGCTGGTGTGCCTTAGGAGTAACAAAAGGAGTGGTCAATTTTATAATTTTTTCAGTATCCCCTCGGCTGGTCGTAACAGCCTTAAAACAAGTTTTAGGTCTTTGCTGAGATGCATTCTTTTGCACATTTTTGTTTGCTCAAAAGAGTCAGGAAATGAAGTTATATACATCCAGAAAGATAGTGATACAGAGAAAATAAAAAGAAAGTAATAATAACAGTGAAAAAATGAAAAACTGATACATCTTAACAAAAATGGCAGATTTCATCTAATCATTTGCAAAACACAATAATCATGTATTAAAGAGAAACAGAGAGAAGGAACATGGTAAAAAATAGCTTCATCCAAACGTTTCTCCACTTTACAAAGTTCATAATATTAGATTTCAGAGGCTTAACATATTGCTCCCACTTTGCCCAGTGTAATTTTAATTTGTCCAGGTTTTAATTAACAGAAAATGTGATCCTTTCCATCTTATAAATTTATGTCATCACATCTATTCAGTTATTAACTGAAGCTTTAACTGGTGTCATCCATGTTTTAGTAAGAGCCTTCTTACCTGCTGTACACAAAACAGCCATGAAATAATTATCAATTTATTTTATGACAGGGGAGAGCCTTAAAATATCTTGCATTGCCATATGCATTTTGTTCCAGTATTTCTGTATTATTGAACATTCCCAAAATGATCATTTTTCAATGAAAAAAAATGCAACAAAATCGGGCAAGTAAAATAAAGCTTTAAATTGGAGCGGCTTTTAAGTAAAAGGATTGTTGCTGTTTCTGCAATAAAAGAAAAAACTGGATTGCTTTTCATGAAATATCACCGCAGCATGAAGAAGTGGTATTTAATGTACAGAAATGAAGATAACTTGAGCATTTATGTACCGTGTTTTTGTCTGAAGGCTGTTTGGGAGAGGTGACAGAGGACTGACGGTCTCTGCTGCTTCTGTTTGACGTCCTCCATCACACTGCAATGCTGAAAAATAAAACAGCTGTTTAGAATATTCAGAAAAAAAACAGAGGTGCTGCTGGTTTACTTTACGTTAAACCTCTGCATGTCCACTGAGATTCAAGGATGATCTGGTAAGATTTTGAAGAACATAGGTACACATGTGGCAAGACTGTTGTACCCTTGCATTAAAGAAACAAAAACCCACGTGGTCACTGAAATAACCTGAACTGACAAAAGTAATAATAAACAAAAAATTACTGAAAATCAACTAATGAAAATCTGAAATTGCTTTTTCATTGTTGTTCAACATAATTATGTAAAAAATAAACTAATGAAACTGGCTTGGACAAAAATGATGGTACCCTTAACTCAATGCTTTGTTGCACAAACTTTTGAGGCAATCACTGTGATCAGGTGATTTCTGTAACTCTCAATGAGACTTCTGCACCTGTCCACAGGTATTCTGGCCCACTCCTCAAGAGCAAACTGCTCCAGTTGTCTCATAGATGCAAAAATGAAGCATACAAAGAAAAGAACACCGTACCTACTGTGAAACATTTAGGAGGCTCAGTTATGTTCTGGGGCTGCTTTGCTGCATCTGACACAGGGTGTCTTGAATCTGTGAAGGTACAATGAAATCTCAAGACTGTCAAGACATTCTGGAGTGAAATGTGCTGCCCAGTGTCAGAAAGCTTGGTCTCAGTCACAGGTCATGGGTCCTCCAACAGGATAATGAGCCAAAACACACAGCTAAAAACACCCAAGAATGGATCAGACAAAACACTGGACTATTCTGAAGTGGCCTTCTATGATCTCTGATCTAAATCCTGTTGAACATTTGTGTAAGGAGCTGAAACATGCAGTCTGGAGAAGACAGCCTTCAAACCTGAGACAGCTGGAGCAGTTTGCTCATGAGGAGTGGACCAACATACCTGTGGACAGGTGCAGAAGTCTCACTGAGAGTTACAGAAATCACCTGATCGCAGTGATTGCCTCAAAAGGTTGTGCAAGAATACATTAAGTTAAGGGTACCATCATATTTATTGAGGCCAGGTTCATGAGTTTGTTTGTTTTTTAAATAATCCTGTTAAACCATAATCAAAAAGCAATTTCAGATTTTCATTTGTTGATTTTCAGTAATTTTTTTTATTTATTATTACTTTTGTCAGCTTCAAGTTTTTTCAGTGACCATGTGGGTTTTTGTTTGTTTTAACAGGGTAAAGGTATCAACAATCTTTGCCACGTATGCATGAGGCCAAAGTCATGAAGTCTTGTGGTCTTGTTAACGCCAAATCACGAGGGAGTTTTTCTCCTCAAACTTTGCAGACATGGTCATAATCACATGAGGATGTCCTGATTAGAATTTCAGAGCCATAAGGTCTCATGGTCATCATCGTCTGTGAATACGGTGGTGCTGATGGATAAATACCTGAAATAAGATTTTAAAGTTCAACAACAACGCATCTGACACTGCTCGCTCCTGGAGTCTAGAAGTCAAAGTGTCTTAGTCTATCTTTGCTGCATAATCTTAGAAATGGTGAACTGTAGGAGTGTTGAAGATAATCTAAGAAGAGGAAATCTAACTCAATAGTTGTTGTTGCTAAAGTCTTTATGTTTAACATGAGATTCTGCTGTTTCACAGCTAAGGAGGAATCTCATGATGAAAATAATACTAATGCATGTAGAGAGAGATGGAAACTTCAAAATAACAAAGAATACCAAAGGAGACATTGTGCATGAAACCACGGAGTAAATAAAAGTCCTCATCTGGTCCACAGAATCAGCTGATCACCTGGTTTCCTGAGGTGATCGGTGGCCCCTCTCTGATCTGAGGAGGGGCCCGAGGAAGGACCGGCTCCTCGGGATGTTGGATTTTGTCGTGTTGTTGTTGAGTTTGTCCACATCTCACATGGTCAATGGGCGTCTCAGGCATCTTTGCTGTTACTGGAGAGACATTAATGATCTATGTCAGCATCAAGACATTTGGTAACACCTGAGATTAACGATCATTGGTAAGACATTTATAAGCTATCAGTAGATATTAGTAGATAGTTCATCAATCATGAACAAACTAAATATACACATTTGTAAATGATTATTAAATCATTAGTTAATGATTATTAGATCATTAACAATTTCAGTTACAAGACATCTAAAAGCTATTAATAGGTATTAGTAGATTGTTAACCAATCATGAAGAAATGATTGGTTAACTAACCCTAATGATTTCATAATCATTCACAAATGTATATATACATACAGTTTATGTAGAAAATGTAGACATTTTTAAACGCAATCTAAAAAGTCACTTATTCAGCCTGGCTTTTAGGTAGAACTTTACTATTTTAATGACTATTATAATTATTTATTTCTGAGTACCAATTCTTATTATTACATTTTAGTTTAGCATTTTATTTTCTGATATTTTATTCAATTTTAACTATTTGCTTTTATATTTTGATATAATTGTTATCTTTTTTCAATAAATCCTTTTGGGTTTACTTTTAATCTTTTAACATACTTTTATTTGTTTTAAATATATTTTTAGCGTCTTGTTAAAGTGTCTGATGTTTCTTGGTTTTATTGCTTTGCTTTTTCTTGTATCTGTTCTTATAAATTTTATCATATAATTGAGCTTCTGTGGTGTGCATTAGTCTCCAAACCCTCTTGACATCCTACCAACCATTCATTACAATTACAGTGGCTTGCTACTTAGTAGATGGACCTCTGCTGAGTGTTTATTTGCTAAGCGGTTAAATTAAAGTTATAAAATTATTTATGTATGTGTGTGTATATACATATGCACAAATGTGTGTATGGATTGAACAATTTATTCATATATAGTTCAGTATCTACTAATAGCTTATAGATGTCTTGTAACTTAAGTTGTAAATGATTTCATAATCATTCATAAATGATTTCATAATCATTTACAAATGTATATATGTACTTAATTCATAATTAGTTCAATATCAACTAATAGCTTTTACATGTCTTGTAACTTAAGTTTTGAAATGGTCTAATAATCATTAACAAATGATTTAATAATCATTTACAAACGTATAAAAGTGTTTTTTTTATGATTAGTTAACTATTCACTAGCACCTACTAATAGCTTTTAAATGTCTTACAAATGATTGTTATTCTAAAGTGTTACCAGACATTCAGTCTGAAATGATTTGAGGCAGAAATGTCACGCTGGTGCTGTAAATGTAAAAAAAAAAAGGATCCCTAAGCTTTTATTCACATCAGTTTATTGTTTTCTTAAAGGGTAATGACAGTTGGTTTATGGTAATCTGGACAAAAACAGTTCACAGAATTTATTTTATTGTCTTAATTTCTAAAAAAAAAAAAAGTATATAAGAACAAGATAAAAAGCCACTTTCGAAGAGTAACAGAGGAGATGAGAGTAGATGTCAAGGACATAGATCAGCATTGTTATGGCACTATCATGACTGTTCAGTTTCATAAATATTAGTAAATATGTTTTTTTTTGTTCTCAGATAGTTTTGTGATGAATTAAAACTAAATAATCATGAATACTAAACTCCTACACGCACAGACAGGAAGGTCTTTGTTATGATGTGTCGGCCTCGTTGTCAGACTAAAACTAAAACAGAAACTACAAATTCATCAAAACCAGAAAGCAGCGCTCTGAAGCCTTGTTTCAGATTTCCAATACTAAATGTTTTATTTCCATTGATGTTAATGTTCTGCCGAGCAGCAGTTTTCCCGCCTCGGTGAGGTCAGGGGAGATCGGTCAGGGTGATTTGGAGACGACAAACAAGCTCAGACAATGCCTCATAACAACCACAATAAGCAGAAGATCATCTGCAGTGGCTGTAAGCTTCCAAAAAAACACAGCTGAATGGGTCCAACACACACAGTTCAAACAAAAAGTAGCTGTGGATCCAGCGTCACTTCCAAGTTTTATTTACAAACAAGAAAAAGGATCTACAATCATTACTTTACGGATAAAACTAAATGAAAAGGTAAGTATCTTCTGCCGATCTGCTCTTAACAGTCAACAAACTTTAACGCTCCCACTCTCAATCATCTAACTTGTGTTTACGGTACATAGAGAAGGGCAGAACGGTCAAAATTTACTGGGTCAATTTGTTATTATAAACAAACAAAAATTTAGCCTTTTTTACTTTAGAAATTAATTCAAATAAATGTTGACAAAATATTAACAATTAGGCAGGCAAGGAAATTCATAGCAACACATTATTTAAATTAATATTCCTTTCTTACTTCGGTTTACCATAAATTAAATTAATTACTTAAATTAGATTTTCTTTTGGCTCCAACACCATCTCTAGAGCAGGTCAGGATGTTTGTCCAACATTAGAAATTATTATTTTTCTGGAAGGAAGGACACCATCATGCATTTCTGACATCAAATAGCCTCTGGATCAGTAACCAGGCAGATCCATCATGCCAAGCTCCAATCTACAGCAACTGTGCTCATTCCAAAGCAGCACTGTCCAATCAGCATCCTTTAATCCATAAAGTGGAGGAGCTACAGCAGGAAGTGGCTGTTGGTACATAGATTAGCATACATGCTAACAGCTTCAGTGGCAGTTTAATCAGCACTGGATCACATCCAGAGCTGGCTGACCCATTAGGCACATGCTAAGAACGCCATGGCCTCCAGGGGGCGCCAAATAATTTGGATAAAGTTCACCATCAACAAGACTAGCTAAGGGCAGCGCGGTGGTGAAGCAGGTAGCAGGGTTTGATGCCTGGGCTGGGCAGGGCCTTCCTGTGTGAAGCTTTTATGCTCTTCCTGTGCTTGCATGGGTTCCCTCAGGGCACTCTGGCTTCCTCCCACGGACCAAAAACATCCTCACTGGCTACATCAGAGACTCCAAACTGCAAACTGAGTGTGAGCGTGAATAGTTGTCTGTCTCTGTATGTGGCAGCTGGAAATTAAATATCAGTAAAGTCTGAATGTCTAAATGAACAGAAACAAATGTTCCTTTGTGTGAAATGCAGTCACCTTTATTTAGGCTACCTGGCAGAGCATCTCAGTTACAATACCAGAAGTGACAACAAACAGTGAACCTGCTCTACATGAATATATCAATTCATAAAGAGAGCAGCTCTGATTGGATCGCTCCACAACTTGTCCCACCACCACCAAGCTAAGGCAGCTGTGATTGGATGTCCCTCTGAACTCATCCAACCTTTAACGCAACCAAAGTAGCTGTGATTGGATAGATTCCTAACTTGTCTCTACTTCCTACATGACCAAATTAGGTCTGACTGGACTAGACATTTTAGTCTAGTTTTCATTTGTTGATGAAAATGTCAGTTAATGTAGTTTTAGTTTTGTCCATGTGCTCTTGTTTTGACCTGATACTGTCTAGTTTTCGTCAGAAAAAAAGGTTGTTGACGAAAACTATGATGAAAATAATTAGTCAACAAAGTTAACACTGTTTCACTTCACTTCATGTTTTCAGGAGTGGTTTCATGAGGTGGTTTAAGCTCTGTAGTGCAGTAGCGCCTCTGCCTACTACATTATCTGACAGCCAATTAAGAATTTGATTGATGGAGCGATCGTCCAATCATCCGTCTGGTTTGTCAGCTGGTGTAACAGGCTACAGATGTGTAACTGCATGAGTTTTGGGTGCCAAAGGGCTTCAAGAAAAGAAAAATTAAGAAGGAAATCCTGCGAATAATGAGGAATAAATATCTTTATAGTAGTATCATACGGTCAGTTAGAGCCACAGTTTATCTAATAAACACGGCTGATGTCATTATCACTGTATTTGTGCTTTGGAGTGATAACCTGTGAAATGTTATTTAGGGGCGCCCACATGTTTGTGTTAGGTACTCGGTGGTATAGATGTCTCCTGCAGGTCCTCGTACAGGCTGCAGGTGCAAACACACTCAGAGTGATAGCATCAGAAGCTCCAGACTGAGTGGGAGAAGAGCCTTTTTAGGTCGCTCACTGAGACGTCACCAGAAACCACGAGGATCAACACGGGTTTGTTGAAGATGCCTGAATTCCTGGAACAACCATCACCAAACCAAACGCACGCAGACCTCAGACAGGAACCCCGAGATTACCCACACGTGCACGTGGAGCACGTGCAAACGACACACCACAAAAAAAAGAACAATGACAAGGATTTGAACCAATAATCGTCCTGCGTAAAGGACAAACCACTGCACCACCATGCTGAGCTTCAGGTCCACTCCTGCCTTTAAATCACACTGAAAACCAGAAGCTGAAATATTTTTGCTTGTGTCTCAAAATCTGCAGGCTTAAACTTTTATCTGCTTTAAATTCTTTATTTAAAATTCTACTTCAGTTTTGTTCCTTTGAATTTTTTTCTCAAGATTTCCATTTCATTCTCCTTGTTTCAACTTTACACTAGCATAATAACTTTCAAGAGCATATGGGCTCAAATCATCAAATTTCCAACTTTTATGCTCTGTTTTTAAATCCTCAAATTTTTAATTTCAAAACTTCCACATATTAAGACAAATTTACAGAACTTTCACCTTTTTGGATCTCATAAGAGAATGCTGTCTTCATGCTTTGTAGATAATATTTCCTAATTACACGTTTTGGTTTTGAATTTTGCTTTTATTTTTGATATTGTGGCTTTTTTTAATCATTTTGACTTTTTTTTAAACAACATTTATACTTTATTTCCCAAGTTTTTTCAAATTTATTCACATTTTTATCCAAATCTTGTGCATTATTTTACTGGTTTAGTAGATTTTTTCAGCCCTTATCACTTTGCATTTTTGGCTGATTTATGATTTTTTTTACTCCTCTTTTTTAATTTACATTAATATAACTACACATTTTAAAATGTTTCTTAAATGCCATTTGGCTCGACTCACAAAATTTAGACTTTTTATCCATGCTTTTTGGCTCTAATCAAGATCTGTTCACCCCTTTGGCTCTGGTTTTTGGCTCTTATCACAGAAGTTTAACCTTTTTTGAATGATTTTGGCTTGAATCCCAACATTAACACAACCTTTTGAAATGCCTCTTGGCTTTAATCTGGAAATTTTAACTTTTGTATAAATGATGTTTGGCCTGAACCACAGAATTTTCACCTTAATGCTCTAATCATGAAATGTTTATTTTTTTACTCTGCTTTTTGGCTTGAATCACCAAAGGACCTCTTTCACAATACATGTAATTTTGCCCACAGCCCAATTTTTTGTTTATTGTGTGGTATTTGTAGTACACCCAGAGACTCCCAAGAATATACCTTTAGAAAATCCAAAAGTCATCCAGGGCCTGTACTATGACCTATTTTATGATCATTGCCATAGGTGTGAGCCAGGGTGCACACTTTACCCCAAAACTTACTCAAACACAAATAATAAATCATCAAATTGGGTCAAATCACCTTCACTGAAGTCTGGTGCATCTTTTGAAATCAAATGTAAAGCTAAGTATTACAATTGAAAGAAGTTATTGAATTTTAACTGGAAAAAAAAATGTGGGTTTTTTTGTGATTTTTTCAACAAATTCAATTCTTTAGAGATGTGTCTGACCAACTTACAGTTGCTGTACACCTAAAATACTTACAAATTATTTGGCCACATATATATTCTCAAAGTGGGAAAAAAATCATCAAATTCTGAGACCGCTAAAGTTGTTCAATTAACAGGTTGGGTTACTGTGGAAGAATCAGGATACTGTTCCATGTCTTGTATATCAGGGAACCTTTAAAGAAATGTTCAGAATTCATCCTTTAAGTATGATTTCTTTTAGAATTTGAATGCTAGATTCAAAACAAACATTTCACATGAAATGTTATTCATTTTAATATTGAACAGCCACAAAGGGCCTGTATATTATGCCTTTGTGATGAGATAATAATGAGCCATTGATACAAGTAAAAACCCATGCAGTTTTGGATTGTTGTAATCAGATTGTATATATCTACAATGACAGCAATACATAAACATTACTTCTGACAATTTCTGTTTCTAGTACTTATATATACATGTAATCTGTTTTATGGCCTTCGTGTCTTTTTGCATAGCAACGGCTTGGACAATTTTAATTTGTAGACTGGAACTATAGTGAGGAAAGGGGATCTGAGAAATCCATAAGATGTATGATTGACTGGATATTACATAGAATGGAGTCTTTGAATTTGCTTGTGTATGGTTGGAGGGGTTTCTGATTTTGAAAATGTTTATAATATCCCAAATAATAGATTACAGATGCAACATGTGCACACATGCCAGAGGTTCTCTTTCCAGCAGGACAGAGACAATAATATGCCTTCACAGGATCATCTGATGCATTCTTGTCAAATTGAATCCAAACATTGTATTTTATTTGAGATCTGTGGCGAGAATGAATCTGTCCCTAATGAGATCAGCATCATGCTGGTAAACCCAAATCTCATAGTCACCATCATTTTTTGATGCTCAGCAATGTAGCCAGGGGACTGTTTGATTTGGTATGTACCGCATGTTATGGTCTCAAGGTATTCAGATCCACATGAGGAACGAGATATCAGATGCTTCAAGCTTCTGCCATTCACTCTGAGCTCTCATTGACATATTTGGGTCTTCTGCAACTCGTTTTGCCAAAACATTGTCTTTTTTTAAAAGTGAAAGCATACGCTGAGCCATCTTAGTATCTCGTTCCTCTCGATCTGGATCTGAAACATATATTGGTCCTCTGAAGGCATTGAGAAGCCCCTTCAACCATACACAAGCAAATTCAAAGACTCCATTCTATGAAATAACCAGCCAATCATACATCTTATGGATTTCTCAGACCCCCTTTCCCTCACTATAGTTCCAGTCTACAAATTAAAATTGTCCAAGCCGTTGCGATGCAAAAAGACACGAAGGCCATAAAACAGATTACATGTATATATAAGTGCTAGAAACAGAAATTGACAGAAGTAATGTTTATGTATTGCTGTCATTGTAGATTTATACAATCTGATTACAACAATCCAAAACTGCATGGGTTTTTACTTGTATCAATGGCTCATTATTATCTCATCACAAAGGCATAATATACAGGCCCTTTGTGGCTGTTCAATATTAAAATGAATAACATTTCATGTGAAATGTTTGTTTTGAATCTAGAATTCAAATTCTAAAAGAAATCATACTTAAAGGATGAATTCTGAACAAATCTTTAAAGGTTCCCTGATATACAAGACATGGAACAGTATCCTGATTCTTCCACAGTAACCCAACCTGTTAATTGAACAACTTTACCGGTCTCAGAATTTGATGATTTTTTTCCCACTTTGAGAATATATATGTGGCCAAATAATTTGTAAGTATTGTAGTTGTACAGCAACTGTAAGTTGGTCATACACATCTCTAAAGAATTGAATTTGTTGAAAAAATCACAAAAAAAAACTGTTTTTTTTCCAGTTAAAATTCAATAACTTCTTTCAATTGTAATACTTAGCTTTACATTTGATTTCAAAAGATGCACCAGACTTCAGTGAAGGTGATTTGACCCAATTTGA
Source organism: Scarus forsteni (assembly GCA_036419115.1). Taxonomy (NCBI): domain Eukaryota; kingdom Metazoa; phylum Chordata; class Actinopteri; order Labriformes; family Labridae; genus Scarus; species Scarus forsteni. The sequence continues at coordinate 4,874,494 of JAZDUH010000145.1, forward strand.
TGATTTATTATTTGTGTTTGAGTAAGTTTTGGGGTAAAGTGTGCACCCTGGCTCACACCTATGGCAATGATCATAAAATAGGTCATAGTACAGGCCCTGGATGACTTTTGGATTTTCTAAAGGTATATTCTTGGGAGTCTCTGGGTGTACTACAAATACCACACAATAAACAAAAAATTGGGCTGTGGGCAAAATTACATGTATTGTGAAAGAGGTCCTTTTCAGTTATTCAAAATCATTTTTTTGCCCTGTTCATGAATTTTTTGACCTGTTTTGAAAATAATTTGTGCTTATTTGTCCTCTCAGTCATCAGGGTTTCTTCTAATAGTGCACAGAAGCTTGTGGCTGGAGAAATGTCTGTGGATGTGGTGCAAATGTGCAAATGGTATCTCATAATTTCAACATTTTATGTCATATTATTGACTTTTTATCTCATAATTATGACTTTTAATCTCATAAATTGGTTTATATTTCATAACTATGATTTTTTGTTTCATTATTATGAACTTTTATCTCATAGTTATGATTTTTTTCCAAAATTTTTACTTTTTTTCCTCATAATTATGTTTTTTTTAACTTACAATTATGACATTATATCTCATAATCAGGACTTTTAAACTCATAATTATAACTTTTTTCTCATAATTTTGAATTTATCTCAGAATTTTTACTTTTTTCTCATAGTTTTGACTTCAATATATCAAAATTTTTACTTTTTATCTTTGTTATCTCATAATTATAACAATATATCTCATAATTATGACTTTTTTTCTCTTAATAATGATTTTATATCTCATATTTATGATTTTGTTCTCTCATAATTAAGACTTTATATCTCATTATTAAGCCTTTTTTCATAATTAGGATTTTTTAAAATTTATTCAATTTTTTTTCAGTGGCAGAAATAGGTTTCCATACTTAATAGAACATTCTGACATTTTCTTTTTTTATGTTATATGTATTAAGTGTTTTAATTTTATTCCCAATGTTCTTGCTTTATCTCTCAAAATTTCAACTTAATTCACCACATTTTCTAACATGGACCCTTCACAGTCTGATTGTTTTTCTTTCTGCATCTAAACACATCAGATTTTCCAGCTGTGTCCTCCAGACTCCCACCACACCTGACTCAAAGATGGCCGCCTTCTTGTAAATAAGATAAGATGTAAGACGTTAGAGTGGGCCTCTTCTCACAGCTCTCTGTTCACCACATCAGAGCCTTCTGGAGTCGGTGCATCTATACAATCAACACAACATGTTCTGTGCAGAGAGCACACCCACAGACAGGAATCAGAGGAGAGAGAGCACGCCTGTGGCTTCTCCGTCATCTTCACAGCCTCGAAAAGTCTTCACCAGGAGAGCTTTAGTCACAATAATCTCAGAGATCTGAAGTTATGGTTAATATCTGTTTGGTTTTCCTCTGAGTCAATCTGTCGGCCACATAAAGGCTGAAGACGTCCTCGTTTGGATGTGACGATCGGCCACATAACAGCATGGAAACGTATAGATGCCTCATTGTGGTTGGACCATCGTCAAGTTTATTACTCACTGTCCCGTTTCTGTAATCGCACTTCCCAATCACACCCGGATCAAATGAAGAGGACTAATCTATATTTTAAAAATAGACCTAAAGCTCCATCACATTCAGAAGGGAGAAAAAAAGGGAGACCTAGAAGAAGGAGTAATGAGCAACAGAAAGTTTTTCATCATGCACCATCAGAAAAAAAATGACAACATAAAACAAATTCTGCACAATTTTGACTTTTTATCATTTTAGTTCTATGCTCAAAGTTATATTTCAACTGCATTATTTACATATTTAAACATTATTTTCAACATTTAAACTTGATTTTCTTTTTGTTCCAGCTTCCCATCAATTTTGTTTTGCATACCAGCTTTATTCCTGATATACCAACCACTTTTCTATTGAATTTTAGCCTTGCTCACCATATTTGAACATGCTTTTTTTTTGCATTTTAACTGTATTCATTGTATTTTAAACCTTTCCCAGATTGCTTTTTAACTTTAAGTGGCATATTTCAACCTTTTTTATTTACTTTTTAAAATTTTGTTCAGCATTTGCTTCTGATTTTGCTTTCTTTGCCACATGTCAGGTCAGCTTCACTTGACTTTCAACTCTTTATCCTTTGCATATCTGCAGTCTTAGTAATTTGACTTCTGTTTTTTCTTAGTACTTCAGTGCTTTCATCATTATTTTCACATTTTTTCTATTCATTTCTATGTTATACCTGGTATTAATATTTAAGTTGATCTGGTTGTCAAATACAACCGTGGTTTTAAAGAGACATTTCGCCAAGAATTTAAGAATTTAATTTAAAAGAAACAACTCCAAAGCCATATTAAATGAAATTGAAAGTGTAAAGTATTAGATTAGGGCCATACTTACCTTTCTGTAGCACCAACTCTTCTGTTAAGAGTCTGCATGTTTTTAGATATTGAGTAGTCTTCGCTTTTTAGGAAACAATTTTACACCCAATGGCATTAAAATGTTTTATATTTTGCCTGTCGAGAAAACATCTCTGAATTTGTGCTTTTGATCGAGGTGTTTTTTTCCTGAGTGCAGAGCGACAAGTATAGAGGAGGGAAATCACATGCGGGCAAATGTGCGTGCAAAGACGGAGATTTTAAGCTTGATAATCTGAACATATGCATATTTTATGTTTCTGTTAAACCACAAAAGCACTTTTGGGAGGTAGATTATCTTTACCAAACACAGGAATTTTAACATATATCTTCAGCGATCAGATGTGTTTCTTTTACTGTCTGTCATGTCATTTTTTTTTATTGAAGCCACTCAGGGTTTTGAATTTAGGTAAGTAAAACATCACATCATCTGCATACAACATAATCAAACATCAACAAAGGGACTGGAAATAAGAATTAATGATAGCTACAAATCCATGGAAGCCAGATCATAAATCTGTCCTCATTTTATTTGTCTCCACTGAATACAGACTCAGTCAGTCTTTAGCTACATAGCATTATCTTTGTTAAATATAAATAAATAAAAGGTAAACCCCCTTGAAATGTGGTATCTCATTTTCAAGAGGATCCTCAAGTCTATATGGTTGTAAAGATAGTTACTACGGATGTTTCACTTTTTTATTATCATTATTTTTATTCCATTTTATTTTACGTATATACTTTTATTATCATTATTTTTTTGTCTTTTACCTGTCCTCTATCTGCTCTCTTCTTCTATATCATCCTGATGTCATATTTTCTAACTTTTAACCGTCTTAAATGTATCCACGTATCTGTAAATCTATTATCTATTACTGTCTTGACATCTCCTTGTCATTATGCATTAAATTAAATACCATCTCCACCAATGTTCTTCATCTGTACATGTTAACATAGAGAGCTCTACTGATTGGTTTATCCTAAATTACACCAGCTGTCTTAATCCTATTAATTAATAATATTTTCTTTTATTTTGTTGCTTTAGTTAACATGAACCTCTGTTGACCTGATCGTTGATTATATTCTGCCTTTTTCTGCCTTTGTTTTGTCTGTTAAAGCACTTTGTAAACTTCTGTTTTTAAAGGTGCTATATAATGAATAAATAATCAATACAACAACAGCTAGAGAAATCAATCTATGTTAACATTAATGTCTATAATAAATATAATCTGAAGAGGATGTTGTTGATTAATATAACAGGGTATAGCTGAACTGCCATTAAAAAATGTTTGTCCTTGTTTTCTGATTTCTAAAGGAGCGGCCATTATGGGTATGCATCTGTGTTGTTAACAGCATCTCAAAACAGAAAAAGAAACTGTTTCTCAGTTTGACCAAACTCACTTCCAACAAACTGTGGTGTCACTGTGAAGAGATCTTTGTTTTTTGGTTTAGGGACTCTGATCAAATGATTTTACACTGAGACTATGAATTATGAGACAACAGATCTGTAGTTTTGGTTTACAGCTACACCTCTGGAACGTTAAGTCACAAGAAATAATGAATCTGTTTCAAGATGGATGACACGTCACTCAATGTAAAAAACGATTTTCAGTAATTTTCCTGGTCGATGTGACGGGAAAGTATCTGCAGTGATGATGCAGACCTCCATATCCAGATCAAACACTGACGTGAAAGTAAAGATAAGAACAAATTTTGAACTTATTACTTCTTTACACCCCAGTGTTAGAATTATGCAAACTTTTATTTTAATAACAAATTAATGAAAAAAAAAATCCTGAAATAGTGCAGGCACAGGATGAGACCTTGAAACATTCATTCAGACTCCAGCAGTTAAAATGAATAAAAATTCAGAAAGAAAGTCACAAATCAAGAACTATTAAAACCAGACGTCAGATTAGATTAGATCCACACCAATGAAATATTTAATCTGGCTATTTTCTGTCATATTTCACAGGACAATGAGTTAAATTTATAAAAAGTTCTGATTTTTATTTAATATATTATTAAAATAACATGTTATCTATAAACACCTGGGGCATCTACGTTGTTGTGAAGTAAGGTTGTTTATGTCAATTTGGAAATACAGAGGAAGAACTCTAGCAGATGGAGTCACAGGCAGAGCAAATAACAAGCTGAATTTAATACACTGTGACCTCCTGGAAGGAAACATGGTCCTTTGTTGCATCACAAAATATGTTAACACAGGGGCCAGCATAGTTTTTTGAGCAATGATAATTTTGTTGACTAACTATCCTCGTTATAGCCTTCATCCACAACCCCGTTCTTTCCCTGACGAAAGCCAGACAGCAATCAAACAAAAACAAGCACACATGAACAAAAACTTGTGTAGATGCTGCTTCATGTTAGCAGTCCTCATCCATCCTCATTGAAGAAGCCCTGGATGAGTCTGCGTGTAAAATCCGAGTTAGTATAGTGTCAAAATGAACCTGTTTAATATTGATAATCTAATAATTACAAATACACCACAGGCCTGTTGTGTGTCTTATTTTATTTTATCATTATTTCTTTTTTGTGTTATTTTTGTTTGATTATTATTATTATTATTGTTGTTGTTTATTTTCATTTTATTTTATTTATTTTTTTGTTGTTTTGTATATTCTGTAAAACTAAAGTAGACTAGAAAAGCACTCGGAGAGCGCAGAACTCCGCCAGCGCCACAGTCCTCAGCCATATTGTGATTTTGACCATAAATATTAGTCCTACCTTTATTCCATCGAAATATTTAGATTCCTTGACCATGAAAACATACCATTAACAACTGGATTCATAATGATATCTATTTTAGTTCAGTAGTTATTCACAGAAATCACATTTAAGCCATGGCGGCCAGACGCTGATCCGGATCAACACCAAAATCGAATCAGTTCTTCCTTTTCCCATGCTGAACATTTCCTGAAAATTTCATCAAAATCCATCCATAACTTTTTGAGTTATTTTGTTCACAGACAGACAGACAGACAAACAAACTCTCCCGAAAACATAACCTCCTTGGCGGAGGTAAGTATGAATCCAATTGCTAATGGTATGTTTTAATGGTCAAGGAATCTAAATATTTCGATGAAATAAAGGTAGGACTGTGGCGTTGGCGGAGGTCTGCGCTCTCCGAGTGCTTTTGTAGTTTCAAAATGAACCTGTTTAATATTGATCATGTAATGATTACAAATACACCACAGGTCTGTTGTGTGTCTTATTTTATTTTATTATTATTATCATTATTTTTTTGTGTTATTTTGTTTGTTTGATTATTATTATTATTATTATTGTTTATTTTTATTTTATTTTATTAATTTTTTGTTGTTTCGTATGTTCTTTAAAACTAAAGTGGATAAACTGTCTGTACGATGTTTGTTAGGAAAAGGAAAATAAAATAAATAATTAAAAAAAAACACACATGTTATATAGCAACTCTTCCTGCAGCTTCAACCTTCATTTCACCAGAATCTGGTTTGATTTGGAAGAATGTTTGATTATTTTTGGAGTTTTTTATCTAAATGGATCCACATCCTTCATCAGCTTTGATAAGAGGTTGAATAATTTCATGAACTTTACTTTTTTTTCTCTCTGCTAAGGAAAAAATTTAGTGTTTTATCCCCTAATGAAGGGTTCACACCATCTTTTTGAAATATTAGGAAATGTTCAATCAGATGATATTCATACGTAACTGCAGTCATACTGAAATGGAAATATTCCCCTACTACTGTTCTTAAACAATCCCACTCAGTCGGATTTTCTGAAAAGTCACATCCTGTTCACAGTTTCCTGCCTTCACTGCAATTTGATGCAACTAAACGTGACCACAAACATGAACGTTTCATTTATTCTGGAAATCCTGAAAAGAAGTTTTGAAAACCAGATAAAGAAACTGCAGCTTTAACTTTTATTTCACTTCACTGAGGGTTTTAGTCTGAGTGTTTATGTTGAAGGAGCTTCATGCAGTCATTTAGAGAGATGCTTCAGTCAGTCAGTTACATTTTCGTTCAAAGATGAATGAACAAAACTCGGTTTTGTTCATTCAGTCAAACAAAATTCCATGTTCTAAAAACTCTAAAAGCTTTTGTGGGTGTTACTGATGCCGTTTTCCATCCTCTGATCATCCTGACTGCATAAATATTATTTATATCAAGGGTTGCCAACCTTTTTAGGCCTGGGAGCTACCAGAAAAATGAGGAGCATTATAGAGGGCTACTTTATAGATTTGAAAGTTTTGAGTAATATACATTTGATAATTTATCTTAAAATAATGAATATGCATTCATAGGCTACATATGAAACTGTATGTTTATTTTTAACATGCAACGATTCCAGACAGTAATTATCATTGGCAGTTATTATGAGAACATTATTCTTAAATTTATCTGTAATAATTTAGGTAACTCTTAAACTTATCTTATTGATCAACATTCAGACTTTTGTGATTTCTTTTTTCAACATGTCACACCCAAAAGGACAAGAGAGAAAAGAGGGTGAGTTTGTTTGTTGTTTGTTTTTTATGTGTTGTGTGTCCCTGTTCATTTGTTTTGTTTGTCTTACTGAGAGTATGTGTGTCACTGCGTCATTGTTCACTTCTTTATCTTTAATTCAGAAAATTAAAATAAAATATAACAAAAGAAAAAATCCTTCCCCTTTTGACAGTTGTTGATAATCTAATTATTTCATATTTGATGAGAAAAACGACTCTCTGTTTAGTTTCCTGAATGTTCTGCAAATCAGTGCAAACAAACGTGACCACAATCATGTCTGAATTAATTCTGGAGGACCTCCAAAAACCCTGAAACAAACTGCAGATTTGTTATTTTTACTTCAAATCACTGAGTATATTGGGCTAGTTCATTTTGATGGAGCATCTCCCATCCTTTCTTGGAGACATTCTATTTTTTGCGATGGTGATTTTGATGAGAGTTGATGAGATTTTGTTAGACATGTTTGTCATGGCTCTAGGATGCTATAAGATTTTGGTGATGATCTGGATCTGGATTCAAGAGTTTTTCAAATGATTTTTCACCCCTCCTGAATAGTTTTGGACATCTTAACTAAAAAATCTTCGTAATGCTTTGAAACTTCATGCTGATGTTCATCATGTGGATCCTTCAAAAATCACATTTACAGACGTAGACAAAATTGTTGGTACCCTTCCGTTAAAGAAAGAAAAACCTGCAATGGTCCCTGAAATAACTTGAAACTAAAGTAATAATAAATACAAATTTACTGAAAAATATTAATGAAAATTAGAAATTCAACAGAATATTTTTTTTAAAAATCAGGTGATTTCTGTAGCTCTCAGTGAGACTTCTGCACCTGTCCACAGGTATGTTGGCCCACTCCTCATGAGCAAACTGCTCCAGCTGTCTCAGATTTGAAGGATGTCTTCTCCAGACTGCATGTTTCAGCTCCTTCCACAAATGTTCAACAGGATTTAGATCAGGGATCATAGAAGGCCACTTCAGAATAGTCCAGTGTTTTGTTCTGAGTCATTCTTGGGTGTTTTTAGCTGTGTGTTTTGGCTCATTATCCTGTTGACGGACCCATGACCTCTGATTGAGACCAAGCTTTCTGACACTGGGCAGCACATTTCACTCCAGAATGTCTTGATAGTCTTGAGATTTCATTTTACCTACACAGATTCAAGACACCCTGTGCCAGATGCAGCAAAGCAGCCCCAGAACATAACTGAGCCTCCTAAATGTTTCACAGAAGGTACGGTGTAGGGCTGAACGATTTGAGAAAATAATCTAATTGCAATTTTTTCCCCCCAACATTGCAATTGCGATTTACTCTGCGATTGTTTTAATGTTCCTCATCATATGTATTATTGAACAAACATAAGCAGTATATCGTTTTATAGCATAACCAATATGACATTAAATCAATCTAAGGATAAAAGATTTGAGAAAAAGTAATGAAGTGAAGAACAGAAGCAAATTAGGTATGACATTGTAAAAACTGTGTAAAAAAATGGTACGATTATAGCAGCAAATTGTGATTAAATTTTAAAAAAACATGTAAAAAATTCCAAACATGGTCTGACAGTGGCCAAAAAAAAAAGATGAATGGGAGCAAGATAGGCATAAAGTTGTATAAACTGGGTAAAAAAAAAGGTTAAAGTAGACAACTACATCACAATGCCAAAATGTTCAACACATTTTGGGTTAAAAATATTGCGATTTGAAAATTGCAATGAGCCATACTGCGATTTCATCTAATTTGCAATTAATTGTTCAGCTGTAGTACAGTGTTCTTTTCTTTGTATGCTTCATTTTTGCGTCTGTGTACAAGACTTGAAGACACCTGATGCTAATCATAGGACACACCTTAGTTTCACATTTCCTATGGTGAAATCATTTTAAATCTTTTCTTGGGGTACCATCATTTTTGTCCAGGCCAGTTTCCTTAGTTTATTTTTTAAAAGGATTCTGTTGAACCACAATTCAAAAGCAGTATCTGATTTTCATTAGTTAATTTTCTGTATTTTTTTTATTTATTTCTACTTTTGTCAGTTTTCAAATTATTATTATTCAAATCATTATTTCAGGCACCATTGCACGTGTGGGTTTTTCTTTCTTTTAAGGGAGGATGCCAAGGTTTGTGTCCATGTCTGTAGGTCTGGATCCAGATTAAGAACCTGGATGGAGGTTTGTGCTCTCAGTCAAAGACCATCAAATTGTTTTAGCAATAAAAGTGTCTTTAATGTTGTCTCTGCTTGACAACGCCAACATTCTGCACTAACAAATTATTTAGAAAATAGATTTATGAAGCTGTACTGAAACAGAAATCCTTCATTTTCCATCACTCTTATAATCCCTGAAGTTTTTATTTGATGATAAGATGACTTCCTGTCTTCTGGGCCTCACATTCAAACAAATAAAACATGAATATGTTGTACTTATCCTGTAATATAAATCCTGAAATATACTCTGTCAATGAAGCAGTACTTTTATTCCTGTTTCATTAATATAGATCATTTAGAGGATTTTGATTTTAGTATTTGAAGGGTTATTTAGTTCTGTTATTCGAGATTATCAAACTCATTAATTTGAGATAAATGAACAATATTTTATGAGCAATTGATTTGACTCTTCAAAAATATTTGGACATCATTACATTATTCATCTGTAACTGAAGTCAAAGTGGAGCAGAAAACTTCACCTTTTGTCTCTCTGTAATAATTCCAGTTCTTCATATTTCGTCAAAATGTGACTTCCTGTTCATGGTTTCCTGCATTCACTGCAATTTGATGCAAACAAACGTGACCACAAAACATGTCTGAATGTTTCTCATGCACTCTGGAAATCCTGAAAAGATATTTTGTCAAACAAACAGCAGCTTTGAGTTTCACTTCAGCTCACCAAGCCAAAATCTGTTTTATTTAGCAGGAGCCTCGATGGAAAGTCCAGGAATGCCTTTAGAATTTATGCAATGCAACAAATAAGTTGAAGAATGAGCTTTAGATTTATTTCATCAGTAATTTGTGTAGAATTATGAACTCCAAATCCAAAGGCAAAGTGGAAAAGTCTGCTGTGGTCTGAGTCCACATGTCAGACTGTTTTTGGACATCATGGATGTGGTCAAAAGACAGCATCTGTGATGGTATTTAGGGGTGTTAGTGTCCATGGCATGGGTAGCCTGCACATCTGTGAAGGCTCAAGTAAGACTGAAAGGTAAATAGGGGTTGAGAAGCAACATGCTGCCATCCATCTTTTTCAGGAACGTCCTGTTTCTTTCAGAGACATTCTGCTCGAGTTACAACAACAGGTACTAAACTGACCTGCTGCAGTCCACGCCTGTCTCCACTGAACAGGGACTAGACTGACCTGCTGCAGTCCACGCCTGTCTCCACTGAACAGGGACTAGACTGACCTGCTGCAGTCCACGCCTGTCTCAACTGAACAGGGACTAAACTGACACGCTGCAGTCCACCCTGTCTCCACTGATCAGATACTAGACTGACCTGCTGCAGTCCACGCCTGTCTCCACTGATCAGATACTACACTGACCCACTGCAGTTCACGCCTGTCTCCACTGAACAGGTACTAGACTGACACGCTGCAGTCCACGCCTGTCTCCACTGAACAGGGACTAGACTTACCTGCTGCAGTCCACCCTGTCTCCACTGAACAGGGACTAGACTTACCTGCTGCAGTCCACCCTGTCTCCACTGAACAGGGACTAGACTGACCTGCTGCAGTCCACGCCTGTCTCCACTGAACAGGGACTAGACTGACCTGCTGCAGTCCACGCCTGTCTCTGCTGAACAGGGACTAAACTGACCTGCTGCAGTCCACCCTGTCTCCACTGATCAGATACTACACTGACCTGCTGCAGTTCACGCCTGTCTCCACTGAACAGGTACTAGACTGACCTGCTGCAGTCCACGCCTGTCTCCACTGAACAGGGACTAAACTGACCTGCTGCAGTCCACCCTGTCTCCACTGATCAGATACTAGACTGACCTGCTGCAGTCCACGCCTGTCTCCACTGATCAGATACTACACTGACCTGCTGCAGTTCACGCCTGTCTCCAATGAACAGGGACTAAACTGACCTGCTGCAGTCCACCCTGTCTCCGCTGAACAGGTACTAGACTGACCTGCTGCAGTTCACGCCTGTCTCCACTGAACAGGTACTAGACTGACCTGCTGCAGTCCACACCTGTCTCCGCTGAACAGGGACTAAACTGACCTGCTGCAGTCCACACCTGTCTCCACTGATCAGATACTACACTGACCTGCTGCAGTTCACGCCTGTCTCCACTGAACAGGTACTAGACTGACCTGCTGCAGTCCACGCCTGTCTCCGCTGAACAGGGACTAAACTGACCTGCTGCAGTCCACCCTGTCTCCACTGATCAGATACTACACTGACCCGCTGCAGTTCACGCCTGTCTCCACTGATCAGGGACTAAACTGACCCACTGCAGTTCACGCCTGTCTCCACTGAACAGGTACTAGACTGACACGCTGCAGTCCACACCTGTCTCCACTGAACAGGGACTAGACTTACCTGCTGCAGTTCACGCCTGTCTCCACTGAACAGGTACTAGACTGACACGCTGCAGTCCACCCTGTCTCCACTGATCAGATACTACACTGACCCGCTGCAGTTCACGCCTGTCTCCACTGAACAGGTACTAGACTGACACGCCGCAGTCCACGCCTGTCTCCACTGAACAGGGACTAGAGTGACCTGCTGCAGTCCACACCTGTCTCCACTGATCAGATACTACACTGACCCGCTGCAGTTCACGCCTGTCTCCACTGAACAGGTACTAGACTGACCTGCTACAGTCCACGCCTGTCTCCACTGAACAGGTACTAGACTGACCTGCTGCAGTCCACGCCTGTCTCCACTGATCAGATACTACACTGACCTGCTGCAGTCCACGCCTGTCTCCACTGATCAGATACTACACTGACCTGCTGCAGTTCACGCCTGTCTCCACTGAACAGGGACTAGACTGACCTGCTGCAGCCCGTGCCTGTCTCCATTGAACAGGTACTAGACTGACCCGCTGCAGTCCACACCGGCCTTCAATCGAGTACTATTGAGCATTATGAAGAATAACAACAACAACAGAGGCCCCAGAATGTTGAGCAAGAATGCAAGACTAGCAAGCTTAATAATCAATCTTAGTTTCTCAGTTTGTGACTGAGTGTTGTTCATAGGAAAGGTGATTTAACACAGTGATAAACAAGCCTCTGTGCCAGATTCCTTTGACATTTTGAAGGAATCATAAGTCAAAATTTTCAATTTAAACATTATATTTTGACTTTGCATTTTTTTTCAACTGAATTTACATCAAAAAAGATTTGAAACTAATTTTCTGTCCTTATTCTTGCTTAACAAAATGTCCCAGAGCCTTTGAAATTGAGGATTTAAAATGCATTTTAAAACCTCCTGCAGGCCTCATTGTCCTCTTCTTATGTTGTAAAGTTTGAATGCTCTCAGAGAGAAAAGTTTCAATAGCTCGACAAACTTCGTTAAGCACTAAATATCCTGATAAGTTCATTACTATCAGAGCTTGCAAGGACTAAGGCTTGCGCTCTGCGACTGCAGATGTTGTGTTTTGTTCTGATGACCTTTGGATCGTGAAAAATAACCTCAGAGCAGGTTGCTGACACCTGAGAATGTCATCCTTCTGGTTATGGGCTTCCCCCCTCGCTTGCTGATCTTGATGTGTGCTCTTCAAACATTGGGCATCATGAACGTGGTGTCCTCCGGATTAAAGAGGAAAAGAACCATCCAGACTGTTATCAGAGCAAAGGTCAAAAGACAGCATCTGTGATGGTATGGGGGGTGTTAGTGCCCATGGCATGGGTAACCTGCACATCTGTGAAGGCTCCAGTAAGACTGAAAGGTACATACAAGTTTAGGAGCAACATGCTGCCATCCATCTTTTCCAGAAACGTTCCAATGAAGACACATTCTGCTCGAGTTACAACAGCGTGGCTTCAGAGTGAAAGAGTGCAGGTACTAGACCGACCTGATGATGGAGAGCCAGGACTGTTCAGTCGTACATCAAGAATGTGAAAGAATTTAACCTACAAAGCTGCAACAGCTAGTGTCCTCAGTTCTTATTGAATGTTAAAGGGAAAGATGATCTAACAAAGTGGCAAACATGCTCCTGTCCCAGCTTTTTGTAACATGTTGCAGCCATCAAATTCAAACTGAGTGAATAAAAAACACAATAAAGTTTATCAGTTTGAATATTAAATAGTTTGTCTGTGTAGTGTATTCAGTTGCATAGCAAATTTAAAGAGCTTGTAGGTCCTCTTATCTTGTTAATATTTTGTTTAATGCAGTTAAACAGCTGAAAATTCTGTTTAAAACAAAAACTTAAAGGGTTCTGCTGTTTATAGAAATGCAGCAGCTGGAAGGAATTCCTTTATTTGTTTTATTCTTTATATTATTTTTACTAATTATGGATTACTGGCCTGTTAGGATCAAACATGTATCACTGAATTGATGAAAGTTGTTGAAAGTATAAACAAGTTGTTCATTATCATCAAATAAATATGTGAAGAGTTACATGGTTGTCAGTCAAATTTAATTTGGCATTGATCTGAATTTTCCATCACAGTCCTTCATCAGACATAAACGAAGTAAAGGGTAATGTCTGATGTTTCAGTCAGTAATTGATTTTGATTTAATTTACCGATAAAGTCCAACTTTTAAAAGTTTGCACAAATGTCAAACTCCCTCTTAAACATACAAGCATGTAATCGCTCGCTGACATTATTTATATGTTAAAGAAGCCAAACAGGTGGATTATCCTTGTGTTACTCTGAAATAGTGCTGGCATTTCTTTGTTTATTTTATTTTTAAAAAAGTACTTTTGGCAGTTTCCTGCTTTCACTGAAGTATGATGGCACCGATCAAGACCACATACGTGCCTGAATATTTTGCATTTACAATAGAAATCCTTAAAAGTTAATCTGCAGACCAATAAACTTTACTGCCATTATTAAATGCTTATTTGACTTTGCAGACTAAGTTTACATGTCTTACTTTTCTGGGTTAACAGCAGAGTTAAAGCAGCTATTTTAGGAAATTTTAAAGATACATTCAGGTTACTTTATTTGCACCCGGGGGTAAAATTGTATTGCAGCCAGAAAGACATTGATCCCATCACAACACACAAACCACAAAACAGTCATAGAACAGAGAAATTGAATTATGCTGACCGCCATTTACATGCCATAAATCAGATGAAAAAAAATAAACAAATAAACAAACAAATAAACAATAAACACTAGAGTGCTGAAGGTTCCCAAAATGAAAGCAAAAGAGACAAAGATATATCACTTTATAAAAACCAATAAAATTACAACTTCAAGAATAAAGTCAGGGTAGAAACTAATAAAGACTTGAATAAATAAATATGTCTGTAAAATTATCGCTACAGCTTGTTCAGCTCAGTCACAGCAGCAGTTTTTGTACCTTAGAGAGATGATTTAAATCTTCTATTACTGGTTAACTTATCTTAAAAATGATCAAAAAGTTAATATTTGAGTCCCTCAGTCCGATAAACTGTTTTAACTCCTAAAGCTCTCACGTTTCCTCTCATACACGCCGTCATTTCAGTTATTTGAAAACACACCAACAATATTTATGAATTACTGAAGCTGAATTAAGCAAACTAAATTCTACCTCTCTGACACCCTGTGATGATCTGCGAGAGAATATTTGAGTTTAAGATCTTAAATATTGAGTGTTTTTCTTACCGAGCCTCCTCAGAGCTGAACCTCCTGCTTCTTCTCTGTCGTCTTCTTCTCTCGGGTTCTTCGAGGAGCGACTTTCTGCTCCACAGGAAATCTGGGTTTGGGGCAATCTGCGAGAAAAAGACATGAGGCAGGCTGACTGAAATGAAGAAAGCTGCTTTATTTAGGTCTTAAACATGAAGAAAAAAAAATATAAAAACACTAAAAGGTGTTTTAATTGTTAAATATAAGCTACAATATTCTAGAGATTTTCAAATAATGTTTTTACTTTAGATTATTGAGTAAAACTTGTACCAACATATTCATTTTAAACTTTTTTTTTAGCATTTTTCAGCCTGAAGTGAAATCTTTTTTTTGTTTCAGTTGTGTTTTAATCTCCAGATCCCTCTTGAAATCCCTTTTTATTTAGTCAGTGCCTTTTCCTGCTCTTGTAAAACTCTTAAATTTGTCTTACTGTTTAAAATAGTGTAATCTTTAAATTGAGATTAATTTTGTCCTTCTGTATAAATAGTCTGATTGATTTATTTGATAGAAATGCTGTTAAACTCACCTGATGCCAGCCCAAGAGGTTGATTTGCATTAAAACTGTGAGATCTTAGTTTGGGCTTTAATACCTCTGAGGAAATGTACAGTCCGTGTCTACAACAAATCAGAAGCCAACCAGAGGACGTTTTGAGTTTCCAATCAACGCTGTGACGAAGTGCAGACGGATGTTTGTGGAAAGTTAACGGGTTGTACCTGAGCTAAACGAACAAACAAGCCCGTTTTCTGCAGAAGCAACAGAATGATTATAAACCCAGCTCAGAGGTTTTGATGAGCAAATCCGAACACAGATCATTCATTTAGAGGTGAATATAAAATATAATCCCAATTTTCAATAATTCTTTTCTTTGTTCATCTAAGAAATGGAGCTGAAGTGAGACTGTTTTAGAGAAGATAGACTTCTTGATTTTGATTCATGCTCCTGACTGTTGATTCTGTTCAGATTATCAGTAAATAAACTGCAGCTTGTTTGGAATAATTCAGAAAAATCAAACGTACAAAAGAAAAGAGATCATATAACTCTAGCTTTTGAAAAGGAAAGGATTAAAAATATATCTCAAAGGCTCTTAAATAGTTTTTAACTCAAATGGCCTTTTATCCAAATATAATTAACCTCCTGTTTCATTCTTTAAGACTGACAGTTTGATTGTTTTATTCTCACAAAATCAATCCAGGGATGGCTGTTTTAATTAATTATCACAACAATTTAGTTTTTTAAGACTGTTCCCAGGTTGTTTCTGTAAACTGCATCTGCCTTAAACAAATAAACAAATTAATCAGACATGTATGAAAACATTTTTGACCTCTTTACTTTTTATTCCTGCCACAATCCTCAAGTCATCCAATTTGTTGAGTCTCCTATGTTTCCTAAAATTCTGTTGTATGCTGTTTTTTTTTAAAATAAAATCTCTTTAGGTGTTTTAAAGAACAAAGAATCTTTTAAAATAACTTTTATCATTGAGTCATTTTACAGCCTTACTTAAAGTTTCATCTTTGTTTTTACATGTTATTCTTTGTTAGAACTTTTGTTTATTTTTCCTACAAATGTTTCTTTCTTTTTTCTTCTTTATTTCCTACTCCTTTAGCATCTTAAATAATGACCTAATTTCTGTCTTCTTTTGACTTCGACTCGACCTGCTTCTATGTGACGATGTCTTTCTATTTCTATTCTACGCTTTGTAGCTTCTTACCTGTCTAGATTTTTCTTTTTATTCAATTCTCCCAGTTCCCTTTTTTTCTATTTTTGGCTTTAAGGTCGTATTTTTTATTTCTTAGATTACATTTTCATTTACTCTTGTTAAAAATGTTAAATGATATGTACATTTTTCTACATATTTTAATGTGTATACAATACTGTTTATTTTATTTTTCTTATTAATTTTACAATTATTATTAACTGCTTTCTCTTCCACTTGGCTGGTCTTTAGTTATAAATTTAAATTAATCAATCTTTAACTGCATAGTGCCAATTCATAACCAGTGTTATCTGAAGACACTTTACAATAGAGCAGACTGAAGCCCTGTTCTTTATTTCATTCGAACACAAATGTAAATAAAAAATAAACATATATTTATGCATACATCTAGAGATGTATCTATTTACTAAAGGTCAGCCCCTTGAGATTTGGGATCTTATTTTCAAGAGGGTCCTTTTGGCTTTGTGGTTGAAAAGATTTTCAAAGTTATATTGCTCTTTTTAGTCTGTTGAGATTTTCTTCTTTTTACCTCTGCCAAGGAGGTTATGTTTTCGGGAGAGTTTGTTTGTCTGTCTGTCTGTCCGTCCATCCGTCTGTCTGTCTGTCTGTCTGTCTGTGAACAAAATAACTCAAAAAGTTATGGATGGATTTTGATGAAATTTTCAGGAAATGTTCAGCATGGGAAAAGGAAGAAGTGATTTGATTTTGGTATTGATCCAGATCAGCGTCTGGCCGCCATGGCGAAAAATGTGATTTCTGTGAATAACTACTGAACTTAATAGATATCATTATGAATCCAGTTGCTAATGGTATGTTTTCATGGTCATGAATCTAAATATTTAGATGAAATAAAGGTAGGACTAATATTTATGGTCAAAATCACAATATGGCTGAGGACTGGGGCGCTGGCGGTGGTCTGCGCTCTCCGAGTGCTTTTCTAGTTTTTTTACTGTCACATCTTGCTTTAATGCCTCTGGTGTTTCCAGTCCTCTTTGTTTTACTTTTCCTTGTTGGGCTCTTGTTCTGTTCCGAAAATACCAAGACATTTGAGGAAGACTCAAAAACACCTGTTTGAACAGCCCACAGGTGAACAGGTAACTAGACACATTTTGAGGACAACATTTCTCATTTTACACTTCAAACAAACTTAGAGATTTCATCATTTGAAGTCCATTAAATTATCAAAAGATTCAGGGAATCAAACACTGAATGCCTGTGACCTGTGATCGGTCAACATCATTGTGTACAGGACATCAGCACGTGGGCACTTCAGAAAACCATCTTCAGTTAACACAGTTCATCTCTACATCTACAAGGTCAAGGTCAAACTCTACCATGCAAAGGCAAAGACAAACATCAACAACACCCAGAAACACCGCCGGCTTCTCTGAGCTCATCTGAGATGGACTGAGGCAAAGTGGAAAAGTCTGCTGTGGTCTGAGTCCACATTTCAGACTGGTGTCCTCCAGGCTAAAGAGGAAAAGGACCATCCAGACTGTTATCAGAGCAAAGGCCAAAAGACAGCATCTGTGATGGTATGGGGGGTGTTAGTGCCCATGGCATGGGTAACCTGCACATCTGTGAAGGCTCTAGTAAGGCTGAAAGTACATATGTACAGGTTCATTTATCAGGGTCGTCCCTGCTTATGTCAAAGACATGGAGACACATTTACAGCAGCGTGTCTTCAGACTGACCTGCTGCAGTCCACGCCTGCCTCCACTGAACACGTGTGGAGCTTTTAAACCACAAATACGACAACTTAAATCTGGATTGTTGAGCAACTGAAGTTGAACATCAAGCAAGAATGAGAAATCTGTGATGTTTCTGCTCTCTACAGGTAGTAGGCTTGTTTATAAATATATTTTGGAAGTGCCCCCCAGTGGCAGCATTTTTGAGGTCAGGTGCCTCTAACCTCTCCACAATATTCGGTATAGTACAACCTTGCTCCCGCTGACTGGTCTCACAGTTTGCAAATGATGGGTTTTATTTGCTGGAAGCTGGTGGCTACTTGTTGGAAACCCCCTCACTGTCTGTCTGTTCGGATTTGGTTTCTTATTTTTTTGGACATATCTTATTTAGAGGTTTCCATTGCCAGTATTCATGGAGTAAAATATGTTGTCATTGAGATGTGGTCTATGATAATAAGTAATCTTCAGAAATGCTTGAATAATTAGTTTTTTATCAGGTTTTATGTAACTAGGGGCCTGAAAGTTTGTTTTGTGGTTTTCGTTTTTGTTCTTAAAACATTTGTACAATTAGGGGTGGATGATATTGCAAAAATATCATATCACGAGTTTTTATAAATAAAATCACAATCACAATTTTATCACGATTCTTTCTTACTTTGATTTTTCTGCACTAATTTGCATGTTTGACCATTATTTCCCTATGTTTAACATATAAAACATGTAAAACCCTAAAAGAAAAAAAGGACAATTAAAGCCAAAGAAACTTTCTGAACAGGTTTTAATTTAAATAGTGCAGTTTTTTTTTAAATGTGCAATAAATGTAAACATAAAGGGTAATGAACAACAACATCAACATTATCTCTTAAAGTGCAACAATTTAAAACAAATGTTATGTAACTGCAATGTCTATAATCTGAGTGAATAATACAGCTGCTTTAGAACAGAGTTTTGTTCAGACATCTTCAAGCTTTTATCTTCTTTTCTCTTTCTGCCATGGCTTCACGCTACATAACCAAACAGGAGATCCCATCATGCACTGCCCGTAATGTGTTACGATTGGCTAGTCGGGTGCGCGTCAAAGTCTCTGCGCCCACATAGACGATCTGACGATCTTGCTGCTTTATGACAATATTAAATTGTTAAAATCCTTAACAATTTAATATTGTCATATCGCACACCTCTATTTATTTTCGTTCTTCTTTTGTAAAATGTTAAAGCCAAATTAAAAGTTGATCACATAAAAGGAAGAATGTAAAAGAATGCCACCAACAAAAGCTTCAACAATTAGTGTCCTCAGTTAACAAACACAAGGAAAGATGATCTAACAAAGTGGTAAAGAGGCCTCTGTCCCAGCTTTTTTGGAATACATTACAGGAATTAAATTAAAAACAAGAGAATATTTCCAAAAAACAATAAAGTTCATCAGTTTGAACATTAAACATTTTACCTTTCAGTTTATTCAACTGGATTTAGGCTGGACAGGATTTGAAATACTTTTATTTTGTTTAATTTACACAGCGTCTCATCTTCAATGGTACTGTGGTTTTTAAAATACATTTTAAAACCTCCTGCAGGCCTCATTGTCTTCTAATCTTTTCTTAAGTTTGAATATCTCTCAGTGAGGAAAGCTTCAACAGCTTGACAAACTTCGTTAAGCACTAAATATCCTAATAAGGTCATTAATATCGGAGCTCGCGAGGACTAAGGCTTCCGCTCTGCCACTGCTGGTGTTGTGTTTTGTTCTGATGACCTTTGGAACATGAAAAATAACCTCAGAGCAGGTTGTTGACACCTGAGAATGTCATCCTTCAGGTTACTGGGCTTCCCCCCTCGCTTGCTGATCTTAATGCTTCCTCTTCAAACATTATCGCTATGCATTTGAGGTTGTTGATGCTGAAAATCACTGAGAAGACGACTTTTCACGAAAAAAAAAAATCACACTGAGGTCAGGAAATAATACTTTAGGGGAGTTTGAAACAAAAACAAGACATTCAGTTCTGAAATGCATCAAAACAGGGGCTCTGCAGACAATAAAGGGTTTGGAGCTTCATGCATGAGGAACTGTTTTAAGGGTTACTGGTGAGTTAATTTATGAGCCTGAAATGATTGGACCTGAAGAATAAAAATGAAAGTGAGAAAACTAAAGGCTCGGACAAAAATGTTCCTCACAGGAGGGAGGGGAAATATGAGCCAAAAGATCTCATTATCTGTTCTGAAATAACAGAATTATAATCTGCCATGACTCCGGTAAGAAGTGAATGATTGATTCATGGCCCCTTATAAAAGAGTCGGAAGTCAAGGCAAATGTACAACGTTGCACAGGAAGTACCGTTTATGACCTACAACCTCTTTGCATGATCAACGTGGTCATACTGAACGATCCACTGATCAGAAAAGAGCCGAGCACCACACTGTTCAAGTGAAATCAGGACAGAAGGCTGACATATAAAGTCTCACGGTCATGTCAGTGTTTTCAATGCACAGCTCAAAAACTAAAAAAAGCTTAGTCTCACACACAAACACACACACACACGCACAGACACACACACAGAGCAACACGACCTTCACCTTCACTAAAACATCCCTGTCAGCTGAAACGCTGCTTGACTACTTTTCCTGTATGTTCATAAATTTGACATGAAGATGGTGAATGTGGTCGAAAAACCCAAATACAAAATTTCTCAGCTGATCAGAGCACAATTCACACGACAGATGACGCACACATGGGCTGAGATCCACTCAGACTGCAAATATATATATATATACATAAACAAACAAGAAATCATAAATACTTTTAAATCATGTCAAAACTTGAATGGAAAATTTTAATCTGAATACACCTCCGAGAATCTCAGCCACAAACTGAGAAGTCAGAAACTAATCAGGCAGAATATTCAACCACTAAAACTATTTTTCCTGTACAGGAATGTCAGTAAATAAAAATAATTTGACATCTTAATTAGGAAAAACCAATGTGCTCCATGTTTTTTGTAAAACACTAAAACAAGAATTTTCATGGATAACAATAATAATATCGTTTTACTATTAGAAAAAGCATTTGGATTTTTGAGCTTCTCATACTGATGTATTAAAAACAAAAAAAAAAGATAATGATTCTGGTAATTTAATTAGAAATACACACACACATAGGGGTGCTGGTTTGGCGTAGTGGTTAGCACCCCATGTACATGCTTCTGCCGGTCCAGGTTCGAATCCCGCCTGTGACCAGTTTGCAGAGTGTCTTCCCCTGCTCTCTCTCCCCCTTTCACAAGCCAATCCACTGTCTCTCTCCTATCAATAAAGGCACAAAATGCCCAAAAATATACATTTAAAAAAAAAAAAGAAATACACACACACACACACACACACACACATATATATATGCCGAGCTGCCATTGTCCTCTGGATTAATGAGCTGAAACTGAAATCATCTTTTTTTACTCATACACTGAATTTAATGTCAGAGTAAGCTCACCTCAGACCAGGGTTCGTTCATTTAACTGTCTGGAGATTGGGTGAATGAATTCCGATGCTGAAATAAAGAAGTTAGACTATGGTCACACATTTTTCTGAAATAATTTCATAATCAGCAAAAGTCTGCTCTATTTCATAGAAACACTGAAAATGCTGACAGAGGGAGAACTTTCACTTTAACATGTCACAATCTCTGTTCGTATTCCACTTTCAGAGAAAACCAACACTTTCTGAATGTGCTGAGTAAACACTCACATCCAGCCCCTTCGTTAGGGAGAAGTGAATCACCTCCACAATTTGATTTTCAGTCTGAATCACCTGCTGGTTGGGCAAGGCACACGAGAGCTTCCAGAACTTTGTCAGCGAGAACCACAGCAGGGCCAACGCCTAGACTTGGGAGAAACATGAGAAACAAAGAGTGAATCATTGAAGACGTTCCCACAGGAAACAACAGCGTAGATGCTGCAGGAGCTGCGTTCAACTTGGAGGATCATCTCAGTGTCAGTTTCACTAAGAAAATGATGCACCGTTTCAAACACACTGAGATAAACAACCAGTTTCAGTGAAGTTGGAGCATTGTGCAGAAAACATATACCATGATTTGAAACACTTTCCCAAATATATTCAACTTAAAACACTACGAAGACGAGAAATTAAGTGTCCAAACTGAAACATTTTATTGTTTTATTGCACATTTTCTCTCATTTTAAAGAGACTGTGAGGAGTTTCTAAGTAATTACAAAAAAGTCTCACTTTTAGATATATGCCTGATGGAAATACACACTTTAAGATGAGTTTTATAGCATCAAAATAGGTTATCTATAAATGCTATTCCTTAGCCTTCCAGTCGGGTCAGAGAGGGCTGGACTGGATACTCAACTTCAGGAACAAGACAATTAAAACTTGAGCAAATTTGTATTATTCAGACACGTCTTAGATCACCGGGCTGTAAGTAGCCATATATAGCCAGCTACAACTACGATAATAAGTTTTCCAAAAATTGCTTGTTGTTACATATCAAAAACTACCGCTACGTAACTAGAAAGAGATACATTACTTCGTCACTTTGCATCCTCCCGAGCTGCATTCATTAGCATCACAACAAACGCACGCTTTGGCTTGGGTCACGTCTTTTGGTGCGTTCCAGTTGTAGTCAGAAGTAGGAATTTCTGGGTTCTGAGTAGGAAACTGCACCTGGAACGTCCCCAGAAGTCGGAATTTCCTACTGGGAACTCGGTGAAACCTCACCACCCCAGAGTTGACAATCGAAGATGGATGCCCCCAGTGTGAACAGTTATTTAGCTCCTGTAATAATCAATTTATTTGCACTTCTGACTGGGGTGTGTCGCTCTAGATCAGCTGTATACATAGTATTGTTAGACTTATATTTACAAAAATGCTGCCATAGTGATAATCACATTCTTCATGTGATATTTGTGAACAACAACGCAGGGCGTGCTAACAACAGCTAACAATAGCCTGGTAGAGCAGCATGTTTTTTTCCGGCTTCAACTGGAACGCTGATAAGTCGGAGATGATGTCACTCCCAGTTCTGAGGTTACTGGAACGCAGCATTATGACAGTCGCCGCGCGTGCTCATGGGTAGCAGAGTCTTAATGTCGCCGGTAACAGATTCTCCTCATAGCATCTTTAAATATTAGGCATACAAGACATTCCAAAAAAGCTGGGACATGGGCAAGCTTGCCACTGTGGTACAACCTTGATGGTCTTTCGCTCTTTAACAGTCTGAAATGTGGACTCAGACCACAGCAGACTTTTCCACTTTGCCTCAGTCCATCTCAGATGAGCTCGGCCCAGAGAAGCCGGCGGTGTTTCTGTGCTTTGTTGATATTTGTCTTTGCATGGTAAAGTCTGACCTTGACCTTGTAGATGTAGAGGTGAACTGTGTTAACTGCTGATGGTTTTCTGAAGTGCCCACGTGCTGATGTCCTTTACACAATGATGTTGACCGATCTAAGGTCACAGGCATTCAGTGTTGGATTCTTTGAATCTTTTGCTGATTTTATGAACTTTAGATGATGAAATCTCAAAGTTTGCTGAAAGTGTACATTTAGAAATGTTGTCCTTAAATTTTTTGGACTATTTGCTTGTGCAGTTTCTCACAGTGGCCCCGTTTACATGGGTAGTTTTCCTCAATCTGATTGAAATCAATTGGATTAAGTGAATCTGATTCGATCTGTATACATGAACTTTGAGTAAAGGGATCCACGTTTAATCTGCGTCTGCATGGCCCCAGCTGAATCCGATTGTATTGTTTGTTTGTTTTTTTTACATGTGCAGACGGTCACTCTGCCACTAGGGCTGGGTTTAAAAAATCAATTTAATCGATTAATCGATTTCCCTTTAAATGGTTCATAATCGATCCATAAAATTCAAAGATCGATCTGGGTAGTTTTTTCTTCATTGGACGGTCTAAGAAGCAGCCTGTGGTATCAACTCTGCTAGTCTCGTGTTTAGCTCTGCTTTACACTGAACAAGATCTTATGAGATGTTACTGCAAGCAGTCAAAAAAACATGGCGGAAGCGAGTAGCACTATAGGGACACCACCAGAGAGTTTAAAAGTTGATGTTTGGACATATTTCAGATTTAACAAGCATGAAAGAAAGACAAGTTGGACAAAAAATAAGTAACTCGCAGAATATGCATTAATGCATATCATTAATATGTGATTAATGTAACTGCTTTGGGTTCAGTTCTTAATGTAAAAACAGTTTTTAATAAAGTACCAGGTCAAAAAGTCATTTACAGCATTATTTTTACTGAGATAACCCAGACTGAACAAATTTCGAATCGTGAATCGAATCGATTTGAGACCTCTTAATATTGAATTGAATTGATACAGAAAATCTGAATCGATACCCAGCCCTATCTGCCACTACCTGCAAATGTGTAAGAGAAGAAGAGGTGCACTTCCTGCTTCCTGTTTACCTCGAGAAAGATGGATCCACGCCGTGTGTTGTTGGGGACGCTTACTGTGTTATGGTTACATTTACATCAACAATTTTTAACTCTCGCAGGGTTTCTATTAAAAAGTTTGTTTCCTCCACCGTCCAGTTCTTCTGTTTGTTCACCATGTTTGTTTGGGCACGCTCTGCGTACGTCACTACGTGCTTCTTACGTACTGCGGTGCACCTGTGCAGATCGAACAATCCTCTCTGTCAACCCAATCCGCTCCTCTCAGCCGTTTACATGAAGCATGGAGCGGATTATCAATTGGCCTGGACTACCTCTTACAATCCGATCTGAAATACAATCAGATCTGGGTGAATCCGATTGGCTAAGGTGTTTACATGAGACATTTCTAATCTGATTGACCTTTCAATCTGATTGTAAATAGGATTTTCTGACCCAGGTAAACGGGGCTTGTGTTGAACCTCGCTCAGTCCTTTCATATCCAATCACTCACCTGCTTCCACTTAACCTGTTCACCTGTAGTATGCTCCAAGCAGGTGTAGTTTTGAGCACTCTTCATCTGTTCCCTCCGTCCCTGTATTCTTGGAATATGTTGCAGGCATCAAATATTGAATAAGTAAATATTTGCAACAAAAAAAACACTCATCAACACAATTTGATCAGTCCGAACATTAATTATCATGTCTTTGTAGCGAGAACTGAATATAGATAAAAAATGATTGACAGATCTTTGTATTCTGTTTTATTTATGATTCACATAATTCCCTAACTTCATTGAAATATTGATTTGTTAATTTTTTTCATACATACTGCAGGCAGCAACACGTGTGTTTACACCTTTCTTGAGCTCCTCACAGGAGGTGATTTTTCAGAGGCTCATTTGAATGTGTGAATCACGGAAAGACGTGATCATATCCGCTTCATCTGTGGTTGTATTTTTTGTCATTCTTGCATCTGAAATTCCTTTAAACACCACAACTTAAAACAACTAGACTCAGTGATCTCTAAAGATGTGAAACATGTTTGAATCTTATCTATTAGGGAAACTTATGTAACACGTTGACCCACATGAGCGCTGACAAAATTAGGGACTAATTTGCATTTGTTTCAAATTACTCGTTGTTCTGAATCATTCCCTTTCTTCGTCATTGTGGTTTAAAAATTCTTTTTCTGTCACTGAAACTTATTAGTCAGGTTTTTTGGAGCTATTTCAACTTCTTGTTAAACCAAACAGGATAAATCGCTTCATCAGTGATCACGATTAAAGAAAAGAAAACCACAATAATAAACCACATACTTATTCTTCAGCCCATAGCTCTGATCTAATTAGGTCAATAAATTAGGTCAATAAAAAATGATGATAGGTAATTAATCATAATGCACAGGAAATTGAATTTTGCAAATCCCTGCAGTTTTGAGGCTGATCCGCCTCAGTAGATAACCTGTTAAGGGGGTCCTACAAACTTATATTATTGAATGTATCCTGCTACAGAGGCAAAAGTATCAATGTTAAATGATTCAGAGCCCATGAAGGGATATACTGTATATCCTAGATCAGAGGTCACAATAAATACAAATTCTAATATACATTTAAAAATAATATGTGAATCCTGATACAGAGGGTAAAAAACAGTTTGTATTCTGATATAGAAGCCACAAAACAGATTGTATTCTGAAACAGAAGCCACAAAACAGCTTGTTTTCTAAAAAAGAAGCCACAATAAAGTTTGTATTCTGCTTAGAAGCAACAAAACAGTTTGTATCCTGATAAAGAAGCCACAAAACAGTTTTTATCCTTAGATAGAAGCCAAAAAATTGTATTTATCCTGAAACTAGGGCCACAAAACAGTTTGTATTCTGATACATAGGCCACAAAACAGTTTGTATCCTGATATAGAAGCCACAAAAACAGTTTGTATTCTGACACAGAAGCCACAAAAAGTTTGTATCTTGATAAAAAGGCCAAAAAAATCCATCTTCCCCGATACAGAGGCCACAAAACAGTTTGCATTTTGCTATATGGGCTGCAAAACAAAGATGCGGTGTAAAGCAGAGTTTTTCAGCCATCATGTCTCAAACAGATATTGAACAAAGATCAGTTGGTAAAGAAATAAAACTAATTCGTTCAATTGTTGAATCAGGGAGTCTGAAAGGCGTTTTATTTCAGCCAACGGGACAAATAGAAGCCAAAAAATTGTATTTATCCTGAAACTAGGGCCACAAAACAGTTTGTATCCTGATATAGAAGCCACAAAACAGTTTTTATCCAGATAAAGAAGCCACAAAACAGTTTGTATCCTGATACAGAAGCCACAAAACAGTTTTTATCCTGAAAAAGAAGCCACAAAACAGCTTGTTTTCTGATACAAAAGACACAAAACAGTTTTTATCCTGAAACAGAAGCCACAAAACAGCTTGTTTTCTGATACAAAAGCCACAAAACAGTTTGTATTCTGATAAAGAAGTTACAAAATTGTATTTATCCTGAAACTAAGGCAACAAAACAGTTTGTATCCTGATATAGAAGCCACAAAACAGTTTGTATTCAGATAAAGAAGCCAAAAAACAGTTTGTGTCCTGATACAGAGGCCACAAAATACAAAGTATTCTGATACAGTTGCCACAAAAGAGTATCTATCCTGATACAGAGGCCAACAAACAGTTGGTATTCTAATACAGAGGCCACAAAACAGTTTGTATTCTGATAAAGAAGCCAAAAAACAGTTTGTGTCCTGATACAGAGGCCACAAAATACAAAGTATTCTGATACAGCTGCCACAAAAGAGTATCTGTCCTGATACAGAGGCCACCAAACAGTTGGTATCTTAATACAGAGGCCACAAAACAGTTTGTATTCTGATACATAGGCCACAAAACAGCTTGTATCCTGATACAGAGGCCAGAAAAACAGTTTGTATTCTGACACAGAAGCCACAAAAAGTTTGTATCTTGATAAAAAGGCCAAAAAAAACCATCTTCCCCGATACAGAGGCCACAAAACAGTTTGCATTTTGCTATATGGGCTGCAAAACAAAGATGCGGTGTAAAGCAGAGTTTTTCAGCCATCATGTCTCAAACAGATTTTGAACAAAGATCAGTTGGTAAAGAAATAAAACTAATTAGTTCAATTGTTGAATCAGGGAGTCTGAAAGGCGTTTTATTTCAGCCAACGGGACAAATTAAACATCAATAAAAAATAGAAGGACTGAAGAATAGTGGATGGACACTGTTTTAACAGCATTACCCCCGCCCTGGCCTGGCCCTCAACGACCAACTACATTGCTTCCATAAAACCCTGTGATGTATAAAAAGGTTTTGGGACCTCTGGTCTTACGGATTCTACAACTCAAGACACATAGATTTCAGGTTTTCAGAGTTCTTGGAGGTCATTTATCATTTAGAACAAGGGCTACACACTGTAGTTTGGCCTCCACGGCCACCTTTGAATTGTTGTTAACTGCACCATGGATAATATAACAAACAGTGTTTTCACCAAAAATGACCTAATTAATCACATTTTACAATTTCCTTTTGGTCCTGTGGGTGTTTGCAGAATGAAAATGAAAATAAAGTGATTCAACATTTAAAATTCCCTTTTAAGAAGCAAATGAACAGTATGAAAGTGAAAAGGGCTGTGGGTCTTCTTTTTCTGTTGTGTACTGGTGTGTCGTTATTTTCCCTGATTTAACCAATGAGAAAATGTCAGTTCTCAAGCTTCCAGCGGCTCAGAAGTGAAAGAGCACATCTGAAGTCCTCCACAGGGCCCTGAGCTGCGAAAATGCTCTGAATGTTTGATCCTTAGTACTCACAGTTTCATTTGAACAGCTTTTAAAACACAAGAGGAAACAAGTCGCTTTATTTGCATTTAGTCTAAAGTCGTGGGTTTCGTGTGAACTGGTTTTGTTTTTGGGGTCAAGTTTGACTCACTGATACACTGACAAGAGCCAAAGAGGTATCCTTTTAACTAAAGTGTTAAAGCTTTATCAACAATATCCTCTGACATGGGTGGAATTACTCCTTACTTTGAGTATTTCTATTATTAAAAAAATATGATCATGCTGTATATTATGGCAAATATGAGGCAAAATCATGGACTTTATTGAGGAGACAATATTTTGACTGAACTCTGGTAACCTCTGTCAAGGAGACTGTTTTTGCCGTTTTATGTTTGATACTCAAAAAGTATTGAACAGACTTTAATGAAATTTCAGAGAATGTTGGCCATGGCACAAGACTGGCTTTAGATTTGATCACAGCACATATTCACTGTGGCATTGTTTCGAAAAGCTTCTCCAATGTCACAGATTTGTCCCAGATCACAGCACTGCCCCCACAGGCTTGAATAGTAGGCACTAGGCATGATGGGTGCATCACTTCACCTGCCTCCCTTCTTACCCTGATGCTCCCATCACTCTGGAACAGGGTCAATCTGGACTCATCAGACCACATGACCTTCTTCCAGTCCTCCACAGTCCAATCTTTATGCTCCTGAGCAAACTGAAGCCTTTTTTCTGCTTAGCCTTACTGATTAGTGGTTTTCTTAAGGCTACACAGCTGTTCAGTCCCAATCCCTTGAGTTCCCTTTACATTGTGTGTGTGGAAATGCTCTTACTTTCACTATTAAGGTGCGTTCACACCGGACTCTACTTGTACTACCTCGGCGATCACTCTCCATTCAAAGTCAATGTACAGCCGCGATGGGGCATGTCACCCTAGACAGACAGTTATTCATCTGGACTACAGGACGGATGAGTTCCGTCTAGGCGGAACTAATGTCAGTGAGGACATTAGTTCCGCCTAGACTGACCGCGGTAAACTCACAGATAATGCTGCTGCCGGGCATCAGCTGCATGATGATTTGACCCTTCTTAACCCTTACATGCATGATTTCCACTACAGTAGACAGATATCTGAAAAAAATGTCCATCCTTTAGGTTGCAGTAGCATGTCCAACTACCAGGTAGTGAATTCCCAAACTCTTTTCACAAATTTCATGAAAATATAATCTTTGCACATTTTTACCATACCGACATATTGCATCATAAATCCAAAATGTCAGACGAAGGGCAGATTGGGTGTTTTACCTGTACACATATTTCACATCATTTTGGTTTTTTTTATTTTTATTTTGAGTGTAATTCAAATGTGAATAATTTATTAAACAGCAACAGTTCATACACTTCAGATTTCACTTCTTCTTTTATTTACTCTCAATTTATGTTTCTCAAAGATGTATTTGTGAATCTTTAATAAATTCCACTAAATTAAAATTTACTGTTGGTGCATGATGTCGACTGCAGTGTTCAGATGCATAACTCTCTCAAAATATAACTTTGAAAAACAAATATAAATATAAAAAAAACTTTTTGAAAAGTATCCCTTGTTGGGGGCGGACATTAGCTCAGTTGGTAGAGCGACCGCCCCATGTACGGGGCTGCCAACCCCCAGCAGCAGCTGCTGGTTCGAATCCCGGCCTCAGCCCTTTGCTGCATGTCATCCCCCCTCTCTTCACCCGCTTTCCTGTCTATCTTCAGCTGTCCTATATAATAAAAGCCATAAAAGCCCCCAAAAAAATAACTTTAAAAAAAAAAAAGTATCCCTCGTTGATTTAATAATTCATGCAAGAAAGGGTTAAACAGGCTAACATTTTTTCCGTGACCACAGGATGTGTCTTTGACATGGTTGTTTAAGAATTGAGAAGCTACTCGTTGCATCTGCTGGGGTTAAAAAACTTGTAGCTGGAAGATAATCGCCCATGCAGTTATTATCCAATAGGAGGCGCATATCTATTTGCTTAGTTAAATCCAGGCGGCGATTTTTTTTTTTTTTGGCCAGGCATTGTATTTGTATATATGCGGATCTATAAAATAAAGAGTTTGTCTTCAGCCTGCTCTATTGTAATGTGACTTGAGATATCACTTATTGTGAAATAGTGTATACAAATAATGATTGATTGATTGATTGAGTATAGGGATGTAACGATATGAAAATTTTGTATCATGGTTATTGTGACCAAAATTATCACAGTTATCATTATTATCGCGGTATTGTTGCAGTGTGCTCAAAATGTTCAAAAAGTATTTTTACACAGAATTGAAATCATTTAACCCCTTTATTATTATATTCATAACAGTTCTTATGTCTTTTTTGTCAATAAATGTGTCAGACTCAGAGGCCAAACAATGCAAACTGCGTATGTGCACCTCGCATGAGGCTCCTTAATCGAGGACAGATACATAGTTCAGGCTTTTCCAGTCAAAGAGCAGCATCACCGTGCGTTACTGAGGCAGTGTGGTGATCAAGCACGGTATAACGGTAATTTTAATTGGACACGGTAATGATTACCGTGGGAAATTTTACCGCGGTTTACCATTTTACCGATAACCGTTACATCCCTAATTGAGAATAAGCAGAATTTGGGCTCCTTAAAGGATAGGTTCGGTTTCTGCAGCTTTCACATTGTTTATAGAATGAAGTAGAACAATATACTCACCCAGAAGGCTTTCCTGATCCAAACAGCACTTCAGGAGATATTTAGATCCAAAATCGAGTGACGGACATCCGTACAATGGTAGCACATAGGGCATACAGCGCCGCTCCTAAAACTGCATTAATCGTCCAAAAACTCATTCGTTTTACCAATATTTCATCATGGTCCGCTCGGGCTACTCCTCCACGACAGTCTGTGTCGCTCCAGACATGTTGTGTGACTGTGCTGACCTCTGAACTGAAGAAGAAGAGCGCTTGCTTCCGCACATGTGCAGTCCGGCTCGTTGTTTCAGGGGAAGACCGCCGGCTACACAACGACTTTCTTCTTCCAGTTTTGTGCAAAATGGACGAATATCTATCGGATGAAGATGTTGTGGAGGAGAACTTTGAATATGATGGGTGTCCTTACAGTTTCGAGCCAGAGTTTACTGATGAGGAGCTCATCGAAAGGAGGACGCGGAGGCAGCGCTCCAGAGAGTACTGCGCATGCACGGAGGCAGGCGTTCTTCTTCTTCAGTTCAAAGGTCGGCACAGTTACAAAAACATGTCTGGGGCAACACAGACTTTAATGGAAGAGTAGCCCGAGGGGACCATGATGGAATATTGGTAAAACTAATGAGTTTTTGGACGATTAATGCAGTTTTAGGAGCGGCGCTGTATGCCCTATGTGCTACCATTATACGGATGTCCGCCGCTCGATTTTGGATCTAAATATCTCTTGAAGCACTGTTTGGATCAGGAAAGCCTTCTGGGTGAGTATATTGTTCTACTTCATTCTATAAACAATCTGAAAACTGTAGAAACCGAACTTATCCTTTAAATCCCACTGAAGAAAGCATAAGCTAAGACAACTAAGGCAAATATTGGACAGCACCAAAACATGGAGGACGTGATTACCTCATTAATATTTGTGGTAGATTCTTTATTCACTTCCTGTCACTTTGACACATTAGCCCGTTTTAACTCTAATCAGTCTTGGTACTAAGGGGTCAGAAGTCTACATATAATTAGTCTAAACAAGTCTGTCTACTGCTCTCTCTCTCCTGAACAGTGTTGTAAACTTCTCACGTGTGACAGGGGCTTAAGTCTGCTCTACTCCAGGAAAGAGCAGATGCTGTAAGTGTTTTGCAGAGCCCAGCGCCCAGCAGAGCAGACATCTGTTGATGCATAAATCCTCGCCACACAAAAAC
Organism: Scarus forsteni; assembly: GCA_036419115.1. Classification (NCBI taxonomy): domain Eukaryota; kingdom Metazoa; phylum Chordata; class Actinopteri; order Labriformes; family Labridae; genus Scarus; species Scarus forsteni. The sequence continues at coordinate 4,906,690 of JAZDUH010000145.1, forward strand.
GCACCACTGACCGGCCGAGGGGAGGGCAGGGATCCAGGCCATACTGTGAAGCTTTTCATGTCACCATCAGTGCCACATGTTCCTGTGACCTCTGTTCACTCCAGCACAGTGGGCTGCAGACACAAAGCTGAGTAAGCTGCATGGATGTCATTAAAGCACACGGAGCGGCGCTGCAGCAGCTCTGTTTGGATACAACACTCATTAACAGCATCAGGAATAGCCTCTTAGTATGAATACAACCAGCTATTGATGTTGATCATAGACTTATTCATTAAAACATGGATTTAAGTTGGCATTTCAGCACTTCCTGTTCCATCAACTAAAAGTCTACAGGCTGTTTGATTCAGTTTTTGAATAAATTACCACCTTTATAATATATTTTCTCATATATATAAAATACATCTATGTGCTCCAACGCTGAAAATTAAACTTAAGCACTGCCTACGAATGAAAGTTGTTGACAAGTTCTTAACAAGGACACACACTCTAATATTCACTGGACCGCCTTTAGATTTGATCACAGCGCGTATTCACTGTGGCATTGGTTTGATTAGCTTCTGCAATGTCACAGATTTGTCCCAGATCACAGCACTGCCCCCACAGGCTTGGACGGTAGGCACTAGGCATGATGGGTGCATCACTTCACCTGCCTCTCTTCTTACCCTGATGCTCCCATCACTCTGGAACAGGGTCAATCTGGACTCATCAGACCACATGACCTTCTTCCAGTCCTCCACAGTCCAATCTTTATGCTCCCTAGCAAACTGAAGCCTTTTTTCTGCTTAGCCTTACTGATTAGTGGTTTTCTTAAGGCTACACAGCTGTTCAGTCCCAATCCCTTGAGCTCCCTTCACATTGTGTGTGTGGAAATGTTCTTACTTTCACTATTAAACACACCCCTGAGTTCTACTGTTGTTTTTCTTTAATTTGATTTGGCCAAACGCTTAAGTGATTCACCAATCACCATCATTCAGGATTTTATTCCAGGCGCATTTCTTCCTTGAAGACGATGGTTCCCCACTATCCTTCCAGTTTTTAATAATGTGTTGGACAGCTCTTAACCCAGTTTTAGTAGTTTTCTTCAATCTCCTTAGATGTTTTCTCTGCTTGATGCCAATGATTTGACCCTTCTTAAACAGACTAACATCTTTTCCACGACCACAGGATGCGTCTTTGACGTGGTTGTTTCAGAAATGAGATACTACTCACCCATGCAGTAATTATCCAATAGGAAGCTCGTACCTGTTTGCTTAGTTAAAGCCCGGTGACAACTTTTTTTCTTGGCCAGGAAGTGTAAAATCAAAACGACAAATCCTACATTGCAATGTACAAAAACACTTTAAACTGTCAAAACAATAAAACAGTGATTCATATCAGATCAACAATTTCAACTGTATTTCATATCAAGCTGATAAAGAGGACTGTTTAATATCAGGTATCAGATAAAAAAGCACGGTAGTTTGGTCAGAACACACTGCACTACAATTATAACATTTATTCAACCTACTTTAGGAATATTCCAGACAGAACAAAAAGACTTCCAGATGACTTCACTCCATAAATAGCCCCTCGAGCCGGCGGTTAGCACATAAGCTAGCTTACTAAAACAGACTTGTATATATCCCTACAATCCTGAAAAACAGGGCTGTTGTTTTTCCCTTTCCTTGCTGTTGTGGTCAAATAGGGATTCTTACTCCCTCCCCAAAATGTCCAAGAATGTTGTTTCCTGTTTGCTCCGTCCTGAGACTGCTGCTATTGGTTTTTGACTAAAGTCACATCATTGAATGGAAAAATTTGTGTTAGACAAGTCTGTAGACTTATAAGTTTGTATACATTTTTGGCAATTACTTATTTAATAAATATATTCTTTTTTATACTTAGACATGTAGGTAAAAAATGTATTTTATGATGATGATAAATAGACTACTTGTTTTGTAAGGTAACATTGTTAAATTGTTCATGAATAATGATTGGAATGCATAATTTGAGAGAGAAAATATGAATTAACTGAGCATTGATGCGGTACTGGAAAATAAGCCAGAGGAAATTAATTCATGGAGGTTTGTTATTAGAAGGAAATGAAAAGAATTAATGACTTTTATTGTATGTGTGTATGAGGAATTTGTCCTTTTGTTTTCTTACATTTTCATGTACAAAATAAAGGATTAAATCAATCAAGTGTCTATTAGTGTACCAAATAACCCAGAACATGCCTGACAGTTTGGAAGAGGGAAGATGTTATGACGTTAGGATTTTTTTCAGGATTTGTTGACATTGTTTGATTGGGCACTTTTCCACATTTTGCTAATAACTCAGGTAAAATCATCAGGAATGCCTTGGTGCAGGTTTTTTTATATTAATGGTATCTTCTACTGAACTGATGTTGATATTAACATCTTTCTTACTGGATAGAATAGAATATCCTGATTGTCGTGGTAACAAGTACAATGAAAATAAAGTTGCATCATTCATACAAATACATTAGCTAGCATCGTAAAATATTAAATGAGAGTTTGAGTCTTTGAAATTGACTGGATTTTTTAATATCCATAGTCTTTCATTCTTCTTTGTTAATTTTTCCTATTTTTTGCTTTAACTACTAGCTCAACTGCTTGGCAGAGATCAAATCATTGCTACCTCCACAAAGGAGGGTATGTTCTCGCCATGGTCTGCTTATTGGTTTGTTTGTTAGCAGGATTACACAAAAACTACTGGATGGATTTACCTGAACATTTTACCAGATGTGTGGTTTGGTCCAAGGAAGAAGCCAGTACATTTTAGTGCCGATCCGATCCAGATTGACGTCCCAAAAAACATTTAAGTTTACAAAAGCAAATGCCATTCATTTATTCATTCATAGATTGGGATGTTTTTTTTATGATTTTGTAACTAGAACGCTGATAACGCGGCATCTCACATGGACGGACATGAGCGGAGCCTCAGCTGTCCATGTGAAGTGGGAAAGCCACTGCTGCAGCTGAGCTGCTAAGGGGAGGTCTGCACTCTCGTAGCGCTTTTCTAGTTTGATTAACATTGTTAACATTTCAGGGAACAGAGAAAACTACAAACAAACCAAAAAAAATATGTTTTCTTGATGTGGGATTCAAAGGTTTTTTAAAGCTAACAGTAGATTATGTGATGACATAATACTGCACTAAAATTAGGCACAAAAAGAATTAGTGTTTGTGAATAAATTAGGTGATATTGAGATTGACATATATCATCACATCAGTAAATGGTTACGCATTTAAAATGAAAATAATAGCTTTGAGCTTTTCAACCTTTAACATATTGAGCCAATATCAGTTCTTTGATTTGTTTGGAGTTTTTTTCTGTATTTTAAAGCACTGATAGAAAAAAAACAATGATGTGTTGTGTTTTTTAACACATTAAATATTCCTGAATTTACTGAGCTCTGTCAAACAGTTGAGCTGGGAGTTAAAGGTTTAATTCAGGGTCCCCTGGTGGTCTTTAGTGGGCATGTGATCCCACCCACAGAAACCTCTGGAGCGCCCCTGCGTGGACCATTCAGACGGATTAAAATCAGTGCCGATAACAGCAGCAGGAGCCTCTTCTGACGCCTGGATACCGCGCTGATTCCCCACACCAGCCTTTGCTCCAGCAGCCGAACAAAGCTGCCCATCCACCTGCCTGCAGCAGCAGAGGATCCCGGCTCTTATCCCGGATATTTCCCATCCGTGTCCCTCATCTCGGCGGCTCTCCGGTGCCGCTTCACCCGGCTGGACGCTGCCGGGCTGCGGGACAGAATGAGGATCGGCCTCGGTGTCCTCCCGCAGCCCCAACCCGTCTGCTCGGGACTCCCTGGCCTCCATAAACACCTCTATGTCGGACCAGGAGACCTGACTGGGAATGTGTCATAATGCTGAAGGATCTGAAGAAGAAGGAGGAGGAGGATGAGGGTTTTCTTGGACTGACTGGAACAATGCGGAGGATCGACAACCAGGAGCAAGAGATGCTCCACAGGGCGTCTCAGCTGCGGGGAACCATGAATCTCCAGAAGCTGTTTTAACGCAGAGACACTGCTGAGATCAGGAGCGTTTTCATGGTGATGAAGCCTCAGTTCATGCTGTCTTCAGGACTGAGGATTTACGGGCGACCGGCAGGAGTGTCAGTGGAAAACACGGAGACATGACATGCACAAGAAAGAAGAGGAGACGCATCTTCAGCTCCTAAAAGATCTTTGTTTTCTACAAGGAGTCCGCAACAGGCTCCTCGGAGAGCCTGCTCTCACACTGGGGCACTGACACTGCTGCATTTCTTATTTATCATTTGTTTCCAGGCTGACATTTCAGCCCTAATAGGCAGGTGGACTGCAACAGACGGCCTGTCGTAGTGAGGAGGACCAGCAGCCCACAGCAGGTGAGCAGAACAACATGACTACCATTTTGTGTAACCCACAGGTCCCCTGATCTGCAGAGTGTCATGCAGCCAAGCCTCTGCATCCCCGCATGTCATGTTTGTGAGCTGCTGTGGCATCCTGCTGCAGGCCCAGACTCCCTGACTGCTGCCTTTTGTCTGCCTCAGCCTCCTCAGTGATCAGCTAATGCAGAGCAGAGCCTCATATGACATGCATCACAGCAGCGGTGACGCTGTGGAGAGGGGGCTTCAGCACCGGGCTGAGGAGGGGGGTTTCCCGGGGCCTCCTGCCCCAAAGGCCTCATCAGATGACTATTTAGGACACACTAAATGGTATAATAATGTGTAAAATACACAGTATGTCTACAATGTCCGGACAGGGTTACCAGCGCAATTTCCATTTAATTTGGAAATAAATTGGACAAATATGTCAACTACTAATTAAGTGGTTTTCATTCCTGCAATGTGATTCACCAACAAAGAGAAAAAATTCCTGCAGACTATAATAATTGCACAAATACCAACCTATTTGTGCAATTTATCAGTCAATCACTCACACTTTAGTTGTATGGCACTTTTCATACAGGACTTTGTACAATGTGCTTTACACGGGGCATAAAATGAATTAAAAAACATCAATAAGTGAAATAAAACGTAGAAAATTGCATAAAATGGAAATATAAGACCCCCCCAACTTCCCACCCCCATCCACATTCAAAACACGCACTGACTTACTCAAACACACAAAAACATTGAATGGAAATTCTAATAGAAAACATTTATACAGAGTGGGGCTTGCAAACTTTAGTAATAAATTTCAACATTTTCCATCTAAAAATGGAATTAGAAATTTGTTGCATAAGTGTCATCTACATTTGATTAAGTGGATTTTTCCTTGAAGATTGATTCAACAACAAAGAGAGAGCAGTGATTGCCAACTTATTTGAGCAATAAGGATAGTGTAAGCAACTTTAAGTTATTTGTAATGAAATAACTTTTTTTTCTGAATATACTTGGTTATATTCTTTTTAATATTTGTCTTGATTTAAGGTACCAATATCTTTGTACAGTTTACAGAAAGCATTATCTCAGCTTTGGTTTCAAAAGTTCCAGACAAAGTCCTGTAAAATGTTAAGATTGCAAATATATTTTGTCAACTATTTGGATAGTATTTGTAAAGGTGTACCCAAACGACTTTGCTTTAATGTTGACAACCTAATTTATGAAACTAAATTTTGCATTTAATCTTTCAGGGGAATTCCTGCAGACTATAATAATTGCACAGATATGTTTACAATACCTGAACAGGTTTACCAATTATTTGTGCAATGTAGATAGTAGGGATTGCAAACTTTTGTGATTACAAAATCAGCCATTTTTCTCACTAAAAACCTTGAATTAGAAATTCATTGCACAAATGTGTCATCTACAATTTAGTAAGTGGGTTTTGTCCTGAACAGTGGTTCACCAACAAAGAGAGAGACTTGATTGCCTACTTATTTGAGCAATAAGGATAGCGTAAGCAACTTTAAGTAATTTGTAATGAAATAACTTTTTTTCTGAATATACTCGGTTGGATTCTTTTTAAGATTTGTCTCGATTTAAGGTACCAATATCTTTGTGCAATTTACAGAAAGCATTATCTCAGCTTTGGTTTCAAAAGTTGCAGACAAAACCCTGTAAAATGTTTGCAAATATATGTTGTCAACTATTTAGAATCTAGTATTTGTAAAGGTGTACCCAAACGACTTCACTTCAATGTTGAAAACCTAATTTATGAAACTAAATGGTACATTTTCTCTCTCAGGAAAATTCCTGCAAACTATAAAAATTGCACAGATATGCTGACAATACCTGAACAAGTTTAACAACTTATTTGTGCAATTTAGATAGTAAGGATTGCAAACTTTTATGACAAAAAATGTGTAAGCTACATTTTAGTCGGTAGGTTTCTTTTTTAATCCTGAAGAGTGATTCACCAACAAAGAGAGAGCAGTAGTTGCCAACTTTCTTGAGCAATAAGGATAGTATAAGCAACCGTCAGTTATTTGTAATGAAATCACTTTTTTCTGAATATATGTGGTTATATTCGCTTAAGGTTTTTTCTTAATAAAAGGTTTCAACCTCTCTGTGCTATTCACACAGAGTATCCTTTTTTGATTTAGTTTCTAAAGTTGCTGGTAAAATCTGCAAAAATATGTTGTAAACTAACTGGATGGTATTAATAATAATGTCCCAGGACTACTTCACTTTAATGTTGATAAAATAATTTAAGAAATTCAGTGGTGCCCTCTATTTCAGGGAAATTCCTGCAGACTATAAAAGTTGCACAAATTTGTTGACAATATCTGGACAGTTTTACTAACCTATTAGTGTTATTTAGACAGAGTAGGGCTTGCAAACTTTAGTAAAAAAATTAATTAGAAACAAAACTACACAAAATCTTTCTTTTAGTAAGTCGGTTTAAGCCTGCAATGGGATTCACCAACAAAGAGAGAGCTGTGGTTGCCAACTTATTTGTTCAGTAGGGATGATGTGAGCAACTTTCAGCTATCTTTAATTAAATGACACTTTTCCACAATATGTTTGGTTTTACTGCTGTATTATTTTTCCTCAGTTAAAAGTAAATGCCTGTTTGGGCAATTAACATGGAGCATTTACTCCATTTTGGTAGAAAATGTTGCAGGAAAAATTTTGTAAACTTTACGACCTAAACGGGGAAAAGTGCGAGGTGACAGGCAAATGTTTCCCCTTTAATATTTTGCTTTGACTTAGTGTGCCCAGCCTGTATTTAGAAATATTATCACATTTTCCAATAAAATTACTCACTGAAGCAAATTCAATCCAAATTCAATCAGGCCAGAATATTATACCATCACTAAGCGTGGAAAGGTAACTACTGACAACGTTCATTCCTTTACACATCCAGGCAAATACATTGAAGTTAGTTCAGAACATAGAAGTGCGATATTACTAAAAATGTGAAAAACTGTCCTATTGGACACTGTTAACAAACATAAAGAAATCTAAAATCTATCAACCTCTCAATTGTGTTATTACAAACATTTCATAAATAATCATCAACATGTGTTCAAAATGTTTCAAATGGTTGGCGATGGAAAACTGCCCTTTCTAGCAATTCTTACAAATCCCTGTATCCGCATCCATATCACCACCAAAATCTGATCTCTTCCTCCTTGTGCTATGACAACTGACTGCTGGTAAAGCTCTAACCTCTCCTAAAACAAACTGCTTCATCCCAGAAAGGTCTAAAAACACGAATATGTTCGTAAAGTTGTGGATTAAGGTTGCTCCTTGACTGGCAGCTTCTCAAAGAGCTGCAGAACTGCTTGTTTACATGTCGCATTAGCTTTTAGCTTAACACTGTAGGGGCCTCATATTTATGTTTGCTTAAAAATCCACCCTGTTGCTGTGGTGTTGATGATAAATAAATGACTGTGAGGCCTCACTCTGCACTGAGTGCTGAATGGCTTAATGTGATTTGGTAAAAGAGAATATAGAATATGGTTTTATAGTTTGACACTGGGCTGTAGCTAGGGCTGGGAAATATGGACCAGAGGTAGCACTTTAATAATTAAGGCTGTCACTTTAGTGCATTAATTAGATTAACTAATTACACCACAAATTAATGCGTTATAAAAATTAATCGCAAGATTAATCATAGCACACAAACATCTTAATATTGTCCAGCTGGAGGACCCGTACATGGCAGTGGCACATGTCACTTCACACATGCGTCTCTAGTCAAACCAAACAAAGCCCAGGAGACAACAGGAATGGCCTATTTAAGACTTAGTCTTATTTTATTTTTGAATTTATTTATCTATATTTGTACTACATTCTTTAATAATGCATCAGGCCTAATTGTTTTGCTGGATGTCCTCGACCTTTTTCTTATTTTGAATTTGATTTATGAAACACACTTAAAGTGTAATTTGAGTTGCCTGATTGAGCTTAGAATTTTCTGGACAAGTTGCCCTGACTTTGGTTTTATTTAGTCACCAATAAAAATGTGGATTTACAAATCTTCTTTTCTTAGTGTATTCATTTGATTAGTCCTGCACTACAGTTTTATAATATCCTAGAATTCAAATTCTTTATTTGGGTACTTTAAGCAGATATGAGATTAAAATGTGATTAATTAGATTAATTAATTATAAACCCGGTAATTAATTAGATTAATTTTTTAATCGTCTGACAGCACTAATAATAATGCATTGCTTTAACTAGGACTGAAAGATTAAGCATTTTCAGATCTAAATCTAAATTTCAGACAACACAATTATGTGATCGCCAAAGCTGCAGTTTTTTGCAGCGCTCCTGACTGACCCAGGATCTGTTGTGTCAACCATTTTACAAATACTATTTTACAAATTTGCAGCAATTTGCATTTACAGAAGTGCTGGAAGCAGGTCAACAACACAAAGCCCTTAAATACCGAACACGGACTATTAATCCTTAAAATTAGATGATGTGTTATGTGCATTTGATCACTGATTTCCTCACTGTTGTCTAAACTGTAAACATAGTAAATATTGCACGGAAGCTTGATTTGAAGAATATCGTGAATCGAATTGAAATCGCAACATCTGCCAGAAAAACAGCAGTTAGATCTTTTCCTTTTCTCCAGCCGTACCTTGAATGAGGAAACATGTTGGTTTTCAATCAACGTGTCTTTAAATGGGTTACAATGCCAGAGTTCAGGTTAAAGGCTTTAAGGCACAAATTCATGGCACCTAAACTTTACATAGATTCTTTGTCATTTAGAATACGCACCACAGGTGTTCATGTGAAAAAAAAATTGTTTAAGTGGCTCAGATAGTAACACTTAAGGCACAAGTTCTTAAAATTAAATCAATGTCTAAAAACAAAGCTATGGAAACTAGAAGGTATAAAAACACACATTAACATGTAAAAGTGATGAGAGTATAAAACTAAACCAGTAAAAAAAAAAAACAGAAACACCGTGCTTAGAACAGGGATAAGAATAAAACGGCATTGCACTGATTTATTTCTGAAATTATTTTCAGAACACACCTTTACTCTTGGACTGAGTTTTCTGAAATTACTGCAAAATACAACTATTTTGAAAAAATATTATTGCATTTTATCATTGCCAGTTCACTTAAAAAGTTCAATATTAAGTCAAAAATACTTCCCTTACTATGAAAGCAGGTTATTTCAGTGAAGATTACCATGAAGAATGAAACACACAGGCTTCATAAAAGTTTTCTCACCTCAGATCTATCATTAGCGACAGTCCAAAAACCTGTCAAGAAAATTCTCACAGGCTTTTTATCAAGGGAACCGAAACAATGTTGACTTCCTTTTTGACCAACAATACAGGCCCTGCTCTGTTTAAATGTGCTTTAGGGTGGCATGTTTCTCAAGGTGCAAAATTTCATAGAGACCAAGTGAGAACGTACACACTGATGCACTTTCCAAAGAGCAGCAGAAGAGGAGTTTCAAACTCTGTGTGGCCAAGTCTCTCAGAGTTAGCCATCTGTTGTTAGCAACATGCTAGTACACCGGCTTTATTTGTTTAAATTGTTAGCTTTTCTTTTTTTGTGTAAAGCACACATTAACCTTCCATGCAGTGGTGTCGTAATTCTCTGCTCTCCTCTCATGAGGATCATTCGTGGGCTTTCAGCTAATGTCAAACATGTTACATATGACAATTAAGTTAAGTACATTGAAAACTTAAACTTCAAATGAATGCTTAGATTAGGAGACGGGGCCTCGGTAACATAAGGAGATTTTAGCTAGGTGGTGTCAGTGGGGAAGGGGTTGGTGACCTAGTCTCTGGAGCCTTACCAGCAATTTATGATAATTAAAAACTACTACTCTTATTTTTTTCTTTTTGACTTGATGTCAAGTTAGCTGTAAGGGTGGATTTTGCACAACAATAAAATAACTCATATCCATCTATTTTTAATACAGTTGTGGGAATGGCTATAGCCCAGCTGACATCTGGGGTCATGTTAGGTAAAATAACTAAATCAGAAAACATTAATAAAATAACAATTTCTTTTTTTTTATGTATTTTTTGGGCATTTTGTGCCTTTATTGATAGTAGAGGGATAGTGGATAGGCTTGTGAAAGGGGGTGAGAGAGTAGGGGAAGACACTCTGCAAACTGGTCACAGGCGGGATTCGAACCTGGACCGGCAGAGGCAAGTACATGGGGTGCCTGGTTGCTAACCACTCCGCCAAACCAGCACCCCATAAAATAACAATTTCTCATGGAGCCTTGCATACAATCAATTTATGCCAAGCATGAGGCTTGAAATATATATTTTCTATTCATTCATTCATTGATTTTCTATACCGCTTATCCCTTTTTGGGTTCTGGTGGGTGGGTCGGGGGGCTTGAGCCGATCCCTGCTGTCATTGCAAAATGCGTGGTACTCCATGACACGGTCGCCAGCCAATCGCAGGGCCACATAGAGAGACAGACAACCATTCACGCTCACACTCATACCTAAGGGCAATTTAAATCACCAATCACCTAATGAGCATGTTTTTGGTCTGTGGGAGGAAGCCGGAGTCCCCGGAGAGAACCCACGCATGCACCGTAAGAACATGCAAACAGAACCGGGATCAAACCGGGGACCTTCTTGCTGTGAGGCACGTGCACTACCTGCTGCGCTACCGTGCCACCCTATTTATTTTTTGAATTTACACTACTTTCATTGATACAAACGGCATTTTTAGGAATGGGTTATCTACTAGGGCTGGACGACTAATCGGATTTTGATCGTGATTTCAATTTTGCCATCTGACAATCATAAAAACATTATAATCGAAGAAAAACGATTAATATGCCACACAGTGTGGAGTGCCGTGTATGCAAGTTCCTGCGCTTCATAGCGCTTCCGTGTTCCACGTGCAGCCACAGCGAGTGTGTGTGACTTTGGTGGATCAATAATACTGTATGTGCCACTCGCTGGTTCTTTAAAGTTGTCTTTAAATCAATACTAAAATTTTAAATAAAGGAATAATTGTGTATATTAATTGTGATTTCAATATCACTTAAAGAGACTGTGAGGAGTTTCTAAGTCATTACAAAAAAGTCTCACTTTTAGACATATGCCTGATGGAAATACACGCTTTGAGATGAGTTTTATAGCATCAAAATAGGTTATCTATAAATGCTATTCCTTAGCCTTCTGGTCGGGTCGGACAGGGCTGGACTGGCCTGGATACTCAACTTCAGGAACAAGACAATTAAAACTAGAGCAAATTTATATTATTTTATTATTTATATTACACGTCTTAGAGCATCGGGCTGTAAGTAGAGATAGTTTTCCAAAAATTGCTTGTTGTCACACATCAAAAACTACCGCTACGTAACTAGAAAGAGATACATTACCTCGTCGCTTTACATCCTGTAAGTTGTTGAAAAAAGAAGTTGTAAAGCAATGAAGAGTTCTGAGGAAGGTCCGAGCTGGATTTACCTCAACAATCACACATTTGGCTTTGGTCACGTCTTGTGGTGCATTCAAGTTGTAGTCAGAAGTAGGAATTTCTGGGTTCTGAGTAGGAAACTGCAACTGGAACGTCCCCCGAAGTCTGAATTTCCTACTGGGAACTCGGTGAAACCTCGCCACCCCCGAGTTGACAATGGAAGATGGATGCCCCCAGTGTGAACAGTTATTTAGCTCCTGTAATAATCAGTTTATTTGCACTTCTGACTGGGGTGTGTTGCTCTAGATCAGCTGTATACATAGTATTGTTAGACTTATATTTACAAAAATGCTGCCATAGTGATAATCACATTCTTCATACAATAACGCAGGGCGTGCTAACAACAGCTAACAATAGCCTGGTAGATCGGCATGTTTTTTTCTGACTTCAACTGGAACGCCAATAAGTCAGAGATGATGTCACTCCCATTTCCGAGGTTACTGGAACGCAACATTATGACAGTCGCCTCGCGTGCTCATGGGTAGCAGAGTCTTTATTTTGCCGGTAATAGATTCTCCTCATAGCACCTTTAAAATAATCATAATAATGATTCTCTTGATTGATCTGATTCTGAAACGGATTCCTGCTGATTTTTTGTGTGAAAAAAAAAATTGTCCCACCTACATTATCAATGGCAACAACACCTGACACATGACACTCCTAATATTCACTGCATATTTATTCAGGGTTCCCACTCTTTTTTAGAAATAATTTTCCAGGACTTTTCCAGGATGTTTCCAGGACATTTTCCCCCTGTTACAATATTGGTGTGGTGTGGGCAATTATCAGGTTAATCTAGACTGAAAAAACAAGATATAAGGTTTATGACCAGTGTCTCTAGATAGCTTGACAGAATCATAATGAACTTAAAATTTATTTATTTCTAACTATCAGGCATGAACATGTCTGCTGGCTATCTTTATAGTCTGGCTTTTATGTAGTGTATTACTGTTTTAACTTTATGGTTTATACTGATTGTTTTATTTTTATTTACTCTGCTTTGTTATAAGCATATTTGGTTGATTTACTGTTTGAGTAACTTAAATTTTATTTGCGATTTTTTATATATTTTTTGTCAACATTATTTTGAGTTTTTACATTTTATTCTACATTTTTACTTCATTTCCTTTGTTTGATTTTTCTTCACTAACAAGGAAGAAGGAAGCTAAATAAATTTCCAGGACAATTCAAGCTTTTCCAGGACATTTTACTTTTTTCCTCATTTTCCATGTGTTTTCCATGACTGGAAAATTGGTCAATCATTCTCCAGGTTTTGCAGGTTTTCCAAGACGAGTGGGAACCCTTTTATTGCCATACTGCATTAATAAATGCTAACTGCACACTCACTCAGAGTTGCAGGAAGCATGTTTTTGTCAAAAATTAAGACTCAGTTCTCAGCATCGGCTATGATTTTAGACGTCTTTGTTGTCATTTCTGCTGACTGCCTCTCATGAGAGTGTGACGCTCTAAGACATTTCCAAGACATGCAGAACAAAGTGGAAGGATTTGATTCCTAGAGGAAGCTGTTATCGATGCTCACTGCCCCTTCCCATCCCCCTTAGGTACTGTCACACCTGTTATCTTATCCTAAATGAATCCCTTTGTTATAAAAACTGGTTTTGCCCGGCCCTATCTGCAGCATCTGGTGGTCCTCATCAGGCTGTAGGCCCTCCTCATTTGGAGGCCTGATGTTGGGCCCCTCTGTCAGAGAGCGTCTCATCCAGTGAGCTCTGTCGCCTCCTCCCACCAACATCCAGCCAGAGCTATCGGGCTGCTGTTGCTACCCAGTTCCTGACAGTGACTCTGCCCTCCGCCGCCAACCAACTTCCAGCTCCACAAAGCCCCTCCTTCAAGACACTCTGCCTCTCTCTCTCTCTCTCCGCTTCCACAGCTACATACACTTGTCCTTTAAAAGGGGCTCTTAATGATTTGAATATTTCTGATTATGTTTCAGTGAAGGCTCGTCGTTATTTGATGTGATCAGATCATTCTGTCACTGATGCTGTCAGATGTTTATTAACAGGTTTGTCGTGATACATTCAGCCGCTCCCATCTTTAAAATGGTCAGTGTTTGCTTTGTGTATCTCCGGTCATATTAAATATTATTAAATAAGATTATAATGAAGCCCAGAGCAGACGACAGGGAATTGAATTCAACCCTATAAAGCCAACTGTATCATATTTGATACATACTTTTATAATACCTCTATCTACTCAATATGATCAACAGATTACAAAAAAAACCATCTGAATACAATCAGATAAATGATAAAAATGTCCTCAAATGGATTATCAGTTGCCAAAAACACCCAATGTATCAAATGAGATAAGAAAAATCTATATGTTGAATATAATGGACATTTTGATTTTTATGGATTTTAGCAGAAAGTGAAACAAACATTTCAGCTCCAAAAAATTAGATTTTTCTGGCTATAATCTATGGTCTTGGGCCTTAAAGGGTTAAGGTATTTCAGAATTCTGTGGCATTGATTTTGGATAATGGTGCACAATATTATCAGGATCAGGTCCCTACGCTGGCTTCCTGTGGTTCAGAGAACAGACTTTTACCTGTTCAACCCTTTTTTTAAGCCTTAAGCTTGAAAATGATAAACTCATAAAGAGAAGAGTGTCTCTGCAACCACAAGGTCTATTTGAATTATTGTGGCGTCATAATAAAAGCAACACTTGAGAGATTTGTCCATATGTAATTATCAGTATATTTTACTGGGACAGAGTAAATAAAGATACTGGAGTAGCTGTAAAACTCTATAAATTAATAGTAACATATTTGTACATAATCTCTGCGGACGACATTGTTATAAAGTGATGCAGAGCAAAACTAGAAAAGCACTCGGAGAGCGCAGACCTCCGCCAGCGCCACAGTCCTCAGCCATATTGTGATTTTGTCCTACCTTTATTTCATCGAAATATTTAGATTCCTTGACCATGAAAACATACCATTAGCAACTGGATTCATAATGATATCTATTTAAGTTCAGTAGTTATTCACAGAAATCACATTTTTCGTCATGGCGGCCAGACGCTGATCCGGATCAACACCAAAATCGAATCAGTTCTTCCTTTTCCCATGCTGAACAATCCCTGAAAATTTCATCAAAATCAGTCCAGCACTTTTTGAGTTATTTTGTTCACAGACAGACGGACAGACAAACTCTCCCGAAAACAACCTCCTTGGCGGAGGTAATTAAAGAGGTTTTATAGCAATATGGTCAGGAAAGGACTATGAAAAACAGCACATATTGAGCCAAAGGTCAAAAATATATGTATTTTGTCAAATAAAAGCCAAATTTAAAAAATAAAGTGTTCAAACTGTATATGTAGCACGTCCCCATGCAATATACTCTTTCAGATCATTGTTCTGACATTTTTTATTCAAAAGCACCTATAAAATGCCTATAAATAAACAACAAAAGGCTATATCTCGGCCTGTTTCTCGAGTTTTGGTCACAGAAATACGTATTACGTGTCTATGAAAAGGTCTCGGTCTCACTTTCCACAGATGTCTCGTTTGTGTGAGGCAAAATCTGTCGAGTGCGATGACAGGATTCACCAGGTGGCGCCCTGCAGATTTAGATTTTCTTTTACTTTTTTTGCTCAGTGTTTTAATGGTGTTTGTTTTATGTAATAATGGCTTATATGTTCATTTGGCTGAGTGTCTCCTGTTTAATTTGATGTGCAGCGTGACTTTATTACTACATGAATAGCTTACTTAAAATCGGGTACTTTGGGGCTGTCGAGGTTAAAGCAGCTCTGCTTGTGTACAAGTCTCTCCACGGCCGAGCACCAAAGTCCATCTTTGACATGTTAGTGCCAAATGAACCTTTTGGACTCTGAGGACCTCAGGAACCGGCCTCCTGCTGGTGCCCAGAGTCCGGACTAAATATGGAGTCAGGGTTCCAGTTTTATGCAGCTAAAATCTGGACCAGTCTTTCTGAAGATGTGAGACAGGCCTCTACTCACAATGTTCAAATTCAGAATCAAAACAGCTCTGTTTAACTCTGCATATGACTGAAAGGATTGTATCTGTACTCTTGTCTTTAAAGTTCAACATATAATGATTATTTTTGTTTTTATTTTGTAATTTTCTTGTTCTGTAAAGCACCTTGAATTATTCCGATATTATTCCCATATTTTTTTCCCCCACAAAACTCGATTTACGATTTAAATAGATTTTTTTCCCTCTCAAACATCATTAAAAAAAACTCCAAGTGACATAAAAATGACATAAATCAAGTTCTGCCTTTATGTTGTCAAAATATATTCCTAAATTAATCCCCTCTTAAAATGGAAGTGTCCATCATAAAATGTTGATAATGTAGTTCTAACGCAGGCAGGTTTGCGTACATAAAGGTGCTATGAGGAGAATCTATTTCCGGCGATATAAAGACTCTGCTACCCATGAGCACGCGCGGCGACTGTCGTAAAAACATGACCCAAGCCAAAGCGTGTGTTTGTTGTGAAGCTAATGAATGCAGCTCAGACCTTCCTCAGAACTCTGCATTGCTTTACTACTTCTTTTTTCAACAACTTACAGGATGCAAAGCCACGAGGTAACGTATCTCTTTCTAGTTACGTAGCGGTAGTTTTTGATGTGGGACAACAAGCAACTTTTGGAAAACTTAGTATCGTAGTTTTGTAGCCGGCTATATATCGCTACTTACAGCCCGGTGCTCTAAGACGTGTCTGAATAATATAAATTTGCTCTAGTTTTAATTGTCTTGTTCCTGAAGTTGAGTATCCAGGTCAGTCCAGCCCTGTCCGACCCGACCGGAAGGCTAAGGAATAGCATTTATAGATAACCTATTTTGATGCTATAAAACTCATCTTAAAGTGTGTATTTCCATCAGGCATATATCTAAAAGGGGGACTTTTTTGTAATTACTTAGAAACTCCTCATAGCATCTTTAAATACTGAAAGCTGTAGGATTTTCACAGCTTATTAACATGTTACTCTCTGATCAGTATTCAAACTTCTAAAAAAAATACAAGCCTATAAAATTGTGTTTGTAAAACCTGACAGGGCCACCATCATGAAAACTGAAAAATTTCAGTATTTATAATTTTTAATCTTCGGAAGAACTTACAATATAAGCAAATGAATGAAAAAAATCTTGAGTTTTAATTTTTAAATCTTCTGCATAAAATAATTTGAATTAATCGATATATTGCCCAGCCCTACCTTGTGTACACGTTGTGCTCTACAAATAAAACTGTCTTGCCTTTTAAAGACACGGATCAGCAGATTATAGCTTTCAAATTTGATGAAAGTTCCTGCCAATATATCAGCTGTCCCATCATCACACAGGTTGTCTACATTTTAAAATCAACAATATTATTGATCAAAGATTGAAATGTTGTTTAGTGTCTTTTAAATCTGTTTCTATCATAAACAGACTGTCACTATTAGAGAAACAGGTCAATTATGGTAAAAGAGAGACAATAATGAGTTCAGAAATATCAGCAAAATCCAATATTCAATCATTGTACCCATTCTTTGACAAGCTACATGTTTCTTATTTTATCTTTCCCTTACGTCAGTCCATTTTTTTATTTTTTTTACAGGCCAAGGTGTTGGTTTGCCCAACAAGTGAGGGGTGATTGGTGCTAGTTTATGATGGTTGATGTGACGTATTGAGTTGTGCAATGGTTGGCCCAGTGAGGTCAAACAAGTTTATTTGATCACTGAGTTAAATTTTAATTTCTGAGTAACATCCAGTGACTCTTGAAAGCTGACTGTTTTAAAATATGTGCACCTATTATTCTTTTTAAGTTTCATGAAATCACTCTTTTTCCACTCAACTGAGGTTGCATCAACTTTTGCTACTACGGTCATTCTGCCAAAAGAGTGCAATTTGCTTGTTGTAACGCTTCAAAAATAAACTCCATTTTTCATTCAATTTCAAGATAGAATTTAGTAATAGACGCATTTACTCATTCAAAATGAGTACTGGTAAATCTCAGGCAACTTTATTTCATTTATTGCAACTTTCGACAGTTTATTATCAACGCAATTTTTTCTCTGCTGTTACCAAACTCAAATGCCATTTTAAAACCATGAATAAGTATAATTATAATAAGAATATCAACCACATACAATGTTTTCCCCTTAGAAAAAGAGTTGATTTAGAAGAAATGGTTGGTTACACGATAAAAATACTAATATTTATGACAAAAATGACTTTTTTTTGCTGTTACTCTTTATTTGAGTTACAGCAATGAGGGTAACGGCAATGAGTTTTTAGCATAAAATTTGCAATTGTGTGAAATCTAGCCACTTAGCATCTATGCTAGTAGCTTGAGCACATGGAGCACATTCTTAAGATTTAACTGAATATTTTACTTTTGATATCAACAAATGTTGTCTTAGAGATAACTTAGGTAACAGGACTGAGTTTTTAGGTTGACCATCTCTAAAACAGCTAATACATCATTACATTTAAGGAAAAATAAAAGAGATAACTTACTTTTGGTCTTCCCATGACTTGCAGAAGACCTAAATGATGTCACTTCCTGCAGAACATGCCACTGGTGGAATGTTCCAGAATTTTAAAGGGGGAATGTGTTTGGGTAACAGCAATGAGTGAAAACCTGGGGACAGCACTAAAATGTGAATTTTAACCAAAATATAATGACTTTTTTGTGAACTTTTGTTTTAAAAGTGTAGATAGAATATGGAGTCACACTGAAATGCAAAAGAAAATTTGCTTTGGAAGGATTTTGTTAATGATGCATTGTAGTAAAGTGTAGAGTTTGGCTGCGGGGACAGGCAAGAAATGCTAAGTATAAGTGTTTTGGATGCCATTTTAAAAAATTTTAAAAATATATATCTGTAATTTCTACAAAGATTAAAGTGTATGGTGTTTAGTATAACAAAAACATAATTTGTTATATATTATTGTGTTTATAAATTTAATATACAATAATATGCTGGGGACAGAAATTTCACTCTTTTGGCGGAATCGCCCACTAATGTATTTAGACCTTTCTTTATAAGCAAAAACAAACTCAAATGTTTCACCTAAAGAAGTATTTAGAAAGCTTTAGAGAATATTTGGCATTGCAAAAGTTCATGAAATAATGAAGGAAACATTGGACTTAAAACAAGACTTAGCATTTCAAAATAAAAAGGGGGGTATCACAAAGAAATAACATTTTAGTCTATTGGAGTTTTCAGCTACAAGAGTTAGATTTTTTTATGTCAGCCTCTGCAAATTGATTTTTTTAAGTGAAAGTGTTTCTATAGTTTAGTTGTCTACTTGGCCATTTTGGAGAGAGGTTTGCAGGGATGGAGAATTGTTTTGGAAGTCTTACTGTTCAAATGACGAAAACTACCACAACTTTTTTGTCTTTATTCGACTAGCATGCAATATTCTGATCGTAGAGATGATATAATAAATTACACAATACCATTTGTCATGTTACACAACACTTATGTGCCACAAACTTTGTCCAATGGGGTTAGAATTTGGCTGATGTTATGTAGTTAAGATCAAATAGCTGTGGTGATTTTGGAGTGCCAGTCAAGATTTTAATAGGTATTTATTCTTACAGTTTCAACACAGAGACTTGAAGCATCCATGAAGGACGTGAAGCGACTTCTTCACAGACTTGTTGAATTAAATTTAGAGCAAGAATATTCCAGCTGCAGCTCAGGTGAAACATTTCTATTGGACTTTCTAAAAGGATCCTGAGAAGACCTTGCTGTTGTCATGGAAACAAATGTAATTCAATGGTTCGCTTACACAAGTCACAGCAAAACTGAGGTGAAAATACTTTCAGTGCACCTGTAGTGACATGGTTCTCACCGGTGACATTTTGTAACAGCAGTGAAGGAAAAGTACGGCCGTTACAGAGAACAGAGAGTAGAAAAACGGAGCAGTGAGGGCGGAGGTGAGGCAGATGCAGACGTGGTGGCACCGTTAAGGCGTAAGCTCACACCTCAGCCTCCTACTGTGTTTTCACAGCTCGATTAACAATCTTAATCAAAACAATTTAATTCATAAAAACTGCATGCACCCCACCCTTGGATACGACTACTCTCTCAGTACTGAGAGGAACCTTGAAGGATGTTCATCAAATGTTTATCATTATTTTGGTGGCTTTTCCTTTTAGGTTAACCCTTAAACTCCAAATTCAACTGTTTGGCAGAGATCAATAAATCCAGAAATATTGATGTGTTAAAAAAAAAAATCATCATTAGTTTCTGTAAATATTGAAACAGAAGAAAACTGCAAACAAACCAAAATAACTGATGGTTTTCTGTAGGATTTAAAAAGCTAAAAGTTATTATTAATACCATCAATATTATTTTATGACCATATATTATATTTAATCTCTTATTCATCAAAAAAAAACTTGTATGTTCGTCAAACTCAATATCTTCTAAGTTATTTTTTGCTCTTTTATTTACAAACATTTCTGCCTTTAGTAATTAATTTTGTCCAAAATATTTGTGTATTTTTATGTCATTGCATAATCAACTGTTAGCTTTTAAAACTGTTAAATCCCACTCCAAGAAAATATCTGGTTTTTGGTTTGTTTGTAGTTTTTTTCTGTTCACTGAAAAGTTGAAATTATTATTTGATTTGTTTTTTAAAACATTCAATATCACTGAACTCACTTATTAATGACCTCTGCCAAACAGTTTGTTTTCATTTGTGCCTTCAAATTCCTTATTTTTTTTTTATTTTTGGTTTAATATGTCTTACTAAGCAATGACCCTGTTTAAATGATGCAGTAATACCAGCTTAGTCCACTCCGATACCAGGTGTGTGTACTGAAAACACTGGTATCAGATACCTCATGCTGCGTGCGTTGTGGATTGATTTGGTTGTGTAGATTCAGCGTGCACTGACGCACACAAAATAAAGTCCCGTCCATTGATGTATCCCATGTCATGCAAGCAACAATTGCGCTCCTCCAACCTTGACTTATGTCACCCATCCATAGCCTCCTCTTGGTCCATTGGCCAAACACATGTCAATAAAGCCCTTGCTCTCCACATGTTCTACTTTTTCCTCATTTTAGGTTGTCCTACTACCTATGAGGGGGCACGACAATGTTATTCATGGGCTTGTTTCTAAACCCGGAGTAAAGAGACAGTCAGAAGGACTTGCTCTGTTTTTATCATCTAATTTAGTTGGCTGAAAATCACCTGTTGATATGGTAAAAAATAATAAGGGCTACATTTTTGAAGCAAATTTGAAAATGCTTTACGAATGTTAAATAATGCTGACTTAGAGCCATTCATCAGTCATTGAACTAAGCTGATCTGATGTATTTATTGATCATGATGGGGATTGAATCAGTTATTTTTTTTATTATTATTATTATCAGGGAGATCAAACATATTCCATTTTACAAGAGACAAAATGCATACAAGTACGTAATGGATGTATAAATCAAAAACAGAGTAACTGAGTCATCCTTCTATGTCTCAACAGTATTTTTCCTCAGCGAGTATTCTCCCTTACATTTGAGCTTTTTTATTTTTAGAAACCGAAACTTATCAAACATGAACAAAGAATGTCACACTCATTCATCAGATCTAAATTCTCTCACGCCACAGTTTTTTCAATCAGTCATGAGAAAAAATAAGTTCATCAGTTGTTAAAGCAAATCTGGTCTCTGTGAGCCGATGTATTTAACCCAATTTTACCAAAATCCTTTACATTTCTCAGACTGACATTTGAAGTTAGTCCCTCCATAATGTCAATTTCATGAATGATTTCAAACCAGTCCTCCCTTCTTGGAGCATTTGGTTGCAACCACTTTCTAGTCAAGGCTGTCTTCCCTCCAATAAGAAATATTCTCATAAATATTTACCAGCTGTAGTTTGGATATTTACTGCTTTAGCACTCAAAAATTAAAGTCTTGACATCAAATGAAAAAGGGATTTGAAATATTGTTTCGAAACACATATGAATATCCTGCCAGTTTAATCTGATTTTAGGGCATTCCCAAAATAAATGAAAAGAGTTTGCAACATTAAATCCACACAACCTCCAACAGTTTGCACCAACATCTTGATGTCTTATCTGAGAGGGGTGATAAAATCTCATTAAATTTTTCCAACCGAACTCCCTCAAATGATGAGAAGACAGATTTCCACTGCAATCTAATCATGCTTTCCTATTCATCCTCAGATATAACTATTCCTCCTTCTCTTTCCCATTTTCCTTTAACATGAAGAGTGTTTGAGCCAGAAGAGTTCTGAAAACATTTATATAATTTGGAACTGTTGTACTCCACATCCTGATTTGTAAAATGGGATTGTATCAGTTCATATTGCTGAATTGAATCATTCAACATCAGAAAGTTGAGCAGCCTTGTGTTCCTCAGCTGTCCTCTGGTTACATACATCATTCAGAGTCAAATATTTAACTACATTTAGGATAAAAAAAAATGCATGGGGGCACGGTTTAACAGCGAGTTGAGGCTGTTTGTATTTATTCATGACAGAAGGGGCAGGGACAGAGAGCCTGAGTGTAAAGAGTCAAGCAACACAGACAGATATGTAAGGATCTCATCATGCTTTTGAAAAAAAAAAACACCCTGCGGTCTTAAGTATTAAAAAGGGGGTAATTAAATTGATTAATTGTGTTTCTCAATGGTCTATTACCAAATGATCCACAGCATACAATCAAGTGGTTGCGCCAAACCAGTGATTCTCAACTGGTGGGGCTGCATACCCTTTTCAAGTGGGATGCAAGCCTTTGCTTATGCAAAAAAAAAGGAAATAAATCCTGTGTTTTTTGTGAGGGGATTTTATGTGAGTTTCACACTCCCTGTTAATAAGTGGCAATAATACCCTTTTATGCTAATTAACACATTTCAATAGAAATATGTTATATACAGTCATGGAAAAAATTATTAGACCACCCTTGTTTTCTTCAATTTCTTGTTAATTTTAATGCCTGGCTCAACTAAAGGTACGTTTGTTTGGACAATTATAATGATAACAACAAAAATAGCTCATGAGAGTTTAATTTAAGAACTAAGAACTATTCATTTTCCATGGTTTTCTTGATAATAACCAAAATTACTTAAATTCTTACATCAATAGCTATGGCATTGTACCGCCAAAAACACTACTTTTAAGCATTCCATGTTTTCTTTTCTGTTTGCTTTAAACACATGATACACACAAGAGTTAATACTTGATTGCATAACCATTGTTTTTGATGACCGCAGCCATGCGTCTTGGCATGCTCTCCACCAGCTTCTGACATTGTTCTGCTGTCACAGCAGCCCATTCCTGTTGGACAAATTCAAACAAATTTTCTTTGTTTTTGGGCTTGTGGTTCTCCATTTTGAGTTTGATGATTTTCCACAGGTTTTCAATTGGATTAAGATCTGGTGATTGAGCAGGCCAAGGCATGGTGCGAATGTTGTGGTTCTCCATCCAGGCTTTAACTGACCTTGCCGTGTGGCAAGGGGCATTGTCTTGTTGGAAAATCCAGTCATTCGAGGCAGGAAAGAGTTTTCCAGCTGATGGAAGAAGACTGTTTTCAAGGGTAGTCCTGTACATGACCTGGTTCATTCGGCCTTCACACAATTGCATTTGCCCTGTTCCACTCAGACTGAAACAACCCCAGATCATGACTGATCCACCCCCATGTTTTACTGTAGGGCAAGACAGTCTGGGTTGTAAGCTTCTCCAGGCTTCCTCCTAACCAGTAAGTTGGCTGGAGTGGGCATCAATTCAAAATTGGATTCATCACTGAAGAGAACCTTAGCCCAATCATCAACAGTCCAATCCTTGTGGTCTCGAGCAAAGAGTAACCGGGCCTTCCTCTGCCTTTCATTGATGAAGGGCTTCTTGCGTGCTCTGTGTGACTTCAAACCAGCTTCAACAAGTCGGTTTCGAACTGCCCTTGCTGAACAAGTCACATTTCTCGACAGTGCCCACTCATTTTTAAGGTCCCTGGAGGTCTGGCGAGGATTCCTGACACAGGAACGGAGGAGTGCACGGTCATCTCGTGGGGTAGAAAGACGTTTCCTGCCACGGCCAGGTAGCAATTTGGTAGTGCCATGTTCAGCTTGATTTTTTTTGTTGTAATGAAGGGCTGTCTTGGAGATCTTCAGTTTTTTTCGCTACCTGTCTCTCACTCATGCCAATTTCCAGCAGTGCCAAGATGGCTGCCTTTGTGGCTTCACATAATTCTTTTGTTTTAGGCATTATGTGAGAGCTGACAACTTCTGAGTTGTGCTACGGCTTGAATGTAAGCAGGAAACCACTCTAGGCCTTTGCATGTGCAGTGCTGCTTGTGACATGAAATGGCCTCTTATATACCCTGGGAATCAATTAAGCTTAAGAATGTCAAATAGGACATAAAGTATTATGTGACCAGCTGCATTTTTTGTTGTGTTCATTGTATTATACGTTTAGTGGTACCAGATATTAGAATGAACAAGAAATTGAAGAAAACAAGGGTGGTCTAATAATTTTTTCCATGACTGTATTTACTATGTAGATACTCAGATAGAGGTACATGTTTTTAAGATTTTCTTCAAATAACTTCTCAATAGCTGGACTTTTTATTTTGTGTTTGTGTGTGAAAGCTTTGTTGAATCGGTTAAAGAAAGGCTGAAGTTATTAAAGTGTGTTGTGACAGTCACACGATCAGCTCAATAAACCAGCAGACCCAACTAATCCTGTGTCTTCTTTGTTCAGGAATCTGGAGGTTGAAGGAAGTATCACTAAGGGACCCTTCTCAAAATGGAGCGATGTGGACTGATGTGTTCCTGGTCCTTGTGAACTTCGTAAAAGAAGCAACCACGAGGACGAAGGATCATCCAGCAGGTGGAGGAGGCGGCGGGGGAGAGCGGTCCAAAGAAAAGGTGGTATGGCTGGGGGCGTGTTCGGGATGGCGAATGGGAACGAAAGCAGCGAAGGGCCTCCTGGGCCCATGGCGGCCGTGGTGGCTACGGCAGGAGGTGTTGTAGCAGACAGCCCCTCGTCGACTGTCTCTACCTACATCAAACTGGTGCTGCTGGGGCTGATCATTTGCATCAGCCTTGTGGGCAACCTGGTGGTGTCTCTGCTTGTGCTGCGGGACCGGGCACTGCACAAGGCACCTTACTACTTCCTGTTGGACTTGTGTTTGGCAGACACCATCCGCTCGGCCATCTGCTTCCCCTTCGTTCTGGTGTCCATAAAGAACGGATCGGCTTGGACCTACAGCGTGCTGAGCTGCAAGGTGGTGGCATTCATGGCAGTGTTGTTCTGCTTCCATGCTGCCTTCATGCTCTTTTGCATTAGTGTGACTCGCTACATGGCCATCGCACACCACCGCTTTTACTCCAAGCGAATGACATTTTGGACATGTGTGGCGGTGGTGTGCATGGTGTGGACTCTTTCGGTTGCAATGGCCTTTCCTCCGGTCTTTGACGTAGGCACCTACAAATTCATCCGAGAAGAGGACCAGTGCATCTTTGAGCACCGCTACTTCAAGGCTAATGATACGCTAGGCTTTATGCTAATGCTGGCTGTGCTCATTCTGGCCACACATGTTGTCTACATGAAGTTACTCCTCTTTGAGTACAAGCACCGCAAAATGAAGCCAGTCCAGATGGTGCCGGCCATCAGTCAGAACTGGACCTTCCACGGGCCGGGGGCCACCGGTCAGGCAGCAGCAAACTGGATTGCGGGCTTCGGCAGGGGCCCGATGCCGCCAACTCTGCTGGGAATCCGGCAGAACTTGCACAACCAGAACCGGCGCCTGCTGGGCATGGAGGAGTTTAAGGCAGAGAAGCAGCTTGGTAGGATGTTCTACGTGATCACGCTGCTGTTCCTGGTGCTCTGGTCTCCCTACATAGTGGCTTGCTATTGGAGGGTTTTTGTCAAGGCTTGCACAATACCGCATCGGTACCTCTCCACCACTGTGTGGATGAGTTTTGCCCAAGCCGGGGTCAACCCCATCGTCTGTTTCTTCCTGAACAAAGACTTGAAGAAAGGGCTCCTTTCCCACTTACCAGCCTGCTGCAGGACTAAACCTCATCTGCCACGAGAGCCTTATTGTGTCATGTAAGCAGAGGAAAATCAAGGGAAAGATAATAGACATGTTGTTGGGGTGTTTGCTTGAGTTATTTAGGCTTTTGACTCAGTGTAAACTGCATTTCAGTAAAGGGTGTTGACTTCAGAGTTTGATGGTAAAAACTGAGATGGTGCGCATGTATGTTTATCTACCAAACACTTGGTCAATCAAAACAGCAGCAAACATGGAGTCATTTACTTTGGATTATTAGATTGATACCATAATGCAGAACATTAGGGAAACTAAGCCAGACAATAATCATCAATGAATTACATTAGCTGCTTGTAAAGACAAGAAATGAAAGTTAAAATATGGGATATTTTGGTGAGTTTGGTACAAAAAGATTCAGAAGAACTAGGGACAAGTTTTGCATTTGAATATAAATTCTATTGAAATGTCACTTAAGCTAGGCAGCTGGATAAGATAAACAGTATAAGATGTGCAACCAAGCTGTATGAAGCAGGTATATTGCCATTTGCCATCATACAGTTTAGTAATCTAACAAAAAAAATTACAGTAGGGATCTAAAAAGCTGTATTACCACCAAGCAGTGTGGTTCATTCAGCTAATTGATCCGCGCTGTCCCCCTTTTTTGGCCGACCGCAAAGGGTGAAGCAAAAAATTCTGCATTTCTCCCAAGAATTGTCACTTGCTGTGCAACAGCAGCTAAAATTAATAACAACATACACATGGGACAATTCTGCATGGAGGACTTGGAGGTACACAACCTTCCTTGCCAATTTTTGCGAGGAGGAAGTGCAGAGAGAATAAGACGTATCTGTCACAAGTTCAACCCTCATTTTCCAAGGTGAGGGTACAATGTGGAAAAGCAAACAAGATCAAAACTTGGCTCCAAAACATAGCGAACTGTACTGTACTCAACCAGAGAGCTCAATGGAAAGCAGCTCTAGAAATGTCAGAAATGAAGGACGATTTTGTGGTTTTTGAAACGAGTAGATCCTGTAGGACTAAGAATGACTTCTACATTTGAATCTAAAAATTACTACAATCTTTTAATAGTTGGGAAACCCATGATGAAATTCTAATAAAAGAGAGATGCAAGCAAGTTCTTTGGTCAAGCATGAAGCAGCCGCAAACAAAAACTGACGTTAAAGGTCTATAAGCAAAGGACTTGTATTGGTTCTTGGTGAAGCCTCCTTCTTCTCCAAAAGGCCTGTGACTATAAAATATGGCTCAGGGGGAGCGAAGGATAGAAATTTCTGCATACTAACTTTTAGACTGAAGCTTATGTTTTTAGCTTTCCCCTGTTCTTGTTTTAGAAGTGGAGAAGGAGGCAACAGAGCCTCAATAACCCAAACCCATCCAGATCCAGAAGCTTTGGATAACAATGACCATTATGTATGAAAACCTGCATAAACATCTATGAGCATAGTTCTTTTGATTTATGATGCAACTGATTTTAGGCTTTGTTACGTCTTCAACACTATCTATATATAAAAGTCAAGCAGTCAGGCCCTGTTTACACAACAGTTATCCACCAAAAACAGATTAACTTTTTGTTTTGTTTTTCAAAAAGAGTAAGTTAACACACAAACAACAAAGTTTTTCAGCAAACGTGAGCACAGATCCACTAAAAGGACCAAAATGCTATGTAGTCATCCAGTGATACTGGGCCAGTTGTTGGAGATGTGCACTCCTTCCTTCTACACAACAGAGAGATTTTCAAGGTCCAACATGTTGCAAAATGCACTTTCACAAATGATCTGTATAGACATGACATATTGTCGATGTCAGTCACCAACTGCCTGTCTCCACTTTGTTGATTAGTGGGTTTTATAAAATTTTAACCAATCTTAACTACAAAAAATGTGTTATTAGGACAATACAATATTCATGAATCAATAGTAAAGTGTAATTTTGGACATTTGTGCCCTTCAGTGACAATATGCTCATGCTCAGCCAAAACTCAACTAAAGGTTATCAAATTCAGCAGAAAATGTTGCCCAGTAAACGGGGCCTTAGGTAAAATGGAGGAACTCCACACTTAACTTTATTTAGGAGAGTTCAGAAAGACAACAGAAGGAGCAACAGCAGGGCATTTTATTTAGAGTAATGTAATTAGAGGAACAAGAGAGACTTTGAAACGACCAAACCTGGAAGTGCTCATCGAGCACAAACCTCCGCCAAGGCATGTCTGATATTCTTGGCCAAGTTATCAACAAAAATGTAGAAGACTGGCCAAACAAATCCTTCAAAAATTCCTAGATCCAGATTCGTATGACCACCAAAATGTAATCACTTCTTTTTTGTGCCATGACCAACATTCTTTGAAAATTTCATCAAAATACGTTCATGACTGTCTGAGTTATCTAGTTGACGGACAAACCCTGGCAAAAACAAAAGCTCCTTGGTGGAGGTAATTAGTTAAAAGTTGAAATGAACCAAGTGTTGTGTAAAGAACACCAGCCCTTACGTCTTTGAAGATAGTTTTCGTTCTTTCATTGTTGTTGATGAGTTATTCACGTCTAGTCTTTTTATCTTCTATGGATTGTTAATGAACATAAACTAAAAAAGCCTCTGGTGATGGCAGATTTGAACATTTGCAATTCATTAAAAGAACAGAAAGGACAATTTTAGATGTTCTGGCCAACAGCAAACTCCTTTGCCTGTGATTTAACTTTTGTTAACTCTTAATAAACTGTCCTTGGCTTAACAGTACAAATAAACCTTCAAGAAAAACCTTCGATAGGCAGGTCACTGGGGTGGGCTTTAAAGTACTTTTGTTTGTTCCAGAGGTCACTTCATCATGTTTGTAACATTTTTAGTGTCTAAATGTTTAAAAAGTACAAGTATATTCATTAAGTCATGACCTAAAAAAATGAATAGAACAAAATGAAGCCAGGGACAGACATTTAAATAACAGATATGTTATTCTTAATGCCAAACAGGCATGTCTTAGTCCCAAAAGCCAAGTACAACCCACCGGCCACTCGTCTGTTTCTTCATGTTCTTACCTCCTCATCCCTACACATGAACCATGTCTGGACCAGTCTGGCTTTTCTGGAGCATGAAATGTATTTTGTGAATGTATGTAAATGGCTGAATTTGTTAAAAGTTGAGTTGAAAATTAATATTTAATGATTCATTTAAATTGTTAATTTAGCATTTCATGTTAAACACACAAAACTAGATTTTCCTTTTAAAGCACTTGAAGCAGAAAACATTCTCCCGTTCATCTTTGCTCTAACTCCACTTTCTTTTAGAAACACCACACAGGACTGTCTTAACTCCATTTAGTAGAAAAGTCTTATAGACTGCAAAAACTTTGATGAAAAAACTGCACTGAACTGGACTGGTTAGCAGGAACATGCCTTTATGATGCATTTCCACCATGCAGTGGTTTGGGTTTCTAAAACCCTGATCTTGCTTTTGTTTTTACGGCCTCACTTGATATATTTTTGTGTGTGGTTCCAACCATCTAAGGTAGACTCTTTTTTTACGTCCAGTGAAAGCCTTTCAAGTTAAAGGCAGTTAGATTTAATTTCAAAGCCACTAGGCTCTTATGATCAGTCAATGATTTGTTAAGAAATGTTGGCAACAGCTTAGCAGTTAATAGCCAAGCAGAAGAGGATTCTCTGTAGTGACAGCATCTAAATTTGTCTTGAAATACGTTGAGCAATGACAAACTTCTTCTAACACCAACCTTATTGGAAAGACTTAGTTGGATTTCCATGGAAAGATCTGCTGATCATACAAAATCCATTTTAAATATCCATGTTTAGAAAAGTGTATAAATACAGATCTCTGTTTGTACACGATACAAACTTCCATCTGTGCTAGGGATGATTTCCTGAAGCTCTTATAGTTAGTGCAACAGAAGATATACAATAACTTCTTAAAAGGCTTTGAATTCTCTGCAAATCATTCATAAGTAAATTCTGGGATACACCTCCACATGAAAGCCATGCTAAAGCATTTGTGTAGCTGGCATCTATCACAAATTTAAAGCAAATATGCTCCATGTAAAAAGTTGTCATCAAATGAAAAATGACACAAAAAAAACTAAAGCACAGGTAAGACCTCTTTCACTTGCATCAGGAAAATCATTTAAATTCATTTTTAACTTCCAGGCTTAAAACTAATGGCCCTTTTACATTAGCCCTACTCTACTCGCCTTGTGCTGCTAATGCCCTAGTCGCCTGCCCAACGGGGTGCAGTGTCGCTGAGCAGCTCTGTGGTGACGTCATTTTGAGCACGACACAACAATCTGTGGCTTTTTGTCACAAACAGAGTAAAAAAGGAAAGCAGAAGAAGGCTGCAGGTGGCAAGAAGAAATACCCCTTGAGAAGCACAGGAGAGGTTTGGAAGCTATACAACAGAATGAAGCCGAGGACGAGAGCAATAGAGCTGCAAAGAAAAGACGTATGAGGGTAAGCTAATGGTAGCTACCGCTAGCATGCTAGACGTTGCGCTCATGACTCATCGATGACGACACTGTCTGACCAGTCAGTAGCCGGCAGTCGGTGATGTCATCTTTTAGTATCGACTCAGCTCGCTTGGTACCAGAGCGTGTAAGGTACTAAAACTAGCTTGTTTTAGGAGGTACCAGGCTAGTGGAAACACGCTGCAAATTGAGTAGGGCTGAGTAGAGTAGGGCCAAGGCGTGCTATAGTGGAAAAGGGCCATATCTTATACGGCTTGGCCAGGAACAAGAATCTTGTGTGAATCTGCTTGAGAAAAGCGCTAAACATTTCACTCCAATCCTTCAAAGTTAAAGTAAAGGTGCATATAGTAAATAAAAAGCTATTTTTCAATGATACTCATTTAATTTACTTAGTAGGATCACACCTGAGACATATTTTTGAATCAGGTGTTTTTAATTCAAATTCTTGGTTCAGTTTCTTGATTGTGACTTTTAAAGCCTCTTAAAAATCTTGTCAAATTAAAAGTGTGAATCAAACATTTCACCTTGATTGATATGGGTACCAAAATGCTGCATCCAAAATGTTTCCCTACATCTTGAAAAGAAAATCTTGCTGCTCTCAGCCTAAGAATGACTTACAATATCTAAAACCAGCAGGTATTATTGGGTGATCATTTCTTAAAGGCTGGATCAGACTACACGAGTTCAGTCAGAGTGAGTGCTCATATTTGACTGACTTGTCAAGAGTCAAGACTTGTGCTTGAACCTTTTGAGAGGAAATGCTATCAGTGCGCCCCTATTTGACACCCTGACCAGACGTCAATAATGTTTGCTCTGATCCTGATCAATAGAAAAACATGATTTCTTCTTTGTTTATTCGAGTGACATTTTACAGTCCACTAACTCTGCTTTTTTGGGCCCCAGGGGACTTTTTGCTTAAACACAGTAAAGATTGTGTTGCTATCACACAGAGTAGTTCTTTACTAGGGATTAAGGAAGGAAACTGATAAGATACATTGATACCACTGCTACCATCGATTCTGTTTATCGATCAGATTCTAATTTAATTCCTTTCTTGTGGATTTTCTGCGTGAAAAAAAAGTCGGCATGTGCAGGTTTTCTGTAATACCATGTCAAACACAAGACACTCCTGATATTTTATGTCTCACTACAGAGATTAATGCTGCCTCCACTCTTGTTTCTGATTACACACACGCTGGACTTTGTGATGTCAGCATCATTTTGTGTAAAATTAAGCCCCAATTTTGACCACTTCTGTCTGTTTTTTGCTGTCCACCTCAAAATAAAAAAGTGATGCTCTTGATTTGCAAGACATGCAGCAAAGAGTGGAAGGAACTGATGAGGGCATTGTTACATAACAAGAAAAATTATTTAAATTTTAATAGGTATTTGTTACCAATTCTCAACTGGAATTGGTTTTGACTCCATCCCAAGTAAGTAATGTTAGAGTATCAAAATTCAATTAAATGCAAGTTAATATTGAACTAACTGACAAGCCTGAAGATTTAGAGGCACTGAGAAAATGGTAAAAAAAAAACCTAAAAGGTCCTTAGTTTAAATCATACCGTTATAGGCGAACAACGTGCAATTAGTGAGCAGACAATAGTTAAGCTAATGCTAATGTTAGTAGTGATTTTACTGTTCTCTCATAGTTGAACATCCTTTATTTATTTACTGAATGTGGTCATTTCTTGCTTTGGTTGAGTGGTTATATGGTGAGCTCCATTTGGTCTCGGAAGTTGATAGATTGGAAAATGGTACGACACCGGGAATGTCCCCTTGTAAGATTTCCAAATTGTAAAGTCTGAGGATCCTCAGTCACCCCAAGTTTAGTAGCTTGTAACGGGAACCCAGGCAACTCGGGTGTGACGTGATGCCCACCTCCAAGATCTTTGTACCGAGGTAAATAGGACACACCATAACCTAATAGAGCCTAAATCAACTTAGCTGGATTCTAAATATTAAAAAAAAAAAGCAAACTTGTGTGTTCCTATGAGACGCCACCGATGCTGTATGTTCTGCTGATAGCACCCATTCAGTAGTTTATCAAACTGATTGGAGAGATTTTTGCGTGGAAGGGAGGAACCATTTAGCAGGGCGACAGCAGTCTGAGCAGCAGTTGAGACAGAGCTTTTGACCGGGGTTTTCAGGCCTACTTGAAAAAAAAAACGGATATCGAAAATTAGTCTGACCAACTTTTAAATCAATTCATCTGTTATTTAGGCTACGTTCACACTGCAGCCTTTAATGCTCAATTCTGATTTATTGCTCAAATCTGATTTTTTTGTTTGTCTGTTCAGATCACTCCTGTAAATGTGGCCTGACTGCAGACTGTGAATGTGAACAGCTCACGCTTCAGAAGTGACACGCATGCTCAGTTTAACATTAATGACATCACACACAGCACGGTGTGATGAGGGCAACAAACACAGAGCAAAACTGAGCTTTACAATGCCGGAGAAGTTTGTTCCAATCGTGCAGAACCTGATGTTACAGCAGCTCACCTTGAGTGAGCTCTTATTAAAGTAATTATGGTATATTTTATTTCTTTTAAACCTAAAAGCGAACACTCTTTCCTGCCGACGCTGCCAATGACATTTTGCTGAGAGCCAAACAGCTCAGAGCCATAGCAAAAAGGCAAAAGCTTAGTTTTGTCATCTGTTCTGATGTTTGTTAGTTTGTCTGAGAGCAGATCAGACAGGAGCAGACTGTTCTCTGACTGATGCTGTCTCGTAGAAACATACAGCATCGCGCAAATGCGCACGAATGAGATGGACAGCAGTGGATCATCAGTGTCTCCGCGTCCTGTAAACTGTCATTTTATCCTGATCGATCCATTCAAAAAGTCAGCTAAGTGTTAATAAACTAAGTTTATCAGATATCATAATACAAATGTATGATTCATTCACATTTATCGTTTTATTATGCGTGTAATGGAGACACCAGTCGATCACCCAGCGCGCTCTCAATTTTTCTCCTCACTCCCCCATTTATTTATTGTTAATCAAGCTTGTAGCTGGAAAAACGACTAAAACTCTTATTTTAGCAAAAAAAAACATGCATAAACTTTTTAATAATCATGTCTATAATAACCTCTGATTATGTTCTGTACATGGAGAGACTTTGAAAACTTTTTTTCCTGAGGTGAGCTGCTGCTGTAGAATGACATCAAAGTCGCATTGAGTGTGTCCTGACTGTTCAGACCGCGGTCCCATTCAAGAAAATCGGATACGTATCTAATTTAGTACCACATTTGAAAGTGGCCTGAATCTGATTTGAAAAAGTCACATTCAATGCACCTTGTGCTGTTTACACTGTCAGAAACAAATCAGATACAGGTCACATTTGAGCCAAAAAATCGGATTCAGGTCACTTTTGACTGCAGTGTGAACGTAGCCTTAGATAATACAGTCAGAATGTTTAGCAGGCTAACCGTTCCTACTGTTCTTTTCCTTCATACCTAAAGTTCTATCTGACGGATGGTCAGTCCATATTGGTCTTTAGACACATAGGGAATTGTGTCTTCCCAATTGTTTTCTTCTTTTTTTCCTGAAAGTAAGACAACAACCATTACACACTTTTCTGTTGTAGCCACAATTTCCACTCCCTTATCCTGCTCAAGAATGATCTGTAAACCCATGCAGATTCATCAGGACAGCAAATAACACCCTGATGTCAGCATAGGAACTATCAGAATCACAACTGTGCTGCTGTTCTGTCGGCCAAGAGAGGAAAAGACTTTCAGCATAGTCTGGCTTGGTGCAACTGTGAAAGACCAAAAACAAAAAAAGAAGTGTTTTCTGATCCGGCCATAAGAAAGAGTATCGAGGGCTTGAAGATTGCAGTGGAGGAGACGTATGCTACAGAACTTTTGCACAAATCCAGATTAATCCATTAACTGTGCTTCTTTTATGATTCTCTCTTAGAGGGAAATGTAACTTGAACAGATGACGGTGAAGAAGAGGGCACAGAGATTGTAATCTGTCAATGAATGTGTGAAAAGGTGACAAAGTCAGGATTAAAGACTGGAGTTGGAGGGGTGCGTTTGTTTCGGGGGTTTGAGGTGCCCCTTTGTCTCGGCCGTGGCGTTATTTTAAAACACCCGATGACAGCATGCCACAGAGAACCTTGTTTTAGTTTAAAGAATTATGGCCTTACTCCATGAAAAACCAATGCAACAAAGAGGAGAGAGGGGCGTCTCTTCTGTGCATCAGTTAAACTGAGGAAACTGAACACTGTGTGACATTTTGGGAGACTTGTTGCTCTTCCCTTAAACCCTGGAGGAACCGAGGTCATGGACAGAAAACACTGAAGACTTTTCTACTGCAGACTGATGATGTTTTTCTTTATTTTGATTACTTTCTCTTGGATATCAACATGACGGATGGAGAAAAAATGACCAGTCTTTCCATTTTCATTTGTGGGACAAAGCCAGACGAACGTGAGGATTCCTGTCGCTGCTGGAGCAGGCTGAGCGTGCTTTTTTTTAGTTGCCTCAGGCAGATTATCTTTTGTAAATTTACTGTGACCTCTGTACTATTTAGTGTGTATTATATTGACAGCAAACCAACTTTGAAATGCAACAGAAGAGATCCTCATCATCGTATTTTTACTGTGCGAGTGTGTGAATGTGTGTTTCTATCTGCAGGCGTGTGTGAGGGATGACGGTAACATGAATGAGACAGGAAGGAAAATACTGATCAGACCCATTTTGCATCTTGAAGATTTAATTCCTGCAAATGCTTCCTCAGTATTTCTCATGTTGACTCTTTTCCTGACACAAAGATCTGAATGTGTTTCCAAACCAATGAAGTTTACTCTAAGGTCCCTTTTGTTAAACATGTTTTGGGTTATGATTGGATTTTTTTGTACATATGTTGGGGTGTTGAAGGTAAAACAGCTCGATGTGAAGCTTTCCAGCAGGCCAAATGTTATTGCATACATCAGCCACCTTTGAATGTTTCTTTGAGAAGTCAAAAAAAGGAAATAAAGTACATTGAACTACAGCTTTCATTGCACATCTCTGAAGGTATGATGGCATTTTCACTCCAAATCAAATCAGCACGCATTTGCTCTTTTAGGAAAGACCTTCTTTTCTTTGCCTCAGATTGTCCCTGCAATTTTGCATAATTCAATCTGACCATGAACACTGGAGGCAATCATGTTTCCTGGAACATTTGTTGTCCATATAAATCATTTCATGGGGATGACAACAAGTGAAGCTGCGCACAGAGTAAAACCAAAGCCTTAGCTGCCCGGGAAAGCAATGAGACTCACCAACTTATATGTTATGTCTAAAAATGACCACAATCCACAATATAAAGCTAAATATTTGTCAGAAGACAAGACTGAAGCACTGAAAATATTCTGGTTTCAGACTTGAGAAGATAACAGGAATATGCTGGATTATTACTTACTTAATAGAGTGATAGTGATGAAGGCCAGTAAGTAAAACGCAACCCCAGAACCTCTTTGCCATCTGCAGACGGTATCAAACAGCTACAATCTCTATTAGGGTTAAACAAAATTTAAAAAAAGCCATTTCTGTACTTTTTTTTGTGATAAACACTCATTGGCCACTTTATCACTGGACTTCTCCCTCTTCTCCCATTAACAGCACCAGTAGCTGCTAGAAACAGCTTATTTCCCTGACTCTCCTAAATAAGCCTACCAATGTGATGTCATACCAGTGTGACATCATACCAGTGAGACCTTCCATAGTTTCATCAACATGTTAAACTCATTGGTTTGGGGTAACAAACCCAGTGTAGAGCAGAGACCATAAAAAGAATGCAGAGCTGCAGAAAACAAGGTAATTAACAGACCAATTACCACAGAGCAGATGGCTTAACCAATCAGAACAGATTTAGCCCTTGAAGGGAAGCGGGTCTTACAGGGGCAGGAACTTGAACGGAGCAACCTACACCCCTTTCAGACTGACAAAAAAACCCTGTTTAAACCCAGCTCCTGACGGCAGTTTGAAAGAGTAATCAGCATTTCAATCTGGGTCGATTGACCCTGCAAGCGACGCAGGTTTCATCGGCTCGCCCCCAATCAGCTTCAGTGAGAACATTATACCCGGGTCGACCCGCTAATTCACAGATGACAGTGGCGTAACGCCCCCATGGCTTAACATCACACCAGTCCTCTCCTTCTGTAACTTCGTGGCTCTTTGCTGTCTCAGCAACAAATTCCATCAACCTTGTGTCATCAGTGCCGAGTTTGTACATTCTTAAAGAGGGACACAAGTACAAAGTACAGAAAACCGTGTTCAAGGCCTCTATGCTCCTTTCTATTGTTTACATGGAGGGGCTTTGTCACACTGATGATGTCATCAATGTGATGACATCATCTTCATGTACCAGAGGAAAACAAACAGCCATGCAGCTCGTCTGCTGCCAGTTAGACCCGGTGTAGGTACCAGATCTGCTCGGGCTGCCAGATCGGCTCGGGGCCCTGCACCTATCAATGACGTCACGCTGTGCTCGGTTAAAAGACCGTCACGGTTTACTTTATTTTATTTATTATGTTTTCGAATTTGCATACTATACTAGCAGTGCATACTGATTCAGGAAAAAATTCACAGTATGCATCGGACCGGTCTGTTTTGAGATGCTAGAAACAAATGAAACCGCTGTAATGTGCATGCAGGCCCAGTAGATGGCAATGTAGGTTTGCAGAGAAACAGTGCTGCTACAACACACAAAGAAGAGAAAACTTTTCACAAACAATGTCTGGACAACAAATGTGTTTGGACAACGACGATAACAAACCGAGTACGGTAAGCAGCACACATGTTGCGCGATAGACGGCATAAGCTGTCGTTGTTCCTGGCATGTGCATGCAGCCTTCACGTTAAAGAGTGCTTGGCATGCGGTGACGTTAGTGTTTCATCCTGAAACACTCTGACTCTGTTTACACGGAGCTGCATAGAGAAGAGTTGTAAAAACTCTCCACCCTGGACCCTGGTTTTAATAGTTTGTAAATTAAAGCACTCCAGGTACCGTTCCCATGTAAACGGGAGGCCAAAACGCAATGACAACTCTTACAATTTGGCAGTATTACTGTGCATTCACACCAAAAGAGGCAAAAGCGGCAAGGACGCCGGAAGTTAATACATTTTCAATGTCCTGAGCGGCTAAAGCAGCTAAAGCGGCTAGAGCGTCAAAAGCAGCACCAGATGAGAAGTTGAGCCTGGGTCAACTTTATGGTAATTAGCTATGACGCAGTTCAGCGGCAAACGGTGGCAACCAATCAGAGTAGAGATGTCCTTCAGCCTAGCGGGCCCTAAAGACCAAAGCATGGAACTTCGGTTCCTAGTTCCGTCATGGATACCGAAAAGCTTATAAATTGTGTATAAACTTATAAATTGCTTATAAAACTTATAAAAGCTTATAAATTGCTTATAAACTCACCCAGCTCCTCACGGCGCCGCAGAATCTCATGCACCCAAACCCGGCGACGGCGTCTTCGTCGAGGCAGCACACATCACAGTGATGTCATCCAGATCCATGATGAGTCGATATGATTTTGAGGGTCAAATCGCATATTTATAGTCATGGCAGACCATGAAAATAATACAATTATTGGAGGGAATTAATCTTGTTGGCTTACTGCCACAATCTATTTTTTCCGGCTCCTGTAGAACACACACACACACTGTGCAAATACGTGCTCCTTACCACCACAGGATTTTAGTATATTTCAAAACTGTAAAAGTTTCATGTCGTGGATAAATCAATATTAACTCCTTTGTAAATTGCTTCCTGCCTGTCAATCCGCTCGTGACTGATTAGATGGTGATTTTACATTATGTTCATGCTATGCTTTAAACTGAAGTTGAACAACAGCAAGCAGCTGCCGCTGTGAAGAAGTCCGCTGCGCGGCTCCTTTAAATGACAAGCAAGATTTTACGTTGACGTCAGTCACGTGACGAGCAGCCAAAGCGGCTAAAATATTTGTCCGCTTTGGCCGCTGTCCACTTTCTCGGGCGTGCTTGCCACTTTTGCCTCTTTTGCCTCTTTTGGTGTGAACGCACAGTTAGGCCTCGTGTAAATGGCCCCTTAGGCATCTAAGTGAAAGAGTAAGAATGGAGGTGGATCAGGGGCACTCAATATATGTTAATTACAGGGTTTTTTAACATCAGTGATTTTAAACATAATCTAGCACTCAACAAAATTTTATATAAAGCAAATTATAACCAAAAATTTGGACTCTATGAAAGATAAAGGCAAGGAGAAACCCTTTTGAAGACACTACAGAAAGAATTATGACTGCAGGGAAATTCCCTCCAAAAAAATGTGCAAAAAATGGGTTATGGTCCACAACCAAACACATGAAAAGTGGTTGAAAGTGTCCCGAGCTGAAGTCTTTTCCTTGAATATTTTTAGTCTTGTGGGACTGAAGTTTCCTCGGCTCAGGAAAAGGCTTTTACCCCATAACATGGATTTTAATATTTCAGGCTGCTCGACATTCATAGAACATTCAGCAGAGGTGTTGGCAACCAAAAAGAGACCTGAACAGCTGAGTGTACTCTCAGCTTTTTTACTGAGACGAACAGGGTACATTAAGTTGGGAAAAAGGCATAATTTCATTAGGGAGCAGGAAACAGGGATCAAAATGTATATCTTAACGTTTTTTGGCTGACTGGTGATATTCATTCATACAAACATACATTTGCAACAGTTTTCTTCCAGATAAATAACTGTAAAAAACAGATTAATGGGGTGCTGGTTTGGCGGAGTGATTAGCAACCAGGCACCCCATGTACTTGCTTCTGCCGGTCCAGGTTTGTATCCCACCTGTGACCAGTTTGCAGACTGTCTTCCCCTACTCTCTCACCCCCTTTTCACAAGCCTATCCACTGTCTCTGTCCTATTAGTAAAGGCACAAAATGCCCAAAAAATACATTAAAAAATAGATTAATAAAGCTTGAGCAGGATTGTTTGGAGGCAGAGGGCTGCTAAAAGGTGAGGCTGCAGGCCTTGTCCACTTTTGCAGGTATTTTCAGAATCATCTGGTCCAAATGTACTTCTTAACTCTTTTTTTTCACTTAATAATTGAATCCTAAATTAACTGTGACAACAAAGGCTTCAGGCACGTTGTCAAGTACTTGGATTTTACTCCTTTAAATTATTAACACATGGTCTCACCATGGAGAGACCTCTTTACTTCCAGCTTCAAGAGGGGGAGGATAAAACACATTAGAAGTCTTCGGTCCCAAACACGCCTACAAACCTGCTCCGAGGTCTCCTCTGACCCAGACTCCTGCTGCGAGTCTGATGTGGCTTTGCACCTTTCCCTGACATTAAACCACCTGCGTCTCCTCACAGGAAGCTCAGGGAATCCTGATCCGCCACAAATCCATCAAATCCAGAGCAATCCCCACCACACGGTGTGAGGTAGACACCCCAGGTCAGAAGATTGGCCTTTTGCTGAGGACGCCACACACGCCGGCCTACATTTCAACCATGAGGCTGCACAGGAGACCAAATACGGAGCAGACTGATGGAATTAGAGCAGACTTTGGTGTCATGATCTATTTACTATCACACCTCCCTAATGTGCCTGTTAATGAGTCTGAACAAAACAAGAGTTCATCCAAGTTCTCTGTAAACCAGACGTGAGGAAACACAACTTTACAACCGTCTATTCTCAGAGGCTAAAAGCTTTAATTTGAAAGAATTCACAATGAAAAAATTAAAAACAGGAAAACAGGAAACACCCAAGAGCATTACAAAACAATCTGGAAGTATATCATATAAACTCCACTTCCAATAAAGAACAAAACTATTTTCACTTGAATACACCTCAAACATGAGATGCTTAATCCTCAAACTGACTAATTGTGTTTTTTTCTGCATATACTCTCTCTGTTTGAATTTGATTCCTGCAACATGTTCCAAAAAATGAAGTTAATGGATTAACTTGGGTTCGAGAGCAGGACCACGCCACAAACCACACCTCCAATCAGCTGACAAGCCTACTTTTACCCAGCCATGCCTCATTGCTCAGTTTGTCTGTGACTCTTCAACCCACCCTCCCATCCTTCAATCTTAATCATGGTTTTCTTTCTCCACTCAGCTCCTCGCACACCTCATCCTAGGTGGGGTCAAGATCAGCTCAATGAGACGGTACCCCCACACACTGAGGTGGGCTTTACATGAGCACGAACTATCAATCTGGTGATATTGACACACGGAGACGCGTATTTGTCCATGACTCCGCATCTTTTTATTAATATTTTTATTTTCAAAAAAATCAAAAACTGCCACAGGTAAGCAGAAGAAGATAACAACTGTTGTAATTGGGTGTAATGAACACAAGTGGCATAAAAGTGAAATATAAAGTTTGGTATATCAGAAATGTCAAATGGGACTAACAGAGCCAAACTTTGCCAAGATTGGGCCTGACCACTCTGTAGTAAAACCTCTCTAACTTTGCTCTGCATCACTTTATCAGACTCAAACTTGGCAGAAGTAATGTTCACATATTTTCACATTCATTCATAGAGTTCTAAAGCTGCAGCTGCATCATTCCAAAGAGATATTCACTATAAAAACGTGGTATTTTTTAGGCGAGGATGAAATGTTCAAATGATTCTGACTTCTATCTTCATTAACTCTGTCCCAGTAACACATATACTGATAATTCACATCTGGACAAATCTCTCAAGTGTTAATTTTGTTATGACACAAAAAATACTTCAAATAGAACTTGTGGTTGCAGAGATAAACTCTTTTCTTTATGAGTATGTCATTTTCAAGCAGAAAGCTTAAAAAGCAGCTGAACAGGTTAAACCGTTGGACTATTTGCTTATGCAGTTTTTCACAAAGAGAACCTCATCCCAATCTTTGCTCTTGTTCCAGTTCACCTGTGGAATGATCCTTACAGGATTTCCTTTTCTTTTTATTTAATTATTAGCAATGCTCAACTTTCTCAGTGTTTTGTTGCCCCTGTCTCAACTTTTTTTTTTTTATATGTTTTGGACAAGTTACACATTGTCTTAACTTTACTGGACTTGGGTTCTTTACTTCTGTTATTTAATTTTGTAACACATTACTTTAGAGGTCCGCAAATTTCAAAATTAGCAAATAACTTATTTGAAATTAAATCACTACCCACCACAAAATGTTTTTAGAAGTATCCCAACATTTCTGCTATTTCCAGAGAAGCAGGTGATAAATAGCTGCTTAGTTCTTGAATACAGAAGTTAGGTTCATTATTTCCTGTGATAATTACCTTTGAAATGTTAAGTGAATAATTCAATTTCCCAATAAGAAGTTGATAGTTAGCTATTTGTTATTTAATTTCACAAAGTTCTTTAGTACCATGTTTGCAAAAGACTTGGGATACTTCTGAAAGCATTTTGTGGTGGGCTGTGTTTTTAATTTCAAATAAATTATTT
This sequence comes from Scarus forsteni, assembly GCA_036419115.1. Classification (NCBI taxonomy): domain Eukaryota; kingdom Metazoa; phylum Chordata; class Actinopteri; order Labriformes; family Labridae; genus Scarus; species Scarus forsteni. The sequence goes on from JAZDUH010000145.1 coordinate 4,948,426, forward strand.
GCTAATTGTCTCCTTTCCTTGCAATTTGGAGTAAATTTCAAAGAAACTGGAATTAAACAGTAACCTACCAATTCTGACTTGCGACAATAAACTTGGACATTATTTTAAAGAAGTTATGTGCTAATTTTCACCAAATTCTCATGAAATTTCAGGGGTAAATTCAAAGAAATAAGAAAATACTTTGTCTAATCATTACCTAAGTGCGATGAAATTTGTGGACCTCTAAAGTAAAGTGTTACCTATAATTTGTGCGTTATCATAGATTTTCTTACTCTGGCTGCAAAACAAACGAAGCTTGGGGCATAAAGTGACCTGAGCCTGACTGAAATCTGGAGCTGGGGAGAAGCACCATCTAGTGGTAAAAGAAATAATTTAAGAAATCAAAGAATAATAAAGAATCAATCCTTGGAGCAAAGCTAAGTTTGTCCAAAAAAAAAAAACATCAAGCAAGACATCACTTTTTTTGTCTTTATTTACAGTTTTCATCCTCACCCTATAAAAGTCACACTCTGATGTTCTAGAAAACTAAAAATGTTTAAATATGTACAAAAATATCAGCTATAGGACCACAACTTAAAATACACTGTACAGCGTCACAGGGATGACAGAAAGTTAAAATAAATGACAGAAACAGCCTTTCCTGTTAGCATTCAAGCATCAGTTCAACACAAATCATACAAATGATGGAGACGCTCACAGAGATTCTCTGATATGAAGTTAGATTTTGTTTTATCTTTGGTTGTTGGAATAAAGATATGCAAATGTTTTTGTTGTTATCAGGCTAAACTGGCTCTTCAACCTGTTAATTAAGCTACAGTGACACTAAATGCTTCAGTACGCAGACAGCTGGGCAGTCCAATGTATCCAAATTTACACTGATCAGATTTAAAGGTGCTATGAGGAGAATCTATTTCCAGCGACATAAAGACTCTGTTACCCATGAGCACGCACGGCGACTGTCGTAAAGACGTGACCCAAGCCAAAGCGTGTGTTTGTTGTGATGATAATAAATGCAGCTCGGACCTTCCTCAGAACTCTGCATTGCTTTACAACTTCTTTTTTCAACAACTTACAGGATGCAAAGCCATGAGGTAATGTATCTCTTTCTAGTTACGTAGCGGCAATTTTTGGAAAACTTAGTATCGTAGTTTTGTAGCCGGCTATATATCGCTACTTACAGCCCGATGCTCTAAGACGTGTCAGAATAATATAAATTTGCTCTAATTTTTATTGTCTTGTTCCCGTAGTTGAGTATCCAGGCCAGTCCAGCCCTGTCCGACTCAACCGCAATGCTAAGGAATACATTTATAGAAAACCTATTTCGATGCTTTAAGACTCAAAGTGTGTATTTCGATCAGGCATATATCTAAAAGTGAGACTTTTTTGTGATTACTTAGAAACTCCTCATAGCATCTTTAACATCCTGGTCTCTGACAGCTGAGGTTAATAACACTTATCATCTATTTGACCTGTTAGTGGGCAGGAAGTGAACATTTCGTCCTAAAAGTTTTTTTTAGAAGAAGGAAAAATGTGCAAGCATAAGGATTTAAGCGAGTTTGACAGGGGTAAAGTGTGATGGCTCGACGACTGGAATCTCCAGAACTGCAGCTCTTGTGGGTGTTCTGGTCTAAAGAGGTCAGATGAAGGAGCATGGGTGGAGATAATGCTTAGCCTAACTAGTGCAAAATGGACTGAATATCTGGGGTGTCAGATTAACAGCCTCTCCATGGTATTGAAAAACTCAATAATCAAGATAAAACAATTACTCTGCTATTGACAGCCAGTTTTACTGCCTAAAACTGTCAGCTTAACAAAACTAATCTCCTTGCCTTGTGAAAAAGCCACAAACGTCCCAATCAACTCCATCATTACAGTTTCAAGCACCAAAATCTGGTAAAGTCAATCCAACCGATTCAGCTACCACAAACTGAAAAGAAACAACAGTGATCTCTGTGTCACCAAATACACTGCCATGCCAAAAAAAAGTCGCCACCTGGATTTAACTAAGCAAACAGGTACGAGCCTCCTGTTGGATAATTACTGCATGGGTGATTATCTTTCAGCTGGATACAAGTTATTTAACTCCAGCTGATGCATTGAGCAGCTTCTCATTTCTCAAACAACCATGTCAAAGACACATCCTGTGGTCATGGAAAAGATGTTAGTCTGTTTAAGAAGGGTCAAATCATTGGCATCAAGCAGAGAAAACATCTAAGGAGACTGAAGAAACTACTAAAATTGGGTTAAGAACTGTCCAACACATTATTAAAAACTGAAGGATAGTGGGGAACCATCGTCTTCAAGGAAGAAATGTGGTCAGAATAAAATCCTGAATGATCGTGATCGGTGAATCACTTAAACGTTTGTCCAAATCAAATCAAAGAAAAACAACAGTAGAACTCAGGGGTGTGTTTAATAGTGAAAGTAAGAGCATTTCCACACACACAATGTGAAGGGAACTCAAGGGATTGGGACTGAACAGCTGTGTAGCCTTAAGAAAACCACTAATCAGTAAGGCTAAGCAGAAAAAAGGCTGTAGTTTGCTAGGGAGCATAAAGATTGGACTGTGGAGGACTGGAAGAAGGTCATGTGGTCTGATGAGTCCAGATTGACCCTGTTCCAGAGTGATGGGAGCATCAGGTTAAGAAGAGAGGCAGGTGAAGTGATGCACCCATCATGTCTAGTGCCTACTGTCCAAGCCTGTGGGGGCAGTGCTGTGATCTGGGACAAATCTGTGACATCGGAGAAGCTTATCGAAACAATATTAGAGTGTGTGACCCGGTTTTTTGGTGGCGATTTTTATTTTGGCCAGGCAGTGTATTCTCATAGTTGTTGGATGAATTTGAATGTCTGAAAGCGGAAAGATGGCGGAGATTTGTAACAATGATGAGGCAAAAATCCAACATGGACAAGGCTTCAATCTGTTTCAAACGATGGCAATACGTTTGAATTTCTAGACAGCTTGTAATAGTTAACTTGAATATTTTAATGTCCAAAGAGTTAGTGCCTTAAGGTCTCTGCACTTGTTTTGTGCAAATAACTCCTATAGTCTAATTATACCCAGCCAATGCAAGCTTTAACAACAGAGAGGTAACGTCACTGAGCAAAATAGCAGCGTTTTACTCAGATGGTGGTTGATTTTACAGGTTTACTGTGCACAAACTGTCATAGCTTTCAACAGTTCAATTCCACACCGAAGCTCTGTGATGTTTTACGCTTTGTGATTTTTACATTAATCCCTTATGACTCTGTTAGTACTGAGCAAAGAGGGGAACTTGTCCTCCCATTCCTTCTCTGGGACATTCACAGTGGAGGGGATGCAACACAGAGCGTCAACACTATGTCTTGAAACTGCAGCGTGAATAAGGCTAACTAAAGCAGAAGGGGGTGCCTCCAAAATGTTCCCAATTTGCTGTTTATTCGCATTGCTCTTGGTAGGTTAGGACCATCAGACTGTACAGGGGCTTCAATATTGTTTGTTTTTCTCTCATTTCATAACAGAGTTTAAAAAAGCAGCTTTCTTTGAGGTTTTGAGTCAATTATTTAAATCAACTGAGCATCGGCATGATGTTTAAAAGTAAAGTGAAGATGTTAAAAGCAAGTAAAACAAATTGTAACAACAAATTTCAGCTGTAGAAAAGCTCGATCAATGTTCGCCTCTAGCAATTACGTCCAGTTATCAGAGTCTTGCAGTGAAAACTACAAACAGAAGCCAAAGCCCTTTTTGATTTCAAGTGCAAAAGTAGAAAAAAGCACCAAGAATATCTTTCTCTTAGGTTCCTTACTGAATTTCTTAAAATATGTTGACCCTTTTCCCAGAGCTTTAACTGAATGACCTGTAAAATGATAGAAGATAATACCTTCACAGACTCAGAGGTTGAACAACGTTAACTACTTCAAACCTGCTTCAAAGCAAAGCACACTGCAAGCATTTTCTTAACATGCACTTCCACAATCAACTACTGGAGTCCTTGTTACTTTGATAATAAAAAACTATGTCCTGTTTGATATATTTGATACTCTGATTTGTGTTTTTAACTTTTAAGAGTTCATCACTTTCACATATAAAGAAGACGGGGTGGTAAATTCCACCCCAGTAAAGAAAAGTAAAGAAAAACTCGTAAACAAATCTGTACATAATTCCATATCTTCACACAGATACTGTCTGCAGGGGCCCCTCGTCAGAACAGGTACTTTCGACACGAGTCCGAGCCGCACCGACACTCCACTCGGATCCTCTTCTTGGGAGAGCTGGGCAGCCCCGCTAGACTGAAACTGGAGTCCATTTTGGTGCTTTCTGTGTCCACTGGGTCAACTGGAAACAGAGAAGGGATGATTTATGAGGAATCTTTCTATTAAAAACACCACAGAGCAAATATTCTTCAGCTATACAGAGAGCACTGCCAACAGCTTAGAGTCTGTTTGGATAAAAAACATTAAGGCAATGTCAAGAAACAAAGAGAATTTCAAGAATATCGTTTATATTCATGGCATGATATCATCTTGAGTTCTTTAACAGGTAATTCTGTACTTCAGGATCATCTCTACTGACAGAAATCCAATTAAGCTCATTATTGCAGCATTAAGACTTTAAAGAGACACATACAGGAGTGAAAACTGAAGTCCTGGCTAACACGTGTGGTGAGAATTTTAAATTAGGGCTGGGTAGGGGTGTGCGATATGACAATATTAAATTGTTAAGAATTATAACGTGGGGATGATCTCATAAAGCAGAAAGATCGTCAGATTGTCCGTGTGGGCGCAGAGATTTTGATGCGCACCTGAATAGCCAATCGTAGCACATTACGCGCAGTGCATGGTGGGATCTCCTGTTTGGTTATGTAGCGTGAAGCCATGGTGGAAAGAAAAAAGGAGATAAAAGCTTGAAGATGTCTGAACAAAAATCTGTTCTAAAGCAGCTGTATTATTCACTCAGGTTATAGACATTGCAGTTAGATAACATTTGTTCTAAATTGTTAGACTTTAAGAGATAATGTTGATATTGTTGTTCATTACCTTTTATGTTTACATTTATTGCACATTTTATAAAAACTGCACTATTTAGATTAAAACCTGTTCAGAAACTTTCTTTGGCTTTATTTGTCTTTTTCTTTCTTTTAAGGTTTTACATGTTTTATATGTTAAACATAGGGAAAAAATGGTCAAACATGCAAATTAGTCCAGAAAAAATCAAAAAAATATATTAAATATTTTTGCCATATCGCCCACCCCTAGGGCTGGGCAATAAATCAATTAAATCAATTAATTAACTCGGCCAAGGAGGTTATGTTAATGCCAACATCTGTTTGTTTCTCTGTTAACAACATAACTCAAAAAGTTCTGGATGGATTTCAATGAAATTTTTAGGAAATGTCCAGATTGGGACAAGAAATAAATGATTATATTTTGGGAATGATCCGGATCAGCATAAAAGTCATGACGAAAAATGTTATTTCTGTGAATAACTACTGAACTCAAATAGATATCACTATGAATCCAACTGCCAATGTTTTCATGGTCATGAATCTAAATATTTACATAAAATAAAGGTAGGACTAATATTTATGGTGAAAATTACAATATGGGAGAGGACTGTGGCGCTGGCGGAGGTCTGCGCTCTCCCAGTGTTTTTCTAGTTTGAATTATTTTCTGCAGAATTAAAACCTCTTCTTTTATATACTTACTCCAATTAAACACTGTTGAAATGGTTCAAAATATACATACTGAAGATTTAAAGGTTTCAAGGACTTGTCAGCATTTGCACAAGCACATGTTTAGGCTTGTATTTGTATTGTACATTAGATTAAATAGTAATCAGAGTTCAGTTTTAATATATTGTGGAAATAGCTCAGCTTTCAGTGTTTATACCGAAGTTCCAACAACGTAAGGGACATTTTATGACTAAATTACAAAATGCTCTTTAACTAAAAGAGGGGAATTCTGTTGAGTTTGTGAAGACATTTTGATAACATGAAGGCAAAACTTCATTCATGTCATTTTTGTGTCACTTTGAGGCTCAAAAAAATCAAAATCGTGAATCCAGTGTTGTGGAAAAAGTCTGGGATTTTTATTTTAGGCCATATCGTCCAGCCCTACTTTAAATACTGACAAGTGCATATCATAACTTACAGCTCCTAAGTTCACCTACCATTCAGCCTCTCTCGAATCCAAAATGGGATGCTCTCTTTCAACACTTCATCACCCTCATCTTCCTCCTTCTTCTTTCTTCCCTGAGCTATTGTGCCACAAAACTTTGCGGTGTCCTCAGAAATCAAACTGAGTCCCTCGGTATTGGCGCCCATTGCATATCTTACATGTAACAGCAGAATTTCGATGAACCTTTTTATTTCATCAGTCGGCAGCAGAACCACAAAATTTAAGGATGCACCATACTTTGGATTTTTAGCATGTCTTCATGCTCAGTTCTGATATATCATGTCAAGAGCTAGATGTCCCTGCTTTTTTTACTAAAAATCAACCTCTTCCTGTCAAGCTTACAGTTCACATGTGTCAGAAACTGATGTGTAGCAAGAAATACAACATGATACTCCAAAAAACTTAAATTATTCAGCCATATGTGTGCCACAGAGACTTGACAGGATGGATAAAAACAACAAATCGGAAAGATTCCCTAATTTGTATTTGATTAAGTAAGACGTCATGCTCTGTTTTTTTTCTGTTTCCCACCTAAAAGGTCAAGTGACAGCAGCTGCAGGTAGTTGAATAAAAAAATGCAGTTGATGAAAAACACCTTTATTATTGTTCAAGCTACCTTAAGTTAGATGTCGGCTGTAGTTGCACCTACAGTGATTCTGTTTATTGCTTCAGGTTAAGTTTAGGGGAGCACAGCAGCAGAGACTTCAAAAGACAGAAAAAAACAACTGTTGTTTCAGGAGTTTACTTGATTGTAAGGAGAGCAACATAAACTCAAATGTTTGTCTGAGAATTTGAAAGTGTCGCTTCCACTGCACATCATCGAAGTCCTGCAGAACTTCTGCTCTAAATCAATAACCACCGGGGCTCAAACATCCAAGAAGCAGAACAGTCTTGTGCTGCTGGGTATCAATTCAGATTTTCTTGATCAATTCAATTCAATATTACCAGGTCTCAAATCAATATGATTCACAATTTGATTCAATATTCATTCAGTCTGACATCTCAGTTAAAATAATGCTGTAAATTTAAAAGGGACCTTTTCACCAGATATATTATTGAAAGTTGCTTTAACATTAAGAACTGAACCCAGAGCAGTTACATTAATCATATATTAATGATATACATTAATGCATATTCTGCGAACTACTTCTTTTAGTCCAACTCGTCCTTTCCTTTCTGCTTGTTAAATCTGAAATACGTCCAAACATCAGCTTTTGAACTCTATGGTGGTGCCCCTTTAGTGCTGCTCACTTCCTCCATGTTTGTTTGACTTGCAGTAACATCTCAGGAGATCTTGTTCAGTGGAAAGCAGCGCTAAACGCTGATCACGCCAGACTAGCAGGGTTGATACCACAGGCTGCTTCTCTGCACGAGCAATAAAGAAAAAAACTATACAAGTTAAAAGATCGACCTTTGGGTTTTATGGATCAATTACAAACCATTTAAAGGGAAATGAATAAAAATCGATTAAATTGATTTTTTAAACCCAGCCCTTTAGGGTACGGAGCTAAAACTCTGCAGCTTCTTTCTCAGGAGAAATTGTTTTGTACACAGTTACTCTGCTTCATATTCTGCAAGCTACAATGCTCCTCTCAACTCTTTCTTCAATGCTGTTGATGCCTGTTAAAGCTTGAATCTCTGAAGTAAGAGTGATCATAGCATAAAGCTTTGACTACCACATTAGGGCTGAAGTCTTTGGGGTAAAAACTAAAACCAGTTCCAGCTGAGAAGCAACAACAGATCCTTCAGGGTAACGATATCATTTCTTTCATCTTTTTGCTTAACAAATCTGCCATCAATTCCTTCCACTTTGTTCTGCATACCTTACAAATCAAGGAAAACAGGCTCCTATCAGAGGCAGTCAGCAGAAATTATTTTAGTAAAGATGGAAAAATGGCAGACAGAGAGCAAAAAACGTTAAAATCAAAGCTTAATTTTTGACAAAAAGATGCTTCCTGTACTTATAGTGGGTGGAAAAACCCAGCAGCATTCATTTATGCAGATGTTAATTAAATATCTAAGTGACCTGTTTAATATTTTTGTTGATGAAAGCCTATGTGGAGTGACTTTTGCTTACAGAGAAAATCCACGGTAATCAATAAAGGAATCGTAAAGAAGGGTCAATCAAATCAGATCAATTTCCACTCCTGGAAAAAGTAATTAGTTACAATATTTTTCATCCAATGTTACATATAATGTAAGTTTTTAGGGCAATTCCCAGTTGAAAACAGTCTTTTTGAGTCTTAAAGTGCTTAAACTTATGGTGAACAAATTGTTTCTATATTCACTACAGTCATAAACTGAGAGTTTTCAGAATTACGACAACAAAAGACAAAAACAGCACAAGGTCTGATTCTGACCTGGTTATTCTTTGAAGCGTTACTATGCTGTATCTATTATGTGCTTCACAACACGTATGTGCTGGTAACGCGATGACTAGCCAAGCAGGACGGTCCCTCTGTCAGCCTACTGCTATCTGATAGACATTTACAGTACCTAGTCTGAGAAATGAGTTTTGGTTTCCATCCAACAACCCACAAATGACAGCATGACGTGCTCTTAGTCAGAAAAATGACACTGCACATCTGCAAGCGATCAAACCGCATGTGCACATTGCAACGATTTATGGTTCAGCGCTTTCTATTTTTAAACCCAAGTGAGGGCTTTAATAACCAGAAACAGCAAGTGCACTCATTACTTATTTTGGACAGCTCTCATACATGTTTATTAGCATGGTTCATTTGCCTGGTCTGTGAGATAAGTGTGTCCTGCTCTCAAGCACAAGGGGTAAACTTCAGCTCCATACACTTAACACGAGCACAAAGGTGATTGGCATTAATGTGGCTTTTAGTCGGTGCAACTGCTCTTCTCTACAAATCATTGCCAGAGTGTTAAAGGGGTGTATTTGCCAAAAAATAACTTTATAATCCCACATCCTGGTGTGTTTGACGGTTTACATCATGTCTCCAGTGTCTGTTGAGCAAGGATTTGATTTAAGCTGAATTAAAACAAGATATTTGCCAAGTTTTGGAATGATGTTTAAGATCATAATTCAACGTACAAGGTGCTATATCTTGGAACTTCACACCAGAAAACATACATAGACAGGCACCTGACTGGAAAACATCTGGCAGCATCAAAGAAATCTATAAGAACAAAGAAGCTTTATGGCAATCCCCCCACACAGAAAAACTGGTTGGACATTGTTGTTGTAATTCATGATGTGGAGAAATGTCCACATACTTTAAGGCTGCAACAGTTTTCAAAATATAAAAATTGGACTGAGTTTAAAGTCTCCCACAAAGACTGAAGCAAGCACCGTTTAAAAGTGGGTTATCCGCGTTCAGACGGAAATGCTCGAACCTAATGAAGCTGCTGTAGTGTGCGTGCCAGTCCAGCAGATGGCGATGTAGGTTTGCAGAGAAATAGCGCTGTTCCAACACATACAAAAAAGAAAAACTTTTCACAAACAATAGTGAGTGGACGTCTTGTCTGGACAACAAATCTGTCTGGATAGTTTTGTCTGGATAACAAACCGAGCAAGGTAAGCAGCACACATGTTGCTCGGTAGATGGCCAGAGCTGTTGTTGCTGCTCTGACTCTGGTTTACACAGCGCTGCATGGAGGAGCTTTTGATAACTCTCCACCCTGGTTTCAAAAGTTTGTGGATTTAAGTACTCCAGGTACTGTGCCCATGTAAACTGGAGGCCAAAACGCAATGAAAACTCTTTGTAATCTTTGTAAAACTTGTTGTAACCTTGTAAAATATGAATTAAAAATAAGCATAAAAAAATTATTCCATCTCTGTAGAGGATCAGATGTAGCTTGTTTTGCCTCTCCTTAGGAAACACTTTTATCTGAAGCCACGGGAGGCTATGATAATGAACTCTGCCCAAAACGTGTCTGATGGGAGGGAGAGGACTTTAAAAACAGCCATGGCGTCTGAACTTAGAGTTTAGCAAAGGATGTCATGTTCTGCTGCTCCACAAGACACTTCTTACAACAAAGAAATTTGATTTTGCAGGATGTGGGATCTTTAAAATAAGTCCTAAAGTCATTAAAGTGGTAGCAATATTGCCTGTTTCACTTGCTTATAAGCCAAATGTTCGACTTTGCAGCTTCTAAACTTTGTTATAAAATGACATGATGGCGTAATCATGCGCCTGTTCTGGCTCAAGCGACACAAGAGTGGGCAAGCAGGAAACTGAGAAGCTAGTGACCGACATAGCGTGATATTATTAGTCCTCTCTTCATTAATCAGCTTATATATTGGGCTTAAAACCAAAAGTGTATTTGTATTATCAATAAAACTTACTTTGCATCTTGTAGTCGAAGGTGAGCTCCTCTCCAGCCCGAATGGAGCGCGTTGAAAACAAAGCGATTCTCGGGAGCCGCTCGTCGATGTTGTCGATAAACACATTAAAAACCTGCAGGTTTGGATTACACTGCAGGACAGATAACACAAAAAGGTCAAGAGCTTTGCCTCCATACTTCAAAAGGAAGACTTTAAATATGAGATTTTAAACAATGGAAGTTATTTTTGTTTCTCAGACCTACTGCATATTTTCATGACAATTTCATATGCATACAATCCTGATTATCCTGAAATACGACACTCACACTGTGGTTTACAAAGTGGGAGATGTTCCCTTGGTGAGCTGCATCCACCGTGTAAACGTCCTCCACATAGTCAAGGTCAAACAGGTACGTGGAGCCTTGGCGGTCGTACACGTGGCCTCTTCGCTCTGCCTCATCCGTCGTGATGATCTGAGGGAAATAAGACCTGAGTTCAGTCCAACAGATGCCAAAATTCTTCAGCTACTTAAGGCACGACAGAAAAAGATGCTGCATCAAAAATGTATTCAAAATAATGATCAGGTTTTAATCAACAAACACTCAATAAGGGGAAGGCTTTTCTTTTACCGTTTGAGAGCAGCAAAAAGTGATCTGACTTTTATTACCCTTCAGGAAATCCATTATTAGATGAACAAGATGAATAAATCTGACTAGCGCCCGACCGATATATCAGCCTGCCGATTAAATCAGCCGATTATCGCCCTCTTCAAAGCCTTTTCAACATCAGCCAGAGATTGGCCCTGAGGTTTAAAGCTTTTTTGTGCATGTTTTTGTACATTAATTTCCTCTTTGTTGCAACTAAACAAATACTAAAGGACAAAGAACTGTAAAACCATAATATTTTCTGCCTGTAATTCATATATTCATTGCTGTGTTTTGTGACCTTTTTTAAAGATTTTTTTTTTTAATTAGCTGGCTGATTCATCGGTAATCCATATCAGCTGGGCCCTAAATCTGACCAAAACATTAAAACAGCAGCATGCAGGAGAACTTTATTTTCACATAATACAAACATTTGTCTGTTTATTAGTTAGTTCTTAGTTTAAAGAGTTTTTTTAAAGAAAATTGCACTGGTTTGGATAAAAAAAAAAGTAGGTAATTTAATGAGGCTGCCAAGAACAATGTTTTTCCAATGTCATGTCTTATTACACCAGTAAAGTGGTGATCATGTCCTCTGATGCTGGTTTGAAACAGTGTCAAGGTTTTTTAGTCTGAGTTCTTGTTTTATATTATTTTAACATTCCTACACTTGATTTTACCTGATATAAGTGGGATAAACATTGTTTTCTTTCTGTTGCATCAATTTCGGGATGCACAATATCATAGGAATGATATCAGTACAGGTAGATGATATGAAAATTTTATGCTGGTATTTAAAGCCGATATAATGGTTGCACAAAAGGGGCACAACTGCACGTCTCACAGTAAGAACTTAATTTTCTTGTTTATGCTGTTATTCTTCTGATTTTGTTGTTGCTTTTTGTTGCCAACTATATCACTGTCCATTAAAAAAAACAAACAGGTAACACACTTAGCATTAAGGATCTACTGTTGTCATTAAGTCACAAACAGGCTAAAGATGCTTTTCTTTTTTTAATAAATCTACATATTTTTTCATAAAGAACCCAAACTTCACCTATCCCTGACATCGTGCTCACAGTAGGAAAGGGCAATATATTGACTTAATCAAATTATTTTTTACTGCAGAAAATTTTAAAAATAAAAGATTTTTTCTTACTTAAGTTATAAGTAGTGGAAATATTTGAATATATAAATACTGATATTGATCAGAGAGTTCTGTGTTAATATAATCTGAAAACAATAGCTTCAGTGTTTATGAACACAAGTACAAAATAAACTTTTTGAGGCATGCTCTTTAACTTTAAGAGGAAAATTCTGTTTGGTTTGGGGTATTTTGATAACATGAAAGCAAAACTTGATTCATGTGTCACTTGGAATTTTTGTATTTTTTTTGAGAGGGGGGAAAAGTCGATTAAAATCGAAAATTGGGTGTTTTGGACAGGAAGCAGGGATTTTATTTACAGGCCATATTTCCCAGCACTGCCTCACAGGTATATCATACGCCCTCTTGTCTAGGCCTGTCACGATATAAATAAATCAATAAAACAATTAACCGTATTATTTAAAAAAACGTCCTCAATAAGCTTGCCGGCCTGGATGAATTGACACGTGCATGCATGTTGGTTCCCTCATCTATTTTTACCAAACTGACTAGATGAGAAGATGGTTCACTTCATACATCTGTCTCATCACCTGGGTGCGTTGGTTATATAGCAGAATGAGCGGAGTGGGCCATCTGTCAGTCATTCAATCTTTGCATTTGTCTGAAAGTAGTGGTGACGAAAAAGGGGAGGTGCAGAGGAGCCTTCATTTTTTGGATGATTATGGTCCAGTAAAATCTGTCACAGGCCTACTCTCGTCTCCTCTCCTTTTTTGCGACTTTAATGGTCTCAGAGAACTGTCTCACCTCTCCGATGTACTCCATGACGAACGTGTTTTTCTTGATGTGCTGCAGCGTGCGGACGCCCCATCCTCGCCCGTTCTCCGTCTTGAAGATGCACATGTCAAACTGGATCCCCTTCTGCACCACCCTGTTGGGACAGTCGGGCCCGCAGCTGCACCGGGAGTTACATTCATAGATCGGCTTCCCGGCTTTGATCCGGAGCTGCCCCTTCTCATTGTAGGCCATCCTGTGCAGCGAGGCCCCGGGGCAGCAGCCGTTCACCGGATCATCGGCGCAGTTCTTACACTCACAGCCCACCGCCATCTCATCCAGCACGATGCCCGGCCCCACTCTGTAGTTGTTAATGTAGGTGAAGTTTTTAGGCGGGCCCTCGAAGTCCACGTCATTGATGACATAAATACGACCCGGACTGTTCCGGGTCTCGTTCAAATGATCCTCCCAGCGCTTCAGAGCCTGGCGCAGTTTGGCTTTCTGCACGAGGAACGTGGACACCTCCTTGTCCAGCTTTTTGGGGATGCAGCGTCGCTTGTGGCGCCTGAGCTCCTTTTCCAGGTCCAGGTGGAACTGCTTCATTAGTTTGGGACATCTGAGGTTCCTCTTTGGTTCCCATGAGTTCTCAGACTCTGGAAAGCCCCTCCACTTCACCAGGTAGAACTCCTCATCCTCCTGAAACACAGAGACATGTCAGGTAGGGTCTGATATGGATATTATTATTTTACAAATTAAATACAGCATTCCTTTATTTATTGTTTATTTGACATGGACACACAGTAACATTGTTACTGTGATATTTAACGGGTCCCAAATGCACTTCTGTATGTGTTTATAGCACAGTGATGATTCACAACACCAGTCTATGGGAGGCTTTTAAGGATTAAAGTTGTACAAAGAGCAGAGGTACCTAAGACAGAGCTGAGCTGATTAGAATATACATCAGAATCAAAATATCCAGGAAAAAATAGAAATACAATTAAAAGCTGAATGAGAAGGTTCCTTCGGGTAAACATGTCTACAAGCAAATGTTATATTTGTGGAAACAATACTGTTGCTCCTTCACCCATGATTCATTACATTTGTTAAAGCCTTTAAAGTTAGTTTGCATTTTCAGCTCAGTGGGAAGACCTTTCCTGAGTTTGAGTGCTGTGACAGAGAGGGCTGATTGTCCAAAGGATGTTTTAAATAATAACAACAATAACTAGAAAAGCACTCGGAGAGCGCAGACCTCCGCCAGCACCACAGTCCTCAGTCATATTGTGATTTTGACCATAAATATTAGTCCTACCTTTATTTCATCTAAATATTTAGATTCCTTGACCATGAAAACATACCATTAGCAACTGGATTCATAATGATATCTGTTTTAGTTCAGTAGTTATTCACAGAAATCACACTTTTTGCCATGGCGGCCAGACGCTGATCCGGATTAACACCAAAAAGTCAGTTCTTCCTTTTCCCATGCTGAACATTTCCTGAAAATTTCATCAAAATCCATCCATAACTTTTTGAGTTATTTTGTTCACAGACAGACAAACTCTCACGAAAACATAACCTCCTTGGTGGAGGTAATAACAATAACAATAATAATAATAATAATAATAAAAATGAAAATAAAGAAATGATGAATAATGAAAATAGCAAAAATGATTGCTATGTTACACAAAGTAAAGAATTACTTAGATGATATAACTTTGTACCTTGTAGGCCTGTGCTCAAAATATCGATACATAAAAATATCGTCGTGCACGTCTTGGGGATACGTGAATTGATACGGATTCTACAGAATCGATACGGCCTCAATGTTTGGACAGTTGTTGTAAATACACTTTGGGTAATGTTAACAATGGCACAGTTTAAAGTAGAAACCAAGCTACTTGATAAAACACATGCTCCAAACTTAAACTTAGGTCTTCTATCTTTGGGGACCTGAATTAAAGTTCTTAAGTTGAAGAATTATTTAAAACTCATGCTTGTTCTTTTTCTTCTTGTTAAAAAAATAAAAGTTGCTGGGAATTCTG
Source organism: Scarus forsteni (assembly GCA_036419115.1). Taxonomy (NCBI): domain Eukaryota; kingdom Metazoa; phylum Chordata; class Actinopteri; order Labriformes; family Labridae; genus Scarus; species Scarus forsteni. Next base: position 4,963,438 of record JAZDUH010000145.1, read on the forward strand.
TTAAAAGAGTAGTCAATGTTCACAATTTATGTGTATCGGGATACGTATGGTATCGTGGGGTTGCTGGAAATAACCAGCCCTATTACCTTTGGTATAATTCATTGATTTTTCCTTTCCTGACCCACTGTGTTGAAGAGTGAGGAAGTGCTCATTTTCATTTTACAAAAAAGAGCAATAATTATTATGAGTAGAGGTCAAGGTCAAGGTTAAGGTAAACTTTAGAAGTCAATGCACAGATCCTTTGAACCCGTTATTTGTTAAACTGCAGCTGTGAAAAGTCAGTGATTTAGTAGAAGTCAGTATGTTGCAGACTAAGTATAAAGCTCATAAGAAAACTTCCAGAACTGATCTGAAAAAAGAAAAAGTTATTTAAAAAACAAATTTCAGAACTAATTTGAAGGAGCGCTGCATTAAAGTAAAAGGAATCAGTTTATGGAGAAATATGAACAAAGAAACTAAAGAAGAAAAAAAATTTAAATAACAGGGAAATGTTTTCATCTAAGTATTGCCGTGTTTGTTTAGTGGGAAAATGTGAATTAACATGTGGACTTGTGTTTGTTCGTTTTGTTGTTTTTTTTAGATAAGTAGTAATTAAATGTAAAAAGGCATATTGGCCTGCAGCTCTTGTCCATTTATATGATGTGTTTAGTTAATTAATATCTTATGAGAGATTGAAGACTCTATTAGATTTTCCTTCTTGTTGCTCCTTTAAATTCACACGTTTAAGATTTTTTTGTTTGAATTAACTGCTTTATTTAATTACAAAATGAATTAAACTGCTAATCTAAACTAATACATTTTTTTCAGTCCTAATGTGGTTTAACAGCTCAGATGACCAAACCAACATCCCATGTTTTAAAGATTAAATCAAATTCATCCAGGACTTTAGGTTATGTCCACTTTATCTAATAAATCTTGTTCGGCTTGGAATACGTCTGTTTTCTGCATTAACGCTGTAGAGTTAAGTATGAAAGGACAGAATGAAAGTCAAGACTTGAGAAAAAAAACTAAGTTAAGGCAACATGTTGAGAAAAATTATTGAAATGCAGTTCAAAGGATAAATGGAAAAGAGAAAAAAAATGAATCACAAATTTCAAGAATTAAATTGCTGGGATAAGAATTTGTCAACATACTCTTGTTTTCAGTCCTGTGCTCAGTTACATAAATAAGGCCCCAGAATTTCAGATGTGATATGTTGTCTTTGCACAACAGAGCATAAACTGAACACCAGATAAGACGGGGAGGGGCTTCGAAAAAATAAAGTGAAAGAGGGTGTCGGACAATTTACATCAAACTGAGGCAGCGAGAGCCGGATGATAATGACCAACCCTCTGAGTTATACAGCAGTTACCAAACTCTAAAACATAAAATATCAAAGCTGTTTGTGTGACTACTTCACAAAACATGAAATAAATCAAATGTGAATGAAGATATTAAGTTTTTAACACCACAGAGCAGTCATGCTTTGCCTACTCCTTACCTTTGTTTTCTTGTAATCGCACAGAAACTCGACCTCGTACTCGTTGACGTTGGCTTTGTTCACCCCCAGATCTTCACAGTAAATCCCCTCAGAGCGACACAGAGCCGCCAGCTCCTCTAGTGACACCTTACAGGGCACACTGCAAACTGAGACACAAGAAAATACGTTTAACTCACATGAAAATGCAATAAGGAAACACTGAACTCCAAATAAACTCAGTTTGTTTTAAAAAACAGTGCATGCTGCTGTCATATTTAAATAAAGGACTCCAGACTTCGACACTTTACAATAATATAAGAAGGCAGGTTCAGTGCCATGGATAAAATTCATAATATATATATATATATATATATAAAATTCAAATCTAGTTTATTCAAAATACCCCGCCAGGAGAAATAAGTAATGATAATCCAACAATTAATTCCAAAGATTTAAAAATATTGTGCTGTGAAGAAGCAGATTATTGTGTTTCCTTCAGAAAATATTTTTACCTACCACAAAGGCCTTGAAGTTTTTTTTTTTTTTAATAAATCAGTGTTACCATCTTATGTAATTTGAATTAGGTTTTTCTGTTAATTGTGAAACTAAGACACCTGCCATAATTTAATGTTTAGGACTGACGACATTGTTGTCAATGTAGCACACACAATCAATATGGATTTATTTATTAGCAGTCTACCCCAGATTATCCTCCTACAATAAGCATTTTGTTTCAATCCATACTTCAAAAATCTCTTTTACAGAGCATTTGATCTCATAGCCTATTTAGATTTGCATTAATATATCAATAAAACAACAGTCTTATCATTTCTCTTACTCAAGAATATACTTTTAAATGAGCAAAACACTCTTATCAGGGTTGCAGGATTATTTGAAATTTATATATATTCAACATTTATTTAAAAAAAGGTAATCTCCTTTCCTTTAATTTGAGATCATGATCTCATTTACAAGGGCGACTTGAGGTCAGCAACAAAGCATATTAAATACAATTTCAAGAAAATGTTAAGGGCAGCAAATAAATAATAAAAATGACAAAAGATTCAACAATTCACAGTAAACGTTTTTAGTTTGAGGGACAGAAACAATTGGAAAATAGGCTTTTTTCACAGGATTTTCTCTGCCTCGTAAGCTAAGAAAAATCACAACTGCTATTATATTATTAAATATAGATATTATGACTGTGAAGCATGATTACTCTGGTTTTAAAACATGCGCCACATGCTTTCATTGAAGGTTAATGCTTATGATACATTAGTTTTTACATTAACAAAACAGATAATACATACAAGACACTTACCTATACTTAAATATCATTATAATATATTGTAATTGAGATTAAAATTCGACTTATTTCCCAGCTCTACTCTTTACTGCCCAGCCCTACCCTATAAACGCACCACCATCTAACACAGTCACTGTTTGATTGCTGCCATGTTGGAGCAGGAGACTAACCTGTTGCTTCATTCATTCACTGTTTTGTAAATCAATGAACTTTTATTTTTTATCGAGTGACATAATTTAATTGGCACAGATAGTTGACAAATCGAACTTTTTTATAACATGTCACTGACAACAAGTCCGTAAAACGGCAGCTGATGCTTATGCAGTTTATTCGAGCTTTTAACTAAAAATAAAGACATACACCATCGTTAAAAAATAAAATATCTGGCTCGATACTCCTGCCATCTTAAAAGGGAGCAGCATGGCGGTAACTCATTTTACCGCTAACCACGCAGCCTGCCGTCACAATGGTGCATGCTGACTTTGTAACTCCCTTCATTTAAGGTCCCCGAATTTGTCAACAAAGACAACATTAAGACAATTTCTTCTCCATGCACTGAAAATCCATTTCTAAACATAAAAGGTTGTTTTAACCGCCGTTCACTGCATCTACACGGACTCCGTTTTCCACGGTAACACATGATAACACAACACCTCCGTAACTTCTTATAACGGTTGACTAAACTAATGGCTCAACAAGGGCGTGCACACGACATCTGTAGAAGTTTTCACTTAGTTATAATCAAATAAAGAGGATTAAAATATACTGAAGGAGACACGAAAGCCGTGTATATTCCTCTTGGGTTACCTTTCAAATTTTCCGCCATGTTTCCCCACAGCCGCCAAAATAAGAAAAGCCACAGTGCTATGCAGGATTGTGACGCAGACAGAACGAAGGCGGCTGCTGATTGGTTGGAAGCCAGCCACATGCTCTCTGATTGGCTAAGACGAAGAATTGGACCGGAAGAGGAGGAGGTTGGTAGATGGTTTCGGAAAGAAGTTACAAGTAATAGGTAGTGATGAAAGTTTTTAAGACGAACTAACACAACCAGAGACTGTTTATTAATTGCTTCAGACATGTAAACACTCTCTTCTTTATGGCAAGGCATTTGATCATCTGTTCAGGACAATTGTTAGTACAGTTTTATGTCTAGTTTAAGGATGTCCCATTTTGTTTTTTAATATTTAAAAGAGAACGAGAGGATGGATGCTACCTTTGTGACCTCATTTTATTGGAAGCAAAAACTCATATTAAAACATGTAAGGTTGCTAATACAAACCGTATTAAGTGTCTTTGAAAAAGAAATAGAAATGTATCTCTAAACTAGCTGTTAAAACCTTCAATAGGTCTTTAAATTAAATGTTTGTTGAACATCTTTACTTTTGCTTCTGCCTAACCTCTTGCACAAGTGTAACCTGTCTCTTTACAAGTCCAGTTCTGTCCTCTGTGTCTCTATTAATAACTATTGAAAAAAAAAAATCTTATAATTGGAAAGAATTTTGTCAAAATCCCTTAATTTGAAAAGTTTCATTATCATATGCACTTCCAACTCTGCCACTGCACTGCATGTGTTTCTTTTAAATTCTCTAAATTACCAATTAATCGAACCAGAGATGGGCAACTTTGGTTAACAAGAGGGCCAAACTGATCGGCACTTCAGAGACACAAGTATAGATGTCATAAGGCACTACTTTAACAAAAAATATATTTATATACTTTAAAACTCAAACGCAATTAAATATTAAATTTGATGAGTTATTCAATAATTTAAGCCAGTTTCATATTTGTTTTAATGTAGGTAGCATAGCATGTGCTTATTCTCAAAGTATAATTTACTTACATTTTTATTTCTTTTATGGCAAATGCATAAAACAAGGTTTCACAATAACAGCTACTGGAAATTATAGTTTCTTTTGTTTTAAAATATTGCTATTTTTAATGTCATCATGGCAGATTTTGTCAGATTTTCTCTATGCAGATACATTTCTTTCCAGGCCACCAGTTCCCCACCAGTGATTTAAAAGTTTGTTAAACCAGAAAACCACTGTAGAGGAGCTCTCATGTGCAGGTTAAACAAACTTAAAAAAAGGGAAAAGTGAACATTTAACCAGACATAATCAAACATTTAAACCAGTCACACACTTTCAGTGATTTTACGTCTTATGTGAAGCTCATTGTCCTCACTTGTTGCTTCAGTCATAACAATAATAATAAAATAATAACAACTAAACTTATGACAACTAGCATACTTCCACATGTTATTCAGCTTGATTAAATATCTTCCCAGACATGCTTCATTTATTTAAACCAAACATCCAAATGTACAGTGGTGTATACATAATGCAGAAACAAGGAAAAGTGGATTTTTTTCATTTGCACACATCAGATTAAAAAAATTGGAAATACTGTAATTTGTTTTAAGGCACTATTCAACTGTTGGCCCGGGGTCCAAACCAGGCCCCCCACAACTTTTGATTTGGGCCCCAAGGTATGACCAATGAAAATGGGAGAGGGAAAATTTTGTTGTGGTTTGAAGAGTATCTTTTTGTCATTTTATCCCTGCATGTGTTTACACAAGTCCCAAAACACTGAAATTTAAACAGTTCTATAAGGTATGACCTCATGTTGTGATCCGTTTCACAGGAAACCACCAATCAGCCAATATGAGCCAACAGTCCAGCAGCAGTGTGAGTATTTTAGAGTCAGACCCCGTGATGGAGACATAGGCTTCAAGTCCAGCCAGTGGCCTCTTTCCTGTATGTTTCTTTTTCCACTGTCTCTGGCTCAGTCCACTGTCCCATCAAATAAAGGCAAAAACCCCAAAAGAAAAGTTTGAGGACACAAACTGTCAATGCTGGATGTTTTGACATTTACAAAAAACAATAAATAAATTCTTTAAAAAACACCTGAACATAAAAAATAGCCTAAAAACTACACTGAATATTTTCAATTTCTGCCACCACTGTTAGCAGCCATGAACAAATTTAAACCTTCAACCATAAACTGTAAAAGTTTGGTGACTCTGCATCATGACGAGAATGAGTATTTAGATCAGACAGCATACGTCGGTGCAGTGTGGTTGTTTTTGCTAAAATTATTGAGCACAGGGCGTCCAGATCTTGTGCCAGGTCCTTGTGGTTGGATGCATCCTCGTCTGTTTTCATCAGTAGTCTTTTATTTGTCTTTCATGGACGATCAAACCACGGTGACATCTTTACCCTCTTGATAGTTCACATCTGCTCTGACAGTAACGTGCCTCCCTTCCACACCTTCTTCCTCCACAGACCTCAGCTCCACCATATCTTGTTTTCCTGATTTCTGACTTCTCATTGGAGGAAAGTTGAATCCATCCAGAGGTGCGTGTTCGATCCTGCACAGACTGTCCTCCATGTTACTGAAGCCCGGGTTGGAGACACCGACGAGGCGGCAATCGGGCTGCACGTCATCTGGAACCTGTGCCAGATCAGGCTGAGTCCTCTGGATGTCGTCTGTTTGAACGGCCTTCTCTGTCATATCCACAAACTTCTCCACGTCCTCCACCACGCTCGGTTCAACCTTCCGGAAAGTGTGGCGGGCGTAGAGGCCGATGCAGAACATCTCCACGATCACACAGTAGTGGTAGATCACTGAAATTGGATAAAGAGCACAACAAACATTAGAAATCAGTTTGTGGAAATGAAGCTGCTGCTCTGTGTAAGAGAGTTGGTACAATAAGAAACCTGCGGCGTAGGCTTAAGACATCCTACAGCACTGTCACTTAAAGGGACAGTTCTTGATTTCTTTTTTTACCAAGACTGTATCCGGCATATATCCTGAAAATCAGCCACAGTAATTGATCAATTTCTACATCTGTACAGAAACAGGCAGCACAGTAGCATGGTCCCTAACATAAAACACAATCATAGTATATAACTTTATAATTTAAAAAAGCTTATATTTAATGCCAAAGAGATACTTAAAGAGGTCTTTTTATTTATAATCCATGTACTATTTGTGTATTGAAAGGCAGCAACCATTTAAGACCAACAATTAAAGTTTGTGGGGAAAAAACACAATAAAACCTCGGATCAAAATCATGACTTTACACATTCATATTGTTGGGGAATACACTTACTATAGTCCTTTTTGGTTTTGGTTCTATATTTATTAGACTGTAACCATATTCTGATTGACCCAAAACTGTTCATGTGTCATCCATCAATACATTTCTGTCAAGGAACAGACAGTAGAGATTTAGAGTTCTGAATATGATAGTTTGCTTGTTTGTTTGATTAGCTCTACATGATATTAAAAATAGCCATAAATGTAAAACACATCAACTTTCAGGGTGCCATCTTGGTGTGCTTTAATGTCCCCACCCATGTCAAAATCAAACCTACGCCCTTGCCCTTCGGTTAAAGAAAGAAAAACCCAAATGGTAACTGAAATAACTTGAAACGGACAAAAGTAATAATAAACAAAAATGTACTAAAAATCAACTAATGAAAATCAGCCATTGTTTTTTTTATTTGTGGTTTAACAGAGTTATTTAAAAAACAAACTAATGAAACTGGCCTGGGCAAAAATGATGGTACCCTTAACTCAATGTTTTGTTGCACAGCCTTATGTGGCAATCACTACAGCAAGGCAATTTCTGTAACTCTCAATGAGACTTCTGCACCTGTCCACAGGTATTCTAGCCCTCTGCTCACGTGCAAACTGTTCCAGCTGTCTCAAATTTGAAGGATGCCTTCTCCAGACTGTATGTTTCAGCTCCTTCCACAAATGTCCAATAGGACTTAGATCTGGGATCATAGCAGGCCACTTCAGAATAGTCCAATATCCAACAATTTTGTCCACATGTATAATTACTTGAGATGGTGCCACCAACTCGGCGATTTCCTTCATTTACGCCAACTTACTTTTTCACGACCAAGCCCCTTTTTTTGCAAATTACTTTTGGTACAAGTTACGCACAGCCTTGCTTATTTTCAGTCTCTTTCTCTGGTATACCTCACTCTTGTATCTATTGTTTTTTTTTTAAATAGATAAATGATTCAACCCCTTCTTTATTCAGTGATTTCCTTCATTTACAGGGTTCTTTGTAAAGCAAAGAAAAGCCCAGAAAGCCATATGTTCTAACTGACTTTTACTTTTCATATTATTTGTGGTAAAGCCACTTGTGATGATGAGGGTTTTTTTTTTATCTGCTGATTACTGCTTCTTTCATATTTTGCTTATTTTTTAAATCTATGGAATCTCTCTAAAATTACTAATACAAATTTTTTATGTGAGTATTTCTTGGTTGGTAAATTTCGTCTTATGAACATGGATGGTGCCTTTTAAACAAAATCTGACTGCATGAATTAATATCAACTTTTCTACCAATCTCAGGCTCAAAAAATCAGCAAAAATCAAAACATTTTTCATGCAAAGGATGGAGAATAATTAACTTTTTGTGTTTTGATTTATAAAGTCAAATTTATCCCACAAACTGGCATTTTAAGGGGTTAACATTTTGAAAAAAAAAATGATGTGTGGTGAGAGCTGAAGTTACTGAGACTAGTCATGTAAAAATACAGAATGATACATTAATAAATACTTTTTCTATGGCAGTGTTTCTTGATGGATACGTTTGGTTGGTGCCTTTTTAAAGAGATGCACAAGGGTTAAAGCGAAACAGGCTTATTTTAAGAACGAGCCACCCTTCTATGCCAAAACAAACCGACCATGTGACTTACACTGTGACCTGGTCAGCACGGAGAAAGGTGGCACGCAGGGGATCACCTCCAGAGCTCCAATGGTCTCAAGGATCCCACTCTGCAGACCACACAGCACAAGGACCACGATGATGCAGACGAACTTGGCCCTCAGTCCGTACCCGTGTAGAGCACTTTTGGTAGCTTTGTAGAAGAGAAGGTGGCCATAGAAGGACACAAAGGTGGACACACCGATGATAGCGTTCACGTAGAGGTTTGGATCGACAGAATCCACCTGCAGGACGAGGGGAAAGCGGACGTAACTGGTTTTATCCATCATAGGATCCCAGATCCAGATCAAACTCAGCACATACATGGAAGTTGTTATCCTGTATCTCAACAAGCTTTGGGAACATCACTTAATATTATGATTTTATATGAATTAAAAAATGTTGTTAATGAGATTTCCCATTATAAAATTTTGTGTTTTTTTGTGATGTCAATCTGGACCGGATCCAAATGTAATTTACTGTGATGATATAGACATGAATGTAATATAATCCTTTGAAACTGGAAGAAAATCCTTTAAAAATGGCAGAGAAGAGAAAATGGTAAGATGACACCCCCCCTCTCCTTTTTTTCTTTTTCGGTCTGTATACAATCTGTAAGTTGTGGAAAAGGTTTAATATCAACTGGCATTTTAAGACATGAAGCTAGTCACTCTGGTATAGGGAACTTCCTGTTTGATATCATTCCTCAGAAATCTTTGGACAATCTCTTCCTTCTATCATATTTATGGTTCCGTCCCAACAGACAATTTTCCCATTCCCTATGGTGACTTGATGGACTTTCATTGGAGAGACTTCCACTCTGGCCTGGCCTGCTCACATCATATGCACACTCACACTCTCTTCCTTTATTCCGTTATTTACTTATTACCGCCAAGGAGGTTATGATTTCGGGAGAGTTCGTCTGTCCGTCTGTCCGTCCGTAAACAAAATAACTCAAAAAGTAATGGATGGATTTGGATGAAATTTTCAGGAAATGTTCAGCATGGGAAAAGGAAGAACTGATTCGATTTTGGTGTTGATCCAGATCAGCGTCTGGCCGCCATGGTGAAAAATGTGATTTTTGTGAATAACTACTGAACTAATATAGATATCATTATGAATCCAATTGCTAATGGTATGTTTTCATGGTCAAGGAATCTAAATATTGAAATGAAATAAAGGTAGGACTAATATTTATGGTCAAAATGAAAATATGGGTGAGGACTGTGGTGCTGGCGGAGGTCTGCGCTCTCCGAGTGCTTTTCTAGTTTAATCTTTTATCTCCCACTCGTGGATTGCTGTAACCCGAAACTACACAGAGAATTGTTACTATTTGTTAGTCTTCTGATAGAACACACCCTACCTTCCTTGGTGACCTAAATGTTAAGATATTAAGTTTATATCTTATGTTCAATATAAAATTTAAATGTTGTACTTAAAAAAATAAAGTTTATAAAAACGGCAGAGATATGATTTATTGATTCTGCCCAATGTTAACTCGTGGTATTTTTTCAAATTTTGTGATTTTTTTGCATCTAGACAAATATACGTATCCCCAACAAAATATAATAATTTCTAAGTTGGGTCATTACCAACATTTCCTGAAAATTTCAGAAAATCCTGTCCAGTAGTTAGTGTGTTATCTTGTCAACAAACAGACGAAAAAAAACGCAAGACAGACTTAAACCTAGGGTCTACTATTTGAAACCGCAGCCTGCCCCCCCTTCCCTCACCTCTCCCCTCCGTGTTCCAAGATCCCGCCCCCAGCTCGTGTCGCCTCATAAAGCCCCTTCGGACAGAGCTACGAACGACTAGCACAATATATCAGTAGCAAACTCAATCAAAAACAGCTCAGCTCAACTGAAAGTATCAAACACGACAGACATCTCCCTTATAACACACAGCAGTAGCCATTTCAATTGGACCGGCGGCAATGTGGGTCTGGCGCCGCCAGAGCGGAGCCGATTGTGGGGTAGGATTTATCTTTCTCAGCCTGTCCTCCCCAGCTCAGCTTACAGTGCAAATGATTAGCGGCTAACAGGCTAACCCGCTCCCCTACAAGTTATTAGCCCGTGCAGGAACAAACTAACCAGAGTTATTCAGCAGACATCTCCCACTGTAGTAAACAAAGCCATTACCTGATCAACCAGGGGCGAAACAGTCGATGCTGAAGGTCTGACGGCCGGCTGAGGCTATTCGTTGGCCGTTAGCCCGCTAACAGGCCTCAACCCGCGAGCAGAGCTCCGTTGGTCCCCGCGGGAGAGGGAGGCGGCTTCGGTCTCGGCGCTAGGCTTTTCCGGCTCCATGATAATTCAGTAGCTAACGCTGCTAGCTGCTCACCGGAGGTAGAGGGGAGGAGGCGGGACCATGGGCATGACGCTGCGTAGCGAGGGAGACGAGGATTGGATGGACTCACAGACCAACTCACGGACCAATTAATAGTCGCAGGTTCTTAGGCTTGATTGGTCAGCTAGTATGCAGCTTTTCAGCGGATATACTGAATGGATTTTTTTCGTTCTTTTTGGTCTTTATACTGTGTAGATAGGACCATAGGACCATAACAGCCTTATAAACGGTGTTATTAAGATGTACAAAGCTTCCAAATCGTAGACCATAGCTTTAACCCTTTAACTCCCAACTTAAAGCTGGGGTTGGCGATCTGATTTAGATACACTTTTTGTAATACTGTTTAAAATGGTCTTTATGACCCAATGGTAATCAACTCATAATGTGTTCTTAAAACAGAGCGAAAAATATCCGCTATCTACAGCAGGAGTAAAACAGGGAAAACCCCAACCAATAATCTTGCCGGGATACCTTCTTTTACACCAATCAAATCCCGTCGCCATTCTGCGTGCCTGCTGCGCGTGCATTTTCCCGGCATGCACCGACAGTGCGTGTAGCATGTAGCATGTAGCGTGTAGGGAACAGACTCCGCTGGAGAATGCTTACCTTTCAAGTTTTGTCTTTGAAAATAAGGGAAGTCCGCTGTGAGCAGTCCCACAACACCAACCAAGCTCCAGTATCCCTCACATTTAAGACAGATGTACAAGAAATCTAAAATAAACTCTGTTTTTCTAAGTTTGTTCCGCTGTTGGCTCTAATCTCGCGAGAACTGCCGTCCATGCTACTGCAGGTGGCAGTTCTCGCGAGACTTCTTCTTCTTCGGTGGTTGGCATCCATCATTTTGGAGCATTACCGCCCCCTTCAGGCTAGAGACAGACAGCTAGTTCTCCAAAATCGCCAACCCCAGCTTTAACTGTTTGGCAGAGGTCAATAAATAAGGAATATTTATTGTTAAAAAAGTGACACATTATTATTTCTGTCCATTTTTTTAGGATACAGAAGGAAACTGCAAACAAACCGAAAGAACTGATATTTTCTTTGTCTGAGATTTAAAGGCTCAAAAGCTGAAAGTTGTTATTATTAATACCATCATTGTTATTTTAAATACTTAACCACTTCATGATATAATGATTTTTATTTACAAAATCTGTTATTCATCTAAAACATTTTTTGTGTATTTGTCAAAATCAGTATCACCTATTTTAATTTGACTGATACTTTATCCACAAACATTTGTGCCTTCATATATTGTCTCAAATATTTGTGCATTTTTATGTCATCATGTTATCAACTATTTGCTTTTTAAACCTTAAATCCCACACCAAGAAAATATGTTTTTTGGTTGTTTGTAGTTTTCTCTGTGCCCTGAAATGTTAATGGAATCAATTACTCGATTTGTTCTGTTTTTTAAAACATTAAAATATCTTGGTGTGCTGAAGCATTCAGAGTTCCTTTGACTGGAACTAAGGGGCCAAGCCCAGCTCCTGAAAAACACCCCCACACCATAATCCTCCCTCCAGCAAACTTTACACTTGGCACAATGCAGTCCCACAAGTATGGTTCTCCTGGTAACCTCCAAACCCAGACTGGTCCATCAGATTGTTAGATGGAGAAGCGTGATTGGTCACTCCAGAGAACGCGTCTCCACTGCTCTAGAGTCCAGTGGCGGCGTGCTTTACACCACTGCATCCACGCTTTGCATTGCACTTGGTGATGTGAGGCTTGGATGCAGCTGCTCGGCCATGGAAACCCATCCATGAAGCTCTCTGCACTGTTCTTGAGCTAATCTGAAGGCCACATAAAGTTTGGAGGTCTGTAGCGATTGACTCTGCAGAAAGTTGGCGACCTCTTCTCACTATGCGCCTCAGCATCCGCTGACCCCGCTCCGTCAGTTTACGTGGCCTACCACTTGGTGGCTGAGTTGCTGTGGTTCCCAAAAACTTCCACGTTCTTATAATCCAGCTGACAGTTGACTGTGGAATATTTAGGAGTGAGGAAATGAAATAGATATTCGTCCATTTTGCACAAAACTGGAAGAAGAAAGTTGTTGAATAGCCGGCGGTCGCCCCTGAAACAATGAGCCATACTGCGCATGCGCGGCAGCCGTAAAGAAAGTCTTCAGTTCAGAGGTCAGCACAGTCACAAAAACATGGGTGGAGCGACACCAGACAGTAATGGGGGAGTAGCCCGAGTGGACCATGATGAAATATTGGTGAAACTAATGAGTTTTTGGCCGATTATTGCAGTTTTAGGAGCGGTGCTATACATGCCCCGTGTGTTACCATTATATGGATGTCCGCCGCTCAATTTTGGATCTAAATATCTCCTGAAGGACTGTTTGGATCAGGAAAGCCTTCTGGGTGAGTATATTGTTCTACTTCAGTCTATAAACAATGTGAAAGCTGTAGAAACTGAACTTATCCTTTAAAGTCATGAAATCAACTAGAACAAGGGGACAGGGGAAAAAGCTCCACCTGAGCTGAGGAGCTTGACAACAAAGTGCCTCCATAAAATACTAATCATGATCAAGGTTGTAAACTGGACTCACATCACCGTAGTTGTACTGCTCATCCGTCCACAGGATCAGAGTGAGGAAGAACAAAATACTGCGAACCACGGAGAGCTGCAGCACAGCCACCATCATCCAACCAAGGCTGCTGCTGCACACAAGAAGGAGCAAACAGGTTTAAGAGACATTCAGGCATATAAAGCATTCAAACATTTCATTGTAGCTGTAACAATCATTAAACAGGGAGGTGAACAGAGGGTGAACTCTCAGGAGCTGTCTTGTTCTTCAGGTGTTTCCTCTACCTGTTGATGGACACCATGGGGAGGCAGCAGCAGCAGCAACAGGGGAACGGATCAGGAGAGACCTGCTGTCCTGATAGAGCAGAGAGCATCCGGGCTTTTCCTCCAAAGAAGTCTGTGATCAGTCCCATGAACTTCAGCAAGGTGATGGAGTGATACCTGCACAGAGAAGAAAGCTCAGACGGGGGAATGGATAATAAATAATAATCATATAAGACATATGGACTCACAGGGAGGCGATGAAATTACACAGCGAGGAAGAGCGAGGCACATACAGAGCTATGAGGGAGGTTATGACGAACACCTGATGACAAAGGAAACATGTCAAGATCAGACACGACACTTATTAGTAGTGTTTTGAGTTATTAGTAACTATGATGGAGGAGCTAGTGATGCTGTAGTTACCGGGTACATCCCTAATATCCACAGGTAGAGTCTTTTCCGTCTAGACGAGCGGATGTGTCGCAGGAAGAAGCCGACCTCCTCCAGAAACACTCCCAGCATGATGACGGCCATGGCAGCCGGGATGAGGAAGAGCCACAGTTCATCCCTGACGGCTGAATGAATTTCTTTTAATGCCTTTCTATTTAACAGTTTTTAGCAAACAAGGCACTCTCACAATGAAAAGAATATAAGCGGATGAAAACATTTGTTGCTATTATGATCAATAATTCATCTTTTATATTAAAATGTAAACACTGTTCACTTCTCCCCCTTTCTTTGACATTTTCCTCGATAAAAGGAAAGATCTAATAACCCTTTATTAAATGTTAGTAAAGTCTGAATGTCTAAATGAACAGAAACAAATGCTCCTTCTGTGTGAAATGCAGTCACCTTTATTTAGGCTACCTGACAGAGCATCTCAGTTACAATACCAGAACTGACAACAAACAGTGAACCTGCTCTACATGAATATATCAATTCATAAAGAGAGCAGCTCTGATTGGATCGCTCCACAACTTATCCCACCACCACCAAGCTAAGGCAGCTGTGATTGGATGTCCCTCTGAACTCATCCAACCTTTAACACAACCAAAGTAGCTGTGATTGTTGATGAAAATTTTTGTTAATGTATTTTCAGTTTTGGTCCATGTGCTCTTGTTTTAATAACTGTCTAGTTTTCATCAGGGCAAAAAGGTTGTTCACAACTTTCATTTTTATCTATTGCTGTTTGTACCATTGTACTGCTGTTAATCAGACTTCTCCTAAATGAGTTTCCAAGGATTTAAATAAGTTTAATGAATATAAAGCATGAATAAAAGAAATGTTAAAGCTTGCCAAGTAAGCAAGTTCAGTAAAATTCCCTCACCGTCAAAAAACTCGGATGACAGCGGGATGTCACGCCCCATCGTGCTGCAGTTTGTCGCTCTGCCCATCCTGAACGTGGTCTTGATCCTCACTTTGTCCACCTGTCGATGACAGACACTCTCAAAAAAGATAGTCTGACACAAACTCTGCTGTAAAGTGATGATTTACAGCAGCACACTGACCTGAAACTCTCCTGGATCAGAGACGACATGGAGCCATTTCCTACCGTCCGATCATTTCCATGTTGCTCTGAATGTTTCCTGTCTGGCTGGAGGGTTAATGATTGACTACAAACAGGTAAGAGGACAGGTAAGGATCCAAGTCCACCCTGCATGGTTCACCTCAGGAGATATTACTTAAAGAGGCACATTTGGGGTATGAAAAAAGCTCCATTAATCAGTAAAGAGAGTAATATTTCAGATAATCGCTCCACTTAAGGGAATGTTACCGCAGTTGTGATTGTTTTCATGAATAAATCAAGATAAATGAGCTTACACACAAATTATTGCTCAAAAATACCAAAGTTTGACCAAATCAAAGCTGACATTGCCTCACCCCTGGAATAAGCTTCCTGCTTAAATGTGTCTTAGTTCTCCTGGGCCTCTTCAAATCTAGACTAACCTTTTCATTAAGGATGACTTTTAATACCCAGTAGCGTAGTGATGCTTTTATTTTACTCATTTTATTGCTTTTATTGTCTTTTTGTTTTTATTTCTTATCTACTGTAAAGCACTTTGGTTCACCAAAGGGTTGTTGTAAAGGGCTAAATAACTACAGAACATTTACATTTACAACATTTACATAATAAAAACATGTTTATTGTTTTATGTTTTCTTTTCTTAGAGTGTTGTACTTTACACACAAATACTTGAAGGATTTCATGTTTCTGTTCTGCCAAAAAAACTATAAATGCACTCATAGGGCTCATTGAGTTCAGTAAGGTGCCAGAAATACAGGGATCTACACTGAATTAATACAGTTAATAATCGAATAAAAATATATAAAGTTATACTTTGGGATAAGTTAGGTGTTACCACATGGATGACACAAAAAAAGAAACAGCAGATTTTAGGCTCCATTGCGGCTTTTTTAATAGAAAAAGTAGAAAAACAAAGTAGCAGCAGTACAAAAATACTCAGGTGTAACAAGAAAACATTTCAATAATAGTTTTGTACCTTTAAAAATCATATAACCACATACAGTACCTTTAGATAATGCTAAACTGAAGTGTGTTGGACATGTGCAACTTTACTGCTTTTTTCTGAGGAAACACATTTAACACTTTACTTTTCAAATATAATAGTGTTTTCTCTTTTTCACTGCATCTTGAGGTCATACTGCTGGTTTTTCTTCCAGCTGTGCTAAGAGTTCATTAAATCAGTGTTCAGGAGTTTACATTAAATGGTCCCAAAATACACAGGACATGAAAGTGAACTGCAGACAGAACAGGAGTGTTTTTACCTCCACTTTTATCCCCAAAAGCTCCAACCAGTCCTGCAGCAGATCAGGTAATAACACCCTGATTTGACCTGACCTAAATCCACTGTTCTGGTTGTCAGTCCTGCAGCAGTGTCACTGGATTAATCTGTAGAAAACCCAGCATGCGAACACCACCCAGTGACTCGCCCAGTTCAGCTCAGACCACCTTTGGATGGTGTGGACTGCTGCGTAACCCTGAAAAGAAGGAAAGAAAAGAAAAAGAGAGGGACGTGCATCGGTCAGAAAAGAAGAAAAGACGAAGAGAAGGACATTAAGACTTCCTGTGCAGCCTCACGCACTCCAACACAGCAAAGCAAAACAAATGAAACTTTAATCATTTCAGTTAAGACCTTCTCATAATTCCCATCAAGAGTTTCTGGATTTGCACTGGAAATTTTCCGCTCTCCTGCAGCCTTAGTCATTGTGGTGTACTGGAGCAGGATCATATAAACTGTCTGGCCAAAAAAAAATCACCCCCTGGATTTAACTAAGCAAACAGGTCAGAGCCTCCTATTTGATAATTACTGCATGGGTGATTATCTTTCAGCTGGAAAAAAGTTATTTAATCCCAGCTGATGCAATGAGCAGCTTCTCATTTCTTAAACAACCATGTCAAAGACACATCCTGTGGTCGTGGAAAATATGTTAGTCTGTTTAAGAAGGGTCAAATCACTGTCATCAAGCAGAGAAAACATCTAAGGAGATTGAAGAAACTACTAAAACTGGGTTAAGAACTGTCCAACACATTATTAAAAACTGGAAGGATAGTGGGGAACCATCGTCTTCAAGGAAGAAAAGAAATCCTAAAATTAGCGATCGCTTAAATAAGTTCGCTCTGAAAACATTTTGGAAGCCTCACCTCTTCCAAGTCTGATCAACTAGATTGGTAAAAACACTTGCAAGGGTGACCACAGCCTTTCACCTTATATTTTTACCATTGTGTCAAAACTTGCATTTTTGTTCGTAAATATAAACCTTAAATCAAAATAACTAGGTTTGTGGGATATAGATTTAAAGGTGTAGTGTGTAGAAGTTGGCAGCATTTCACCGAACAGAAACAGTGAATAAAGGATATAATGTTTTCTATTTGTATGTAAAGTCTGTCGAAATAGGTGTACAATCGTCCTTATAAAACTTTGGTTTTCTTTTTGTTAAGTGAGAAAAGATTTTTATATCTCTGTACTGCGTGTCTCCCCTCTGTGGAGGCTGACACAACGATCCGCCATGTTGTCTATGGGTGGGTTTTGGGGACAAAAAGAGCGAAACACAATTTTTGAATATGAGTCTACAAAAGTTTACAAAACTGATAATCATCATCTTAACTGACCTATAATCTATCAAAATAACAGCTACAAATATGAATGTTCTTACAGGTTTTTGACTCTTACTGATGTGAGGTTTTTGAATTATGATAATATTTCAGTATTTATCTTTCTCACCTCTTCTACTTCCTGCTCATCCACTCCAGGATCAAACATGGAGCCCAGGTAGGTGAGGTGGAAGATGGACAGGAGGCTGAAGACCAGGTTCAGCAGCATCACCCAGTACTCCTACAGATAATAAGAACATAAACGGTCAAACTCTTAAAGTATTTCTCCTGACTGCACTCAGAGCTGAGGCTGTACCTTCTTGTGCTGATGGCTGCAGTCTGCAGGGCAGGGACGGGAGAGGACACAGGCGCTGAAGATGGACGCCAGCCTCTGCCTCAGGACTGATGATTAAAAAAACAGTCAAAGAAATTAAAGTCGACAAGGTGTTTGACACGAGCACATAAATCTGGTCGTACTTGTGAGCATAGAAATTCCCCAAATGAGTGAGGCATAAAATCCAGAATGAGACTGATTTCAGAAACAGGTCAGAAAATAAAGTGAAATAACAACAAAGTCTTACCGTGCTCCACATACGTGATGAAGCCCAAAGAGAGCAGGACAGCTCCAAGGTGGAAACTCAGACCCTAAAAATGAACAGAAACAACAAATTAAGCTCAAAGACGATTAACCGAATATAAACTCAAAAAAAAGTAAATGCATGAAACAGGAGTGGCTGTGTAACGGTCGTACTAACTGACTCGAGGAGGGACTGAACTCACTGGCAGCGATCAACCAAAACTAGGGAACTTGATTTAAGCAAACCAAAGCAATCTGTACACAGATTTAAAATAATAATAAGAAACAATATTTTGGAGGATGGGTGGGAGGGGCTAGGTGGAGCCCTGAGGAGATGCTACATTCAAATTTGTGCCATTTTTCCAAAATTACCGACCCTAGCTTTAAAAAGTGAATCATGATACTCACATGCAGCAGGGCGCTGGCTGTGTACGTCACCAGGATGGCAGGAAAAGTTCCCAATTTCATAGCATTTTTAAACACATCTGAGGGAAAAGAAGGACAAAACACAGAAAGTGACTAAAAAAAATTATTACCATGAAAACTGTAAAGTGAGATCACTCAGGTCATGGCCTTAGCAAACTTTAGGTAAGCCTAAAAAGTTAGAAGTGACAAGATTTTAGGGTTTGATGAGGACTGACAAAAGCACTGCAGAGTTTTAACCAATTAGGAATATTATCTTTGGTGTCGAATAAAAACATGAAAACTTATAATTTTTTGTGCTGTATTAGTTTAAGCAGATTGTGTTTGTCTAGTTATGTGACTTAGATGAAGATCAGAACATATTTTATGACCAATTTAAGCAGAAATCCAAGTAATCCCAAAGGGTTCACATACTTTTTCCTGCAACTGTAGAAGATTCGGAGTCTGGTGCTTGAACATTTTGCGAGTTTTTTTTTGTTAAAGGCTCTAAATGCACAACTCTCTGGATGAAATAATAAGAGTAATTCCTTCAGATGCAAAAACCTATCACCTGTGAACAGTAAGTCGGTTGTGTTGGTGGTGTTTGTCGTCTGTAAGAATGCTTTGAGCTTTGAGGGTCGTACGTACAGGTTTTCAGCCAGCGGGACATGGGGATGTTCCAGGAGGTCACCACGAGCACCATGGAGCGAGGCATCTCCACACTCAGAGGATTCACCACGCTCATGTCCCTGAATGATAAAACACCATCGTTTTTAAGAACAGAGGTTGTCAATCTCTGTAGAAAGACCTCACAGTCAGCTTCACCCACCATTTTGTGTTTTCCTTCTCTTCAGTGAATCCAGCTCCGGCCAGCATAGTGGTGCCTTCACTGAGGTGACCCACAAAGTAGTTACTGAAGTGGAAGGAGACGGCGTTCTCGTAAGCATGAAGCCACCTGGAAAAGAAAACACACACATAAAACACCTCACAGAATAATCTCCTTTTAATATTTCTTCTTACACACAGGGTGATTATGATATGAATAAAAATGAGCCTTACTTCACATAGATACTTTACATATTGATGCTAAAAACCAAACACTGAGCTATTGACCCTGTTAACTTTATTTATGTCAAGACTGAAGACCAAAGGGGTCGGGCCTTTTCTGTCGGTGCCCCAACCCTGTGGAACAACCTCCCTGAGGAGATCAGATTAGCGACTTCTTTGTCCTCCTTTAAAGAATAAGTTCGGTTTTGACAGCTTTCACATTGTTTATAGAATGAAGTAGAACAATATACTCACCCAGAAGGCTTTCCTGATCCAAACAGTGCTTCGGGAGGTATTTACATCCAAAAACGAGCAGCTGACATCCGTATAATGGTAGCACATAGGGCATGCATAGCGCCGCTCCTAAAACTGCATTAATCGTCCAAAAACTCATTAGTTTCACCAATATTTCATCATGGTCCGCTCGTGCTACTCCTCCAAGACAGTCCGGGGTCGCTCCACCCACGTTTTTGTGACTGTTCTGACCTCTGAACTGGAAACTTTCTTCACGGCTGCCGCACATGCGCAGTACGGCTCATTGTTTCAGGGGCAACCGCCGGCTACTCAACAACTTTCTCCTTCCAGTTTTGTGCAAAATGGACGAATATCTATCAGATGAAGATGTTGTGGATGAGAACTTTGAATATGATGGGTGTCCTTACAGTTTCGAGCCAGAGTTTACAGATGAGGAGCTCATCGAAAGGAGGAAGCCGTACTGCGCATGGAGCAACCCCGAACTGTCTTGGAGGAATAGCGCGAGCGGACCATGATGAAAAAGATGTTTGAAGAAACTAATGAGTTTTTGGACGATTAATGCAGTTTTAGGAGTGGCGCTATACATGCCCCGTGTGCTACCATTATACAGATGTCCGCCGCTCGATTTTGGATCTAAATATCTCCCGAAGCACTGTTTGGATCAGGAAAGCCTTCTGGGTGAGTATATTGTTCTACTTCATTCTATAAACAATGTGAAAGCTGTCGAAACCAAACTTATCCTTTAAATCTCTTTAAAAAACACATTTTTATCAATGTGCTTTCACAGGAGATATCACCTGAGTGTGCTTTCAATAATCTGACACAGCTTTTATTTCTAGTCTTAAACAGCTTCACTGACAGCATCTTTTATTCTTTCTTTTTAAAAAAATCTTTTCAACTTTTTATCTTTTTTTTTTGGTTGTATTTACTCTTATTTTATCTCTTATTTCCTTTTGTTTTTTTGGCAGATTTAGCCTATTTAATTTCTTTCTTCCTTTTTATCTTAGGTGTTATTAATCCTTTGTTTATTTTGCTCTCTGCTTCTGTCATATTTTGCTCTTACGTGCCTCTCCACTATTCTGTTTCTCTTTTATTTTTCATTTTTTCTCATGTGAATGTGTATGCATATATGTATGTATATGTATGTGTATATATGTACATATATGCATATGTGTATATGTATATCCCCCTTTCCTTTTTTTCTTTTCTCTCCTCCTCTTGTCAATACTTCTGACAACTTTCTGTCTGTCTATTTTGTCTCTTGTGCTGTGAATGAGTGAGACTGAGTGAGCTACCTGGGTTGGGACGGGGAACTTGGTCTCTAACGTACTTTTGTTTTAAAGGAGACATTATTTACTGTTAAAGTTTGTTACATTAGGAAGACGACCCTTGTGTGGTACCTGTAACATCCCTGTTTATCTACTTTTTTCTCTGTACCCATCTCAGAAGTTGGAAAAAAATAAAAAAAATAACAAAAAAAGAGCCGTACTTCTGTGTGAATGAGTTTCCCTCGATGGGGATGAAGAGTGCGAAGAGGTAGGGGGCGATGCAGGTGGAGACCAGCAGACAGATCTGACTCTTCAGGAGGCTGAGGGAGGAGCTCAGCAGCCAGGAAAAACTCTAAAGGAATAAACCACATCGTTGAAAACACCCTGAACGTGAAGACAAAACACGCACAAGCAGAAAAACAGACACTTCACCAGTTTTCTGCCGTCCGCTGCGCTCTTGTAACTGGAGAAGCTGATCCATGGACCGAAGACGACGGAGCCCACGAAGAGGATGTAACCCAGGAACTCAGCTGGAGAGGGCAGGGAGGGGACGGCCCCTCGGTCAAGGTCAAAGGCCAAAGAGATGGCCTTCATAGCCACCACCATCTGAGAACCTAAGGCACAAAAGCAGCACTGCTAGTAAACACAGTGGGGGTTAAAGCATGAATGACCAAGACATGAAGAGACGAGAGAGAGGAGGCATGACAAAGGACACAGAGAATAAAAATATCAATAAAAAAGTAGCAACACTGTTGGAGACAATGTGGGCAACTGATGCCAACCACTCTCACATACAGGGTGTCCACAAAGTCTCTTTACAATTTTAAAAAAATATTACAAAGGTAGTTGATGAGATATCTTAACCAGATTTGTTTTATTTTAATCAGTGTTTATTAAAGTTTTTATTCACATTGAAATTTTGAGTTTCAGATATTCTGTTAATGGAAGGAAAGCTGTTAAATGAACCCCTATGAACTGCTACTCAAGAGAAGGCACAATGTGTACCCTGGTTTATTGAGACAAAATCAGATGTGCAGACTCAGCAAAACTACAGAATTAAGTATGGAAGAGATCCACCATCACGTCCTTCAATTCATACATGGTACAAGAAATTTATGGAGACAGGGACAGTGTTGGATAAAGAGAGGAGTGGACGACCAAGAACGTATGAGGAAAACATCAATGGTGTAAGATAAGCCTTTCCGTCCATTAATAGAATATCTGAAACACAAACTTTTAATGTGAATAAAAACTTTAAAAAACACTGACTATAACAAAACAAATCTGGTTAAGATATCTCATAAACTCCCTTTGTAATACATTTCTTAAATTGTAAAGAGACTTTATGGACACCCTGTGTTTTGGTCTTATATGAAAGAGTTTTGAGAGTCATGGGTGAAATTTTCGGATATAACATCCCTAATGATCCCTGGTATATACAGTATATATAGGACTGATACCAGATAATGTAAAGAGTAACGAGGATAGATAACAGTTTAAGATCCTATCTGTTGCGGCTAAGAAAGCCATTACAAGAACCTGGCTGAGAACTGATCCACCTGGACTGAGTCACTGGCTGGACATTGCAGAAGAAATCCGATCAATGGAACAAATGACCCACAGTCTGTGAAATTAAAACAGAGCTTCATACTGACTCCTATTCATATTTTATTTATTTATGTATTTACACATTTACTTATCTTACCCTCTAGTATTTTCAAGTATTTTAAAATTAATTATCATTTTAGATTTAGCCCCTGTGATTCCTCATTTTAATTCAAGATGGCGTTTCCTCAGTCCTCTAATTCTGTTTTCTGTCAGAATTTCCTTTTTGTGTCTTTGTGTGTTTGAGTAAGTGAGTGTGTATCTTGAATGTGGTTTGGGGGAGGGGGGGTTGCGGGGGTCTTATGTTTTCATTTTATGCAATTATGCAATTTTCTGCTTTTTATTCCACTTCTTGTTATTTCATTTTATCTTTTTTCCATGAAAAGCACTTGCATTACAAAGTCCTGAATGAAAAGTGCTATACAAATAAAGTTTGACTGATTTAAGATGGACAAAATGGCATCTTTACATGACAAAGTAGTGTCTGTCCCCTTGTACTATTATTCTTGTGTCTTTGTCTGTTTTTACTAAATATACATATTATAAGGTCAGTCTTAAGTGCTTGTCATTTTCTTCGGTGTTTCTTTATTTAAATTCACTACACATTTTTGTTGTTTGTTTTTTTTAGATCATTTTTGGGGCATTTCGTGCATTTATTGATAGGGGAGACAGAAAGAGAGAGAGAGAGAGATAGGATAAGTTTTTGAAAGGGGGAGATAGAGAGTCATGGGGACGACACTCTGAAAACTGGTCACATGCTGGATTTGAACCTGGTAGGCAGGAGCATGTATATGAGATGTGCCTTGTTGCTAACCACTCCACCAAACCAACACTCCTTGTTTTATTGAAAAATTTGGTGATCTAGCTCCAGCAAATGCCAAAGGATATCAGGCAAAAATCCAATTTTACAAACTCAAAACCTGGACAACAGCAATTTTGACTTTTCACAAAATCAAAAATCTGAACAACCAATATTTCCATATAAAAGTTAAGTATTTAAGCTCTCAAATCCTGATGTCAGATTTATATTTTTTTCTTTTGCTTTTGTGAGGCACAGGATTGTGTTTCAGTACATTAATAAACAGTTCTGCACTGTTCATTAATGTGAAAAAGCTCATTTGTCAATCTACAATTAACACTAGTGTTGATTTTGCAAAGTAAGCTCTTAAATTTTTTGATTGATGTTTCTGAGGGGCTACAGTGAAAAAAATCAGTAATGCAGGCTCCATGTGTTCCTATAAAGTCTCACAATTCAAATTCCAAAAACATTTTTGGGTAAACAAAATGTGTCTAATAAATGTACATGAAAATCTGTCACACAGAGATACTTACCTCTTATTTTATGCCAGGTCACCACATCAATCAAATGCAGCTCTCTGAAAAAATGAGCAGAAAAACAACACAGCACAAGATTTTACTCACTTCAAAGAAAACGATAAACGATCATTAACCAACTTTATAATAAAAAAACACATTCAGTCACCTCTACTATCAGCAGTCAGGGGAGGAGATGTTGTCTGGTTTATTTATATTTCTATGGATTTATTTATTTTTCTCTTTTTTTCACTCACAACAACAATGAAACATCTCAGGCAAACATTGGTCTGCACAGTCATCATGGACAGAACACACAAATGTGAAAACAGAAACGAAGCAACAGTACAGTTTAGAGATTTCCTCATTTTATCCGACAAGTTCATCATCCATGGTTAGTCAAACAATGTGTTCTTGAAAGTCAAAGCCACAGTATTATTTTAAAACCTGAAGAATGGAGGCCATATTTTCATAAATCGTCCCTTTGTAAAGTGAAGCACACAAGTTAGGTTATTAAAGAGGAAGATATTCCATGATAATCTTATGCTAGTTCGCTCTAGAAGGTGGTTCGTCACTTATCTATGACAGAGAGATGTTCTTCCTCACAGGAAGGAAACAGGAAACAGGATTTATACACAAATATACACAAGAATTTGTTTCCTTTTCCCTAAAATGTCTGCCTAGTATACTTGAATTTTAGGCCATGACCAGACGCAATGCGTGACGGTCTACAGTAAGATCTTATGTTTTACGCATAAGGAAGAAGTTTAGGAATTTATTTTCTGTCTGTTACTTGGAGAGATTTTCAGGCGGAGCAGGATTTTTATACTGATATTTTCTAGTATGATTCCAAATTACTTCCCATTTATTCTCATCAATAACATCAAGTTTATTTTCCCATGTTTTTGTTGGAGCAGTTAAAATGTCCAAAACATCCCACTGGCTTAAAGGAATATTACACCCAAAGAATGATATGCCTTAATTTTCTACTCACCCTCATGCTGAGCAACACTCTGGAGCACTTTTTTGATGTCTCAAATGCAGCCGGGGGTCCGGGGCGATTTTCGCTGTCAACAAACGTCTACGCACGCTCCCTGCACTACGTAAGCCGTCTGGATTGGTCTGCCGCAGCTTACGTAGTGCAGGGAGCGTAGACGTGCACTGAGGAAGTACGCTATAGCACTGTTTAGGCTCGAAATATGTACTAAATGACCTCGTTTCGAACTAATTATGGACGTTACCCGCTCAGGACACTTGGATTACAGCGGACGAGCAGTATGAAGGAAAATAAGCACGTTTTTGTGGACTTTTATGGACCTTTTTCTTCGGGCTCTGTCGTCCCCTGTTAGATGGACGTTTGTTGACAGCGAAAATCCCCCCGGACCCCCGGCTGCATTTGAGACATCAAAAAAGTGCTCCAGAGTGTTGCTCAGCATGAAGGTGAGTAGAAAATTAAGGCATATCATTCTTTGGGTGTAATATTCCTTTAAGACATAACAAAAACATCTGGTAACTTTTAAAGTCTGAATAACTTTAATTTTACATGTTTGCTCACCCAACAAGTAGGAAGACGAGGATGACGATGGAGAGGAAGACCCCTCTGCTGCTGGAGTGTCGGCTGAGGATCAGGATGAGGTAACAGAGCGCGCTCAGCAGCAGCACCCACAGCATGTGCAGCTCGAAGAAGAGGAAGAGGGCGTACATCCCCAACAACGCCGACGCCGCGTGCTTCACTGTAGACGCACCGACTGAGAAACACAGAGAGGAAGATCTCAGTGACAAACTCTGGAGTCCAGAGGTTGAAGAATCAAATGACAGGAAGGAGTTTGTTAATAAACAGATCAGGCAGGAGGAGCACGACATGATCATTCTTGCCCTGCAGCTCACCCAGTCTGAAGCAGACCCTGCAGACCAGGCACAGAAGCAGCAGCCTCCAGACCTGCTGGACTCCCTGCTGCACCGTGCTGAGGCCGCAGCTCTCCGCCAGCTGCAGCCACAGCTCCAGCCTGATGGACATGTCCATCCTGCAGCTGGAAACACAGACAGAAAGAATTTATTCACCATGTTGTTGAAGCCTCTTTGACAGCTACAGCAGTAACCTAGAGATCCAAACTCCTGCTTGGACTGATTAGAAATAAATTAATATGTAAAGCTCAGAAACTCCATTTGTTTTGGTTTCTGTTTGTGGTAAATGTAAAAAGGCTGTTTTGTTGCAATTTAACTTCATTATGATAGGTAAATAGGTAAACTAATCTTGAGTTTCAGACAACACCCTTTTAATCAGCAAAACTGCCCAGAGAGTTTCACTTATGAAAGTCAAATGAAATTCAGAAATTTGATGTGGAATTGATTAACATTCGATTTTAGCCATATCAAATACAAAGGATAACTTAGATACATGAGGACAATAGCAGCACAGTGGTGCAACGGGTGGTACACATGCCTCACAGCAAGAAGGGTCAGGTCAGGGGTGTTGTGCTACATTATTACTTCACAGGGTAGAGACGATAATTAATAATAATAATATATAATAATATAATTGGATAAAAACTAGGGGTGTCCCAATACTGATTTGGCCAATACCAATATCGATCTGACACAATATCAGCAGGAATCAAACAGATTTTTATTACTTATTTTGTAGTATGGACTGTAATAAAAGTCTTGATCAGGTGAGATTACTCAAACAGAGAATAGTAGTCAGCAATAGTAGGTATGAGAGAAACTGACCCATTTGTTATTAACCAATAGGTTCAATAAATTTGAACCTTAAACATAAGAATACAGAACAACTAAATAAAATAAATGGAAAATAAATTAGAAGACCCTAAAAATTAACCTCAAGAAATCAAGTAAAAACAAAAACATGTATTTTTAAACTGTAAAATAACCACTGTGTTTAACTTAGACATAAGCTACAACTGAATTAAAAAAATAAATTAGAATAGACTGCTTGGGGGTGCTGGTTTGGCGGAGTGGTTAGCAACCAGGCACCCCATGTACTTGCTTCTGCCGGTCCAGGTTCGAATCCCGCCTGTGACCAGTTTGCAGAGTGTCTTCCCCTACTCTCTCTCACCCTTTCACAAGACTATCCACTGTCTCTCTCCTATCAATAAAGGCACATAAATGCCTAAAAAATGCATTAAAAAAAAAGAATAGACTGCTTGTATGGTAGTGCTTATATTGGATGTTTTAGATGCAGGCCGATATTCTCCAATATTGTGTTTTTGCTGATATCGGACTGATATCCAATATTAATATCTGATCGAGACACCACTAATAAAAACACAGGAATTGACAGTCGAAACAGCAAACACATTACAGTGACAACACAGGGACATACAAGGAAGAAGTGCCAAGTGCTAAAGTGCTTGTATTCGCTGCACGTTGCTTTACTGCACTAGTTTTTTTGCATTGTTCGATAGCTTGATAGAAGCTGGAACAAATGATGATTTGAGATGATTTGTGTTCCCCTTTGGTGTAACAAAATATTCTTCCTGAAATAGAAGTTCATAATCTGAGGACTGTGGGTAAGTGGAGTCTGAGGAGTTTTTTGTTGCTTGTGTCACGATTGACTGGCTACACAAATTCTCTATGGACTAGAATTGTTTTATATCAATTATCTTCATTGCTGTTCTGTGCTTATTAGCCTATTTGTGATGCAAAAAAACAGATTGGAAGAAGAAAGTTGCTGGTTCAAACTCTGTGGCCAGCGGGGTTTTTAGGTGATTTCACCGTGCATGCGTGGATTCTCTCCAGACAGTCTGGCTTCTTCCTACAGACCAAAAACATGCTCCTTAGGTCAACTGGTGACTCTTACTGACTGTCTGTCTCTGTATGTTGTCCTGCTCAGGTGTCCCCCGCCTCTTGCCCAGTGTCAGTTTGGATAAGCTCAAACCACCAGGACCCCTATAAAAAGGTTAAGCAGTACGAAAGATAGACAAATAGATCTGTTAACTTCTATATATTCATCACTTTGTTTAGACAAAATGTCTTTAAGTCCTTCATAAAAGGGCTACTGCATGCACCAGACAGCCTTCATTTACTATAGCTCAGAGAAAATGCACAACACACATCTAGAGGCAGAAATCTGCCACTTTTCAGGCATAACTTTGGATTTGATCAAACCACAAACAGCCTCCTGAAGCTCAAGGTGGCAAACTTTGACTCAACTTATCAGAACTTTGCAAACTTTGCAAGCAAACACAATAAATGCCAAGAAAATACTGTTTGGACCTTAAACTCCTGCAGCTGGCTCCCGTCCGACTAAACTCTGTGATAATTTATGGTTAATTGGATTTTTATTTCAGCATATTAAAAATAAATCACACAACACTGAGACAGCAGAGAAGACAGTCAGCAGCCTGATTACGGGAATGCCAAGAGTCCGGACTGTAGTGTCGAGGTTTTATGTTCGCTAAGAAGCCAAAATGACGTGAAAAAGGTGAAATGACTGAAGCTTATTTACCTGAAAAGTTAAAAAAGACGGTACACCTTCGTTTTCTCCGCTGCTCCTCTTCTTCTCCTTCGTTTTATCCCTCCTGCTTCTCTTCTTCGGTGTTGTTTCGCACTGTAGTTCAATTCAGGGATGAAAAACTCGACTGCTGGCGCCATCGCACCACCTGCTGGACAAACCTTGAACAACAACAACAAATATTTAATCAAACAGACTTGAATGCTGCAGAACAAGACTGCAAAAACATTTCAGTATGAACAAAAATAAAATATAATAAACTTTATACACTTTGAGGGTCGAAAACTAAATGTTTGATCGTATTTACATAAATTAACCCTTTCATGCATGAATTATTAAATCACAAAGGAAAACTTTCAAGCAATAAAAAATCATGTTCAATTTCCCAATGTTATATTTTAAGTGAGTTATACATCTGTCCACTACAGTGGATCCATGCATCAGCAGTATTAATAGTAATTAACGAAACTGATAATGATTCAAAAACACACCTCTATGTCAAACATTTATCAGGTGCAAATAAAAGAAAAAGAAAAATGTTAAGGATATGTATTATTGCTGTTTAATCTTACTTGTGATTTAACCAACATTTAAAATAAAAAGATACAAAATTATGTGACATTTGAATAAAGGCATGGTATCCAATCTGCCCTTTGTCAACTGTTTTGAATTCATGATGGTAAGAATGTGTTAAGATAATACTTTTATGAAACTTAAAATGAGGGTTTGGGAATTTAGTTGGTAGTTGAACATGGTAATGCAGCTTAAAGGTATAAAATAATATATAAATATATAGTGGACACTATGCATGAAGGGGTTAATTGACACCATCATTCAGCATTTACTTAATTTCAAGAATAATTGAGGGCCCCCATTTTCATGACATCAGGAGTACAACAGTTTGCGCCTGCTATAACAATTCAAAAGAAGACACAAGCAGATTTAAAACAGTTACACCAAATACAGAACAAGTCAAGATGATTCAAAGTTTATTTTTAAAGCTCTTTACAAACAACATAATCATACATACATTTCAAAATAATATAAAGTTATGGAATAAAATTAACACAATATTAAAAAACACATATGAATATAAAGATAAACATAAAAATAAAATACATTAAAACTGAACGATAAAAGAAGAGTAAAAGAGAATCACAGTCTATCATCATAGTTTTTAACTGCCTCAAAGTGCTGAGGTGAGCACAAGGGAAGTTACAGACAGTTATTTCTCTGGTGTGCTTTCATTGTCAGCCAGCATCATCATTCAAAATAAAATAAAGTCATGACGTTGTTAACCCTGGTGAGCGGCTTATATGTGCAACTACATGCAAATACTGAAACACAGCACTGAGGATGGGAAGGAAATAGTTATTTGCACTATCATCTTGAAGTACTTTATTTATTATGATAATGTGATGATTAAAGATGCAATAAACATGACGTCAGGTGTAAACTTTGTTTTCAACAGTACATTAGTAGTAAATTATTAGCCTTAGAAATATGAAATGGAAAAAACATTCATGTCATGCAAGACAGTCTTCATGAAACAAAGAGAAATAACGAAACTCTAAAAAATATATAATTTATTACATGACAAATGAACTAAATGACTATGAAGTTGATAAATTCAGAACAGGTCAAATAGTGGTATCCCCCCCCAATCTAAAGGTTTTTTTTGTATTGTTTTGTTTTGTTTTGGGGTTTTTTTGTTTTGTTTTTTTTGTCTGTTAAATGTTCATAAATTGAATCAACATGTATTATTATAGATTGAGTGATAGGTATAGTGTACATATGTATGTGGGCTTGCAGATGTATGTGTTTAAGTATGGCTTTGTAAGTGCATATGTACACATGTTTAAGTTTATATGTAATCTATTTCTTCAATCATTAATTCTCTTGAAAATGAAATAAGAAAAAAATGCAATGTTTCTTTTTTGATAAAACTGTAATTGATTTATAACTGTATGAACATTGCAATAAAGTTACGAAAAAAGAAAAACATGTGTTTTTTCCAGAACTGTTTTTGTGTTGTGTGAAATGTATTTGCAAAAGACTTTCAGGGCCACCATATGTAAACCCTGAGTCAAAATGACAAAACTCCATAGGCCTACAACAATGTCACTTCTCCTCACTTGTTCCTTTTTACACATATTTATTGACTTTAAAGCAGAGAGCTTATTTACTTGTCTTTCACAATCATGAAATTAAACAAAAAGTAGATTTACAGACCAAACATCATTTGTTAACAGAAGTATATGTGTAATTATTATAATAAAATGAAACAGAATAAAATAAATAAGAGAGGTAGCGAGAAAACTTTAGAGGTCAAGTCAGAAATTTAAACATTATATATATAATTCAAATATATAATTCATCCATGAAAATAAGAAATCATGGTCTGACCTTCATGAATGAAAATTTGGTATTTGATCAATTTTCTCCTTTTTAATTGCCACTCCTAATTTAAACAGTTTAATACTTCAGTGAGTCTATGTCCTTTCCAGAGATCACATTTTGAAAAGAGTCTCTAAAATTAATTGTATGATCCCAATTTTTTTAAAGGAATTAAAAGTTCTTTAGTTTTAAAGTTGGAATCACAACACACATTTCCTCTCTTGTTAACTATTTTTAGTCTTTTTCTTTGGACAGATGTCTCTTCCTCTGATTGGCTCCTTTGAATCACATGGACAAAAGCGTGCTTTCTGATTGGCTTATTTTTCGTTATTAATGTCCTGTGCTGTGATTGGATGGTTAGACAGTTCGTGAGGTAAATAACGGCTTAAAATGGCAGATACTGAACAAACAACAATTCTGGATGACTTTTGGTTAATTATTTAATATTACTGCTTCAAAGTGTTTCCGGGTCATTGTAGTGGAACAGGCTCTAATTAAAAAGTGTCCTCCATCCCCGCCGCTCTCCAGCTGTCCCCCGGCTCTTTAAATATTCAAAGGCCGTCAAAGAGCCTCTCTGCCCCGGGCTGTCCTGCCTCCTCCTGCCCGGTGCGTCCTGCAGGGGGCGCTACAGCAGGGCTTCTGTCCATGGTGCTGAAGATCCGGCTTGCTCTGTCCTGGGTGCTGGAGAGGAGCCTCCTGGGGGGTGCAGGGTGCTGGGCTCCAGTCTGAAGCTGCTGCCATCATCATCACCACCATCATCATCATCGTCACCTCCTCTCCGGTCCACCTCAGCCCGGCGCTGGTCGTGTTTCTGCGGGCTCGGAGTCGCGGCTGTGGGGGTAACAGTGAGCTCTTCGGCCCCGGGGGTGTCGTCGGCTCGGAGGGGGAGGGGAGGGCAGCAGTCTGAGCTGGAGGTAAGGCTTTATGTCTCCGTGACAAAGAGCGAGGAGCCGACTCTTTTATCGGTATTTCGGGGAGTTTTGGGCCTCGCGGTGGGTTTAGAGGACGGGATGGACCGTTACGGACGGTGTCGTTCCGCGGATGGCAGTTAGCGTGAAATATCCATCCGCGGAGAAAAATAGCCTTGATGCTCGGCGTGAAAGAGCTTTCAGTCAGCCTTTAAACCGATTATTTATGCTCGTAGTAGTTTTCTGCGACTACAGTGGAGGCTTTAGGAGTATAAACAGTTCGTCTTTTAGCTCTAAATGAGACTGTATCCCTCCGCCGGCCTTTGTACGTTTGCTGTTTTGTCACTGTGCCAGTTTCTGAGAGGAGAAAGGCCTCGTCCTAGCCCGGCCTACGTCTCTGCTCTCACCAACAGTCGACATTTTAAGACTTTTTATCCCATTTATCGAGCTTTGCTTTGGTTTGTAAGCTTCGGTGTTTCTACCTGGTGACGTGTAAAGACTTTAAACTGATTAAAAGTTCACGTAAGACGGTGAAAAGTTGGGTTTTTGGTCGTGAAGGAGTCAAAGAACGTCAAACTGTCACGAGCACCGCTGCCTGCTGTCAAACTGTCACGTACACATACCTTTGTACCAGAGCTGAATGGACGACGTCGTCATATTTATCTGTAATTTCTCCTCTGATTTTGGCCTTTTCCTTTTAAACTGTATGTTTTTAAAATGTAAAAAATATTTATGTTAGGAAACAAAGACTTTTTTAAGATTTTAAAAGTTAATTATTGTGGATTTCATGTAATCAAGGCAGGGCAGAAAACCCCAAACAGTTTCTATTTTTCTGTTACAGAAGCACTCAAAATCAATATTTACGTAACTTGGTAACAGATTGAACATTTTTGAGGAACCATGACTAACACAGGACTAAAAAATGTCTTTTTTTGGCACAGTTTCTCATCTTATTCAAGGCATTCCTCAAACTATCCTGGTAAAGCACCTGTCTTTCTCTTGTTCCTGTTGCTAAATACAATTATTTGGATCGCCATTGTATTACAATAAAGTATAAAGGAGAACCAATTAGATGCTTAATTTAAAGCCAAACGACCACAAAAACCCATAGTACTGTTACATTCATAAATAATTAAAGGATTGTCATGCAGTAAAAGGGCCTCATACTTAATCTCTACCCTGCTTCCCACAATGAGGCCAGCAGTGGGGGCACAGACTAAACTGTTACCCTCATAAAATAATCCTTTTACATGAAACTATTTCAAAAATTAGGTGATGTTTAAACAGCTGTGCAGTGTTGGATTAGGTAGCATTGGGGCCCTACATTAATATCTTTCACAGGGCCCAGAATTTCTACTGGTACATCTGCTTTTAAATAATCACTCAATTTGAATATCTGAAGAAGGAATTAGCGCCCATGGTGACACTTCAGTGAAATTTCTCAGCTTCAATCCCTTCCTTTCCCCAGTAGATGCCAGCAAATATTTTGGCTTCTGAAAAATGTAAAATCTAGCAACTTTTTGCCTGATATGTCCGCACTAAAAACCACTCTCATTCTGTTTAATCTAAATTATTTGACATCATAATGGTCACATTTTATGTTCAGATGTTTGTTTTAGTTTCTAAGATTTGAAACCCCATGTGTTTGATAGTCTGTTTTATCTGCATCTTTCTTTGTGTTTCAGAAAATGAGGTAAAAAACAAAACAAGACAAAGCCACCGTGGACAAGGGCAGAGCCAATCAACGGAGAGGACGAGCCTCAGCATCAAAGTATCTATCTATCTATCTATCTATCTATCTATCTATCTATCTATCTATCTATCTATCTATCTATCTATCTATCTATCTATCTATCTATCTATCTATCTATCTAATGTTGCTCCTATGTGTGTCTGTTTCCTCAGATGAGCCAAGAAACAACAGAGACACGAACAAGGACCCGCTCTAAGGCCATCCGAGGTCAGCATGCTCTCTCATCATAACTTACGCTCTGGATTTGATGTGAAGTGACACTGATGTGACCTTTTATGATGTGTATTTATAGAATAAACTCAGGGGCATAATGGAGCCTCCACTGAGCCTGAATTATACATTATTATTTTGTGCAAAGGAGTCAGCAAAGACCTGTGTTTGATTTTATGACCTGTGCTTCTTTCCTCTTAGCATCAGAGCTTGCAGGACAAGACATGAAGCAGGAGTTAAGGTGAGTGATCTAAATGTTAAAAACAACTTTTAGAATATATAACATCTTTGTGCAGACGCATGCATCTATAAAACTTAAATTAATCCACTTTCCTGGTCTCCTTTGGCATTTTATCAAGAAGTCATTATTTTACTAGCGGTCTTTTCTTGAGATCCTGGCCTAATGTCTCAATGTGTTTGTAAAATAAGGCTGGGCGTCTTCTTTTGGAGAAATATTTAAAGTAATTTTCTAAAGATTTCAAGAAATTGACTAAGAATTATCAAAAGACAAGCACATTCTTCTTGTGATAGGTTGAAGTCTTGAGTAAAAACCCAACTGATGAAATGCCTTTTTGTGTGTGTGCAGCAGTTGTCCCACCCCTGGATGTGACGGCAAAGGACACGTCAGTGGACGATACTCAAGACACAGAAGGTAAAATTAAGACTGCAATGTCATGCTCTCTAAACAGCAGCTTGTTTCATGAAATAACTGAAGATTAAGAAGAGCAGGGATTTCCAAACTCTGTCAACATGGGCCACAAAAAAGAAGACTGACTGGGCCACATGGATTTATGATCATTTAGTGTAAATAAAGTGAGAAAAACACTTAAAATTGGCTTTGATGACACTGCTTCCAGGAAAATAGAACAGCCTACATCCAGGCTTTCTAATCACAGCTTGTTAAGGCAAAAGCAAACCCTTTTTCCAGTATAGTTGGGACCTTATGAATTAAATAATTAAAACAAAATTCTCATTCTTATTTTTCACCTATATCATGGCTCGACAGTGTGAGGAGGTATTCACATTTGCTACTAAAAATGTTACAGTGGGAGTTGTGATTTGCATTCGGTAGCACCTGTGCGACTATGAAAAATGACCGTTCAAAGCATGTTTTATCTTGTGTTGAATAGGTTGGAAGTTGTGGCTGGTGGCATTCCTGAATGCAACCTCAGCTGGAAACATGTTCAGCTTTGAAACGTTTGTTTTGTTGACCTAACTGCGCCAGTAGCTAGCCTTGGGTACACCCGACATGCCTGCACCGCCCTGCGCGAGGTACAGACGAACATAAGCAGGTGCTCCCAAAGCCTCATCTCGACCAATCACAGCGCATCAGTGGGACTGGTTGCCAGGCAACATACACTGACAGAACAGCGAGCAACATTTTAAACGATTTTATAAGCAAGACCAAACGAGCAATAACCAAATTACTATGAAGCCTATCAGTTATTATTTCATTTTATGCCCTTCCTCGGTTGCACTTTGCACATGAATTCACTTTAAGTGTATGTTTATGTCACTTTTGAGGGTATGTTTTCTTTTCAAATAAATTTAATAATTCTGCTTACATAGCCTTCTCCTTGACCGCATATCTTTGTATTAAAGAAAAACACACTACTTGGTAACTTTTCATCGTGCTACTAAAAATATTTGTGTGCTACTAGATTTTTCAATTTTTTGGAAAATGCTAAACGTTAAGCCCTGACCTATATTTTATTAGATACACTGCAAAGACAAGATATTTAATTTTTAAAATGGTAGACTTGCTTGTTTTGTTTAGCAAATTTTCATTAATTTTAAATGTGATGCCTTCTGGGTCAGAAGCAACAACAGACTAGGAAAGCAAAAAAAAGGTTGAGGACATTCCACAGCTTCATTGGAAACAGGTGATTGTCATGATTGGATTTAAAAGGAACATCATAGAAAGGCTCAGCCTGTTCACAAGCAAGTAAGATTCACCCCTTTGTGAACAACTGCATGAATAAACAGCCAAAAAGTTCCAAAACAATGCTTCCTGACTTACAACTACAGATAATTTAGAGATTTCATCATATACTGTCCATAATATCAAAATATTAAAAGAATCCAGAGACATTTCAGCATGTAAATTCACCATTGAATGCCCATGACCTTCGATCCCCAGTTCATTTTTACTATGTGAGCAAACTCTCCACTCCTGCTCTCCTCAGTGCGCTGGGATGCCCAATTGTGAAGAAAAGGAAGCTGGAGGAGGCCGAGGCTGAGGAGAACCAGTCTGCTCCGAAGAGGAGGAACCAGCCGACCAAACAGACAGATGCAGAGAGTGATGCAGCCGAGGAGGAGGAGGAGCAGAAGGAGGAGGAAGAGGGAGAGGAGGATGGAGACGTGAACGAGAAGAAGAAGAACAAAACAAAAGGAAAGACAGAGTCAATAAAAAGTAAGTCAGACGATGAATATCACTTCTGCAGGCTGGTTTGTTTTTGCCTTTAGGGTTTGATTTCCTGTTCCTCAGTTTATATCAGCCATCCTTATCAACCTTAAATATTGGCAGCAATATCAGAAAAAAATGCACCATATTTCTTTATCTTATTACATCTGCATGGGTAGTTTTGTTTTTCAAGAGGAAAATCTTATTTTCAACTCCTTTCACATGAAAAAAAAAATCAGTGAAAGCAGTGAGTCCATTTTCGTAAAATAAAGACTCTTTATGGAAAGTATTGGTATTGACAATAACCAGTTAAATATTTGTATATTGGATATCAGCAGAATACTGTGCTTCCCTGTTTTCCTTACTTTAGACAGTGAAAATATAGCATGTTGAAAAAGTGGATAAGGGAACTTTCAGAGTATTTTGGCTTGGAGAGACTAAGGTACATGACTATGGGCAAACAGAGAGATTTTGTCCAGCTCTGGGAACCTTATAAGAACATCATTGATTATATTTACAAAATTATCACCACAACCATTCAGACACGAGGAGCCTCCTGAAAACGAGATGTAGCATCTCAAGAGGCTAACCTCTAATAAATCAGACGACAGGTCTGTGGTTCATGAACCTGTCCCTAACTTTAGTTCTTACTTTAGTCCACTTGTCTCCTCTTACCTCCCTTCCTTCACCCTCACACCAACACAGCATCTTGTGGATTTGCTGTTCATCATGAGACTGGGATCCACATTCAAGATTTCCTGCTGCTTAACAGAAGGTTTTTTCTTGAGCCATGATGAAGGGATTCATGATTGGCTATATGGATTCATGGTGGCTGTTAGATGGATATATTTGTATATACATGTATATACGTATGTTAGAGCTGGGCAAAAAATCGATTAATTCGAATTATTTTCTGAAGAAGATTTAGAAAATTAAAAAACATGATTTTTTTTCTTGCCTTAGTCCAATTGTAAGTAGTTGCAATTTTTGAAAAAAAATTACAGTTTTCAATATGGTCGGCCTTGTAGGGTTTGCACAAGCACTTTTATAGGCTTGTATTTTTTATTGAAGTAGATTAAATATTGATCAGAGAGTTTCATGCTAATACTGTAAAAATACCTCAGCCTTTTAGTGTTTATGTAGACAAACCTGCCTACATTTATACTACATACTCAGCCTTTTATGACCCAGGCTTTGACTTTAAGAGGGAAACATTTAGACAACATAAAGGCAAAACTTGATTTGTTTCATTTTTATGTCACTGGGAGTTTTGTTTCTTTTAGGAAGGGAAATATGTGTATCCATAAAATGTAAAGTTTTATGCTCTATTGTAAAGTATCTTGAGATAACACTTGTTTTGGATTGGTGCTATACTAATAAAGATTGAATGATTGATTTATATATGAGCATTATCAGAGCAGAATATGGGCTTCACTTTAACAGAAATTGTGCAATTCATTTTATTTAATTATTTTTATGTCTAAAAATGTTGAGTGTGAGCATGTGAGTTTGTATAATTTGTTGAGACATGTATGAGTTTAAGGCCTGAACCTGTTGGACTGTCATTGTATGTTTCCTTTTTTAATAAAAAATGCTCTAACCCATGAAAGAGGAACAAACTTTCAAACATGATTTGTGATTCTGA
The DNA here is from genome assembly GCA_036419115.1 of Scarus forsteni. Classification (NCBI taxonomy): domain Eukaryota; kingdom Metazoa; phylum Chordata; class Actinopteri; order Labriformes; family Labridae; genus Scarus; species Scarus forsteni. Next base: position 5,001,440 of record JAZDUH010000145.1, read on the forward strand.
ATATTTCACTTCTTCATTTCCTCCACAGCAGAACCTACACCGGCAAGACCAGAAGATCCAGAACAAACAGAAGCAGAAGCCTGTCCTCCGCCTGAAGACGTCAAGCTCGAGTGCACCCCCTCAGAGACTGAAACCATAACTGAGAACGAAGCTGAGGGCGAGAAACCTGCAGAGGAAGAGAAGCTGGAGATCCTGAGTGAAGATCAGCAGCCCGAGGACCCAGACAATGATGTGAAGGAGGTGCTGGAGGAGGAGGTGGTGGAAAGCCAGCCCGTGATAGAGGAGCATCCACCAGAGCTGGCAGGAGTAGAAACAGAGGCAATAGAGGTTAAAGATACAGAGGAAGAGGAGGAAGAAGAGGAGGAAGAGCAGGTAGCTGTAGAAGAAGAAGAAAAGATCGAGGAGCCACAGCATGAAAAGCAAAGGAGTTTTATGGAGGAGAGGCCGATTATGAGCCAGGAAAACTCAGATCATCAGTACTCCAACCATCAGTCCAAAGAACCAATGGAGCAGAAGATCCACAGAGAGGAGGAGGAGGAAGAAGAAGAGGAAGAGGAGGAAGAATTAGAAGAAGATGGAGAGGAGGAAGAAGAGGAGGAGGAAGAGAGGGAGGTCCACGAGGAGGTCGACACTCTTTACACTTTGAGTCCACACACTCAGGGATCTGAAGCCGAGGACTCGATACGAGAAGAGAAAGTCTGCACCCCCATGACTGAGGAAGAGGAGGAAGATGAAGAGCAAGATGAAGACAGGGAGGAAGAGGATGACAGGAGGAAGGAAGACAGCGAGGTGCTGGTGGAGGATGATGAAGATGAAGAGGACCGAGAGTCCAGCAAAGGCTCCCCGACGACTGTGGTCATAGAAGTCCGCTCTGAGGACGACGACGATGACGAGGAGGAGGAAGAGGAGGAGGAAGAGGAGGAGGAGGAAGGAGACGAGGAGCAGGACCGTGTCTCAGAGGGCTCGGGGATCACAGACGACTCGGAGAACTGGGATATGACTCGGGGGAACCTGGGGCTGCTGGAGCAGGCCATCGCCCTGAAGGCGGAGGAGGTGCGTGGAGGTCAGGAGTCGCAGAGCTCGCCGGAGTATCATCCCTACAGCTCGTCCAGCCGGAGCTCCGAGCCCAGCACCGCACCGCGACGCCCCTCACACTACAGCAAAGGTAGGCTGCTGTCCGTGCTGTCAAGAACCAGAACCGTTCACCACCAAAAATACCGTTTGTGTACCGTTCACCGATATAAACTCATCAAAAGTGGGCATGTGCTTTGATAAGACCCTCTTGTGTTGCTTTGTCTGGTAGCTTGATGTTAATTTGTTTATCTGTCCACAACAAAAGCTATTGTGGTTTTCTATTAACTGTGGGACTGTCAGTCATTCATAAAGCAGATAGAGAAGCTCCTGCCTCACAGCAAGAAGGTCGCTGGTTTGAGCCCTGGCTTGAGTTTGTCATTTTTGGGTTTGCTTTGTCTCCCACAGACTAAAAACATCCTCATTGGGTCCATTGGTGGCTCTTAATTGCCCTTTGGCGTGAGTGTGTATTATTGGTTGTCTATTTCTCCGTGTCCGCCCTGTGATTGGCTGGTGACCAGTCCAGGGTGGAGCCTGCATCTTATCTAAAGTCAGGCTCCAGCCCCCATGACACAAGCAGGGATATCTTTTATAGTATACTATATTTTAGTTGTTTAGTATACTTTACTTGTATAGTATGTTATAGTTTTTAGACTTCTTTGTCCCACAAGCCATCAGACTGTACAACTCCTGATTGGAGGGGAGGTGGAGTAACAGAAAGACAGAGGATGGGAAGGAGCAGTAGCCAGCCTGTAGCCATATACATTCATATTTATTTTATTATCATTTTTAAACTTTATTTTTTAATTTTTGTGTAACAAACACATTAAACAACAAACAAAAGAGAGGCATCACATAATGTACAGAATGCTTGTTTTTTTATTCCTTTGTTATCAGCTCATAATATTAAGATTAAACTATACAAAGTAAAATAAAACTCAAAATTTACAGTAGGGTTTCAATACCCTGTTGCAAATGAGTCCTTTGTGTCCTTCAACAAGTCAAATAGTGCCTCTAGAGCTCAAAAGTCTCCTGTTCTTCCAGATTCAAGGTTACAATATGATTTCCAATTTTCCAGTATTTTTCCCATTTTTGGAAGCATGTCGCTGAAAGAAGGTCAGTTGTTCCCTTTTATAAAAGTCCTGGATTATTTCTTTCCACTCTGTGATCGTTTGAGTTTCCTCATTCAACCATTTCCTGGTAATTTCCTTTCTACTACCAGCTAGTAGTATTTGTAACAAATACATGTCATGTTTTTTAAGTCCAGCTGGCACAAATAAACAACACTAACTGAAAAAAATAAGCTCAGGATTGATTAGATATTTAACTGCAGTCATATCCATAAGAAGAAGTAACAGGACAATCCCAACATATATAAAAATGTCCTGCAGACTTTTTACCACACATTCTCCGACACTGACCATGTTCTGGATTGTTTTTTGTAATTGTTTGATTTTAGGAGTGATAAAATACCTTGATATTTTTTTCCATGTCTCCACAAGGGGGAACTTGACGTGGTCGACTGTTTAGGTATTTCTCTTTAACGTAAAGTGTGGAAACACCCTTATCTGGCTGTAAAGAATGGTGGATCTGGAGATCATTTTTTTTGCTCGTTTTACCTTTAATTATATCAACAAAAACCTTTGTCAGACACTCCTCCTCTTCCTCTCCAGTATTTTTGATGTGTTTTGCAAAGTAAATTCTTAAGTGTAGATACCTGTAGAAATCCTGCTTTTCTAATATTTTTATTTTTATAAATATAAATAGATAAAGAGGTAAAAATTAATGCACAGAGGTTGTTGTCTTTGACAGCAGCGTCCAGGTTTCAGGCTCAATCTATGGCTCCTTTCTCTCTTGTCATTCCCCCTGTCTTCTCTATAGTTTCTGGCTTCATACACTTTTCTGTTGGTTAAATAAAAGCCCAAACAGACACCCTAAAAAAAAGCTGAGTCACAAAGAGGATACGAAGACACTTTGGGTTTGGCTTTTGGCTCGATTGTTGCGTCTTAAATCATTCTCAGTGCTCGCCAGTATTTTTGCTCGACTCATTCCTTCCATCTGCTCTCTCTGCTTCTCCCATTTCAGAAAAGAAAGAAGTGAAGTGTCCCACCCCAGGGTGTGATGGGACGGGCCATGTGACCGGTCTGTACCCTCACCACAGTCTTCTGTAGATCTGCAGAACCACAAGGAAACAAAAAGGCAAAAATCTTTAACCTCTGATGTTTATTTTATCTTTTTCAGACGTTATATTCAGGTAATCAGCACCGTGGGAGCTTTGAGATGAAGGCCTAGTTACATTTTTGTTTTAATTACTATCAAAACAATAAAAATCAAGCACTACCACTGCTACCTTCTTATCTTACAGCATTAACGACTAACATCAGCAACTCTAGCTTTCTCTCTGTTTCCACCAACAATCTAATCACTTCTGAGTGAATGAGCTCAACTGCAGATGTGAATCACCTCTTTTTCTTCTGTTTGTTTGTCATAAATAACACTGGGGAACACAATTTTTGACGAGTCGGGTCTGACAGCTATTTTTAACTAACGTCAGGATGCTGAATCCAAAACTGATGTCAGTATTTCTCAATCACATCAAGTTTTTGAACAAATGGATATTCGTTTTCTTAAAAAGTATGAAAAATACTGTACTTAACAGGCCCAAATCACATGCCAAATCATTCAACTCGTGCTGATCAAATCTCCTACAGACTGAATCTGCATGAATTTCAAAATTTGGTCTTGTAGCTGACAGTAGATATTCTGTTTTGCTTTTATTTTTAATGTTAAATCCTGATGTTTGTGCAATGATTTTTTTGCTCTCGCCAAACCATGGGGATATAAAACGCCAACTTTTCTCGTGTTCCTTTGGTCCACATCCGTAAACTCTTGACACACCGCTTACACACTTTGTGAGAGCCCCTTGGATTGTCTTGATCACATAGTTTTACTTTAAAATATTCAAAATATGCTTGTTTGACAAATGCACTGATGTTTGCCCTCTGACTTAGAGAAACTACCACAAATATAGAAAAGGAGTCAGGGCCGTTTAGGCATTTACAACGAGAAGTAGCAGGAGCAGACATGCTCTGAAACAAAGGAAATATGTACCTATGTAAATAGAACACTAAGATGGATACTTACAGGCTTTGAAAACCCAAAAACACAGCATAAAAAGAAATAGAGCTTAAAACGGTATGCCCATAGTTACAAGGTTAAGAGAAAAGCCAGCTCTATGCTAGCTTTCTGTTTGCAGATATTGATAGTTCTGACCTATTGGGAGCTGCACACACCTCTCACCGCACTGTCTCAACTGTGACTGCACAAACAATTTCTCATGTAGCTGTAGATGAGTCCAATCGTAATCAACCGGCAAGTCTTCTTCCAGCTAATCAGTGGAATTTTACTTATCTGGAGGGTAAGCTGTGGAGAAAAAACTTGATGTGCTAGAGAAGATTACAGTTCTGGAATCAGCATGCCAATTCTCGTCTAAATCAGCACAAAAATCTAACTCAACAGATTTTTTTTTTTTTCAAATTGTTCCCCAGTGAGATCAAACTCCACCTAACTGAGCGTGTGTTTGCTGTGATTGTAGTTCTGGCGATGCATGAGAACATCCTGAAGTGTCCGACTCCGGGCTGCACGGGGCAGGGTCATGTCAACAGCAACCGCAACACGCACCGCAGGTAACAACGCAGTCAAACACACAAACATACAGCTTTTACGGACAATAAAACAAACTCATAACAACATTTTGGTTGGTTTTTGGAAAGCAATGTGCAATGAGCAACACAGCTAAACATGTGGGTAGTGCCCCCCAAATCCCTGCAGTATCCTTCTGCTGGTGCTGCCAGGTGTGTTGACACATAAGTGGCAGCATTTGTGAGCATTGGTCCTGCAACTTTGTTGAGTTTGTGTGGCTTCAAGCATCAACATGCCACATTTCTCCCTGCAAGACAAGAAGAGAAGGTAAGAGAAAAGGTGCCAGGTTGTTGTGGCTTCTGACAACATAAATGAACCACTGTTAGTTTGACAACACTTTTTAATTTAGTCTTAGTTTAAGTCTTTTGCTGAAAATATCTATTAGTTTTATTTATCATGTAGTCATCTTAATCGTTTTGATTTTAGTTGATGAAATCTGCTGTAAGTTAAATCGACTAAGATATGAAGTGTAAAGGGTAAGGCATTTTTATGTTTCCTTGAATTACTGAAGTCATGTTTTACTCTTGGATAAAATCAAACATCTACTAACCCTTTATTGAATGTTAGTAAAGTCTGAATGTCTAAATGAACAGAAACAAATGTTCCTTTGTGTGAAATACAGTCACCTTTATTTAGGCTACCTGGCAGAGCATCTCAGTTACAATACCAGAACTGACAGCAAACAGTGAACCTGCTCTACATGAATATATCAATTCATAAAGAGAGCAGCTCTGATTGGATCGCTCCACAACTTATCCCACCACCACCAAGCTAAGGCAGCTGTGATTGGACGTCCCTCTGAACTCATCCAACCTTTAACAAAACCAAAGTAGCTGTGATTGGATAGATTCATAACTTGTCTCTACTTCCTACATGACCATATTAGGTCTGATTGGATTAAGTCTGTCAGACATTTTAGTCTAGTTTAATGTATTGATGAAAATGTTAATTTAGTTTGAGTTTTTGTCCATGTGCTCTTGTTTTATTAGTCACTGTCCAGTTTCCATCAGGGGCAAAGGTTGTTGATAAAAATTATGATGAAAATAATTAGTCAACAAATTAACACTGGAATGAATAAAGTCTAAAAACGGGCAGTATGATCTTTTTGTTTCTGTGTGCAATCATCCAATCCACCAAGCAACTCAAAACAAGAGTAAACAAGTTTTTGGGTTCACATTCAGCTGTGTTGCTTGATTCACAAATGCACCTTACAAGTTAAGCCTTGTTGTAAAGGTGACTCATCAGGCATCAACTTTAAATGATTTTATGAGCCACAGTCTTCACAAATCATATGCCACAATGGTCAAACATAGAGGCAGTATTATTGTTGAAATCATGGAATTAATAACCATACAAGCACGGCCATGATGGGTTCTATGAAAAGGAATATTGCTCTTATTTATTTTTTGGTTGTTTTTTATCACAGTTTAGAAGCCAACTGTATTTTTGTGAAAAATTAAATAGGATTTAATGTATCTAGCTTTTATCCTCCCGTTCCCCGATGGAGTTGTGAAATATATCCTGAGTAGTTTGTACTGAATCATTTTCCTTCTCTCGTCCTCCCTGCTCTGCCACAGTTGACACAAAATGCCTCTTGATGTTGGACACATCTACATACAAACCAATATCCAAAACACAATCATATTTTCTCTCTCTTCAGTCTGTCCGGCTGTCCCATCGCTGCAGCAGCCAAGCTGAACAAAAACCAGGACAAGCAGGTTCATTTACAGCCGTCATCCAGCGAACCCTCTTCCAACTCTGACAGAGTGCTCAGGTCAGATACACGTGCTTTTTTTACACCATAAGACGCTAAAGGGACACTTCCTAACGATGAACTCTTCCTCCCCAGGCCCATGTGTTTTGTGAAACAGCTGGAGATCCCTCAGTACGGCAGCTACCGGCCGAACACCGTGACGACCACGCCGCGCGCTAACCTGGCCAAGGAGCTGGAGAAATACTCCAAGGTGTCTTTTGACTATGCAAGCTTTGACGTCCAGGTGTTTGGAAAGAGAATGCTCGTTCCAAAGACGCCCAGCAGCACTGAAACATCACCTAAAGCCTTCAAAAGTAAGAAACACTCGTCTACTCCCATCCAGCAACAGGGGACATGTCATGGTCTGTCATGGTATTCATACATTTGCAAAAGAAAGAGTTCTCGGAGACGTACTGTTAGTTATTGTGTATTGAACATGAGGGAAAATTTGAACCCCTCTTTCAAGTCGAAGTGAGCTTTTTAAGCTTTAGGCTCATAAATTTGCAACATCTGGTCAGAAGTTCTCATCTGAAGGAAGTTAAAATATCACTTGTTTAGTCCTGAATCTCCTTCTAATTTCAAGTCAAAGTAAATAAAAGCAACAAGAAATGATTAAGAGGGAGTTCATTCCCTGTATTTGAGTATTTTTTAAAGCACTGTGAGATGATTATTTTCTAAACTCTCTGGGTCCTGCTCTAAGCTTATAATCCATGTTACAAGATAAAAAACATGGTGCTAAACTTAAAAAATAAAATAAAATAAAAGGTGTACTCAGAACAAAGTCACTGGGTTTATCAACATTGCAAAGTAGGACTGTTTTACACATTTTTGACTAGAAAAGCACTAAGAGTGTTGAACACAACAATTTTTGGGAACATCACTGAATATTTAGACTTAATATGAATTATTGAATGCTGTCAATGGTATTTCCTGTTATGAAGTTCAATGATTTTTTTTTGTGACATCAATCGGGATTGGATCCAGATGAAATTTACCTTGACGATAGAGACACAGAGCCCATATTATACTGTGAAACTGGAGGTGAATCTATTAATAAATGGCTGAGACATATTTTTATTTAATTCCAAACAATGTAAACTTATGGGATTTTTGGAAATTTGAGGAATTTTTGCATCCAAATTAATATCCATATCATCACCAAAATGTACTGGCTTCTTCCTTGGGCCAAACCTCATCTTTGGTAAAAAATTTTCATGTAAATTCATTCAGTAGTTTTTCCATAATCTTGCAAACAAACAGACAAACAAACAAACATACGCCAGAAAAAACATAACTGCTGTGACAGTGGTAATAATAACTTGGCTAAGGGTTTGTGCTCTCTAGGAACTTATAGTTTGCAAGTGCATCAGGTGGAAATTAGGAAAGACATCTGCACTGCACACCAAAATGCTTTGAGCCTGGTTTATGATAAGGCCCTAAAACTTTTATAGCCTGAATATTTCATCATGTTAAGTGATGTTGGTACAAGCATGCCAAACAAGTTAAAGCTTTTGGCAGCATCTGGACCTGCCTTCCCGTCTTCATTCTTTTCATCTTGTCACTTTTCCACACAGCTAAATCATTCCCTAAGGCCTCCTCCCCGAGTCACAGCATGTCAGGAGGTTTTCCAAAAAGCTCCCCGTCCTCCTCAGCTTACGACTACAGCCAGGATGCAGAGGCCGCTCACATGGCAGCGACCGCCATCCTGAACCTGTCCACACGCTGCTGGGAGAGACCCGAGAGCCTCACCACCAAGCCCAGGGAACCCTGCACCAAGGTACGCCCGATTTCAGTTTGGTTTGGTGAACTTTTCAGAAAATGGTCCCTCTAACTGTCACTGTGAACCCTGCAGGAGTCAGACATCGAAGTGGACGAGAACGGCACCTTGGACCTTAGCATGAAGAAGACAAAGAGGGACGGCATGCTGCCCCCGGAGCCTTCGTCCTCCTCGTCTTCATCCTCTCAGATTATCACGGCATCATTGTCTCAGGGCCACGCTCAGCAAGAGTGGGAGGGGCCGCTGGACTTCACCAAGTCCAGTGGACTCAGAGAGGAGGACCATGAGGAGGTGAGGCATAGACTAAGATGATGATACATTCACTTAATCACTGCTTATAATAAAGTTATTATCCTGATCTAAACAGAGTAACATGCACTTTAGCATTGAGTTATGGCACACAAAAATAATTATTTAAACCTGGGACCAGCAGATTTTTTCTAAAAGCAAATAAAGGTACCTTGGACCTCTGATATTTGGGGATATATGTGGTTTGATCCACCTGTATTATTATGTCTTTTAGTTTTTATTAGTTTGTTATAAGTTTTGAACTCCAATTCCATTTCATCCCCTTTTCACATTTATATATTTCCACTGAGGAGAGGTTCATTGGTTACACATTACCCTCAAATTGCTGCTGCCCACTAGGACTAGATATTTTCAGCAACCTCACGACATGATACATATCCTGATACTGAGGCCACGATACGATATGTATCCCGATACACCTAAATTGTGAACGTTGACTACACTTTTAACAGAATTTCATTGCTTTTCCTTATAAGAAAAAAAAGAACAAGGTTGAGTATTAATGATTCTACAACTTAAGAAACTTGAATTCAGGCCCGAAGAGATGGTAGACGTAAGTTTAAATTTGGAAAATGTGTTTCATCATGTAGTTTGGCTTCTATTTTGAACTGTGCCACTGTTAACATCAGCCAAAGTGTATTAACTGTCAAAACACTGAGGCCGTATCAATTCTGAAGAATCTATCTCAATGCACGTATCCCCAAGGACTGTGTGTGATATTTTCTGTATCGATATTTTGAGCACAGGCCTACTTCCCACTGACTTTGCTGTTGCTTGTGTAAGACATTTATTGATTTGAACGTATTTTAATCCTCAGCCGGAGTATGCTGCTCCCTCCTACACTTCCTCTGATGGTGAGGAGGAGGACCAGGACAACCTGGAGGACAGGAAGTACCCCGGCGAGGTCACGACCAGCAGCTTCAAGATCAAGTTTCAGCCCAAAGACAGCAAAAAAGAGATTCTGGTGTAAGTTTGGATATCTATAATCCTTTATTTCCGTTAAAGGTCTCATTCCTCCGCTTGTATTGTTGTTTTAAAGGAGCTGGAGGAGCAGAGGAAAATGACACCTTTTACTTTAAGGGACTGTGAGGAGTTTCTGAATAATTACAAAAAAGTCTCACTTTTAGATATATGCCTGATCGAAATACACACTTTAAGATGAGTTTTATAGCATCAAAATAGGTTATCTATAAATGCTATTCCTTAGCCTTCTGGTCGGGTCTGACAGGGCTGGACTGGCCTGGATACTCAACTTCAGGAACAAGACAATTAAAACTAGAGCAAGTTTATATTATTCAGACACGTCGTAGAGCTCCAGGCTGTTAGTAGCGATATATAGCCGGCTACAAAACTACGATACTTAGTTTTTCAAAACTTGCTTGTTGTCACACATCAAAAAATACCGCTATGTAACTAGAAAGAGATACATTACCTCTTCGCTTTGCATCCTGTAAGTTGTTGAATAAGAAGCTGTAAAGCAATGCAGAGTTCTGAGTAAGGTCCTAGCGGCATTTTTATTAGCATCCCAACACACAAACACACAATTTGGCTCGTGGTGCGTTCAAGTTGTAGGCAGAAGTAGGAATATCCGAGTTCCGAGTGGGAAAATGCAACTGAAATGTCCCCCGAAGTCTGAATTTCCTACTGGGAACTCGGTGAAACCTCGCCACCCCCGAGTTGATAATAGAAGATGGATGCCCCCAGTGTGAACAGTTATTTAGCTCCTGTAATAATCAATTTATTTGCACGTCTGACTGGGATGTGTCACTCTAGATCAGCTGTATACATAGTATTGTTAGACTTATATTTACAAAAATGCTGCCATAGTGATCATCACATTCTTCATGTGATATTTGTGAACAACAACACAGGCATGCTAACAACAGCTAACAATAGCCTGGCAGATCGGCATGTTTTCCGACTTTGTAACTGGAACGCTGATTACTCTGAGATGATGTCACTCCCAGTTCCGAGGTTACTGGAACGCAGCATTACGACAGTCGCTGCGCGGGCTCATGGGTACCAGAGTCTTTTACGTTGCCGGTAATAGATTCTCCTCACAGTCCCTTTAACTTTCAGTTCATGGAGAAATGCTTTGTCCTTCTTTGAAAATGATCAATTTTTTACTTCCTGGGGTTTATGTCCTTTCTGCTCATAAATCTGGAGCTTATTCCTACATATGTGTGTGTGTGTCTTTGCTTAGATGTCCCACTCCAGGCTGTGACGGCAGTGGACACATCACTGGCAACTACGCGTCACATCGAAGGTGAGTTTATTTGCTCTGCGATCAGATGAATTTACAGATTTAATGTAGATAAATGACATTAACTGTTTGGTCAGCCTTATTGTTGTCTTTAGATTGTTTCAAACAATAAATAAAAGTACTTCATTCGATCCTGATCAAGAAGTGAATTAAAAAATTCAATCCCATCCTGATGAAATGTGGCATAAATAAGTCCAGAACTCTTTACTAAAAATCCCTCTGGCTGGAAAAGTATCTACATTTACTCAGTAGCAAACTTTTCCTTAAATTTGTAAAACTGTAAGACAAACAAGCCACAAGGAAGCAAAATGTGCAGCTGTGTAAAGTTCAATATGTTGGAAGTTTGAAATCTGGTGGATAAGAGCAAATATGAAACTATAAACCCCCCTTTCCTATACTCCTGAAAAAGTTTGGAAATCCTTTTTCTGGTTGATTCTTTCTCCTTTTTAATAATACCTATTGGTGTTGTATTTTGTATCACTGGAAAGTCTGATAAGTCTCCTTTACAACGAGGTACATGAGGATGGCACATTTGTGGAATAAACAACGCAGACAATCATGTGAGTAGTCCAGAAAAATCCTCTTCAACTGAAAGCTGGTGTTTTAAGCGGAGTTGCTGCATCATTTAGTGTTAGCCCTGGTCCCCTCTACCAACCACAACACTGGTGAAGTCAAAGATGGACCGCATGTGGGTGTCCCATAAAGACGATACACCAAGAAAACTGGTTCTGTAGGGACTGTAGGCTTTCTTTGAGGAGAAGAGGTGATGTTGGCAGATCTCTTTTGGTGTGCTATCCTCATGTTTAGCTGTGTTGCTAATTTCAGAATAAACCCAAAGGAAACTACAAAAGACAAAGTGCAGGACCCAGCAGACTGAACAGAAAGCGGCTTTATTAGAAACTAAAAAAAGGATCAACATGAAAAAAATCAATAACAGTCCATATCAAAAACTCCCAGAAAATACAAAAAGTCACAACAAAAACAGAACATTATTTAAACTCTGGAGATAACACAAGGAATCACAGGAGACATGGTGAGGAGGAAGATGAATGACCCAACAAGAAGAACAGAGAAAACAGAGAATAAGGCTGCGGTCGAATAGTCATTTTTGCTTAGGAATATTCCTAACGGAGTGAAACGAACCGGAAGTAGTTTGTGATTAGAGCTGTTCGAATAGTTTAAATGCTTAGGAAAGGTGGCTCAATGCTTCCTTTATTATCTCCTTTAGCATAGGATACACTGGACCATCCTATACGAACGGAGAGGAGATTATTCTTTTCCACAATTCTCTGTGGCAACAGCTTTTATAAACAGCGCGTTATCCGACTGCTTCCGAATTCAACCGAATAATGACGAACGAATCCCACAGACCATGTGAGTTCCCACTGCTGTTCATCCTTTCTAAAGTTTACCAAAACCTGCCTTAACTTTCCAGCAGTCTGATTCTCTGAAGAGAGCAGGATATGAGACATTTGATGTTGATTATGTTTTAAACTTGGTTCAATATTGATCATTTGTACTCTATTAGATTGTGGCCTTAACAGTTTCTGCCTTTCTTTCCTTCAGTTCATTTATTTTCACGCACTGATTGGTGTTCATGTTGATAATGAGAGGACAGATTTATTTAAATCCTCACTTCAACATCTGTTATGCAGATGTAATGTTAACCAGGTTATTATGTTCAATGTTGTCTAAAGGAACAACACTGTCATGATACATGATCCATTATGTGTCTTTTGTAGTCCACCTTCGGAAAATTGTAGTTTCACCGCAGCAGTACCATCGGCCGTCACATGATGACGTAGCGTAGTGAAGGTGTAGTCGGATTCTCTCTGCACACCAGTTTTCCTTTATTAAGTCCTTTCTGAATTCTCCTTTCTCCTTTCCTTAACCTCATGACGTTTTCCATCAGGGTTGAGGAGAAGTAGATAGGAAAGGGCTTAGGAGGCGACTATTGGACCCAGCCTAAATGCACCGGGGAAACAATCAAGCACAGGTGCAACAATCACACAGGTGGAGGGAATCATCATCAGGGAGACACAGAAGGAAGGGCAGGAAAACACTGCGAGGAATAAAGGGATTTCAAAATAAAACAGGAAACCCGAGAAACGAGGGAAGCAGGGCAAAAAATGAGTAACTGAACAAGGATAAAAACAGGGACATGACAGTAAAACAGGGAACAGCAGAAGGTCTGAAAGGGGAACATAATATGAAATAACAGAGCAAGTCTTATCCTGACACAAATGAAAGCTTCTTACAAGTTGTACGTCGTTGTAAAGGTAACTAGTCAGGCTTCCACTCACATTAAATACAATACACTTTGCATTATTAAAGATGAGCAAAAATGGATATTTTCAAAGTTTTTTGAGGAGTATTTGTTACTCTTGCAGGGGCTGGCATAATGAGGGAAAAGCCCCCTCTTAAAGTGGACTTCCTGATTTACTCTGTGGCTCACAGATTGAACTAGGAAGTCATTTTTCAACATTTTCTCTCTCATTATGCAAAGTTTCTCCAAGGAAAGGAAATGCTGGTTTTCTGTTTACTTGATGGAGTGACGTTTTTAACCAAACAAAGTCCTCAATTTACAGAACAGTGAAGATTGGTGGAGGTACGACTAGGTCACTACGTCTTGACTCATCAGCATTTCTTTTATTTACTTGCGAGCTCCCTGGTGGCTGAATTTTACATATTGTCCCTTTAAAGGATAAGTTCGGTTTCTACAGCTTTCACATTGTTTATAGAATGAAGTAGAACAATATACTCACCCAGAAGGCTTTCCTGATCCAAACAGTGCTTCGGGAGATATTTAGATCCAAAATCGAGCGGCGGACATCTGAACTGAAGACTGCTCTCTGGCCAGCTGTCCTTCTCTTTACCTCCACGTCCTCCTTTCGAAGAGCTCCTCATCTGTAAACTCTGGCTCAAAACTGTAAGGACACCCATCATATTCAAAGTTCTCCTCCACAACCTCTTCATCCGATAGATATTCATCCATTTTGCACAAAACTGGAAGAAGAAAGTCGTTGAGTAGCCGGCGGTCGCCCCTGAAACAATGAGCTGTACTGCGCATGCGCGGCAGCCGTAAAGAAAGTTTCAGTACAGAGGTCAGCACAGTCACAAAAACATGTCTGGAGCGACATAGACTGTAATGGAGGAGTAGCGTGAGCGGACCATGATGAAATATTGGTGAAACTAGTGATTTTTTTGACAATTAATGCAGTTTTAGGAGCGGCGCTATACATGCCCCGTGTGCTACCATTATACGGATGTCCGCCGCTCGATTTTGGATCTAAATATCCCCTGAAGCACTGTTTGGATCAGGAAAGCCTTCTGGGTGAATATATTGTTTGACTTCATTCTATAAACAATGTGAAAGCTGCAGAAACCAAACTTATCCTTTAAGAGTAAATGCCTCTGCAGAGGTTGTTGTAGACTGTAGAAACTGCCTCTCTGGAGAAAAACCTTAATTTGATGGGTCCAGGTTGGCGCCCCTCTGAGATTTGATGGCAATATCTTGGACTCCATTTTCTCCTCTAAATAGGAACTGAACAGGCTCAAAAAAACAAGATGGCCGTTACCATGTGATGAACTTTAACCCATTAGAATGGCGACCAAGTGGCCTCATCCACTGTCATGGTCTTTGGTAAAGAGTAACTTCATTTATTAGAGTTTAAAGATCTTCTTCTGTAAAGCATGTCCTTATTTTCTGTGAAAAAATTGAACGATAATGTTTGACCTTCTCTCACACATCTTTGTTCATCATTCTCCACCAGCTGTTTCACTTCTTTAGAGATGAACTAACAGATTTATCTTCCCTTGGTGTGTTTATTCTGCCCGGTCCTGCCCTTGGCTCTAAAGTCCAGGTCCAGGTTCTGGCTCTTTCCTTCACTCATGCTCGGACATCCTGTTCTCAGTCTGATCTTCTGACGTTCTCTCTCTGACCTATCTTCCAGTCTGTCAGGCTGTCCTCTTGCTGATAAATCACTTCGGACCCTCATGGCTGCCCACACAGCTGAACTAAAGTATGTCTGCTTTCTCCTGTCTCTCACCTCCAACATGTTCACTGAGCACTCAGTCTGCAGCTTCTGCTCTGTCCCTGCTCTCCTTTAAGCTCTGATATTCAGACGTAAATCTCTATTTTTAAACCCAAAACAATACTGAAGTAGTGAGAACATGTTGGCTTCTGCCTGCTGTGAATCAAAGTCTGATGGATGACGAGACTCTGTTTGTGTCGTCAGGTGTCCCACTCCAGGATGTGACGGTTCAGGCCACATCACAGGAAACTACGCCTCACACAGAAGGTACGAGGGTTACTTAAAGCTGGTCTGGCTGGGTTTAGACCATCACATGTTTGGTTCTAACTTGACCTGTTTCTCTCTCCCAGTCTGTCCGGATGCCCTCGAGCCAAGAAAAGTGGGAACAAAGTGACCCCCACCAAGGATGACAAAGAAGACTCTGAGCTGTTGAGGTGAGCAGGATCATCAGAGCAGTGTGATTGGTGAAGTCGAGCTGCAGTGACGGCTTAAGGTCTGTTTGGGCCTCGGGGGGCAGTTGCTGCAGCCTCTTTTGGCCCTGTAGGTCGGGTCATGCTGGAGACAAGGGTGCAAACCTTAAGCTGTGTTCACACCGAATGCAACTTCACGACCATAATCATGTCACCCACTGAAGTTCATAAATATGTCCATAATGTCCATAAATACCTCATGTTGGTCACTGTCACTGTGGCTCGGTAACGTCACATCCGCTTAAGTTTCACTGCGATCTTAACATATATATTATTTGATAGGATGCATAAGCTAACATTATTACCTCTGCCAGGAGATTATGTTATTGCCAGTGTCAGTTTGTTTGTTTGTTTCTCTGTTAGCAACATAACTCAAAAAGTTATGGATGGATTTTGCTGAAAATTTCAGAAAATGTCCGGATTGGGACAAGGAACACATGATTAGATTTTGGGAGTGATCCAGATCACAGTCTGGATCCGCCATGACAAAAAATGTGATTTTCGTGAATAACTACTGAACAAAAATAGATATCATTATGAATCCAGTTGCTAATGGTATATTTTCATGGTCAAGAAATCTAAATATTTACATGAAATAAAGGTAGGACTAATATTTATGGTGAATATCACAATATGGCTAAGGAGTGTGGTGCTGGCGGAGGTCTGCGCTCACCTGCCAACCACAAAACACTGCAGCAGCATCATCTGTGAGTTAAGCGGAACCAATGTTCTCACTGACTAATGTTTTCCACAAGGACATGAAGTATCACTCTGTGAGTCGGAATAAAAGCTGTCTGTCACAGGTGCCGTCACACATGCACACACCGCTGATTGGCTGTCTCCATACAGCCACACAGAACATCATCTAAAAAAGATCAACTTTGGCAACACGCGACGAGTGAAGTGCTCGTCTTTAACATGGCAGGCACGTCGCGGAAAGGTGAACCCTGCCCCAGCGCAGCTGTATGTTGACTTTGCATGGAGAGTTATTGCAGAGGATGCTCAAGGCACATTCGACAACGTGTAGGCACCTTCATGCCTGGAAGTCCTGGGGGTGGGGACACCAGTCCCTATACAGCTATGTTACCAAGTTGCTGCAGCACCGCAGGACATCAGCTTTAAGCTCCCCAGCTACCAAACCAACTTCCAAGTATATTTCAGATGAGACTTGAACCAACCACCCTCCAGTCCAAAAGTCTGAGCCCTTGTGGACTGAGCTACTTGGTCCTTCCTGTAGTTATAAACTGAAGTCCAATGGGTCCATCATGCTGTAAACATTAAATAAATCACAACTTGTTAGCTTAAAGAATAAAAAAGAAAACGTAACAGTCAAACCATGACAGGGACGTGTTCACACTGTCTATTCTCATGGACAGTCCAATTTTTTTGTAATATTTTACTTTAATTTTCTGAATACATAGACACATCAACTGAACAATGACAGTAGTGACAAACATACTCCCAGCAAGAAAATAAGACTAGCAAAACAAATCAAGGAAATAACAAATAAACAACCCCCCTTCACTTTCCTATCCACATTTTAATATTTATTTTAGAATAAATTACATTGAGTAACTTCATAAGTATTTCATTTGTATTCCTACTTCACCTCAAACCACTTTCCTGTTCTTCTAGTCCATAAGTAGTAAAAGGTCATTTTCATCATAAAGTTTTTACCTCAAGGACACAATAAGAATGAAGTTTTGCGCGTCCTCTTCTTCTTCTTCTTTGTTGTTTAATGGTGGTTGGCAAATCAACACAAAAGTGCATTGTCTCCACCAACTGGACTGGAGTGTGGAACAGGATGCACGAAGTATAGTTAACAGCACTTGAACAAATCACATTTTAGAAGAGAAAATACATTTCATCAGCTGACTTCACACCTGTACCTAAAAGTAACGAGTAACGAGGCCATTTATAGAAATGTAGTAGAGTTAAAAGTAGAATATTTGTCTTTTAAATGTTGTGAAGTAAAAGTCCTAAGTTAAAAAAAAAAAAAACCTCAAGTAAAGTACAGATACCCAAAAATGTACTTAAGTACAGTACTCAGGTAAATCTACTTCGTCACTGTCCACCCCTGATCTGTTCTACTAATGGAACTCATTCTGCACCAGAAATAATAAACCAGAAACGGATAAATGCACTGGAATTTCTATTACCTATGATCCTGCAGCACTTTCCCCCTTATTATTTCAAATGGGGTTATTTTGCTCTAGTCAAAAGCATTTGTCCTTTTTTTAGACAAATAACATATCAGTTCTTTTTCCAAGGAGTAAGTGAGGGGGCTATGAAGATTTCCAGTGTTTCAGGGAGGAGATAGACTCATGCAGCTTTGTGGTATCACACAGTTAAATATAGATATCCTGAAAGATGCAGTTTCATCAACTGTCTGAGGCCTCTTTAAGATGATTTCCAGGGTCATGCTTGAGTTCACTCTTTCTTCATAACCACTGTTTGTCTGCAGGTGTCCGGTTCCTGGCTGTGATAGTATGGGCCACATCAGTGGGAAGTATGCCACCCACCGCAGTGCCTACGGCTGTCCGCTCGCAGCACGCCGGCAGAAGGAGGGTCTTCTCAACGGCACACCGTTCTCCTGGAAGGCCTTCAAGACCGAGGGCCCGACGTGCCCCACGCCGGGCTGCGACGGCTCTGGACATGCAAACGGAAGCTTCCTCACACACCGCAGGTAACATCCCTCACAGAGAAGAGCATTCTGATTTATTAAACTGTTCATTAAACTCTAAGACTTTGATTCTGATGAGCCGCCGATCTCAGTCTCTCAGGTTGTCCACGAGCTTCAGCCAACAAGAAGAAAGCCAGGTTCCCAGGAGACGAGTACATCACCGCAAAGTTCAGAGCCAGCGATGGTAAGAGACAGATCAGTCGACTGTTTTTACAGACAGAGGGGGCAGGTTTGTGTGAAGAACAGCCACTGTAATTATTAATATCAAGAGACGAAGGCTGGGAATGAAGGGAACAGTGAGTTTGAAGAGCTTGTCTCTGAGTCATGCAGTCCCTTCCTGGTTCCAAATCTTATGTCAATGTCAACTTTATTTATATAGCACATTTAAATAGCCAGCAGCCTACCAAAGAGCTTTACAGTAGTAGAGGCAGACACAATAAAAAAACAGTAAGACAATAAAAACCAATGTAATAAAAAACAATAAGAACAAAAACAGTACAGCATAAATGTGTTTCCTAACCAGTAAAACCAATAAAATCCCTATAAAAGTGGCTATACTCTGCCAAAGGCCAAGGTGAATAAGTGCGTATTTAGCCATGTTTTTAAAGTCAAGAGGTTATCAGAAGTCGGCACATTTAAAGGTAACGTGTTCCACAGAGTGGGAGCTGCAACTGAAAAGGCTCAGTCGCCTCTAGTTTTAAAACAGGATTGAGGTTTGTCCAGGACTGTCTGACTTCCTGACCGAAGTGCTCTGGAGGGCTGATGAAGCTTTATAAAGTCAGACAGATAATCTGGGGCCGGCCCATTCAGAGACTTAAAAACAATTTAAAGAATCTTAAAATCAATCCTGAACCGTACTGGAAGCCAGTGAAGGGAAGCGAGCGCTGGAGTTACTGTATTTTCTGCACTATAAGGCGCACCTAAAAGCCTTCAATTTTCTCAAAAACCGACAGTGCGGCTTATAATCTGATGCGCCATATATATGGATCAATACTGGTTGATTGTTATACCTTTCGGTTGGTAAAAGATAAACTGTGTTGCGAAAATGCTACGTCACTGACGTTGCCTCGGGGAAAAAAACAAAACAGCTGTTCATGTGTGCCAGAGGCGTGTTTATGGATCCTGCCACAAAAGAACAAGGTAGCGCGTCTCGAGCGCTGTTTATGTAGCTTTGAACTGTGACAAATGGAGTTGGAAATACATTGTTTTTAATAAGGGCAGCGCAAATAAGAGTTACCGGTATATACCGTATCGTATTGTGAATGCACTAACTTGTTTTGGGAGTGAACGGAGTTGTCAGAACGCTGGTTTGTATTCTATTAATAAAGTTTGACTGACTTATCTGACTGTTTTTTTGACATTCCCTTTAGCGCAGCTCCATCTAGTGGATGCATAACGCAACCCCAGCCACGACAGTAGCTTCTATTCTATGCGCCTTATAATGCGGTGCGCCCTATATATGAAAACAGTTTTAAAATAGGCCATTCATTGATGGTGCGCCTTATAGTGCGGAAAATACGGTACGTGCTCCCGTTTCGTTGTCCCAGTCAGGAGACAAGAAGCTGCATTTTGAACAAGCTGCAGGTGGTTCAGCTCAGACTGGTCAATGCCAACTTACAGGGCATTGCAGTAGTCCAAACGAGAAGTAATCAATGCGTGAATAACTTTTCCAAGATTATTAGGGTCCAGATAGGGTCTGACCTTGGCCAATAGTCTCAGTTGAAACAAGCTCGACTTAACAGAACTAAATATGCTTGTCCAGTTTTGAAGGGCCATCAATGATTACCTCAAGATTCCTGGCATGGGACCCAATGTAAGGTGCTAGAATCTAAGAAGAGTGAGTCTTCTCCTTTAAGTTGGGGAATTTTGTCCTTCTCAAGCTAAGAAGTTAAAGGAGCTTTGTCTCTGGTTACGTTGGTTTGATGCCCATTTGATTTAGTTTTACCAGGACCATCACATCTCCAGGCTCCTTGTTCCATGTCCTTAAAATACCCTTAAAATATGATAATATTTTGATTTTGAACAGCCCGGATGATTGCTTGTCTTAGAGAAACATTTGTCTTGTTTTGCTAACAGTGTGTCTCCGCTCTGACTCAGTTTTAGACAACGACGAGGACATCAAGCAGCTGAACAAGGAGATCAACGAGCTGAGCGAGTCCAACTCAGAGATGGAGGCCGACATGATGAAGATGCACACTCAGGTGAGACAGACAGCGTCAGTCTGTTTGGGAGTGTTCTGTAAAGAGCCAATGTCCTGATGAGCTCCTTCTGATTCAGATCACATCCATGGAGAAGAACCTGAAGAACATGGAGGAGGAGAATAAACAGATCGAGGAGAGAAATGAGGCCTTGTTCTTGGAGCTGTCAGGCCTGAGTCAGGCCCTGATCCGGAGCCTGACCAACATCCGCCTGCCCACAATAGTAAGTATAACCTACTGAGTGCACCTATTTTCAGCTTTAAGGAGTCTGAATCTTCATGTTATATTCACACTATCCCAACTTTCTTCACTCCGTTTTACTTGTTGATAAGTTGAGTCAATATTCAATATTCATGTCAGCTTCATAAATTAAAGTTTTAAGTTAGTTTTTTACCAACATGAAAGAGAAATCACGCTGCTGTGGTTGATGACTGTATCTCATTGCGTCTTATAAAGATGGAAGTCACACGCTTAAAGAGGCTATGAGGAGTTTCTAAGTAATTACAAAAAAACTCTCACTTTTAGATATATGCCTGATCGAAATACACACTTTAAGATGAGTTTTATCTATAAATGCTATTCCTTAGCTTCCGGTCGGGTCGGACAGGGCTGGACTGGCCTGGATACTCAACTTCAGGGAACAAGACAATTAAACTAGAGCAAGTTTATATTATTCAGACACGTCTTAGAGCACCGGGCTGTAAAGTAGCGATAAATAGTCAGCTACAAAACTACGATACTAAGTTTTCCATAAATTGCTTGTTGTCACACATCAAAAACTACCGCTACGTAACTACAAAGAGATACATTACCTCGTCGCTCTGCTTCCTGTAAGTTGTTGAAAAAAGAAGTTTTAAAGCAATGCAGAGTTCTGAGGAAGGTCCAAGCTGCATTCATTAGCATCACAACAAACACACGGCACGCTTTGGCTTGGGTCACGTCTTTTGGTGTGTTCCAGTTGTAGTCAGAAGTAGGAATTTCCGAGTTTCGAGTAGGAAACTGCAACTGGAATGCCCCCGAAGTCTGAATTTCCTACTGGGAAATCGGTGAAACCTCGCCACCCCCGAGTTGACCAATGGAAGATGGATGCCCCCAGTGTGAACAGTTATTTAGCTCCTGTAGTAATCAATTTATTTGCATTTATTTATTTTTCCGACTTCAACTGGAACGCTGATAAGTCGGAGATGATGTCACCCCCAGTTCTGAGGTTACCGAAACACAGCATTACGACAGTCGCCGTGTGTGCTCATGGGTAGCAGAGTCTCTTCACAGTCCCTTCAACAAAAACCTGAGACATGATGAAAACAGAAAACCTGCAGTCATTCAAAGAGGAACAGGAGGATATTTAACTTTACTGGACAGTTTGTTTCTCCAGGTTTGTCCCAAACTTTGCCGTCATTTTCCGTTTCCTGTCTCCAGCAGGAGCCGCTGTCCGAGCAGAACTTCGACAGCTACGTGGAGACGCTGACCCACATGTTTACCAATAAAGACTGCTACCAGAACCCCGAGAACCGGGCCCTGCTCGAGTCCATCAACCAGGCCGTGAAGGGCATCGAGGTGTGACGGAGGGGGCGGGGCTTCATCGTGTCCACTCCCATCTTTCTTTCCAGACCCTTTAGACCCTGTATGTACTTAATTCTCCTCATTTTGGATCTCGGTCATCCGTTCTTTGCGTTCGTTTGCTGTTTGCATGTTGCTTTATGACATGAGGGTGTGGCTGTGAAGCGTGTGGTCGCGCACCGGAATCAAACTGTTACTGCCGGCGAGGGTCGAAAAAAGAACAAATCAGGAGAGCAGTACGAGGCCTTAGCTGAGCAGATCCTCTTAGTTAGTGAACATTCCCATGTCCACTCAGTAATGTTGATAGTATTAAATATGAGCATAGTGATGTTGCACCTCCGGGACTAGTTTGTAGTTTCATTCTTACTATTGCTGTGTAACTATTTAAGTCCTTTGCTAACGTCGGTTTACTTATTTATTCATTCATGTCTGCTGTATTTATTTTTATTTATTGGCCTATTTATGACTCATTATCTATTTATGAACTTTTATTTAAATCATTACCTGAAAGATTTTAAACCAAGAGACAGGAATCATTTCCTCTGCATTGTTGAACAAAGAGGAAATATTTTAAGATATCAACTATGAATTCTTTTATATATCTTATTATTTATTTAAAATACTGGGATCTTTTTAAGTGCAAATATTTTGTAACTGAAAGTTTTTTAATAATTTTCTAAAGATTTTGGTTCGTTTCTTCGGTGCTTCTGTTTATATGATTTTTTCCTTTTTATTGTCACAAACTATTTTGAGTACATTGCAATACACTGGGAATAACGAGCTGCACATATTTGGTATTTATTTGGTGATGAAGAACAAAGTGATGGTGAATATTTATTTTGTATTGTCTATGTGTTAACGATGGCTGTGTATGAATTAGTCTTTAAGTTGCTCTTGAAATAAAGGTAAACCTGCAGAAAATGTGTGCTGGGTGATTATTTTCAATCACTGACTAAATATTTACATGGACAGAGTCTTTGTGATGTCACCTGCTGCTTACCAAGGAGGAATTTGTATTTTATATACCAACTGGTATTATTTAATCAACCACAATAACAAGACTTAACACGAAAAAAATAAAAATAAATTAATTTTAATTTAAAAAAATCCCTGGACTTTGGACTTTTTCAGCAACCAAATTGTGCTGGACTGTGAATTTAAGAACTTTAAGTCTGGATCAGCTTAAAAATTACTCTTATTATTGAGGGCAAAACAAAAATACTTTTTTTCATGTGGCATTCATGAACATTACAGAAGCTGGGAAATACAATTTCACTAATTGTATAAGTTTGTATTTAGGTTTAATACCATATATTTTATAAAAATATAATTATGCATTGGATTTCTTTTTCACTTATACTTTTATTTTTTTTTTTCAATAGTGTATGCATTTATTTCTTCTCAATATTTCATTTTTTAAAAGATGTTTAACCAAATGCACATTAAATTATTAATCTGTAAGTATGCTAGTGTAAAATACACATGTATGCAGTGCTTAACAAAGAAGTAAAAATCAATAGATTTTTCATCAATAGATGAAAATAACTATAACCTGACAAATAAATAATAATGTGATTTACTGTATTTTAATTAAAAAAAATAAAAAAACATCAATAACAATGTAATATTTCAGAATTAAAAATGTCATTTCAGTTGTGGAGCTTCTACACACTAGTGTTTTAACAACTACAGAAACATAACCCTCGATTTGGTAATGACCAAATATGTTGATTAGGAAGAGCTGTGACGCAAACCTTACACTGGGTTGAGGTCTAATACATTTTTTTTAGCACTTTATATATGAGTGCATTAAGAAAAAAATCAGGATCAAAGTTAATTGAATCGATACCGAGACCACAATTATGAAACATGATTATGATTTTTAAAAAAGCCCCACATGCTCTTATTAAATGTACTTGCTATTTTCATTCTCATTTTTAACATTAAATAACAGTAAATATGCTTTCAAACACAAAAACCTTAAAGTAATGCAGAAAATAGAAAATGAAAAAAGTTTGTGATGTGGCAACATCAATAACTTGGTATTACTGAAGGCAGCGATTGCAACTGAGATTAAAGTGTGACAAATTGTCCAGCTCTGACATATTTATATTTATATAGTCCATACACTGGCTGGCCAAAAAAAAGGTCACAAACACTAATATTTTGCTATACCGCCTTTAGCTTTGATACAGTCACATTCACTGTCATTGTCTCAATAAGCTTCTTCAGTGTCACAGATTTGTCCCAGATCACAGCACTGCCCCCACAGGCTTGGACAGTAGGCACTAGGCATGATGGGTGCATCACTTCACCTGCCTCTCTTCTTACCCTGATGCTCCCATCACTCTGGAACAGGGTCAATCTGGACTCATCAGACCACATGACCTTCTTCCAGTCCTCCACAGTCCAATCTTCATGCTCCCTAGCAAACTGAAGCCTTTTTTCTGCTTAGCCTTACTGATTAGTGCTTTTCTTAAGGCTACACAGCTGTTCAGTCCCAATACATTGAGTTCCCTTCACATTGTGTGTGTGGAAATGCTCTTACTTTCACTATTAAACACACCCCTGAGTTCTACTGTTGTTTTTCTTTGATTTGATTTGGCCAAACGTTTAAGTGATTCACCGATCACCATCATTCAGGATTTTATTCTGACCACATTTCTTCCTTGAAGTCGATGGTTCCCCACTATCCTTCCAGTTTTTAATAATGTGTTGGACAGTTCTTAACCCAGTTTTAGTAGTTTCTTCAATCTCCTTAGATGTTTTCTCTGCTTGATGCCAATGATTTGACCTTTCTTAAACAGACTAACATCTTTCTCACGACCACAGGATGTGTCTTTGACATGGTTGTTTAAGGCCCCATCCACACGAAGACAAACCGAGGTCTAAACGCATACGTTTTTGTCGAATCTGCGTATCATCCATTCGAAGACGGCGTTTTGGGGGTCTGTAAACGATCTTTTTTTAAAACCAGGTTCCAGAGTGGAAAGATTTTGAAATGCTGTACACGCAGCTCCGTGATTACTGGCTCTCCGCAAGTTTTCAGATACGCTTACGTCACAGTTTCATATCTTCATTGACACGCATGTGCCACACGCAACGACAGCAACAATGGCCGCATATGGAGGAGCATATGTGCTGATGAAGCTAGTGACCCTACTATCCCTGTTGTAGCAAAATCTCCTTCTTCTCAATCATCACCGAGTTGAACAAACAATTATCGAGGACACATTACAGCACTTTATGATCACTTTATCACAATCTCTGTTTACAACTTTTGCCGCAAGTGCACATGCCCACTGTTTTTTCGTCTGTTTCCGCTTGTAACCGTCATATCGTTACAGCGCCCCTAGAGGTCTGGCATGTGTTTTACAGCGATTTGATGTGAATCGAGTGCATTCATTTCGACACACACATTTTTTGAGACGCCTTTGTCTTTATGACGATCGTTTTGGAAACTGTTAAGCGTTTTGTCTTTGTGTGGATGGGCCTGAGACATAAGAAGCTGCTCATTGCATCAGCTGGGCTTATATAACTTGTTTCCAGCTTAAAGATAATCACCCATGCAATAATTATCCAATAGGAGGCTCGTACCTGTTTGTTTAGTTTAATCCAGGTGGTGATTTTTTTTTGGCCAGACAGTGTATTTTATATATTTTATGATTTCTATGGTAAAAGGAAATAAATATATATAATTAGGGAACAAAACAAAATGTTTAGATGTATTGGTTTATCGTTTTTCTTACAGCAGCACAGATGGGTTTCTGGTTTGTCTCTCGTGTAGGACGAATCTTTCTGTTTGGAGTTTTCAAGTTTTCTCCCACAGACCATAAACACTGGGGCCCCTCGGTGTGAGAGTGACTGGGATTGTGAATATTTACCTGCTTCATGATACACCTGTCCAGGTTTACAAAAAACACTCAGTGCAGGTATCAATGTCATTTATTCATTTTAATGGTTAAAAAAATACTTCTTTGCGCAAAGAGACAACAACACGTCCCCGTTCACTGAAGAAACGAGGGACCAAAACAATGATGGCCACCGAATGATGACAGGTGGAGCGAGATAAGATGAGGTAAATGTTTTTTTGAGGAGAGAAAACAAAAAAAGGCACAATTTACAATCAATCATGCCCCAAATTCACAATAATTATAACGACAACAATAATAATAATAATAACAATAATAATAATAATATATCAATACAGCTAAAAAAAATCTGAAAATCTGCAACAACGAAAAATACAGACCAAATTTATCATACAAGGCCAACCGCGCCCGTCAGGCCGTCCCGCACGCTCACGGCGTAACGAACTATCTGACCACCAGGCAGGACACGCACAGTTTGGAGGGCCCGATGCAGTCGTCATGGCAGAAGGCACCGCAGCCTTGGCACATGATCATGGCTTTGAGGCGGCACGAGCACTTGAGTGCCACCTCCTCCGCCGTACTGTCCGTAAAGGCCTGGATGCTGAGGGCGGCCTGGGAGGCGGCCAGGCGGGGGCGCAACTGTAAGACGCTGTCCGCCATGCTGCGGGGGAAACTGCCGTTATCCATGACCGACACGTTGGCGGTGTAGCTCACGCCCCCGCCCGGCTTGGGCAGCTTCCCGTAGAGCTGGAAAGGGAGGCCGGAGGAGGGCGACGGCGAGGAGGACGAGGAGGGGGAGCCCGAGGAGTACGGGGCCTTGCCGTGCTCCTTCTTCGCCATCCGGGCTAAAGTCATCTCCATGTTGAGGAGCCCCTCCATCGCCCCCCCGCTCAGATACCCGTCCATGGAGCTGCCCGGCTCCTTTTTGGTAACACTGAGAGGTCTGGCGGGGGGCGACTTGGAGAGGGCCTGGCACGAGGGCCGAGCGCCCGCTTCGTTCTTCACCGAGGACGCCGGAGACAGCTGCTGCGGGTGCGAGGGCTGCGGGGGGCGCCAGTTGATCTTGATGGTGGGCACCACCTCGGTGGGACAGGGGTCGGCGTGGGTGGGAGAGGGGCCGTTCTGCAGGGGCCGGTGGGAGCTCTGCTGCCGGTCTGGCGTGACCACGGGGCCGTGAGACTCCGCAGAGGTCTGAGAGTCCGGTTTGCTCCTGAAGGCTGAACTGGAGGACGAGGGGGGCAGGGAGGTGATGACCGGGACCGCCCCGGGAGCCTGCTGAGGCTGGTACTGGGACAGGGCCGGGGTCTCCATCAGACAGGACACAGGGCGACCCGGTGGGGACTTGTTGTGGTTCTGAGAGGCTGAAATCAGATCCGGGCTCGGAGACTGAGCCATGAGGTCCGGCCGTCCTCGTGGCCCCGGGGTTCTTGCCACTGGAGGTCTTGGTCCTGGCAGCCTGCTGATCTCGAGCCGGTTGGCGGAGTGCGTGGGCAGGACCTTCTCCAGAGGCAGGCTGCCCTGGAGCAGCTGGGTCACGAGCGGGTTGTTGGCCTCCACGCTGGACACCGGTCTGGCCGAGGTCGGGGGTCTCTTCAGTCCCAGGTGCTTCAGACCTCCACGACACTCGTCTTCGGCTGAGCCCCTGGAGATCCTGCAGTCCTCGCCGGGCTCCATCTTGACCACGACGTTGGTGTCCCTGCTGGGTGGGGCGTGGGGGTCCTGGGGGTGGGGGCGGGGCAGACCATTGGGGTAGCAGGGCTGGATGACGGTCTGGCCTTGACGACTGGAGACGTGGGCGTGGATGACGGGCTGCTGGTTCTGAGGAGGGGGTGGCGGGCTGCAGATCACCAGCTGGCCGTTCCTGGGCGCGCTCAGCTGGGGGCACCAGTCCTGATCGGGGTGCTGGTCGTCCTCCTGGACCTCATTCTCGCAGTCCGAAGCGGTCTCGGTGGAGTCGCTGTGAGCCCCCGCCTCGTCGTCTTTCTCTGAGCGGTCCTGGTGATGGGGGGAGGATGTGTTTGTGGTCTTCCTCTCTGAGTGGGAGAACAGGTCCTGTGGGTCCAAATGCTGGGACCCATGCTGGATCACGCCTCCTAGCCCCGCCTCCTTCCCCTTCACCTCTTTGGGCTGACAGGAGTTTGCCAGAGTCTGAATAACGTCCACACCCTGAGCCCCAAACCTGGGGAGGGAGTCTGGGATGGAGGTTGGGACCAGAAGGGGTTTTCCTCGGCCTGGGTCTGGCCTCTCTGAAGGGGGCTCTGCAGGCTCGGGGTCCGGTCTGTCAGACTGCGGAGTCTGGGTGGATTCAGAGTCCAGCTCTGGAGAAGACGACTCTGCGGGTTTCTCGGTGAGACCGTTGGAGGAGCTCTGGACACCTGAGACTGCTTCAAGCTCTTCTCCAGCATCGGTTCCTACTGCCACCTCCTCCAGTGGGGGGGTGGGGGTCTGCGGGGGCTCCAGGGACATGGAGGTGGAGGTGGTGGAGAGCGAGGGCGAAGGCTGTGGCGCAGACTCTACATGATGAAGCTGTAGTTGTGTTCCAGACGAATTAGAGCTCGCAGACGATCCCTGCTCCTCCATCCCACCACTTCCCCTTCTTCCACTTCCTCCTCCTCCTCCTCCTCCTCCTCCTCCTCCTCCTCCGGGCTCGATAGGTCCTGGATGCTCTCGCGCTCGTCGTCCATTGCTGCTATCCGGTAGCCCAGCAGGAGTCCGCACCCGGACCCCGTCCGTCCCTGTCCCGTCGCCAGTGGCTGCAACAGCAGCAGCGGCCTCGCGCTGGGCGCGGGCTTGCTGGGCGCGGGCTTTGATGTCCGCCAGGGTGCGCGCGCCCCCCGTCCCCGACCGCCGCGACCCCTCGCCGGGGGGCACGATCCGGGGGCAGATCTGGTAGGTTGGGTGGCCTTTGACCCAGGGAGGTTTGATTCGGGATAGTTGAATCTGGAAAGAGGACAGAGGGTCAGAATTAGTCAGGAAAACAGACGAGGAGTGATGGAGCAAATGGACGATGTTTACATTGCAATGACATGAAATAGGCTGGATGAATAGGTAGAAAAGGCAGAAACAATTGTTTTGGAGTCAAGGCAGTCATGAACCCTTTCTGGATTCTTTTTGTGTTTTTGTTGTTGTCTTCTGAAAAAAAAACTCAAAACAAAACAATAAAACAAAGTGTTAAGCAAACCACAGCGGTAGTGGGTCAACAAACAAAGCCTCTGTTTGGGAGTAGAAGAAGATAATATGACGATAGTAATGGATAACATAACATAAAGGGGTAAAAAAAACGGGAAACAACAGGCAGGCTAACACTTCCCATTGACTCAAAGTGTTTGAGCTAAGCTTACTAGCTTTGGCTGTCTCTTGTTGCTGGACACACAGTCTATCTGCTTTTCATGGACTGAGCAGTGAGATAAGGCATGAAAATAAAATAAAAGTTGGCGTATCCCTTTAAAATAAGTTTACAGGCTCTTGAGTTGGAGGTAACAGTCTGAAATCTAAGTCTTGGCTCCATAGTAGTCTGAAGTGTGCATTTTAATTTAGCTAATTATGTCATTAAATCATTAAAGCTCATCTGTGAAGATAATCTTGATAATCTTAAACTAACCAATAATCCAAAAGCTCTTCAGTACACTCAGAGTCTTCCATACTAACTGCAAGGTTAAATTCATATCCATTTACAACCAGACAATAAAATCATGGACACTGTCGAGCATCACTGTCTTGTATTAGAGAAACACAGTATGATTAGCTTTTAAAAGTTTCTTTACCTTCTGTAATCTTAAAAGGTTTTACAAATGCTTACATAGCCTAGTTTCACCTATGCCTGGTGAACTTGCAGGAATCAGAACTCCAGTCGAGCGAACACACAGACTTCTGTTTACGGTAACTGCCAAATTCCAATGTCCAAAAACTTCCTTTGGACAATCAGCCTCCTCTGTCACAGGAGCTCAACTCTGAAAAACTTTACCCACTGAGCTGAAAATGCAAACTAACTTTGAAGAC
The DNA here is from genome assembly GCA_036419115.1 of Scarus forsteni. NCBI lineage: Eukaryota > Metazoa > Chordata > Actinopteri > Labriformes > Labridae > Scarus > Scarus forsteni. The sequence continues at coordinate 5,031,131 of JAZDUH010000145.1, forward strand.
TTCAACAAATGTTTTAAATCATGGCTGAAGGAGCAACAATGTTGTTCTTACATGTAACATTGTAAATAAGTTCATAAAATTCCTGTAAAATTTGGGATACAACCACTGTTTTTCTTTTGTTTGTAATGTTTTATTTTGAAAAACCTAGAGGAAGTTAATGTTGACATTAATGCTGCACATGACTGATTTGGCGCAGCCTTTAATGTCTCTGCTGGTGGTGGGTCTGTTTTCTGTTTTCTCGTTGCATGTTTGTCAGAATATTTGTTAAATAGAATATGAATAATGTCAAAACTAAAGATCTTCATCTTAAATTGTGATTTTGATGAAAAAGTTTTCAGTATTGAGTGCTGTGTCACTTTAATAAAAGGTTACAAACTTAGAAATAGCACAGTTAGCATAGCATTAGCTACTTAATTACGAGCTGGATGTGCACATGATCTCATCCAGTATGTGTGTCTCCACTGTGTTCAAGCTGTTGAACAACTCATTAAGAAGCTTAGCTCCTGTTTTCTGTGTCCCATATCTCAGGTATGTTGTATTTAATTGCTTGTTGAAACTAAGTGTGCATTATATAGTGTTAAGTTAAAGTTAGGAGAGCTGTGTTTGTTGATTTTTATCTGTTAGCCACCTGATTTCTATGAAAGCTTGTTTAATACATGTAAAGATGAAAAATTTTTTTTTTTTCTCTGATGACATTTATCATTTATTGAGCATATGTCATTGTTGTATATTAACAGTTACCACTGTACGATCAGGGGTTAGGGTTAGGTTAGGGTTAACCCTAACCCTACCCTCATACACGGTTTGGCAGTATTCGATTTTGTTTGGCAAACCTTCTCATTCAGATTTTTCTTGAACTTCTACTCTTCCTGGATATCTTAATTCTGATGTATTTTCTAATGAACTTGGTCTTAGGCATCTCTGTTCTTCTAAATTTCTTTTTGGATAACTTTAATCCTTAAAAGCCTCCCATGGACTGGTGTTGAAATTAGCACTGTGCTATAAACACTTACAGAAGTGTATTTGTGTATATTTAAATATCCCAGCATCAACATTATTGCACGTCCATGTCAAATAAACAATAAATAAATAATAATTCATCCCCCCTGCACCGCTCTGTTTACACAATTAAAAAGTCTCTGAGGCTTCAGCTCCACAAAACAAGCACTCACCCGGATAGGCGGCACCTTGGGCTCTTCGGTTGTCGGCTGCGGCTTCTCCGTACGGACACCGTCAATTGTGGTACGAAAGGACTGACGGTCATCCAGCCGCGGCCTCTTTTCGGGAAAGCTGGAGAAGGCCTGAGTCTCGTCGGTCCTCCTCTTCTCCTTGAGCTGGGAGCTGGGCGCGGGGGTGGCGGCGGGGCTGGCGGAGGGGCTGCTCTCGCGGCTGCTGGTGGCGGTGCCCCCGGTGATGGAGGTGACCACGGAGGCGGTGTCGTCCAGGGGATCGGCTGCGACTGCAGCGCTGGACGAGGCGGAGGAGGAGGAGGAGGAGTCCAGCCCCCCTGCGAAGGCTCCCTGTCTGTCCGAGGGCGAGGAGGGCGAGGAGGCTGGCGAGGAGGCCGACGAAGAAGACGAGGAGGAGGAGGAGGGGGACGAGGTGGACGCCAGGGCGGGTGTGGGCTCCTCCGGGAGCAGGCGGGCAGCGACCTCTGGCTCCTCGTTGGCGCTGGTGGAGGCTGGGCTGGGGCTTGGGCTGGGAGTGGGCGTAGGTGTAGGCGTGGGCGTGGGCGTTGGCGTGGGAGTGGGCGTTGGGGTGGGAGCTGGTATCGTGGCGGGCTCTGGAGCGGGAGAAGAGGGCTTCTCCTCTATCGTGGTGCTCTCGGCAGGGAGCTCCACGCCGCACTCGGCCTGCAGCACCACCTCGTCCTGCACCACGGTGTGGTCGGACAAGGGCGAGCCCAGAGACACGGCCGAGATGTCCAGAGCGTCGTTAGCTTCGGCAGCCTCCGTCGGCGGCAGGGCAGGAGGAGTGGCCTTACAGAGGGTCCGCCGGGCTCTGCGGCGGAGATCAGCCCGTGTGCGCCTCCTCATCCGTCCGTCTCTTCTTCTCCTGCCCACGCTGCGTCTCTTGGGTGTAGCGACAGCAGCGACGTTTCTCTCCAGAACAGTGGCTGTGACTTCACTGGCTTCGCTCGCGGTCAGTTTCAGGGACTCCTCTTTGGTCAGGCCAGACCTAAAAACAAAGGAGAAGCTGTTCAGAAACTCCAGAAGAGCACGGAGAGGGAGGCTCGTAATCAGTTTGACAAAAGGCAGCAGATAGAAGAAAACAAACACTGCTATCATGCTGACAAACATTTACAGGGTTTCTGCAGAAATCAGCCAGATTTAACGCATTTTAGCCATTTTAATTATATAGTGTGAATTTTTTCCCCTTGTTTGCATTATCTTTCTAACTGTGCACCGTGTCTGATGACAGCGTTGAAATGACCAATGCATTTTTTTTCTGGCAGTGAGAGATAAGTAAATATGATCACTGCTACAGTGGCTATCACCAGACCTCCCTGTAGGCTACTCCATCAAGTCAAACTTTATTTAACCCCTGATGTGAGCTGAAGGGGATGGCCGTGCCACACCACAGTGTGAAAGAAGGGGAAATAGTGACAGTGATACTAGGGCTGGGTATTTCCAGCAACCACACGATACGATACGTATCCCGATACAAATAAATTGTGAACACTGACTGTGCTTTTAACAGAATTCCCAGCAACTGTTTTTTTTTATTACAAGAAGAAAAAGAACAAGCATAAGTTTTAAATAATTCTTCAACTTAAGAACTTTAGTTCAGGTCCCCAAAGATGGTAGACCTAAGTTTAAACTTGGAACATGTGTTTCATCGATCGATACATGTATCGCCAAGAAGTGCATGACGATATTTTGCCGTATCGATATTTTGAGCACAGGCCTAAGTGATACTGTGAAATTTTTAAAGCCATGACTGTGAACTCAAGAAAAATTACACAGTACGGCTGAACGATTTTAGGAATAGATCTGATTTCAATTTACTGGCAGATATTGTGACTTCAATTTGATTAATTTTCTTAAAATGAAGCTTCAGTGTAACATTAACAATGTTTACAGTACAGACAACAGTAAGGAAATCAATAATCAAAAGCAAATAACACAATATTCATCATGTCATATTGATGCAGATTGCCCGTGAATTTGTAAATAGTTTGTGTGAAACAGTTTACACAACAGATCCGGGGTCAGTCAGGATTTCGATCTGAAAACAATAAATCGTTCAGCCTCGTTACACAGGTTTGGGTTTGTTTTGTAATGGATTATTTTTCTAGAATTATAAATCCTCATTTTGGTGCTGTAACATTCAATGCCAGTCATCTCTACCTTATAATCTTTATAGATGTTAATGTAAATATTAGATTATTACTCTTTCATGATTATACTTCTATGGGCTCCTGTCACGAATAACCTTACATTACCAACAGGATAAGAGGCTAGTTTACTAATCCAAATTTTAGAGGGAGGAAGGAAAAGAGAGATGGGGACGAAAAAGTGGAAGGAAAAGGGAAAAGAGGGCAAAAGAAAAAAAGGGAAGAGAGAAAAAAAAGGAGAGAAATGGGGGGAAAAAAGGAAAACAAAGAAAAAAAATCAATCTGATTTGTATTTTTGTTGGTTGACTTTGTTCATGAATAGGCATACCCTATTAAATGAGATGTATGTGAAAGAATAACGGATTAAGTGTTTTGGTGTATTTATAGAAAGACACATTTGATGTCCACTTTAAAGAAACAAACCGTTGACACCCATTTACCAAGCTTCAAGTTTTTTTATAACCACTGCAAAATCCTTCTGCGTCTTGACCACCAACGGGCTGTAGTCATTCTCAGAATTCCATGTTTTCTAGTAATTTTTGCTGTACTTTTAGATTTTCCCCATTTCCCTTTTCTTTCTCCACCTGCCTGTTTACGTAAATGCACGCATCCGGTGCATCAGTTTATAATTATACATTATTTTTCTTGTAAACTCTGAGAAATGCCCCTGAAAATCAGATGTAATGAGTTTTAATACCATTAAAGGCCTTAAATTTAGCTGAATTAATTTAATGACTTTTGATGCTTTTTAAAGTGCTGCAGAAACCCTGATTTACAAACATGGATCTTTGGATTTTATAAAAAGATGAACCTTCTACAGATCATGTGGTATCTTACTTTTGGCCGTGGTATTCCTCAAAGAACTTCTCCTTCCAGGCCTCCACCTTCTTCTCTTTCTCCATCTCCTGCCGGAATCGCACCTGCATCTCATGAGTGAACTCACCTGAATCAAACATGGACAAAAATATTGGGAACAGGCATTACAAGAAAAAAACATTTAGGCATGCAAACCAATTTATTTTTTGGTATAATCAGAATTCAGTCTGTTTAAGCTGCATGAATTTCTTTGGAAATGATCTTGAGATCATTACAGAGAAAAAATAGACATGCTAAATTTAGATTTTTGCTCAAATCCAGTTGGACCACAACCTCAGTGCACCTTTTGTTCTGATCTTGTGAGCCTCTTTACTTGTTTATCTTTTTTTTTACACTCCACTAACTCTGCAGCTCTGTACTCCAGTGTATACTGTACCTTAGACTATGTTTGAGTTGTACAGATTTCCTTAATTTTTTTCTTTAACATTTTATTAGCCTTGGATTAAGTTAGCATTGGAAATATCCTCATTTTAATGGAAAATGTATTTAGCCTTAAATTATGATAGTGTGGTAAATATTATCCTTTTTATTTACATTTTATTAGCGTTAGATTATATAAGTGTTAGGAATATTATCCTTATTTTTATGCAAGATTTGCTTAATTTGCTAAATATTCGTATTTTGTATTTTTATCACTTTTTGTTTTTACTTATTATAATTTCCCTATTTTTGGATCTCCCTACTGTGCTGCTTCAACACCTTATTATTGCTTTTATTTATCTCTGTTTAGCTGATAGGGGACCTCAGTGACGTGCTTCATTCTACTCTCATGTAAGTCCAGACCAAAATGAACAAACCCTTGACATTGTGACAGTCTGTGTTAGAAACTGATTCGAAACAAGAAAACAACAACAAACTGTCTAATTAACCCAAAAAACTCACATAAAACAACTTTTAAGTTATCTTTCTCACAGGCGGATGGACAAACGGTTACTAAAACATAACGTCCTTGATGGAGGGAGAAATAATTCTTTAGAATTTTAAATGTGGACATTTAATGATGATAAGGTGAAGGATCATCCTTCATTCATACATTCTGTTAGTACTACAGCTAATACACAGGACATTTATGGATGTAATCATTTTTAAGCTTTTATCTGCTGTCACTAATATAATGCAGACAATAATGTGCATCCCTTGTGTATATAATATACTATAAATATAAATTACTTAAAAAAAAATTAAGAATGATATTAAAATATGTCAAATTACATTTTACAACAAACTGGAGTATGCTGTCACATTTGAAAAGTGCATGATTTTGATTTATTTTACATTTTAATCACTTTCCAGATATATTCATTCCTTTATCCCAAATCTAGACATTTTAATGATTGAAGTGTTGATGATGGACGAATGGAAAAACAACCATACATTATGTTTACAGATAAAGAAAATGTACATATATTTTTGAAATATTTACAATAACAACAGCATCAAATGAAAAAGTTATTTATTAAACCCTTTATCGAAACTTTGGTGCAGTGATGACTGTGACAAGGCATCGTTTTGTTTTTTTATTTATTTCTGTTGAGCAATAATTGGCCACTAAAAACAAGAAATAGGCTAATATGGGAGGTAAAGAACTTGTACACTTATGTTTTCTACATTTCAATTAAAGTTTAAACAGCCGTTCTCTACTGTTGTTTAATCACGTTAATGTGCCTTACCCTCTGCCAGCCTCTCCTTCCAGCTTTGGGAGGCGTGAGTGAAGAACTCGTTGTTGAGCGCTGAACTGCTCAGCCGGGCCATGCCATCAGATCCAACCTGCCAGGAACAAACGACATTTATAAATATAGCACAAGAAGAAAACATTCACACGGCAGAGTGGCCTCGCAGAACGAGAACAAACATTCATTACATTTAAAAATGCTTCTGTCCTACCATAAAAACAACAGCCAGATATCCTTTAGGTAAGTCTCATATCATAAAAGTTGGTCTTGAATGGAGAAAAGGTGTGTCATGCTTTTTTGTTTTTGTATTTACAGTATTATATATCAATTGTGTTTTATTTTATGCTTTTAACTCACATTACAGCACCTATGCCACCATTTATGTGCTTAAAAAAGAGTGATAAAAAACAAGTGAATGAATGTATGCCAGTAACTGATAAAATGCATAAAAATAAATGACTAAACTCATTTTAATGTTTGGAGCATTAACTCTTTATTACGAGAATAGGAACATTTTTAAGCTATATGTGCAGCAACTACAGGTACATCTATGAATATTTGAATATTCTAAAAATGTTGAATATTTCTGTCACTTACTTCAGACATGAAACCCAAATATTATGTAGACCCATCACACATACAGCAAAATATTTCTTAGATAATTTTTGTTTTCATTTTTTTCTGCTCAAATCTCTAACAGCCAAAACAGGATGAAAGGAAGTAAAAATTACTACCTAATGCTGTGCAAAAATATAAAAGCATCAAAGTTACTGTTTTTACTAATCCTTTACATAGCTAAGAGTGTGAAAGCACACAAAAACTATTCAGTCTTGGATCATATTTAATACTGAGAGTCAGTCATGTTTTTTTTTCACCAAATCAGTGACATCTCCTGCAAAATTGGCATTTAAAGGGTTAGAATAACTTAATTTTTTAAAAAAGTTAATAGTTTTTATCAGGTCTTATTTTGCCACAATGGGACGAAAGGGTAGTAAATTTGTCAACGGTTTATTTTTGACGTTTTAAAACTTTTGAAAACATGTGGTGGGAGAAAAAAACAATTCAAATAAGTATCAGATTTTTTGTTTGAAGATTTTTTAATTGATTTTTTTGTTAAAAAGATATTTATTTTTCAAATTTAAAAGCTTTATTTTAGTCTGTGTTAATAAGCCACTTTTAAATGCAGTCCAGGCTTTTGAAGAGAGACAGCTGGTTAAAATATATTGCTGAATAAATCCTAAAAATGGACTCACATGTGATGTGTATTTTTCCTGATATAGTCTGTAGGCAGCATCATTGTTTATGTTTTTTGCTGATGTTAAAAAAGCTAACTAAAGATTGCAAAAATCGGCAAAATCGTAGAACTGCAATTTAAATTGAATCGGCACCCACATACCCACAAAAAACCCACATACCAGCCTGTCCACCTCGGGCAGGAGCTGCAAGAGCTGCTGCTGAGAATGTGCCGGAAAAGCCGAGAAGGTCCGCACATTGATGAGAGCTCTGATGTTCGTGTTGACCAGGATGGACCCCGGAGTCTCAAAGTCCACGTCCACGCCTCCTCGACTTCTCTTCATGGGCCCTGCAACAGAAAAGCAGCTTCAACAACACCTGTCCGTCTGACGCTCCTCTGAGGCCGTGTTACAGCCGAGTTATAAACACAGCAGGGCGAAGGTGGTCTGTACCTGAGGGGACGTGCTCGCCGTTCACCTTCAGAGGAGTGAGGACGACTCGAGGCATCATGACGGCTTTCTTCCTCTGCCGCCCCGACTGTGGAGACACAAACACGGTCAGAGAGTCCTGCCACGAGGGGTGTAAACCACCAGTTTCATGATGATAAGATACAAAATCTAATCTTTGGACAACAATACGATATTTGCTGATATCACAAAGTCTGTCACGATTTGATTTCGATTCGATACGACTCATGGGCCTTCGATCGATTCAAGACGATATTAACTACAGAACTATGCGCAGGTAACTACAGAACTGTGTGCAGGTAACTACAGAACTATGTGCAGTTGGGCGTAAACTGTGACGTGCATGTCTGGTCAGGATTTCAAAATAAAGGTGTATATTAAAGATGACGGTGTTGTTCTATGTTTTGAGTTTCCATCGATGTGATTGGATCATTGCTGAAACAATCGATGTATCGATCCAGATCGATGGATCATTACAGCCCTACCTGCCACGTGACTGAGTATAAACTGTAGCATGAATCAGTCCTGCGGGCGCCCACCTGTCTGGAGCGGCTCAGTCTGGTCTGAGCGTGAGCGACGTGCTGGTTCTGCTGCGCCTCCGAGCGCTGCTGTCCTGCTGATCTGCTGAGGCGGGTCTGAGGAGGGTTGATGGGAGGCTGGAGCTCCGTGGAGCAGGAGGCACTGGACGAGCTCTCGTCGACTGAGGCTGCGAGGCAGAGGAGACGACTTTAGGTTACACACTTAAAAACATTTCCCAAGAGCGAGATATAAAACATAACGTTCTGGGAATTGACTTAAAATCACCACCAAAACACCCAAACTCTAATATTTTGTTGAACCACCTTTAGCTTTGATTACAGTCACATTCTCTGTGTCATTGTTTCTTTTAGCTTCTCCAGTGTCACAGATTTGTCCCAGATCACAGCACTGCCCCCACAGGCTTGGACAGTAGGCACTAGGCATGATGGGTGCATCACTTCACCTGCCTCTCTTCTTACCCTGATGCTCCCATCACTCTGGAACAGGGTCAATCTGGACTCATCAGACCACATGACCTTCTTCCAGTCCTCCACAGTCCAATCTTTATGCTCCCGAGCAAACTGAAGACTTTTTTCTGCTTAGCCTTACTGATTAGTGGTTTTCTTAAGGCTACACAGCTGTTCAGTCCCAATCCCTTGAGTTCCCTTCACATTGTGTGTGTGGAAATGCTCTTACTTTCACTGTTAAACACACCCCTGAGTTCTGCTGTTGTTTTTCTTTGATTTGATTTGGCCAAACTTTAAGTGATTTGCTAATCAAGTTCATTCAGGATTTCTTTTCTTCCTTGAAGACGATGGTTCCCCACTATCCTTCAGTTTGTAATGATGTGTCGGACAGTTCTTAACCCAGTTTTAGTAGTTTCTTCAATCTCCTTAGATGTTTTCTCTGCTTGATGCCAATGATTTGACCCTTCTTAAACAGACTAACATCTTTTCCACCACCACAGGATGTGTCTTTGACATGGTTGTTTAAGAAATGAGAAGCTGCTCATTGTTGTGAAGTTTGGTTAAATAACTTGTTTTCAGCCGAAAGATAATCACCCATGCAGTAATTATCCAACAGGAGGCTCGTACCTGTTTGCCTAGTTAAACCCAGGCAGTGTATCTCTTGAAGTAAAGGGAGCTCTACACTGTGCAAAAATGTCCTAACAATTCACTTATTTATTTTTCACTCATTAGTTTTATTCAGTCTTAAAGTCCCCAATGTGTTTTTCTTTTTCTGTCTGTTTTAAATACATTATCTGTGATGTTGTCAAGGATTGTTCTGTATTGTGTTTTTTCCATGTTTAATTTAAAAAGTTTTATAAAAAACTAAAAATACAGGTCCAGTGCTGGTTTGGTGGAGTAGTTAGCAACCAGGCCCATATATCAGGGTTCCTGCACCATTTTAAAAGTCAAATTTAATGCTTTTTAAGACATTTTTAAGACCTCAAAAATATAATTTAAGTGGTAAATTTCTGTGGTAGAAAATACTCTATTTTCTTGTAAACAACATCAAAGGCATTTTTTTCTTTTGTTTTTGCGGGAAATGACGTGCTGTGTTCTCAGCTCATCTGTGCCCCAGAACCGCAAATGAAGGTCCATTTGTTTAGATTTAGAAGTTTTGTTCATGCTCTCATCAAACATGTCAACATACGTCTTCTCACTGTGTGTTGTGCTGGAAGCAACACAGGAATTAGTCTGGCCCTGCTAGCTGCTACCACATACCACTGGTGTATATCTCCTCTCATGAGGGACTCGACGGCTTTGAGCCCCACTGTCCCTAAAGAAAAAGTCATTTTGCAGAATTTACTCATGGTGTTGTTGTTTTCAGCAGGGGCCAACCACCTCTTAAATTAACCATCTTCCATCCATTTTTCATTGATCTTACACTTCCCCATCTTAACATTTTTCCGCTCACCTCGACAAGCGGGAATGGTGACACGTCCCACATTCCGACGTCGTAGGACACGTACCGTGAAACACCTATTAATCGCTCAAAAGAAGTTTTACAGCGGGCCACTGTTCAATCTCATATTTACTGCACAGTAAGTTAATGGTACAAATTCAAACTATTTGATGTTTTACGGAGGGCCACAGTGCTTTCCCATCTGCATCAAACACACCGTCTGAAAATTAAATACCTTCAGCAAATTTATGGTAAATTTAAGACATTTAAGACCTTAATTACCTGGATTTTAATTTAAGACATTTTAAGACGTTTTAAGGACCCGCGGGAACCCTGATATATAGACCTTGGCCTGTTAGGCCTTGTGTTTTCCTGTGTGCAACTCAAACAAAAATAAATAAGTTGTAATTACACAGTAATATTTTTTCTTTTTTACTTTTTTGATGTATCGTATCGTGACCCGGGCATATCGAGGTGCGGCGTATCGTGAGTTTAAGTGTATCGTCCCATCCCTAGTCTGCAGTGTCCTCCCCCACTCCCTTCCATGGTTGTTTCACAGCTGTTCTCACTAAGCAGTGGGTTGATTTTACTGAAGATTTTGGTGTGTTTAACATAAAGTCCCTCCTCTCTTACCATCATTGTCTCCACTGGCAGCTGCGGTGGTCTCGGTGGAGTCGCAGCTCTCCTGCTCGGTGGCCTCGGTGGGCCCGGTGGAGGCCGCGGTGGAGCCCGCTGCAGGGGCGCTGGAGGCCGTAGCGGCGGCTCCTCCTGATGTCTCTGTAGGCGTCTCTGTCTCTGACGTCTTTGTCCACTGGAGGGCGTTTTTCTGCAGGAGGACATGGGGTGAGCATTTCATCAGCATAATTAATGTCTTTTTATGTGTGATGCACTGCAGATAATTTAATTTGGAGGCTTTTAGGAAACGTGTGAAAATTATGTGACTAAAGACATTCATAGTGTTGCGAAAAACAACTACTAAGGTGCAGTATGACTGGAGTTTAAGGCCTCTGCAATGAAGGCAGTGCAGCAACTCCAATAAAGGGGTATTTTCAATGTGTACAAGCTCCATGTGTCCTTTTACAGTGATGCTTAAGGTTAAATAATATCAGCTTTTTGTTAACCATAATGATTTATTAGAAAAAAAAAAACAGAAAATTAATTCACTGCTTTATGTCTATGCAATATGTTTGATGCATTTTTAAATACCTGCCTAATGTTGCTTTATGGTTGTCTGCATGTGAAAGTTTAAATGCACTTCAATGCTTATATTGTTACTGTGAATCTACCATGTTAAGGCTTCGTTAACACATTGACAGTTTGTATTACTGTTTCTTTCTTTGTCGTTTTTATTATTTGTTTTCTCAGAGAGTCTTTTCTTAAAGGATTAGTTCAGTTTCTACAGCTTTCACATTGTTTATAGAATGAAGTAGAACAATATACTCACCCAGAAGGCTTTCCTGATCCAAACAGTGCTTCAGGAGATATTTAGATCCAAAATCGAGCGGCGGACATCCGTATAATGGTAGCAAACGGGGCATGTATAGCGCCACTCCTAAAACTGCATTAATCGTCCAAAAACTCATTAGTTTCACCAATATTTCATCATGGTCCGCTCACGCTACTCCTCCAAGACAGTCCGGGGTCGCTCCACCCATGTTTTTGTGACTGTGCTGACCTCTGAACTGAAAACTTTTACGGCTGCCACGCATGCGCAGTACGGCTTCCTCCTTTCGATGAGCTCCTCATCTGTAAACTCTGGCTCGAAACTGTAAGGACACCCATCATATTCAAAGTTCTCATCCACAACATCTTCATCCGATAGATATTCGTCCATTTTGCACAAAACTGGAAGAAGAAAGTTGTTGAGTAGCCGGCGGTTGCCCCTGAAACAATGAGCCGTACTGAGCATGTGCGGCAGCCGTAAAGAAAGTTTTCAGTTCAGAGGTCAGCACAGCCACAAAAACATGGGTGGAGTGACACAGACTGTCGTGGAGGAGTAGCCCGAGCGGACCATGATGAAATATTGGCGAAACTAACGAGTTTTTGGACGATTAATGCAGTTTTAGGAGCGGTTTTATGCCCCGTGTGCTACCATTATACGGATGTCCGCCGCTGGATTTTGGATCTAAATATCTCCCGAAGCACTGTTTGGATCAGGAAAGCCTTCTGGGTGAGTATATTGTTCTACTTCATTCTATAAACAATGTGAAAGCTGTAGAAACTGAACTTATCCTTTAACATCTAACCAGAGGGACTGTCGATGTAAACTTTCAATTTGGTTTATTCTGGCATGTTTACAGAATCTGTATTAAATGAATTGTCAAAACTGTTCAATATCTAAATTTTTATCTTCCTGTGTGGTCTCTCTAACAGATAATCTCTCTCTTCAGATGTAAAAACACTGAACTATCCCTTTAACCGTGAGCCGAGCTGATGCTGGTCATGTCTGAGTACCTTGAGAGTAAACAGGCTCATCCGTCCGGGCAGCTTGAAGAAGATGCTGTTCTTGACTCGGTCTCCCCTCACCTGGGAGTGCAGCATGGTGACCAGGCAGGCCAGAGGAGCCGTCCCACTGCGCACACACAAAATCCACAGCTCAAATCAGCTGATGAGATGGACACAGATGAGTGGACTGACGGACAGCGATGCTTCATTAAGCTTAAATTAACAGTCAAGAAAAAACCTGTCCTCTCTCATGGCACACAAATAAATACAAACCTAAAATTATGCTAATGAAAAGCAATGAAAGCACGAATAAGAGTCTACCTACCTCCTGTTTGGGTCAGCAGAGGGCAGCAGGTCCGAGAAGAAAGAACCAGAAAAATAATCAGAATGTTTCGTTAACGTGAGCTAAAGATTTAAATACACGGCAACACAAATGGACCAAATATGGCACAACAACATCCTTCATATTCTAGAAAAAGAACCCTAAATATAAATGTAAAGCTGCTATGACATCAAACTTACACATTACTTAGAAAAATCGAACAATACCTGTTTCTACAACAAAAATAACCATTGTGTTATGAAAATACTTGTGTTACTTTGGTTGCTTTTTAAGGTATTTTGGACAAAACAGTTTTTAAAGGAGGTAACAACATTTAAACACCTATGGCATCAGAAAATATTCAAGTGATCAAAGTTTTTGCAACCATTTCTACACATCACCATGAGATTCATCTGTAAAAACTGTGAGCACAGGTTTGATCCTTTTCTTTTTTTCTAACTTTTCTTTTATACCTATTTTACAAAAAAGAAATAAAATAAAAATAAGGGAACGAACAATAAACAGGAGCTAGCAATGGGTGTTACAGCCCTGGAGGAGGCTTTCTGACTTCTGTTAATGTTGATTAAACGTTGATTGTTCAGTACATTTCCAAGCTCAAGGGAAGTTTCTCCATAAAATAAATTTCATTTGTAATTTCCAGTCACTAGAGCTTTGTTGGAGGGTCAAAGTACAACCATTTACAGGTTATGGCATTCCTCCTACGAGCCAAAAGAATCGTTAATAGGTTCTTATCTATGTGTGAAGCAGTACCGGGTAATTTACTGAAATATAAGGTGGGAAGTTTGAGCCTTTTCTGACTTCACAAGAGGCAAAAGATTGAATAATTAACTAGAAAGCACTCAGAGTGCTGGTGCATCTATAAGCAATAAATAAAGATAAAGTTACCATCATAATATGATTCATGACCCTGAAAACTCACCTAACACTCAGAATCATGTTTGTGTCATTATTAGTTAGACAAATATTGGGCAACAACGATTGTTCACTAAAGGTTGTTATCTGGATCACCACCAAAATCTAATCATTTTTAAGTTTGGCCTTTACCAACATCTCCTGAAAATTTCAACAGAATCCGTCCAGTAAATTCTGTGCAGTCTAACAAACAAACAGACAAACATTGAGCGGAAAAACAACGTCCTTGGTGAAGGTAACAAGGAACGTCTGACACCTGAATTCATGAGGCAGATTTCTAAAACAGTTAAAACACTTCTCTCAGGGATAAAGATGAATGTTTCAACATCTCTGATATGTTTAACAAACCAACGAGCTCTGCTGAGGGAGAAAAGTCAAAGAAATTTCTCCTGAATCTCGTGAATCTCGCTCTATTTTTGCTCCTTGTCAGTGTCGACTCGAGCGAAAGAGAGGAGATAAAGCTAACGGATGATTAGGACAGTGCAGATGATCCAACAGCCCATTCACACTGCTGTTTCAAGGCGTAATACACCAGTAAGCACTAAGATCAAGCTCAGGAAAAGGTGCAGGTGCATCTAGAGCTGCGGCTATCGAATCTTTTTGTAATCGATGACTCTATCAAATTTTTGTCGAATAATCGGATAACAGTTACATTGCGCTCACTGCCATTTTTTTTTTTTTTTACATTGAATCACTACACATTATTATTATTAGTAACACACAAAACAGAAAAGCCAGGTCACTTAAATTAGCAACTTATTTTTTTATTTTGAACATTCTGACCATAAATGGGATCTCAAAATCAAAATCTATACTTTTATTTTTACTCTGGGCCATATCTTGCTTTTTCAGTATTTTTTTTTTCAAGTTTGGTTATTTTTGTTTTATTTGTATTCATGCTTTTCTCTTCTTGCTAAATTATTGCCTTACTACTGTACCATATTGATGATCTTATTTTGCTTACTTTATTTGTAGGACCAAATAATATCATACTTAGATACTAAGATAATTTAACTAGTTAATGTACATTTCTATAACATATGAGAGCATTCCCTACACCTGCTTCCTCTACTCACTGTCAGTGTTTCCTGTTCTACTCTCTGCAATCAAATTAAATGTAAAGTTATTGGATGTGAAAAGTATGTGAACAAAATACACATGATTCTGGGCAAGTAGCCTCCACATTGATTTACGTTCTGAACCAGCCTTTACACGGAGCCATAATCAAAGTAGATTATTTACTAGCCCATATCTCAGTTATTGATCACATTAGCTGCTTCTGTTGATGAATCATCAGTGTCATCCTGTTGTGTTGCTCTGAGGACAGACCGGATGTTTACTGTTGATGTGCTGCAGCATTGATGACATGCAACTTATGCTTAGCTACGTGCTAAGCTAACTTCGTTTGACATCAGACACACTGCACTGTGTTTTCTTTTCATCCGTTCTTGTAGTGACCACACACTTCGGACACTCTCTGCCACTTCTTCTGCGGACTCTCTCCTTTCTGTCCCTCTCTTTTCTCTTCCTTCATGGTATTACAAGCCGCGCAGCAGCGGAGGTAGCAGGCGCGCTGTGCCACAGAAATGACCGTCCGTGTCAAACACTGTGCACTGCATAGTAGTCCAGATATATATTTAATATGTATAATTATATATTAAACGAGGCTTCGAGGTACACAATTTGCCTCAAAGATATTTTGTAATTGAATAATCGAGATTATTCGAGGAATCGTTTCAGCTCTAGGCATCATCATTGTTCATCTTTTTTGCGGGTGTTAAAAAATCTAACTAAAGATTGCAAAAAATCTGCAATATCTTAGAATTGCAATTCAAATCAAATCGGCACCTAAAAAAACGTAAAAAATCGAACAGGGAGAAAAGCGAATCGTCCCAGCCCTTGTTCATCTTTCACTGTTCTTGAGTCTTAGAGCTTCTTACCGCATCTCCTTCAGCCCCTTGGTCTGGATGACGTGGAGGATTTGTTTGGGAGTCATGGGTGCATCGGAGAAGTTCTCCAACACCTGGAAAACAAACAGGCTGATTTTAACTCACGGTCTGAGAATAAAGAGCCAAGAGCTCAAGCTCAAGGACGAGACAAACAAATATCAGTCTGAAGGACGGCGACTCAAAGACAAACTGATCATATCAATGACTTAATGTGATTTTACAAATCAGGACTCATCATTCAAATAAAAGGCAAAACTAGAAGATTTCTGGGGAACAAACCAAGATAATCAGGAGAAACTTCCTCCACTCCTTCCTCGGGCCATGACCAACATGCTCTGAAACTTTAATCAAAATCTGTTCTGACTTTTTCTGTTACAATCAAACAACAGAGCATCTGCAATGACTTGGCAGAGTTCATTCATTTTCAAGCATTGTTGTTCTGCTGAAAGAAAAGAAGACGTCTTTTTTATTTTAAAGGGACTGTGAGGAGAATCTATTACCGGCGACACAAAGACTCTGCTACCCATGAGCACGCGCGGTGACTGTTGTAATGCTGCGTTCCAGTAACCTCGGAACTGGGAGTGACATCATCTCCGACTTATTGGCGTTCCAGTTGAAGTTGGAAAAAAAACATGCCGATCTGCCAGGCTATTGTTAGCTGTTGTTAGCACGCCCTGTGTTGTTGTTCACAAATATCACATGAAGAATGTGATTATCACTATAGCAGCATTTTTGTAAATATAAGTCTACCAATACTATGTATACAGCTGATCTAGAGCGACACACCCCAGTCAGAAGTGCAAATAAATGGATTTTTACAGGAGCTAAATAACTGTTCACACTGGGGGCATCCATCTTCCATTGTCAACTCGGGGGTGGCGAGGTTTCACCGAGTTCCCAGTAGGAAATTCCGACTTATGGGGACGTTACAGTTGCAGTTTCCTACTCGGAACTTGGAAATTCCTACTTCTGACTACAACTAGAACGCACCACAACACAACCGAACCCAAAGTGTGTGCTTGTTGTGTTGTAGCCCGGACCTTATTCCGAACTCTGCATCGATTTACAACTTCTTTTTTCAACAACTTGCAGGATGCAAACCGACGAGGTAATGTATCTCTTTCTAGTGACGTAGTTTTTGATGTGTGACAACAAGCAAGTTTTGAAAAACTTAGTATCGTAGTTTTGTAGCCGGCTATATATCGCTACTAACAGCCTGGAGCTCTAAGACGTGTCTGAATAATATAAATTTGCTCTAGTTTTAATTGTCTTGTTCCTGAAGTTGAGCATCCAGGCCAGTCCAGCCCTGTCCGACCCGACCGCAAAGCTAAGGAATAGCATTTATAGATAACCTATTTTGATGCAATAAAACTCATCTTAAAGTGTGTATTTCCATCAGGCATATATCTAAAAGTGAGACTTTTTTGCAATTACTTAGAAACTCCTCACAGTCCCTTTAATGTGCTTTAGGATAATACAGCCTTTCTCTTAACTATTCAAGTGTCTATTGTCTTTACTAAGGTGATGATCAGAAGTATTAAATCAGTTTTAATAAAAATCTAAGCAGGTGTAAAATTCATCAATTCAGGTTTATGGACAAACTTTTAGCAGGTATGAGGTTGAGACAACAGAAATTATAAATTATCATGATGGCACCTTTCTCAATGTAGCAGTGGATCAACTCAGCACTTTCTGATTTGTTCACTAAGCACCCTGATACCATGTTGTGTCTTCTTAAGGATGCTGCTGCAGTTTCACTTTTGTGTTTTTGTTTTTTTATGATATTAATCTGTTCAGCACCAAACTACACGATTTCAGGAATGCTTGCTCGCTCTGCAACAATAACGTAAGAAAAAATGTACTATTCATGTAGAAATATAGTCGTGCTGCACATCAAATTAAACAGGAAAGTTTCAGCTACACAACCATATAAGGCAGACACCAAACGCAAGGTCAGCACCAAGAAAATGAATGATCAAATATCCAAATATGTTTCACTTTGATTCAAACTTTGGTTGGTTTGTTACCAAAAAGAAAACATTATCTTTTCAAAAACTGCCACAGATATGCAGAAGAAGATAAAAACTGTTGTAATTGGGTGTAATGAACACCAAAAGAGACATAAAAGTGAAATATAAAGTTTGGTATATTAGAAATGTCAAATGGGACTAATGGAGCCAAACTGTGCCAAGATTGGGCCTGACCACTCTGTAGTAAAACCTCTCTAACTTTGCTCTGCATCACTTTATCAGACTCAAACTTGGCAGAAGTAATGTTCACATATTTTCACATTCATTCATAGAGTTCTAAAGCTGCAGCTGCATCATTACAAAGAGATATTCACAATAAAAACTTGTTTTTTTAGGCGAGGATGAAATTTTAAAATGATTCTATCTTCATTTATTCTGTCCAAGTAACACATATACTGATGATTCCACATCTGGACAAATCTCTCAAGTATTACTTTTATTATGACACCAAAATTATTTAAATAGGCCTTGTGGTTGCAGCGAGACACTCTTTTCTTTATGAGGATGTCATTTTAGAGCAGAACACTTAAACAAGGGGCTGAACAGGTTAATTAGTGGAGCATCTCATAAAGACACTCAAATAATACTGCGCGCCTTTCATGGCAAGTCTCACCTGTTGAGTACAGCAGGCCTGGATAATGTTGAAAGCAAAGAGCTGCAGGAAATGTTGATCAGCTTCAGACTGACACTTTGCAGGAGGGACGTACATGAAGGTCTTTCATGCATGTATCACGCATGTCAAAGGGGGAGTGTGAACTTCTTCCAACTCATTTTCTTGCATGTAAACTTGCTGCCTAGTTGAGATACTGTCAACAGTTCACCTTCTTTTTTTGTTTGTTTTGGTACATGCATTTCAAGGTGTACCCCGCCTCTCACCCAATATCAGCTGGGACAGGCTCCAGCCTTCCCGACCTTGTTGGGGATGAGCGGTTAAGAAATGTATTGATGGATGAAAAAAGATGAATCTATATTTTCTGGAATAAAATCTAAGCAGGTGTAAAATTCATCAATTCAGGTTTATGGACAAACTTTTAGCAGGTATGAGGTTAAGACAACAGAAATTATAAATTATCATGGCACCTTTCTCAATGTAGCAGTGGATCAACTCAACACTTTCTGATTTGTTCACTAAGCACCTTGATACCATGTTGTGTCTTCTTAAGGTCGCTGCTGCAGTTTCATTTTTCCATTTTTGTTTTTTTATGATATTAACCTGTTCAGCACCAAACTACACGATTTCAGGAATGCTTACTCGCTCTGCAACAATAACGTAAGAAAAAATGTACTATTCATGTAGAAATATAGTCATGCTGCACATCAAATTAAACAGGAAAGTTTCAGCTACACAACCAAATAAGGCAAGGCAAATAAACGCAGCACCACCAAGAAAATGAATGATCAAATATCCAAATATGTTTCACTTTGATTCAAACTTTGGTTGGTTTGTTACCAACCAGGCGCGGCAGCCGTAAAGAAACTTTTCTTTACGACCCCTGAAACTTTTCAGTTCAGCACAGCCACAAAAACATGGGTGGAGCGACACCGGACTGTCGTGGAGGAGTAGCGTGAGCTGGCCAATGATGAAATATTGGTGAAACTAATGAGTTTTTGGACCATTAATGCAGTTTTAGGAGCGGCGCTATGCATGCCCCGTGTGCTACCATTATACAGATGTCCGCCGCTCAATTTTGGATCTAAATTTCTCCCGAAGCACTGTTTGGATCAGGAAAGCCTTCTGGGTGAGTATATTGTTCTACTTCATTCTATAAACAATGTGAAAGCTGTAGAAACCAAACTTATCCTTTCAGACTGAGAAATGATTTGTACATTAAAACATGGACTAAATGGAAGATATACTTAATAGAATGAAATGGAGCCCCTGTTGGTCTGTCTTGGTCTTGTTTATGTCTGGCCATGTCCTCTTGTTCATAATATTGTATATTGCATATTAGGGCTGAACAATTAATTGCAAATTAGATTAAATCGCAATATGGCTTGTTGCAATTTTCAAATTGCACCAGGTTCAATATCTTTAGTCCAAAATGTGTTGAACATTTTGGCATTGTGATGTAGTTTTTTGCAATTTCATGCCTATTTTTTACCTCTGTTCATACACTTTTTTTTCCCACTTTTGGACCATTTTTACCTTTTTTTTTAACCCCGTTTTTACAACTTTATGCTTATTTTGCCCCCATTCATCTTTTTTTGGCCACTGTCAGAACCATTTTTGGGATTTTTACATGGTTTTTGAAATTTTATTTCAAATTTTATTCCCAATTTTGCTGCCATAATCAATTTTCCTAAGCCACTTTTGGATTTTTTTTTTTGCCAATTTTTCCCCAGTTTTTACAATTTCATACCTATTTTGCTTCTGTTCTTCACTTCTCCACTTTTTCTCAAATCTTTTATCCTTAGATTAATTTAATGTCATATTGGTTTTACTATAAAAAGATCTACTGCTTATGTTTGTTTAAGAATACATAAGATGAGGAACATTAAAACAATTGCAGAGTAAATCGCAATATTGCGGAAAAAAATCGCAATTACATTTTCTCAAATCATTCAGCCCTATTGCATTTATTGATATGTTTGTCTGAAAAAAAAGTATAATAAAAAGTGGTCAGTGCAAATCTGACAGTGAGAGGGAGGTTTAATCCTCCTGACACTAGTGAAGAAGATTCTCTCTGAATCAGTGTCTGCACGTCTTCACATCACATTCTAGAATTTAAAGATGCATGATGCATATTTACAAACTCATCACTGTAGACACCTATACTTATATTTTTAGTCAGAAGTACAAAGGAGACAGTCTGTTTGTGTTGGAAACAGATGAGAAGCAAGAAAAACATGATTTGATGATTTCCAGACGATGACAGTGACAGCGAGGTACACCATTCTAGCACATTCTGATAATTGTTCAGCTTATTTCAGAATCAGAAATATTTTATTAACCTCCACGGGGAAGTTCGGTGGTCTAAGTTGCTCTTATACACAGTATAGCAGTCAGGATGTTATAGCACAAAAATTAAGTAAAATAAAAACAATTTGCTACATGTAGGATCTTTAAGCTATATAAACTTCTTGATAAAGGAAAAATAAATGAAGCGAGACAATGAACAATGCCAATTTACGCTATTAACTAGCGATGCAAAATATTATCGGTTTCATATCGGTATCAGCCGATCAGCCTATTTTTACAGCCAATATATCGGCCACACATCGGCGAATTACACAAATGTTCAATACTGATGCACCTTCTCATCATTGCATGTGTACATTTAAAAAGCAAGGGTTTTATTTTTGCAACAGTTAAATCTTGTTTTTCTTGTTTTACATCCATTCCTTACAAAAATATTCTGTAACACTTGAAGAAAAAGTCATTTTTTGTTTACTGCAGAGCTTGAGCTCTTGACCAGCATTTCAGCATCAGTAATGGTGATAATAAAATTAAAGATATCAGGACATTGGATATCGGCAAAAATCCACTGTGGTGCATCCCTACCATTAACATTAATAATAAGTCAAATCTGAATATAAACATGACAGCAACTTTTAGGCACCAAACTAGGGATGCATGTTGGATTTTTGAAGATATCCAACATTTCTGACCCAATTATCCCTGTTACTGATATTTTTCATCAAGAGCAAACAGTTTATATTTCAACATTTAACTTTTGTTTTTTAAATGTAGTGATGACAAGATGAGGCATCATGGTACAATGGTGCATCTGGATGATATTTCTACTGATATATCAGCTTGTAATTTCAGTAAAAATGTCAGTACCTGCCCATACTGATAAGGTTGTGCATCCCTACTTGTATCTGCTCAGCCTGATTTGACCGTCATCAGACGGGACAGTCAAATGTCAACAGAACAGGTACAATGACTAAGGGGGAGAAAATACAGCTGAAACAAGAGGAGCTTGTTTAGACACTGGAAACACATAAGAAATAAAAAATCAGCATGTAATGTTCCAAATTAGGTTTGATATTTACTTCAACAGAAACAGCTAAAAAATATACAGTAAACAAAAAGGTTATATATGAGTGTTTTATCCTTAAATATCAAGACCTGATGTTCAATCATATCCCACTTTAAAGGCACAACAGCAGAGCTCCCCTGTTTTAACTCTGCTGATTGTTCTCCCTGATTATATTTGTTGTTTATTCATAATTGATGCAGGAAACACCAGGTCAAATCAGTGTGGGAGTAAATGTACTTTGCATTAAACTGAATCTCTCAGAGAGCAGAGAGCACATGGGCCTGTCTGACAAAACCAGAGCCAAGATCTGATGAACCCACTGCCCTCACACTGACACCCAGAGCTGCAAAAAACACCTAAACACCAGTTTCACACATTCATCAGTTATTAATATAACATTTTATAACGACAGATATGACTCATTTGCACTGATTTGATGAATTATTTTGCTACCAAATCAACCCCCACGTTGAAGCTCTATTTTACGTTTTCTTGGGCTACATAAACACATCACTAAAACATATATTATATTTTCTTACAGTTAAAATAAGGACAAAAGGCTGGATGGATTAAAGAGCGTTAGCAGGACTTCTTTGATGGTCCCTCATTAATTCATAAGACAGCTGACTTAGCTCTTAGCTGTGCTAATGTTGGCTAGCATCGCAGTCAACAACATAGGATACTATTACAATTATATGACCCCTTCTTTAACTTCATGAGAAATAAAATGTCGTTTTTGATTCACTGGTTTGTACATAATACGTGGCCCCTAACGTGGAAGAGATAACGAAGAGATTATTTCACATATATTGCTCTAATAGTGGTTAGCATTTTGCTAGCAGACTAGCTGCCTAGCAAACAAAGAGCTTAAAATAGCACGTAGAAATCTACACGTAGATGCCATTTGAGCCGCTGCTCTTAATGGGGGCGATGCGTCAGTGCCGGCGCCATTTTGGAGAGGGGTGACAACAGCCGAGAATGAATGAAAGTTAATGACAGCTGGCAAAGTACCGACGCCGATTAGTGGTAAATGTGAAGCACTCGCTGATTTTTTACTTGATTTATTACCAGGTGTGTAGGTCACATTTCGCTGCTGTCAGGCACAAACCTCTTATTTATCTTTTATATGACTTTTACTTCCCCCCCCCCAAAAAAACCCACGGTGCTACTTCATGTCAAAGACTGAGTTTAAAGACGATTTTGACCAAGACAAAGCACAAAAACATAATTTTTGGTCAAGACAATAGAATATTTATTCACCCATTAATAGGGCAGTTTTGATATCTCGAAAAGTTGCAGTTTTGGAGATAAGAGGTTTATGCATTACTGCAACAATATAAATATAAACAGAATTTGCTTCATTAGATTTGCAACTTTTGGGATTATAATTATATATTCTTGTAAAAAATGCACTGGTTACTAATGTGAAACTTCATGTTATATTGTTAAAACACGAGGCTTCTCTAAAACGTTTTCCAAGTGCAGAGGTGCGTTACATTCATATTGAAAAAACATAAATCCATTTACTATCATTCATTCTTGCAGATTAAATTTAAGTATGCAAAACTTTAGAGGATCTTTATCAGTAAAGGCAGATAACGGCATAAAAAATGATTATCAGTACATGCAGATCTGAACATTTCTACTGAGCTTTACAGGCAATATTATGACGAGAAAAACTTTCCAGGAGATAAAATATCATAAAACAATATGTTAATTTGTTACTATAACTTTTTTCTAACCTCACGTTTGTTTTTTAATAAATGGACTGTAACCATTAAAGAAACTAATCAACTTAAGTAAAGCGGACAATTGTGCTGTTGACATAAAATGAATATTTTACAAGTAAAGACGAGCGTTTCATTTACATGGGAAAGAATGAAATTTACTTCCACACACAATATCAGATTTAATAGTAGGGATGTGTGACACTGAGGCAATGCCAGTATCAGCAGATTATTGCCTAAAATTGATTATTAGTATCTGACTTTTTTAAGCTGTTACCAGGTGACAAAGTTAATTGGCTAGGACTATAATTAAAAATAGATAATTTCTATAAAATGCACTGGCTGAAACATTGCATAAATGTCACTTGCATCATGTTGGTCCACATTTAATAATAATACAAATAATATTTTAATTTGTGTGGTTTTTTTTGATCATCTGTTATTAAAACAAATGGACTGAAACTAGGAGGAGCAGACTGTCTCTTCTTGCGTAAAAGATTGCTGCTGAATATTGTTTTAGAAATATTTCAAAGTACTTATAATATACTGACATATTTTTGATGACCAACTGTCAAATGTCTTAATCATACTTACATTGTAAATATTGTTAGTGTTAAATATCATTGGCTATCCTCACATTTTCTTTTTAAATTGTGTAACTAATTTCTGACCAAATAAAGGAATTTGTCACCGTTCTAAGATTCTGCACGTCTAGTTTATAGCTTATTTAGTTTCTATTACTTTGGTACTTCTTTCAGTATCTTTATCTGATAATTCTGCTGCTAAACTGTGTTTAATGCCAAGTTAAACAGCCAAACTGGGGATTAATTTTGTAATTCATATCTATATTTAGGATTAAGAGTTTGGAAGTATAAATGTGACAAATGCTTCCAGAAGCACAAAGTAATACAAGATATAGACACAAGAGAATATTCTGCATTTTATCTTGACCAGTACATGTCTTTATCATATGCAATGGGTTTCCATAAACATATATTTATATTTTTATTCTTAATATTTATACATCTTTATGTAAAACTTGTCAATATAGATTTTAAGGTGCACTGCCATGTAAGAACTTGAGTAAACTGTGTACCTTATTTTCTTATTACTAATTTTACTTTTAACCTGTTTTATTTTGCTTCTGTTTTTACTTAATTATCTGTTCGCACTGAAAAAGGAGAAGCTCTTCAATGTCGTTGTACATTTTGTAAAATGGCAATAAAAAGTGTCCTGTTTCTGAATTTTGAGCGGATGCCCCTCTCCAAAATGGCGCCCGTGTAGACGCATACATGAAGCCTGAAAACGACATCTACATACACTAATCTAAGAAAATAGCAGAGGTGGATACTAGCGTGCTAGCCCGCGTTAGCATGCTGAATAGCGTATATTAAATAAACCAGCGCCCACAGAGAGCCTCAGTAAATGTGAATAATGAGCCTGTAAACGTGTTTGACTCTAAACCTCACGTACAGCAGGAGTTAGCATGGGCTAGCTGGCGTGCTAGCAGCGCCCAGGCTGTGGTCGTGAGCAGAATATCCAAACACAACAACAACATCTGGATGTTCGCATTAATTCACACAGCAGTTTACGTTCATGCAGCTGGTTAAGTTGTTAAAAAAGAGTGTTTACCATGCGGGCAGCCTCAGCCCAGGTCCGCTCCTTCTTTCTCTTTTGTTTGTCCTTCATTTCCTCTGCGTGTCTGTGGCTACAAAGCAAAACGATGGCGACTTAGCTGCTTAGCAAAATGGCTAACTGCGCTCCAGGTCTCAGTGTGCAGAGCCCGAACAAGACGCTCCTTCAGCTCGGGAGATGCTACGGCGTCTGCGGTCCCTGATATCTGCGCCTGTTTGGGAACCAGCTCAACACATGTCGTCTCTCTTTAGGCAGCAGAGGAGCAGAGGGGAGCAGGGCTGGCTCAGTGTGTGTGTGTGTGTGTTTGTGTGTGTGTATGTGTGTGTGTGCTGCTGCAGGACAAGCCTCTGAGGAATGCAACAACCAGGTCAGAGGTCAAACTCTCTGCAGGAATGCAACAAAACATCGGGGAGTCTTCTGCATGCAAATCAAGTTTATTTAACAGATGCTGCAGAAATAATGATGTTTGGTGTCAGAGGAGAGCAGGTACGTTTGGGCTTCCATCCCTCTGCGTTAAGATTTATTTATGAGCCTCAATAAATCAGGGCTGGGCAACAAGGACACAAAACAACATCTTCATATTTTTAGATCCTACAATAACAGAAGAGTGTAAGGGCCATGTTAGATGGAGAAAATAATTTTAGGGAAGTCGAGGTTAAAGTCTAAATGATGAGAATTAAGTCAAAATACAATTTAGTGATAAAAGTTGAAATGTCCAGACAAAGTCAAAGTGTAAAAAAAATGAAAATATCAAGAAAAAGCGCCAAAATGTAGAGAATAAAGTCAATATACACTGTATGTGGACTTAATTCACTAATTTCCACTTTTTTTCTTGATATTTTGACTTTAATGTCATCATTTTGACTTTTACCATGAAATTGTATTTCAAATTATTTCTCGACATTTCAACTTTATTCTCATTGTTTCTACTTTATTCCTGTCATTTCTACTTTAATCTCGACTACCTCGAAATTATGTCCTCCATCTTAAATGGCACTAATACTCTTCCGACAGAGTGTAAGGGTCATGTTTGGTGGAGAAAATAATTTTTAGGAAATCGAGATTAAAGACGAAATTTCAATATTAAAATTGAAATGACTCGAATTAAGTGGAAATGATAAGATTAAAGTCAAAATACCATTTTGTAAAAAGTTGAAATGTCGAGAAAAAAAGCCGAGATGTTGGGCATACAGTTAAAATAAATAGTATGCATTATGACTTTTATCACTAAAATGTATTTCAACTTTATAGTTGACATTTCAACTTTTATCTCGTCATTTAGACTTTTATCTCAAAATTTCAAGTTTTATCTCATCATTTCAAGATTAATCTCGAACTGCAGTAAATTATTTTTTCCATCTTAAATGGTCCTAATACTACAGAAGAGTTGAAGGATCATGTTAGATGGAGACCATTTTTTTAGGGAAGTCGAGATTAAAGTTGAAATGACGGCATTTTAACTTTAATTTCATCATTTTGACTCGACCTTCATCAATTCAACTTTAATTTCGACAACCCCTAAAAAAATGTCCTGCATCTAAAATGGCACTAAAACTCTTCCTTAAGAGTGTAAGGGCCATGATAGATGGAGAAAATAATTTTGGGGAAGTCGAGGTTAGAGTCAAAATGATGAGAATAAAGTCAAATTGTAATTTTGTGATAAAAGTCGAAATAAGGGGAATAAAAGTCAAAATGCAATTTAGTGATAAAAGTTGAAATGTCAAGACAGTCAAAATGTCAAAAAACCTGAATATATCAAGAAAACCCCCCAGAAATGTCGAGAATTAAGTCAAAACACATTGTATGTGGACTTTACACTTGAATTTCAGCTTTATTCTCATCATTTCGACTTTATTCTCGACTTCCACTAAATAATTTTCTACACCAAAAATTGCCCTAATACTCTTCCGTAAGAGTGTAAGGGTCATGTTCGATGGAGAAAATAATTTTCAGGAAGTTGAGATTAAAGTCCAAATTTCAAGATTAAAATTGAAGTGACGAGAATAAAGTAAAAAAGATGGGAATATAGTCAAAATATAATGTTGTGATAAAAGTCGGAATGTCGAGACAAAGTCGAATTGTCAAAAAACCTGAATATATCAAGAAACAAAAAACAGAATTTTGAGAATAAAGACATTTTGACTTTAATGTCATCACTTTGACTTTTATCATGAAATTGTATTTTAAATATTTACTCAACATTTCAACTTTTATCTTATCATTTCGACTTTAATCTTATCAAAGGTCATATTCGATAGAGAAAATATTTTTTAGGGAGTTGAGATAAAAGTATAAATTTCAAGATTAAAATTGAAATAACTTGAATAAAGTTGAAATGATGAGATTATAGCCAAAATACAATTTTTGTGGTAAAAGTAGAAATGTCAAGAAAACAAAGCTGAAATGATGAGAACAAAGTCAAAATACATTCGATGTATTTTGACTATTATCCCAAAATTGTATTTCAACTTTATGTTGACATTTCAACCTGAATGTTGTCATTTCGACTTATATCTCAGAATTTCAACTTTATTCTCATCATTTTGACTTTTATCTGCAGAAAGTTATTTGAGAAATTAGATGGCAACATTTTTTTTTTGGGTGAAATCGAGATTAAAATTGAAATGACTAGAATAAAGTTGAAATGTTGAGATAATAGTCGAAATAAAATATTGTAAAGTCAGAATGTCATGAAAAAAGCAGAAATGTTTAGAATAAAGTCAAAATGCATTGCATGTATTTTAACTTTTATCCAGAAATTGTATTTCAACTTTTATGTCAAAATTTCATCTTTATTCTCCTCATTTCGACGTAATCTCGACCTGCAGAAAATTATTTTTTCCATCTTAAATGGTCCTAATACTACAGAGGAGTGTAAGGGTCATGTTAGATGGAGACCATTTTTTGCGGGAAGTCGAGTTTAAAGTTGAAATGACTACATTTTAATTTTAATCTCATTGATTTGAGTTTTGTCACGAAACAGTATTTCAACTTGTTGTCGACATTTCAACTTTTATCTTGTCATTTTCACTTAATCTCGACCTGCTGGAAATTGTTTTTTTCCATCTTAAATGTCCCTAATACTCTTGTCAGTAGCCTCCAGTTTAATTCACTGCAAATTGTTATGAAATCAGAACTAATGCAACTTTTGCTTCAGCACCTCAGTAATAAAACAGAAATTCAGAAAAATATTTGTATCGATATCGGCACCAATGAGATGGGAAATATTTCCATATATTGTCGTTTAGGATATCAACAAAACCCACTATCTTGCATCCCTTAGATAGCAGCATCATTTTTTTAAATTATCTTGAAAATTGGTACTTCTCAAATATAATAAAGGAAATTCAAAAAAGTAAAGTTTTATTTTCACTCAGTTTTTTAAATAAACTCTTCAAAAAACTTGGGATACATTTTTTAGCTTGATTATTCCTCCATTTTAATAACACAAATTGATATTTTCTTCTGTATCATTGCAAAGCCTGAATTATCACCCCAAAAAATATACCATCAAAATCTGCTGCACCACTTTGCAGCCCTTTTTATTTCAATCAATAAAATGATGAAAACAGAAATATTGTTTTTGTTTTTGCCTGGTTATTTTGACCAAACATTAAAAACACAAATGTTGATTTGATTCACATTTTTACTTTCAGCGGAGAGGTATATGTGTTTTTCTGGCATTATTTGTTTGTTTGTTTTATACCTGAAGGATTTTGTATGTTACAACCTGCTTAGGTATTTTTCATGCTCTATTTATTTTAAATACTTTATCTAACATTCCTACGGCTATCCTGTGTATCAGAACAACTGAATTCCTCTTTGGGGATTAATAAAGTATTTCTGATTCTGATTGTTTGTGTACGAGCAAGATATCTCAAAACACTGTGGACGGATTTTAAATTAAAAATTCTGTGACCTTTTGACGTGGATCCAGTATTTTTTTTAATTGTGAAATAGTTCAGTTTTCCACATATTCAATGAAAACTTGTGTCAGAGTGTTGGAGAGTCCTTGGCAGAGGTTTGTGCTTGTTGTGAATATGTTTTTAAAAAATCCTTGTTCTATATTAAAATGTAACAAACATTGACGTAAAAACTCTGTGATCAGATCCCTGACTGTTTTTATTTTAATTTGTGTGTATTTTATTTGACAGTCATTTTCATAATGTATTTTTAGTTTGTCATGCTATGTGATGTGCCTTTTCTTGAATTTAAAATCCATATTTTTTATTAAAAGTTCAGAACTCCAAATGTAGCGAGCCTCATTTTTTAGCAGCATACTCCTTCTTCTGTTGGTGTTTTCCACCCTGCAATGTCAATTTGTCAACCTAAGATTTTTCATCATGGACAGCTGTATAAAATCTGATACCTGATTCCATTTTCATGTATGTTGTTTTTTTTTTTCAAAATATGTCCCCAGGGTGCTGCTGAAATTACATTAACCACAAGAAGAAAAAGCTTTTAGTTAACATGAAAAATGGATTCCAGCTCTCAGATTTTATACTTTAAAACTCATTTAACAGACAAATACACATTAAGAGAAGCTACCTCTGCTGTCTTAAGGCATAAACATGTAAATGATTTCTTACCATTAAATACCACAAATGTCATATTTTCAAGTGCCACTAAAAGAAGTGAGAAGCCCAAAACGGTGGCAGGCGCCTGGAAAATGTGTCGAGAAAGTGAAGGTGACGATGATGTCTGATGTCTAAAAAGAAGCAACATGCCACTAAAATAATAATATTAAAACCCTTTCTTATGGACAACTTTTTAAACTGAGGTTTACAAAGTGCTTTAACAAACACATCAAACATTAAAAATACATTATTATGACACACAAGAACAAAAAAACAGCTAACAGACCCACTGAGCTTTATTGACCCAAACATGAGAAAAATGAAAAATAAAAATAGTAATAATAAGAATAAAATCAAGCAGAAGAGAGCTCAGGAAGTACAAGAACTTGACAGTGTAAAGAGACCAAAATAACAAAAAGACAAAAGTAGATCAAGATAATGAGACATTAAACAAATAAAAAACTGAGAAATGATTAAAAGAAACTAAAGCCAAAACATGTAGGGGAGATAAAACAGCAAATTGTACAGAAAGCTGTAAATAGCAGCTGAAAATGAGTAAAAACCGTATATCAGAATCTCTTCGTTGTCATTGTTCTCTAAATACAATGAAATCAAAATAATGTTATCAGATATGGGTTTTTGAGCCTTTGGTTTACTCTCTTCACTCCCTGGATGACAAATGTAATGTTTTACGGTTGTATAGAGAAATAATATTATTCTGTGTTCATTTATGTTGTAAAGCCCTATTTTTATTATTATGTTTAGTATTTGCAGGATTTCTTGAACAATTATTCTTGAGACAAATATATCTTGGGTTGTTAAGTATGTGTGTTTGAAAAACTGGGTAATTGTTGTTATGGATACATGTGACGTTGATAACCCAATAAATAAAATAATTTAAAAATATTCTAAGTACAGTGAGGCACATGCCAAAAACTGTAAAAAAAAATAAAATAAAAAAAATACATCAAAACAATAAAATGTATAAAAAGTAAGAAAAGCACTTCCTATGGCATTTCAACATTAGTTTGATCCTTCTGAAAATCTGTCATGTTTGATTCTTTATATTTGGATCAGCAGTAGTTTATTTATCATATTTTCACTAATGTTTTCTTGTTGTTGAAGCAGCTTTAATCAAATCTGTTGCATATATTTGGTGAAATCAAAGTCCTGTGATAATTAACCCTCTACAAACATATAAAACAAACTGCTGACCTGCCCGTCTGTTTGTGAGTCTGTTGTTCGGTCTGTTTGTGAGACTGTATGTTAGTTTGCTTTCATCTGTTGGTCTGTTTGTGAGTCTGTATGTTAGTCTGTTAGTCATCTGTTATGTTTGTCGGTCTTTTTATGAGTCTGTTGGTCGGTCTGTTTGATCATCTGTTCGTTGGTCTATTAGTCTTCTTGGTCCGTCTGTTTGTCGTCTGTTGGTCAGCCTGTCGGTCTGTCTGTTTGTTATCTATTGGTTGGTCTGTTTGTGAGTCTGTATGTTAGTCTGCTTTCAGCCGTTGGGTCTGTTTGTCGGTCTGTTTACGAGTCTGTTGTTTGGTCTGTATGTCGGTCAGTTTGAGGGTCTGTCTATCGGTCTGTTTGTGAGTCTGTTGGTCAGTCTGTTTGATCATCTGTTGGTCTGTCTATTAGTCTGTTGGTCCGTCTGTTTGTAGGTTTATGAGTCTGTTGTTTGGTCTATATGTCGGTCAGTTTGTGATTGTGTAGGTCTATCTGTTGGTCTGTTTGTTGGTCTTTGTCAGTGTGTGTCTCTGTATACTGGTCTCCAGTTTGTGAGTCCATTTGTCTGTCAGTCTTTCGGTCAGTTGTGAGTCTGCTTGTTGGTCTATTTGTTTATTTGTCGGTCTGTCTATTAGGTCTGTATGTCCGTCAGTTTTGCAAGTCTGTAGGTCTATTTGTTGGTCTGTTTGTAGGTCTGTTCGTTGGTCTTTTGTCCGTGTGTTTGTCGATATGTTGGTCTGTCCATTTGTTCGTCTGTTTGTCTGTCTTTCGCTCAGTTTGTGAGTCTGTTTGTTAGTCTATTTGTCGGTCTGTTGGTCTGTCCATTTGTTCGTCTGTCTTTCGGTCAGTTTGTGAGTCTGTTAGTCTATTTGTCGGTCTGTCCGTTTGTTCGTCTGTCTTTCGGTCAGTTTGTGAGTCTGTTTGTTAGTCTATTTGTCGGTCTGTCCGTTTGTTCGTCTGACTTTCGGTCAGTTTGTGAGTCTGTTTGTTAGTCTATTTGTCGGTATGTTGATGGGTCAGTTTATGAGTCTGTTTGTCGGTCCATCTGGCTGTTAGTCGGTCTGTCTGTCGGTCTTTCGGTCAGTTTGTGAGTCTGTTTGTTAGTCTATTTGTCGATATGTTGGTCTGTCCGTTTGTTCGTCTGTCTTTCGGTCAGTTTGTGAGTCTGTTTGTCAGTCTATTTGTCGATCTGTTTGTCGGTATGTTGGTCTGTCCGTTTGTTCGTCTGTTTGTTGGTCTATTTGTCGGTATGTTGGTGGGTCAGTTTATGAGTCTGTTTGTCGGTCCATCTGGCTGTTAGTCGGTCTGTCTTTCGGTCTGTTTGTGAGTCTATCTGTCGGTCTGTCCGTGTGTTTGTCGGTCTGTCCGTCTCCGGCTCCGCTGCTGCTGGAGTTCCTCCGAGCCCGGCGGGGTGTGACGTCACTCTCCCAGAATGCATGGCTTCCAGCGCGGCGCCCAGCGGTCCAGGCCCGGACTCTGACAAACACCTCTGAACTTCTCCCAAAATGTCGATGTGGAGGCGGAACGGAGGCTGGACGGGGAGACGGACGGAGGCGCAGTCGGTGAGTGAGCTCCCGGGGCCCCGTGGTCCGTGTGGCTGGGCCCTGCGGTCCCTCCGTTCGGGGAGAATATGGAGGAGTTGGAGAGTTAGCTCCCCGCAACACAAACTCCGATACAACTTAGTCAAGCGCTCATCTTTTGTTTTTTAACCAGCGTGCTGCCCCCGATCACCCCCTAACTCTTTAAACAGCTCCGCGAACACAAGATGGAGGCTTTACTCGATCTACAGGCAGCTTTTTAAAACCGCAAACACCCTGAAATGGGATCAAACTTCGCCTCCACCGCCGAATTTTGTAACGCAGCCTGGCTAGCAGTCAAAATTAGCCCCGGTGTGGTGGTGACCCCGTCCCACAGGCTGCTCCGCTTTACGCTCCCTTACACCGTCAAATAACCCGTTTTTACCGCAGCATATACCCCCTAACTCCATTTAGCCCGGTACTGTGGGTGTTTTAACTTTCAGGAGAACTTATTAGGCCCGGTTGAGGCAGGAAATTGGGGATGGGGGCTTCATGGCAGCTCCATGTCGAGGTCCCACAAGATGGCACTACCAGCTCCATCAGCTCCCCTCATGGAAACTCTGCGAGCAGCCAGGCTGCACACTTTACCGCTTTGACTCCAATTATTACTGCTCAAAAATCAGAATACAGGAGAATATTTGAGTCTGAGTCCGAACTGTGAAGTTTAAAAAGTGATTTACGTGAAGAAAAGTGAACATAGTAAAAGTCAAAGTGGAGCTAATGTCAGAAATCAGATTTACTTCATTAATCCTCGTGTTGCAGCTGCTTTTTTACACAATAGCAGGAGAAATAAGCAAATACATTAAAAATAGCGTAAGAAATAAGTTAGCAGGTTGAAACATGAAGAATGTTTAAGCTATAACAACTTCTTAAAGAAGGAAAAATAATTGAGACTATGAACAAAGCCAAAGAATTTACACATTAATGTCGATATTAGGGTAAATAAAACTTCAGTTTGTGCATTAAAATAAAGTAAAATCAAAGTCTCATTAAAGAAGGATGCAGCCTCGATGTCTTGGATTTGTTTTACTGGGGATGCACAATATATCTTGTATAATACAAGTATCTACTGATATTGAAGTTTTTGCCAATATTTATAGTCCATATATCGGCCATGCTTATAAACCATATGTAGAGTTGGTAAATATATCCTTAATATATATGCTAAATATAAATACCAATATAAATCCTTAATATAAATACTAAAATGTTGCCATTTTTCCTGGTGGTAGGCCCTGCCAGGTTTTGCACAAGCATTTTTATAAGCTTGTATTTGATTTGGATATAAGATTAATCAGAGAGCTCAATGTAAATATACTGTGAAAACAGCTCGGCTTTCAGTGTTTGTGTAGACAGACCTGCATACCTTTTAATTAACATTTTGACACATACTTTGACTTTAAAAGGGAAACTTCTGTTGGTTTAGGAAAATATTTTGACAGCATAACTGCAAAACTTGGAGTTTTTGGTCTTTTGAGAGATAAAAAAATCATTTAAAATTGTGAATAAAGTGTTTTGTAAATAATCAAAGATATAATTTGAGGCCACATGACCCAGCTCTGGCCATATTTTACCTGGAGTACCGGTAAAAAAATTCTTAGCTCATTATGTTTTTTAAAGAGTGTAAAAAGCTTAACTAATATTGACCTTTCTGTCATGGATACAGTTTATTTGAGTTAGAGACAGATGCAAAACCAGAAAAACATATTTCACTTCAACAAGAGTTATTTTTGATTTCTTAAAGTGGACATTTGAGTGTGTCCCCTTTCACGCTTTCCAGTGATGTACAAAAAAAGACCTGAGCTGAAAATGAAAACTAACTTTGAAGGCTTCAATGAATGTGTTAAATCATGGCTGAAGGAGCAACAATATTGTTCCTACAAAACATTTGCTTGTTTGTATTTTTACTTGAGGGAACCTTCTCATTCAGCTTTTTATTGAACTTTTATTTTTATCTCTTCTGGATATTTTAATTCTGATGTATTTTCTAATTAACTGTGTCTTAGGTCATCTCTGATCTTTTTTCTAAAATTCTCTTTGTACAATTTTAATCCTAAAAAGCCTCCCATGGACGGGTGTTGACAATTATCACTGTGCTATAAACACTTACAGCAGTTCATTTGAGACCTGTTAAATATCACAGAATCAATGTTGCTGTGTGTACATGTCAAATAAACAATAAATAAATAAATTATTAAAGGGGAGAAATAATTGACCAAAAGGACATTTCCAGACTTTTTTGAGGAGTATATCCAAAACACTGAGTCAAAATAAGATTATTCCTCTCTAAATTTTCTTTATTTTATTCAAGAAACACGATTTTATGTCAGTCTTTTTGAGCATTATGACAAAATATGCACATGCAAGGGATACAGGATATGCAGATATTTGCCAACACCGATAATGAAAAAGATATTTTTGGGTCAGAATGATATTAGCGTTGACTAATATCAGCTTAAAAGTAACTGGTATTATTATATTTTACATCTTTATTGGCTGGCATATTGACAAAATACTCAATGGTATCATGATGCTGTACTTTATCATCTCTGCGTTTGTGTTTTTCATTATATTTATAACAGAATAAAGTGATGTTTTTCTTGTTTCACATCAGTTTCTGACACAAAAAGACTCACCCTGAACGAAGCAGGTCAGTTTTAGCAAAGTGGAGGCTTCATGCTTTATGCTCTTGTATCTATATTGATATTGTAAATAGTGGGCACTTAAATATCAGCATGCTGGATATTAGGATGCTTCATCTCAATATCACTGTATGTTGATTTTTAGAAATAAAAATTAACATTAAAGAAAGACTAATATGTAGGTCTTTTTGGTTTCACACCTGTTTCTAATAGGGCTGGGACAATACGCTTTTCTCCCGATTAGATTTTTTTATGATTTTTATGGTGCCGATTCGATTTAGTTTGCTATTCTACGACATTGCAAGTATTTGCAATCTTTAGTTAGCTTTTTTAACAACAGTTAAAAAGATGAACAATGATGATGCCTACAGACTATATCAGGAAAAATACACATCACATGTGAGTCTGTTTTTAGGATTTTTTCAGCAATACATTTTAACCAGCTGTTTATGCTCCCTCTTCAAAAGTCTGGACTGCATTTAAAAGTGGCTTATTAACACAGACTAAAATGAAGCATTTACATTTGGGGAAAAAAATCTCCCACCTCTAGTTTATAATGCAAAAATACTGTATTGGTAATAATGAGTTTGGAAATATTAACATATTGTAGGGATGTAACGGTTATCGGTAAAATGGTAAACCGCGGTAAAATTTCCCACGGTAATCATTACCGTGTCCTTTTAAAATTACCGTTATACCGTGTTTGATCACCACACTGTGTCAATAACTCACGGTGATGCTGGTCTTTGTCTGAAAAGGCGAAACTAAGTGCATCTGCCCCTCGATGAAGCAGCCGTGTGTCGCAAACAGAGGCCTGGACATGGTCTAATATAACGAGCTGGAACATGGACACTAATGCTGCAGGCAAACTAAAATGTGTGAGTGTTTGTAAAATAGGTTATATTTATTTTTGGCCGTCTCAAAACTGTGAACATGTTCATTTACAACTGTTTATGAAAAGAAACCTGTTTAAAATACAAATTCATTTTTTTCTTTTCTTGTTATTACACACAGTTTAAGCATTAATAACATAATAATGGCAAATACTTGCCAGAATTGTTTACTATTATTTTCTAATAAAACAAGTTTAAGTAAATTTACTTATAGGACATTTCCTGACACAATTATTGACTTAAAAGATAAAAGAACTGTTAAAATAATAATAATATTAAAGGGGTTACATGATTTGAAGACTGTGTAAAAGTACTTTTTGTTCTGTTAAGGTCCAGGTCTTTGCCTGTTTTTTTAATGCGTTCTTTCCTCTGTTTTGTCCTGTCTGTAAAATAGAATAAGTTTTTTGAATCGGTTGCACTTTTGGATGTTAGATATCAATATCAAATCAGATATTGTGTACGGAACAATATGAGACTATGAAAACTTTAGCACTTCAGGAAAAATTGTTGACTCAGACATGATGTCATTGTTGGACTCTCTTCTGTATAGATTTATTTTCAAATGTATGCTGTAATTTACTGTACATATTACAAAAGAGGGACAGAAACTGGGGGGGAGGGTTGAGAATGACAAAAACTACATCTGACACCCTTTCTGTATAAAGTGACAGTCTGTCAGAGATATTTTACAATTTAATTATTTTATGTTGGTGTATTTGGACTCACTAAAACAAGATTTTCGTCTGTAAAAGACGCCTCTGTTTGAAATCTAAATTATTGATGTTGGTGCTGCTCTGACTTTAAAATAGAAAAGATTTTTAATTTATGAGCCTAGTTTTTGTTTTATCAGCTTAATATAACTTCTTAGTAGGCTGAAGTCTTGAGAATGCCACAGTGTCCTTAAACATCAGGATCTGCTGCAGTGTTAGCCTTTTAAAGATAGTGAAGTTCATGCCTTACACTGAAATCTGACTTTATTGTAGATGTTGTTATACAACTAGTCCAACTCCACAGAAATATAGAGCTGAAATAGTTTGGATATTAAAAAATATTACATTCATTTTATCTTCATCACCTTACTCTGCCTTTTATCATAAATGCTTTTGGTGCACAGATGCACCTTATTCTTCATTTATAACACCATCATTATAGTGTGACTGAATTACATATAAAACATTTGCACTCTAAAATACTCACAAAAGAAAAAATGCAAATGAATCTGCTGCTGGTGTGCAAAAGTCTCATCTGAACCCTGTGTTGAAATATGTATTTTTTAATTTTCTTTAGCGTAAATGAAACATTTATAGCCTGCAAGCACATTTACTAGCGGTAATTCCTTGAAAATGAATTTCATCTTAGAAGAGTTATATCATACAGCCTATGGAACAAGGATGCACAATTTTATGAGGACGGTATCATTATCAGCAGGTAATGGCCTCCAAGGTTGATTAACAAATGTAAAATGGTGCTGATATTTACATATTAGCCATATATTCCTCATATTGACCCATATGTTGATCATAATATGTGAAGAATGTACAACAGCAGCATAATTGTTTTCCTTGTCATCACTGTAGGTCCAATTTTTGACTTCAACCTATTCAAAAAGTAAAATGTTGTTTTTCTTGCAACATCTTTTTTTAACACTAATAAAGGGTCACCATGACAGGAACATGTCAGTGTTAATAAACGGGCTCTTGACAAAAATATGAAGTTGGGGATGATGTATTTGGAAATGTGGGAATAAAAATCAAGAGTCAGGTAAAGGCAGAAAATCATCATCCTGCATCCCTAATAAAGTTCTGCAATCAATCGAGTTTTAATCCTAAATAAAACTGAACTTTTGTTTTCTGTTATTATTAGGAGCATTATTTTGAGATATTTGCATTATTAAAAGTGTATTTCTATATATTGCCTGTCTCTTAATATTCAAACTGATATTGTCAAAAGCATTTCTAATGAAAGCACTTGGTGTGTATTTTAAAACCCGCAGGGATCATGTTTCATAACAGTCATCTAAATTAGGGGTGTCCCGATACAACTATTTCACCTCCGATACGATACCTATATTGCAGCCTTGAGTAATGGCCGATACCGATATCAATCCGATACGATATCAGCAGGAATCATACAGACTTTTATTACCTATTTTGTAGTATGGACTGTAAGAAAAGGCTTGATCAGGTGAGATTACTAAAACAGAGAACAGTAGTCAGCAATAGTAGGTATGAGAAAAACTGACCCATTTGTTATTAACCAATAAGTTAAATAAATTTTAACCTTAAACATAAGAATATACTACAATTAAAACAACATGAATAAAAAATATTAGAAGACCCTGAAAAGTGACCTCAATAAATCAAACAAAAACATATTTCACCAATTGCAAAATAACTACTGTGTTGAACTTAAACATAAGCATATTCTACAACTGAATAAAATAAAAAATAAATATATTAGAATGGACTGCTTGTATCGGAGTGCTGATCTCTGAGATTTAGGATGCAGGCCGATATAATCGGATATTTGTTTTTTTGACCGATATTCGATATCAAAATATTGGATCGGGACATCCCTAATCTAAATATCTGTTAAAATAATTGTCATGAATGATTTTTGCCATATTTGAGCAGCCCTAATACAGCTACAAAAATACAAAACTGTTTTATATCATGTATCATCATGCTTCAATAAGTCTGACCAAGCAGGTTATAATGGATGCATGATGGTATTGGTATGAGAATCAGTAGATAATAGCTAAAAAACTGTACTATCTGGATCAGCTGAAAATTTCTGCCATATTGGCAGTATAGTATATCCCAAATATTGGCTACTTATCAATGTATTATGCTGCCTCTACCTGTTATGAGGGATGATCAGTATTATAGGTCTGATATCTAGGGCTGTAATCAACCAAAGAAATTGTTGGTCGACCAAAACACAGCAATTGTCACCAAAAATCGACCAATCACGGGGGGGTGGTTCCTCAGCGGACCGCAGCTCAGTAAAACTTATATCAGCACCTACTTCTGTTTTAGCCCAGTTTTTCTGCTTTGTGTCCCTTTTTAAAATGCGCCACAAAATGACGTGCTGCTGCTGGACTAAACTTATATCAGCACCTGCTTCTGCTTCTGTTTTAGCCCAGTTTTGGCTTTGTGCCCCTTATTAAAATGCGCCAGAACATGACGCGCTGCAGCCACGGCGGGAGTGTGCCCGGCACGCCCGGCGCACCTCCAAATGCCCTGCATCTTAAACCATTCATGGGACTCCTTAAGTGTTTCCATACAGAGTTCCATATTAGCCACGTTGTTCACTACAACAGACACTTTTTTTTCTGCTCGACCTTTGAGGCATCGGCAAGTTCATATAATCCGCAGCGATGTTTCTTCCCGTGTCCGCCTCTCCTTTTTTACCTCTCTCAAGCAGAAGACTCTTTGCTTTCCAGTTTTCATCAATGAAATGGGCAGTCACTGTCATATAGGACTCCATTCAAAGAGACATATACATCTGTTATCTTTATCTATTAACTCAGAAACTTTCTCTTTTTTACTCCCTCGTATTTTGTCGTATGTGCGTGCGTAATTGTGTGGCGCGCTGGCACTGAATATCCAGGTTACAATGTTTTTCTTGACCTTCCATGACACCAATGGGCCTCATACCCTCAGAAATAAAATTGACAATGCCATCTGTGATGTCGTTTTTGCATTTGGATATTTATATGAGGCATACAATCCAGCGCGGACTGAGGGATACCGCCGCTGCAGTGGGCAGAACGCATGCAGCAGCGGCATGCAGCTATAAAACGAATAAAGGATTATTAGACTAGAATATTGAAAATTTCTTAATATAATATTGATATTGAAATGAATGATAAATACACTAAAAGACAGGCTGTTACCTGTGAAACGGTTCACTTGATACATTTCTCCTGATAAAATGAACCATATACGGCAGGAGAAAATATAAATTGATACATTTGGTCGACCAATCAGAATTTTGGTCGACTGAGCACGCATCGACCAATTAGTCGACCAGTCTACTTGGACTTTACAGCCCTACTGATATCCGATCGACAGATATTAACCTATCATGTAACATATTGATATCGGTTGATTCTAAAATCTTTGCCAATAAAGTAGCTGATATATCGGCATATTTCACTATATGGATGTACTGTAATGCTTCACCTCATTAGTCCAACATCGTGCATCCCTACTTATTGTAAGAATATGTCTAAATTAAATAAATAACAGTTTTTGAGAATATAAAATGGTTTTCTTGTCTGGCTGAAAGATTTGTTTTTGGATCAAAATAATTTCAGACGACACAGTCATGTGATCGCCAAAGCTGCAGTATTTGCAGACCTCCTGACTGACCCAGGATCTGTTGTGTTAACTATTTTACACATTTGGAAGTAATTTACATTTTTGGAAGTGCTGTTAGTCTGGTCAATAACACAAAGCCTCTGTTTAGGAGTAGAAGTTGGAATATCCCTTAAATAATAAAAGCAGATTACTTATCAATATTAGACGATGAATAATGTGTTCATCTGCTTACTGTTGTCCATACTGTAAACATAGTGAAGCTTGATTTGAATAAAATTGTTAACTGAGTTGAAATCACAATATCTGCCAGAAACGCCTCAATTATATATCTTTTCCTAAAATCGTTAAGGTCTACTTTCTTGTTTCGCATCTGTACCTAACTCAGTTACACTGTCACAATGTTACAAACAGGTTAGGGATGCACAGATAAGTGGTATTTCCAAACTCTTCATGGATACAGATTAATTCTCCATAGGATTTTTTCTAGGGTCACAAATGTTTTCAGCACCATTTAGCTGAAACTGGCCTGTGCCTTTCACAGTGACACTCTGTTTAGAACAGATGTGAAGCAAGAAAAACATTTTACACTTTAATTGATAATAGTTTGGTGTAGGGCTGGGCGATATGGCGTAGAAATAAAATCCCAGATTTTTTCCACAACACTCGATTTATGATTTTAATCATTTTTCCCTCCCTAAAGGAAACAAAACTCCCAGTGACATAAAAATGAAACAAATCAAGTTTTGACTTTATGTTGTCTAAATGTTTCCTTCTTAAAGTCAAAGTCTGGGTCATAAAAGGTTGATTATGTAGTATAAACGTAGGCAGGTTTGTCTAAATAAACACTAAAAAGCTGAGGTATTTTTACAGTATTGGCATGAAACACTCTGATCAATATTTAATCTACTTAAATAACAAATACAAGACTAGAGAGGTGCTTGTGTAAACCCTGCAAGGCCAACCATCATGAAAATTGTATTTTTTTTCAAAAATTGCAACTACTTACAATTGGACTAAGGCAAGAAAAACAAGCTCGGTTTTTTAATTATTTAAATCTTCTGCAGAAAATAATTCGAATTAATCGATTTAATCGATTTTTTGCCAGCTCCAGTTTGGTTTATAGAAGTGAATATTTAGTGATTATGAGGGAACCACAATGGTGCATTTTTACATTCTACCAGTATTACAGTCAATATAAAAGTATAAATATTGCCAAAATGTGCAGCCAATCTCTCTGCAATGATGTTCATATCTACAAAAACTGTTAATTCCCTTATTAGGCAATTATCTGCAGATATTGAGATTGTTTTTTATAAAAACTTGCAAACCTATAACAGTTTAAATTTGGTGGATGCTGCATGATTTTGACCAATAGATAAAGATACTGGTATCTTCATTAATACGTTCAGAAAAGTCATCATTACCTCAACCAAGCAGGTTATGTTATTGCCAGTGGCTGTTTGTTTGTGTCTCTGTTAGCAACATAACTCAAAAAGTCATGGATGGATTTTTCAGGAAATGTCCTGATTGGGATATGGAATAAATGATTAGATTTTCGGAGTGATCTGGATCAGCTTAAAACCGCCATGATGAAAAATGGGATTTTCGTGAATAACAACTGAACTAAAATAGATGTCATTATGAATCCAATTGCTAATGGTATGTTTTCATGGTCAAGGAATCTAAATGTTTTGATGAAATAAAGGTAGGACTAATATTAATGGTGAAAATTACAATATGGGTTAGGACTGTGGCACTGACGGAGGTCTGCGCTCTCTGAGTGCTTTTCTAGTTGAATATCTGCATTAATCCATCAGTGTGCCTCCCAGCTCTAGGGTAAATCTGGTTAACACTGGCATTCATACATGCGGCTCACCATGAGTTTAACAGGGTTTCTGCAAGGCATTAAAAAGTATAAAATGTAATTTTAACTAATCTTGTGAAAATTAGGGCCTTATATGGCAAAAAATCTAATTGATTTGCTTCTCAGTCGCATAAAATTCTTTATGTAGTCTTTAAGGAAAAGTATTTAATAATATATGACAATAATGTAATATAAATATAAATTGTGATTTGCCAGATACCTATATCTGCTTAAACATGCCAAACTATAGCAGTAAATCTTTCTGGCTGGTCGGGTACAATTGCCGTAAAACTGGATGTTTGGAAAGCAAGCTGGACCAGGTGAAGGAAGAAATAGGAAATGGGGAAATGCAAATTCCTGCAGAAATGGCAAGAAAACATGGCATTCAGAGAATAGCTACTGCCTGTTGGTGGTCAGGGTGGAGAAGGATTTTGCCGTGTTTGTAAAAAAAAAAACTTCAAGCTTGGTTGAGTGGGTGTCAACACCGTAAAATCACACACAGTCTGACGGCCACAAATGGGCTGTTA
Organism: Scarus forsteni; assembly: GCA_036419115.1. NCBI lineage: Eukaryota > Metazoa > Chordata > Actinopteri > Labriformes > Labridae > Scarus > Scarus forsteni. The sequence goes on from JAZDUH010000145.1 coordinate 5,073,800, forward strand.
GAGGTTGACAACTAACCAACTTCTGACAAAAGTTCTGATGTTTTAGGTGAGATATTTGTAGGGCCAGTTTTCATATAAGAAAAAAAAATCTGTGTAATTTCTCGTTTTCACATTCATGGCATTAATAATTTTACAACAAAGTATTAAAACGCATGACCCTCTACTGGCTGATTTCTACAGAAATCCTGTTTAAGTGAGTGTGGATAACAAAACTGAAAATCAAAACAAGATATAAATTTGCAGATTTTTGTTTATTTTTAATGTCGATAAAACAGATTTGTGACAGTTTGGTGTAGATGACATAATGATGAAACAACGGAGGTTTACCAACACATCAAATGTGTGGTGGTCTTCAGGTTACTGATGCTGATGACCCTTTACTCCCTTTAAAAATGCTCAAATGTTTGTCTGGTTTTCGTTCACCCATGCCTCTGCAGTTCCCTTCAGGTCAGGAAGCATCTTTGGCCCGCAGTAACAGTTTGTGTTTCTGTTTGCAGGTCTGTGAGGATGTGGATCTGCCTCTGTGATTCAGCTGCTGTGTCTGTGGCGTTCAGGGCTGCTGAATACTAAAATAGACTGCGGGCCGACACAAGAGCTCTTCTCAGGGAACACACAGACCCAGTCACTGCTTCCAAAGCTCCTCATCACCGCAGCCCTTTTGGGGTTGCTATGGCAGCTGCTGTCACAGAGACCAAGTGCTGGACACAGGCTTGCCCCAGTAAGGCAGGACAGACCACTAGTCATTACAGCAGGAGACCATCGAACAGCCAACAAACAGCACTTAGCATTAATCCCAGCACTCTAAGTTAACAACACCAGCAGAGGTCTGCAGGCTGATGCTCGGCTCTCCGGAGAATCCTCATGAGTCTTGCCTGCGTCTGCTCCGGCTCTTGGCCAGAGTCCCGCTCTGTTCCTTCTGTTAGACCATGTTCCACCAGCAGGACCATCTGAAGAGCCAGCTGCAGGAGAGCCACCCGGCCAGCCGGCAGCTCTTCCACTGCCAGGAGTGCGGCAAGCAGTACAACACCCAGCTGGGCTATCGGCGCCACCTGGTGGCTGCCCACAGCGCCTCAGCGAACCTGCCCTGCCCGGAGGGGGCGCCCTCCCTGCTGGAGCACCTGGGCAGCCATATTGACCGGCCTCCGCCGTCAGAGGGGAACAGTAATGCCGCCGTGCCAGTGAGAGAGAGGAAGTACTCGTGCGAGCGATGCGACCGTCGCTTCTACACCCGTAAGGATGTTCGCCGCCACGCCGTGGTGCACACGGGCCGCCGTGACTTCCTGTGCCCACGCTGTGCACAACGCTTCGGCCGCAGAGACCACCTGACTCGGCACTTGAAGAAGAGTCACGCTCAGGAGTCGGGGGCGCTGCCTCCCTGTGCACCCAGCACCCCTGTGGGGACGCCCACCCCCACCGCCCCGTGCCCGGTGAAGGAGGAGCCCAGCCCCGTGACCTCAGACATGGGCTCGGTCTCCAAGGAGCCCATGGAGAACTACCCCAGGGACATGTACAACTCCTACCCCATCGCCAACCCTGTCTCTGGCCTGGGCCACCCCCACGGCCTCATGCAGGGCTCCCTTTCTTCCAGCATGGGCGTGAGCCGCCACATGTCCCCTCAGCCCTCCCACCCGCACCACCACCACCTGCAGCCCCCCGTGGCGCCGCAGCAGCAGCCCTACGGCAACATGGGCAGGTACCAGCACGGATCTACCTCATATCCTCGCGCCGACGTGGACAGCTTCCTGCTGGACCTGCAGAGCGCCCCCCCACCTCACCTCAGTGTGGCCAACTCCTCTACCTCTACTTCTGCCTCCCCCCAGAGGGAGGTGCTGGGTGAAGGGGTGGGTGCAGGCGGCGACCCCCACCTGCTGTCCAGGAGCCCCGCGATCTCCTCGACCGAGCTGTCCTGCACCACTAACATGGACCTCGGGCCGCTCCTGGGCTTTCTGCCTTTCAGCCTGCCGCCCTACAGCCCTCACATGGGGATGGGAGGGTTAGTGATGAGCTACCCGCCCGCCACCACCACCACCTCCTCCCCATCCTCCTCCTCCGGGCTGTCCACCCAGGCTCCGGGGCCTTTCTCTTTCTTCCAGCCTCCCCAGGCTCACGTACCACAGGGCCCCGGGGCCCACAACCACAGCCAGCTACCTCAGGCATACAGCAGTTCTGCTATGAGCACTTCCAGCTCCCTACCTCACTACTACCAGGCCTTTCAGCAGTAAGCAGCTCTGTCCCCGTTAAAGTTGCCTTCAAGTAAGCTCATGAATTTTTCAAGAAAAAGGGTAAAACATGAGAATGGCATTTTTATTGTTAAACAAGTGTGTAACTTTAGCCTGTCAGTGCTAATGATGCTAATCTTAGTTGTTTTTATTTTGTTGAACACAACAAATCACCTCATCAGTATTACCTCATTATTTAAAAAAGGATGCTTGAACCTTTAAGGAAATGTAGATAGTCTCACTACAACCAAAATAGAGTAGCACCTCTTTTGTTAGACCTGTTACTTCCAGTGAACGCACTTAAAAACTATTTCAAAGGTGCTGCACAATGCAGAGATATCATTGAAATTCCAGTGTTTTGGGATTTTTTGTAATCCAGATATGTATCATGTTTTTATAACTCTTCAACTTCTTTTACTTTTTCATGAATATCAGACCAGAAACAGCCTTAAAGAGTGAAAGACGGTGTCAGATGTACTCAGCTGCAGTGAGTACGTACAAAAAGATAGAAGATGCATCTCAGTAGCACTGATAACTCACAAAATAACAAAACTAAATATGCAGTGATCTAGCAAAGCACCAGCAGATGTCGACATTCATCAAAAGATGAACATACCTCACTTTCTTATTACTTAATCTTCAACATTGTGCAAATTTAACCCTCTTCTGAAGAATTCAGAAACAGCCCTTTTTTAAAGTTGGACTATTTTGAGTCTTTAAAATGGTCTATAAGTGTAACGGTTAAATAAATTCTTAATCTTAACAGTAAAGATGATTATAACCCTTTAAGCAACATCAGAATCTGAAATTCTGATTTCCTGTTTCAGAAAAAAAGCAGCTCTTGTAGGGGTACCCACGAGGATTTTTAGTCGGTGACAAACTATAACACGGCTCTTATCCCCTCTTTGCTCTATTAGGTAGCAATACTAGATTAAAAGGCACTTATGTTGAATTTTTAACATGGCAGAAAACGCCAAATCACACAAAGCTTTCACATCCCAGCGGCTGCTCAGCTGCTCTCTGAGTAAAAATGTTTTTTATCCAGAACATTTGATGGAGTCTGGACATTTTTGATGGTAAAAAGTATCACGTAAATTAAATTCTCTTCTTTTCTGTGTCTCAGTTTTTGCCACATTTTGTAGACTCCTGTAGAAATGGGAGAACCAAACTGAAATCAGCACAATTTGTTCACATCATCAAATAACTGGTTTGTCCTTTACAGAAATTCTCTGTGTATCATTAGGTCTTGTGCCTTCATACTCATCCACAGAGAGAGATGCAGAAGCTGTTTTTATCATTATTGTTTTTGTTAAAACGTTGAATCAAAAGCTTGGACTCCTATGCTGATTCTGACTCGGTCAGTGTCCTCAGGGTTGCCACCTTTCCTGAAAAAACAGGAAGAAGAGAGGACAAAAGGATGATAGATGGGTTTGTAGAAAAGATTAGAATGCATCACAGAGAATATTTGAGCATTTTAATGACTAAAATTCCCACGTGGCCTGAATCTCAATCTCCCTTCTTAGCTTCTAAGCTTTGATTTGAGCTCTGATGCACAGTTGATGGTCCACATTGATGTGTGAGAGAGAGAATCACAAACCTGATTCAGTGTTACATTAAGAAGATCTAACCTACCAGTGCAAGGAAAATAACTATGGGAAACTGTAACGTATCAAGTTAACACCTACTTAAAAAATTAACACTACAATAAATAATGATAGAAAACCTATATCCTTTCAAACATAGCTCTGAATAGCACTGGAGTTCTCTAAATTTCTAATTATTTTATATTTTCAAGACTTTGTGATCATTTTTCTGACCAAAGATGCCTCATGTTGGTGAGATAAAAATGCCCTATAACTGTTATTTAAGGAACAGGGCTGGATGATGACCTGATACGCCAGAAGGACTTTTTCAAATGTCCAAGGGATATATTTTAACCTGCTGGGAAAGGCAGAACCACATAATGTGCAGGTCTGAGGCTTGCTATCCAATTGCTTTCAGCACAACTTAAAGGGAAACTCCGGTATTTTGACACCTGGACCTTATTTTTAGGTTTGTGCATGCTCATATACTCACTCAGACAAACATCGTGCAGCTCTGAGTCCTTCAGAAGTTATTTAGATCCAACCGATTTAGCCACACTTAACGGGGGCCACGGCAACGGAGCTTCAGCGCAGGACGTAATCTCTGCAAAATCGCTCGTCTCTACCACAGCCCGGTTTGTCATTGCAGAGAAATCCTCCAGAGTAGTCAGACATATTCCTGGATAGATCCATACGCTTGTCAGCCAGTTTCAAGTCCCACTCTGAGCAGCAAACACACTCCTCTTCTGTTGCTATAGGCGAACACTGTCCACAAGCGCACCACCAGTTAGCATTGAGTCGTGGACGTGCTCCTGTTTGTTGTTCTCGAGCCAGCTGTTTGTCTCTCTCCCTTCACATTCTTCTTTCATGGAGCTCCTCGTCCGTGTACTCAGACTCAAACCGGTCGTCGTAGTCTGACTCTTCGGCATCAGATAAATATTCTGCCATGTTGCTCAGCACTGCCGGCTAAAAGTAGGTCAGCTGTACCTTTGTGTCGCGCGGCTATGACGTCATCAAAAGTTTGTTTACCAGGTCAGCTGACCCACCTGAAGACAGTAGACGAGCTGACTTTATGATAACACTGGCGATGGATGAAAAAATATAGCTGAAATGAGCGATTTTGCCCTATAAGGAGCTTCAGCGCGGGACATAATCTCTGCAAAATCGCTTATTTCGGCTATATTTGTGTGGCTACATCGGTTGGATCTAAATAACTTCTGAAGGACTCCAAGCTGCACGATGTTTGTCTGAGTGAGTATATGAGCATGCACACACCTAAAAATAAGGTCCAGGTGTCAAAATACCGGAGTTTCCCTTTAACCCAGCTGCTCTTCTTCGCTGAACTTGAAGTGTTGGATCCTCCTGATCACAGACTTGAAATCTGGCAAACCTAGAAGCATTGCAGGGTTAGCTTTACTTTTGACAGTGTTTACAGGCATTTAAATAATAAATAAAACTTTGTTTGAACTGCCAGAATGGGTGTTCAGCTTCTGTTTGGACCTCATCAAAAAACATCATAAAAACACCAAAAAGAAACATTCTCAGCCTGTGAGATACAGAAAATGTAAGATAATAACCTTGTGTGTCACAGTAATTCCCCTTTCACACTAGCAAAAAAAAAAGGTTAAATCTGGTAGCAGTGGGGAAGGGTTAATCGGCATTTCGACCTGGGTCGACTGACGCTGCAAGCAACACAAGTTTCAGTTCAGCGGGAACATCACAACCTGACATTTGGCCCTTTTCCACTAGCACGCCTTGGCCCTACTGGATTTGCAGCGTGTTTCCACTAGCCTGGTACCTCCTAAAACAAGCTAGTTTTAGTACCTACTCCGCTCTGGTTCCAAGCGAGCTGAGTCGATACTAAAAGATGACGTCACCGACTGCCGGCTACTGATTAGTCAGACAATGTCGTCATCGATGAGTCATGAGCACGAAAACCTAGCTACCTTTAGCTTACCCTCATATGTCTTTTCTTTGCAGCTTGATTGCTCTCGTCCTCGTCTTCATTCTGTTGAATAGCTTCCAAAACTCTCCTGTGCTTCTCTAGGGGTATTTCTTCTTACCACCTGCAGCTTTCTTCTGCTTTCCTTTTTTACTCGGTTTGTGACAAAAAGCCACAGATTGTTGTGTCGCACTCAAAATGACGTCACTGCAGTGCCGCTCAGCTGTTTACAGCGACATTGCACCCCGTTGGGCAGGTGACTGGGGCTAATGGAAAAGCAGCACAAAGCGAGTAGAGTAGAGCCGGGTAGAGTCCGGTAGAGTAGAGTGGGGCTAATGGAAAAGGGCCAATAATGTGCCACGGCATATGTTACCATCTCAGCAACAAATTCCATCCACCTTCATTTCATCAGTGCTGAATGCTGTTTGTTGGTTTCAGTGCTGCTTCCCATTGTTTAAATGACTGTATTTTGACATCAGCTTGATGCACCAGAGGAAAAAAAAACAGCTGCCTATTAGACGGGTCTGCTGGCATTGGGAAAGGAGTCACTTGCCAATTACTAGCGGGTTAACTTGCATTGAAAAAAACCTGCGTCGACCCTCTAATTTTAGTGTGAAAGTGGTAATAGAGGCATAAACTTCTTGTTAAGTTGATGCATCCTAACAGAAACGGAGGAAAGGATTGTACTTTATCTGACTTTGTTTTGTCAGTGGCAGGTGGCAGCCCTCAGGATTTGACCTGAAGCATACATTTTAGAATAATTATGTCCCTAAATTCTGTTTATCCTTTCAAACTGGACTTCCTGGATCTCAGCATGTCCTAACTTTGACCCGCTTGCTGTGAATTTCTGATTTTTCTTTTTTTTACTAAATAGAAAGCAGTGTAAATTTCTCTAAGGCCTTTCAGAGCACTTCTACCCCTTATCTTATCTTTTTAAACTTTATGCCGTAGATGGTATTGACACCCATTCCTATAAGGCTCTGGTGTTGTTGGATCTAAAGAGTTTCTGATGTAATTAGGACTAAAAACAAAAGCATCCCCAAACCCAGCCCCCTTACCTTCCCGCTCGCCCTGGCCTCCTCTGTACAAAGCCAGAGACGGGAAGAAGTGGAGGAACTGTTGAGCGAGGTTCCTTCAGTCCACGAGAATTGGATCTCCCCCGACTGCCTTCTAGTCACGGACTCTCCACTCGAGAAATTGGTCAAAGAAGTGGAGACGGAGGACGCCTCCAGCTGGATGATGCGAGTGATTGATTTGATATTGGAAAGAAGATATTTAGAAAAAGAGAGCGGACGACGCTCTCTCTCTTCTGCCTTAATTCCATGAACTGTTTGTTGAAGGACTTCTCTCACTAGCATAGGAACCAGCCTCCAAGTGTTGCACCAATGTCTTAAAATGCTACTGTCGTGCCTCTCTAAGAGTGTCTAACTCTCGACTGGGTTTAAGCACTTATAACATTTTCTAGAAAAAAAAAGGATGAATTTTGATCTGTACCTCAAACAGCAGAACTGTGGGTTTCTGTTTTTATTTGTTTTTGCTTTTAGTTATTTTGGCTCTTACTTGTGCCATTAGATTGAAACTATAAAAGGTAGATTTTATGAATCTAAACTCTTTATCTAGCGGCAGACATTGACATTATAATTCAGTCAAACTTTCTACCTCTACCTTGTCATATATCCTTCTGCAAAAATCATTAAAAGATAGTTTTAACCTGTAACAATACGGCAGACTCACCACTTTTGAACATGGGGTTATGTTCACGTTTTTATCTTTGAAGGGCCAGGTACACACGAGTCCTGGTGGTGTATTCCAGAGTCAAACATTGTTCTTGATACTTGCCTTTAATGATATTTCTACTTATTTACTACCTCAGAGAAGAGACAGGTGACTGTCCATCTAACTGCAGAGAAAAATGTCTGTGTAGAGTTTTATTTTTGTCAGAGGAAGCACATGTACTTTGTAGCTCCATAGTTTTTTACTGAGATTAGCTCGCAGCAGAATGATGTGTCTAGTGGTTCATACAGCGTTTGTTCTGTTGTATTACTGCGCCTCTGCCTCTTCAGTCTGGAATGCTGACTGTTTATGAATCCGGGCCTCACTCCGGAGGAATTCCCCAGCTGCATGTTGGAATTTATAGACAACACTTTACAGCCATGAAGCTTCACCTGGAAGCAGAAACTTCTACAATAGTTTGTGGATTTATGAGCCTAATCTGACATTTAAGGACAGCAGGGATGCACAATATTGAATTTCTGCTGATATTCAATATCCTCATACTTTTTTTTGTCACAGATATCAATACCAAAATTGTTTGGATTTAAGCAGTCAGTTTTTACCTTACTAAAATAACCTGTTCTTTACTCTGAAACAAACTATTTCAAATTATTTCCTTCTCTAAAAACAATCATGTTGGTGTCTTAATATAGAGGTAGAGTGAAAATGGGCTGTAGCATTATGGTAAATTAATATGCATTGCTTATATTACAGCAGATTTATGGGGTATATATGGCTGACATATTCAACAGCAAAGTTTTCTAACTTTAACTATCATGCATCCCTACAGGACAACAAGGCAAAACACTACCTGGTTTATTTTCTTTAAATTATTCCTGAGTGTTTCATACTAGGAATGGGAATTGATCAAATTAATTAATACCAAAATCTATGTAAAGATTCTGCTTATCAATTTGATACTTCAGCAGTGGTTCTTGTTGATTATCAGTGTGAGAAAAAGTTCAGGTTTTAAGTAAGGATGCGCAATAAAGGAGTTTTGCTGATATCTGATCTGCCGATATTTCTAAACAATATTTCTAAACGAATCCCTGATACTGATATTTTGTGTCAACAGACAAAATTCCAGTTTCACCAAAGTTAAGCTGTTTCTTCCTGGATTATACAATCCGTTTGTGTTTGAAACGCATGTAAAGCAAGAAACACAATATTTTTTTCTGTGATATATTACACTTTGGATTTAAAAAAGTTGACATTGTGCAATGATGAGGCTAACCGTCATGGTATGGTGTACATTTTAGCCAATATGTGACTTTCATGGCCAATTTTTATGGTCAAAATACTGGCTGTAAATATTGACAAGACTGTCATACCTGCTGAAACTGATTAGGTCTGATAATATTGTGCATCCGTAGATTTCAGTGGAAACAGCGTCATACGTGTGAAAGCTGGATATTTCCAGCAATCTCATGATATTATACTTAAACTGGGGACATTATAATAGTAACAATAATAATATATTGCACCTTTAACAAAATCCCAAACAACTTGTAATCATTTTGCAAGCACAGCATTTGTAGCTGTAGTGATTCAGTATAATCCATACTACTACATGCAGAATTGACAAGCAAACATACAAAAGCATCGATTCTTTGAGGGATTTGTTGATGATTTTCAACTGGAACTGATGTTCTTGTTTCACATCCCTATTTAAAGCAGAGGGTAGAAGAGTAAACTGAGGAGGAATCTGTTATGAGAGTGGAGATTGAGTGATTAAGCTGTCCAGCACCCATTTCTGAGATGTTCTTTAACTTTTGAACACCTTTGTGAATCACCAAACCTTTATGTGGTTATCAGAATGTTGATATTGGGCAGGTTTTCTAACTGAAAGACCTCACACATCATAATACATAGTCTAACTTTGAATTTAATAGGCAGGTAGACAAATCCCAAAAGAAACCAGAACAAGAATAATGATGGAAATCAAATTAGAAGCATTAAAAAGATTGTGGGGTGTTAAGATTTCTTATTTGAGGAAATGTGTTTACCCACTTTCTTACATCATAAATCTCTATTTGCGTTAAAAATTTAAGAAAATTTAGCGTGTACCTCCTTATAGGACTCAACTTTGTTCAGGCTTTGGCCCCCTTTGTCCTGAGTTGCACAGACGAATGCACAAATGAAAGAAAGTTGTAGAGTTGTGGCTTAATGTCAGAACTTAGCGAATGATCTCTCTGCTTGTTATGGAGACATGAACACCATCAGATGATCAGTTCAGTTTTTTTAAAGAATAAAAAGTAAAATTATTGTGTAGAGCTGCCACACATATCAGCACACATTGACAGATGATAAGTTAATGCTCACAGCAGCGCATTCCTGCGATCAACAGGTTGTTTCTTTGGTCAGTATTGATGAGTCGTGGGACAAAGCATGTATTTTTGTGTGTGCCTTTTGTTGATTTGTCCTGCGTACAGGAGACAGCTTCTGTTGACTCTGATGAGTGAAGCTGATTTCAGACACTTTCATCTGTTATTGGCCTTAAAGAAGTGAAAGCAGGCATTTTAGGTCAATCTAACAAACACTGACGTGGCTGCATGATGTTCTTGAGCACATGTTGCACAGTTCATTAGCAGCAGGATCAAGATATCTCCCTGGTGTGTGATTGGATGCTCGTCCCAGCACACCAAACACTAACTACTCTACTCTTGCAGCTCTGAGTCTCACCAGGTCAGATGTGACTTTGGTGTAAAAAAACATGGTGGATAATGAGAAGAAACAATTAAAGCTCAATTTAGTTCACTGTTGCTTAAATGGAACATCCAAACAATCGCTTATGTTGTGACCAGAAATCAAGAAGTTTCTGATAATCTAACTTTATGCTTCTTGTTTGCCATCATTGCCGTGTTTTTTGTGCTTCCTGCCTTATCCAACCTGCTTCCTGAATGACTATTTTTCTTCACCAAAGCACAGAGGACATGCTCAGCTGTCCTCCCTTAATGGAGAGATTTTGAATCCTAAAAATGTAACATGTTTGATCATTTGAAGCAGCACAAATCCTCTTTTGGGATGGTCAGGGAGGGTAGCATCACACCCAACTCTCCTCAAGCTACACAAAAATTTGTCCTGATAGGTCATGAAGTTATTGGGAAATTGGGCCAGAAATCAGGCAGATGATCTTTAAGTGTGAGTCTTGTTTGGTTGACTGGTCATTTGTCTGGACTAACGTCCTGGATCCAGTACACATGCAGTTGGGGAACAGATTTATAATGATTAGACACCCCTGCCTTAAGGATAACTCTATGCATATGTAGACAGTCAATGCACAGAAAGGATTTTTTTTTTTTAGCAGGGTCTGCTTTTCACTCTGAGTGAGTTTGGGTTGGTTATTTTGAGGTTCTGCGATGTCTATGCGTGAAAACTAGCTTAGATAGTCTTTTAACATTTTATAAAAGATTACATTGCTGTCCTTGGGATTGAAAAACTCTGACCCTGTCAAGGGTTCAAAATCACGGTGCATTTTTCACTAGTGAAATTGTTTATATGCACCTCTTAACATAAAGTTTAAACAGGTTTATAAAGGGCTTTAGGGTGCTGTCTTCAGAAAATGACAACAGCCTCGCAGAGTTCAGCGATTCAGTAACGACCAAACAGACGTCAGAGCTTTCCAGACTGAACGCAGAGGCACAGAAGGTATCAGGATTCATTTCACTAAAAGATCTTTCAGTACTGTGTTGCCTGCATTACGGTCGGCTCTGAGAACCACGACAATGCAGGCATCGCCACCTTTTAATTTAGATAAGTTTTGCATTAGGTGTTTGTATTATCACTTAATAGATTAGAAGACAGTTGAAAGAAAAGGAGTTGTCATTTTCTGATTGTCTGAACATAAAGTAATACAAAATAAAGAAATCTTTAGATTTACTCCGTGTCTGTGTTTGATTTGAACGAGTCCACAACTTGATCTTAGATTTGAGTCTCTGAAATTCAAGATCTCAGATTGGGAGAGGTCTTGTATCTCTTTTGAGGGGTCTCAATTTATCTGGTTTATGTTGTACTTTGTTCTTAATTTTTTCTGGATTTGGTTTTTCGAATGATGTTTTGTGTTGGGCACCATTTACATAACCTGACAAGCCAGATGGACAGCTCAGTATATCTGCCATAGAAGTATTTCACTAGTCCATCTGGGTAGGAGCCCTTTAAATTTGTTTTCAGGGGCAGAATGTTCATAAAAAAACACAAGCTTGTGATTGGACAATCGTTTGGCTCGTCACATTCATCACAGACCAATCCACATCAAGCAGGGTTGCCTCCCATAATGTAGCATACATAGCGGCTAATGGCTAACAAAAGTTCACAGTTCATGGATGTTAGCCACAGTGGCTAACTTAGCCGTTAACAGCTAACAACAGTTAATGACCGTTAGCCGTTAGACACTAACTTAGCTGCTAACAGCTTATTGTCTTACACTAAATTGTACCACACAAATGATTCATTTAACACTTATATGTGACATATCTGACATGCTAATCGGCATGTCCGTTCTCAACCTCCAGTTCCCAACTTCCGGTTGTCGTCACATCCGCATTCTGCTGCTCCCGCCTCTCCTCCCTAATTGGGCCATTAAGAATTCAGCCAGGTAAATTTGTTGGACAACAGAGGCTGGCAATAGGGACCTGCAGGATTTCAGAATCAGGCAGGTCTGTCTGCTCTGCAAGGCTAACATTTACACTGAGGTGTTTGGGGAAAGCATTCACAGCAGAAGAGAAGAATGGAAGAAAGATAATGGTCTGAGAATGCAAAAAAAAAAAAAGCACAGTGGGAATAAATCTCGCGTTAATCTGGAAGTGTCTGTCAGCAAGATAACTTGAAAACCTAAAATGGATTTTAATGACATTTCAGAGAGTGTTTGCCAAGGCAGAAGGAGAACGTGATAAGATTTTGGTGGTGATCCAAATCCGATTTTTTTTAGTGATATAAGTATTGAGACTGCAGGGTAGGATAATTTGAAACATCTTTGCTTATAACTCGGTAAGTACTCCACACACTCTGATGACATTTTCAGGGATTGTTGGTAAAAGAGAGAGGTTCATTCAGTGTGCAGTAATCCAAATCCTGATGTGGATCCAGAATTTTTTCAAGTATTTGTTAGCATTGTAAGTTTGGGCAGTTTTCCCTACTTTTTGCAATAACTCATCTGACTTGAAATGGCTCAGCAGAGGTTTGTGCTCTTGGAGCAATCTTAGTTTTTCTTTATTAGAGTGGATAAAAGGACTTAAGATGTTTCAATTCAATGCTGAAAAGAAAACATCTAACCTGTCTTACAAATGATTATCTACTCCCCTTTTTAAGAACTCTCACTCAAATTTGTTCGGTAAAGACTGCTGTTGTGTGGACATAAAATAAAATATGATTAATTTTACGATGTAAAATAATGAGATTTGATAATTTATTTTTATTATGTTCAAATGATTTGTCTACTGAAGTCTACAATGATAGAAAATGTTGCAGGTAGCTCTCTAGTTTAGTGACAGACGTAATCAGACTTGATCAAAAGTAAATCACTGATTTGTTCATTTTCTTCAACAACAATAATTCCTGAAGGTTACATTTCTTGCACTCCTGGAGTTCCTCATTCAACCTGTGGGACAACAACTTTTCTTTTGACAGGTTTTATTATTTCTTACCTTTGTCGTGCTACTTGATTTGATTTGTTAATCTCTATTTTGAACATAGGAATAATAAAGCATTAAAGTAAAAAAAACAAAAACAACAAAAAAACAACAAAAAAGGAAAACAAGTTACAGAAATTCCTTAAAGGGGACATATCATGCTTGTTTCTCCTTTTCACTGTGCCAGGTTAGGATGCCTGTAAAGCATTTCTGCCCTCAGTACAAGTCATTTAGTTCCTTCATTGCCCCACAATAGCGTTCTCAAAATCCTCATTTTAGGCCATTAACAAGGTCTCATTGAAATGCTCGGAACTGAGGATGACCTAAAGTTACCACGCAACATCACAGCCCTTTGTGCTCTGATTGGTCAGTTCTATCGGGGGTAGAGCCAGCCTGTCCTTCTTCTTCTACTGTATTTTCCGGCAGGCTCAAAGCAGCGACCGCGTATTGAGTCCCCCTGCTGCTGCCCCTATACTGCTGCTGGACAGATGTGTTCCTCGGTGAGGGTTTTGTGGCTAACGGACATCACAGAGGAGGAAGTGTTTTATCAGATTACTCCAATAAAAAGAAATGTACCTCGTGATGTCACGACGTTTGAAATCTCGCAGACATCTGGCAATGACCTATTTTCGGAGGCATCAAATCTCGTTCTAGGATATCAGAAAAAATACAATATCTCATTTTTTGAAAATTAAGGGGGTGTAAGGTCTTGTTTTCAAATTTATTATATTATATGTAAGTATTAAATCATGCATCAGCATGATATGTCTCCTTTAAATGTTAATGCTGTTAAATGTTTGAAATGGAGTAGGAAGAAGCTCAGCTTATCTTGTCCTGCCCCAATTTTTCATCAGTGTATCATTATTCAATCAGCATCATATATGAAAAAAAGACAAAACAGTAGAGCAGTAGAGAAGAGCCCTCCTATGGGCTTTTTTTTAATTTCCCTATTTTAAAGAAAAGGTGGGTAAATAAAATGTCCTCGAGGCCACTGAGTGAATTAATGTCATTGATCCACAGCAGGGGGCGCTGTGCATCACGGGACGTTTGTTTGCTGCAGCCTGAAGAAGAAGAAGAAGAAAGCACGCGCACGGTGCAGACTGCAGCAGCTCCTGCAGGCGGCAGCATCGACCTCTTTAAACTGAGAATAACTCAACAGTAAACCCTCACAATGCAAACACATGTATGAAATACCACACGTTGGTCTAAACATGCTTCAGTATGGGAACAGGACAACATGCGTGCTTTACACAGTTAAAAATAACTGATGCAAACATTGTTCATGGATGTAAACAGTATTTCACAATCTGACAGCCAAGAAAGCACAGGAACTAAAATAAAACCCATAGCTTTGTGTTTTATTTTATTTAATAATAACACAGTGACCAACAACTGCTTTTTGTGAGCAGAATGATTTTTATTCAAGAATACAAAATACAAAAATACAATACAGATGGAACTGAAGAATATAATGGATGTCAAATAAGAGAATTGAAACCCCAAACAACAAATAATATGTGGATATTCATTAGGGCTGGGTATTTCCAGCAACCCCACAATACGATACGTATCCCAATACTGAGGCCACGATATGATACGTATCCCGATACACATCAATTGTGAACATTGACTTCACTTTTAACAGAATTCCCAGCAACTTTTGTTTTTATTACAAGAAGAAAAAGAACAAGCATGAGTTTAAAATAATTCTTTAACTTAAGAACTTTAATCAGGTCCCCAAAGATGTAGACTAAAGTTTGAATTTGGAACATGAGTTTTGTCATGCCGCTTCGCTTCTACTTTGAACTGTGCCATTTTTAACATTACCCAAAGTGTACTTACAACAACTGTTCAAATATTGAGGCCGTAGAATCCGTATCGATACAAGTATTCCCAAGAAGTGCATGACGATATTTTGCCGTATCGATATTTTGAGCACAGGCCTAGTATTCACGCATATCTTCTCTATGATATGTAACAAGATTAAATAAAGATGTATTTTACACGGGATGTACTAGGGGCAGTTGAGACACATTTGGAAGAAATGGCTTTGAGCAGATGATACAAAAGAAAATATGCCACATATAATTATTTTATCTTTTGATTGTCTTTTTATTTATGTATTGATATCTTAAATTTCTGTAATTCTAGAGTTGAATTGCTCATTTTTAATGTGAGGAGAGAGAGGATCCAGACTTTGTGTCATCAGTCTAGTGTTACACTTCATCCCTGATCAAATCTATCATCCTGTTGACATAGATGATTTCACTGCATATTTGCACAAAAGCATCTTCACATCTGGAGTATTGATATTTTACAGGACAAAGTGATACCTAGAGTACTTCTCAAAGTATCACAGTATTCCACATCAACACTCCCATCCCCTGATAACCCCACAGTTGTTTTCAGACCGTGACTGTTACAGCTTTAAGCTTTGCCAGACAGATCTGTCTGATGACATAAATCAACCTGCGTTATAAAGTTAAATTGCTCTTAGTGGTTTTGCATACTTTTGCCAGAAACCGTTTAATGTCCTCCCAAAGCCAGAAGATGCTAGTTCTTCAAATTCAACAAGAATTAAAGAGTTGGATTGGAGCCTTAATGCATTTCCAATAATGAAATCATTTCCACTCACCAGAAAAACAGAAAATTATTTTCCTAAATAATTAAAGCACACTGTATACACCATTTACTCTTGCAGTCATGATAGCAGAGTGCATCATTTGGGGGGGAAACAGAGGCTTCAGAATATCATTTGCTCTGGAGAGAAGGTGATTGGTTGCAACCTTCCATCTCTTTACGACCTTAACACCATGGGTACAGGGAAAATGGCAGATCCCTCTCACCTTGTACAGGCTCTTTGTTACCCTCTCCTCAGGCATGAGGCTGCAGTCCATCCAGACTAAAACCTCTTTCCACCAGCCCTACCCCCAACCCTCCATAAAACAGTCATCCAGCCAAATTTTATATTACTGCATACTGTAAATATTTATACTTAAATTTATGCTGCTAAAAAACACTACTCATTTTGGTATTTTTTGTGTTATTTTTATGTCTGTTGTTTATTTTGTATATTTACTTGCCCAATTCAATTTCCTCTATTTTATGTTTCGTGTTATTTATTTTGATTCTTTGTTTTATTCTAACCATATGTTGATTGTTTTGCACCAGTTTACCAAGGCAAATTCCGTGTAAGTGTGAACGTACTTGGAAATAAAAACACATTCTGATTCTGATATGTAATCTTGGATTTTTATATTATTACATAAATGTATTAAATTCTACATGGATAAAAACTAAATCAAGGTTCAGAGGTTTATAAGCTGATCAGAATATCAGGTTGAAAATCTCATCCATACTGTAATATGACGTAACGGAAGTGGATCTGCGGCGCGTGTTTCAAACAATTCTCAAAGTTGGTTTTGCGAGTATTAAACATTTTGAATTTTGAATTGGCGGTTGGCATAAACTGGTCTGTGACTGGATCAGAATGGCAACACAGGGAGATGAGGAGGAGGACGACATGGAGTTAGGGAGTTGGAGTGTAGTAGGGAGTCAGAGAGGAAGGGGGTCGGGGGTAAACAGGAGAGATGAGGGTTTAAACAGGAACAAGACAACTAAAAGAAGTCTTGAAGAAAACAGTTCGGATGAGGGAGGAAGCACCGTTCGAAAAAAGACAGTGAGGGAGGAATCTAAAATAATACTAACATTCAGAAGTGAGGATGAACACTTGCAGGTGAGTCCTTTAGCTCTGTCGAGGGAGTTAAAGAAAAAGATAGGAGAGGTGGAAATGGCCAAAGTCCTGAGGGATGGAAATTTGTTGGTGATATGTAAAACGGATGAACAGAAGGAAAAAGCGTTACATGTTGAAAGTATTTGTAAGAAAATGGTGAGTGAAAGGAGAGTGTTGGGTGAGAGAAGAGTGGTGAGGGAGTGATACCAGTCATTCCTGTGGATGAGGATTTGGAGAGACTCAGGAGGGTTATTAGTGGAGCGGAGGTAAGTAGAGTCAAGAGACTACAGAGAACAGTAAATGGTGAACGGCTTGATAGTCTGTCAGTGCTTTTGGAAGTGCAGGGGAATGCTCTACCGGAACGGGTCCGAGTCGGGTGCATGAGCTTTCCTGTTAGAGCTTATGTGCCTCCCCCACTTCGCTGTTACAAATGTCAGAGATATGGCCATATTGCTGCAGGTTGTAAAGGGAAGCAGAGATGTCCTAACTGTGGTGGAGATCACAGATATGAGGAGTGCGAAGAGAGAACAGCTCAAGTGTTGTAATTGTGGAGGACAGCACAGGGTGACGTTTGGTGGATGTGAGGTAAGGAAGACAGCTGTGGAGGTTGAACATGTTAAGGCAGTGAACAACCTCAGCTATGCAGAGGCAGTGAGAAGGGTGCAAGGCCAAAGAGGCAGAGAAAAACAGGAGACAAACAAGTTGACAACAACACAGACAGATCAGACAGGGGAAGTTATTGCAGGACTGATGGATAAATTGGTTTTGTTTATAGCTTATGTGATCAATTGTGCAGACCAGGTTAAACAAAAGACAGAAAAAATAAAGATAATTGTGAGAGCAGCTGAGAAATATTTGGGTGTCAAAGATGTGTCGTGGGAACAGGTCAACAGGAAACTAGAAGGGGATGGAAGACAGGGAGGGTCAGGAGGTAGGACAACCTGATTATATGGCAGTGGAATGCACGAAGTCTATTAGCAAATGGTCAAGAACTGAAAGGTTTCATCACAAGTCAGAAACATAAACCAGGTGTAATATGTATTCAGGAAACTTGGCTTAGACCTACATTAGATTTTGTTATTCATGGTTATAATAGTATTCGAAGAGATAGGAAGGAGGGCAGTGGGGGAGGAGTTGCGATATTTGTAAAGCAAGGAATTCATTATACAGTCTTGGAAAATGAGTCAGGGTTAGAATTCATAACAGTCGAAATATGGACAAACAAAGGAAAGATAAAAATTATTAACTTTTACAATCCATGTAATAGGCTAACATCACAGCTAATGGATGAAATTGCAATCCACTTGGGAGAAAGTGTGATATTGTGTGGAGATTTTAATGCACGTAGCTCGTTATGGGGTCATTGTGATAATGAAAATGGATTAGTGATTGAGGAAATGATTGAAAGTAAGAATATGGTGTGCTTGAATGATGGTAGTGGTACCAGAATAAATGTAAGAAATGGGACAGAGTCAGCAATAGACCTTACCATAGTTTCAGATTCACTTGCTGGACTATGTACATGGCATGTAATTAAAGAAACCACCATTGGAAGTGACCATTATCCTATTGTTACTGAAGTGGGAGTAAGAGTGGAAAAGTGTGATTTTAGTGCTTTAAAGAAATGGGCATTTGATACTGCTGACTGGGTAAAATTTAGATGTCTTAGTGATCAAGGAATTGAAAAAATTGATATAAATGAAGATGTTGATAATTTTAATTTGTCTGTTTGTAGAGTTATCCTAGAGGCAGCAAAGCAGTCTATTCAAGAGAAAGGGGGTAAGTACAAGAAAAAGAGTGTACCGTGGTGGACAAAAGAATGTAGCACAACAATTAAAGCCCGAAATAAAGCATTTAAGATGTTAAAAAGAGATCACAGTTTTCAAAATCTGATTACTTATAAAAGGCTGCAAGCAAATGTAAAGCGAACTATTAAGACTGCAAAAAGGGAATATTGGAGAAGTTTTTGTAACTCAGTTGGAAGAGAGACAGGAGTTGATAAAGTGTGGAGAATGATTAAAAGAATGAATGGGGTTAAATGTGAATATGGGTATCCAGTTCTGAATGATGGCGAACAGACTGCAATAAGAGAGCAAGAGAAAGCAGAAATGCTGGCAAAAACTTTTGTTACAGTACACAGTTCCGATAATGTGTGTGAAGAAGGGAAAAGAGGAAGGGAAAAAACAGTAGCAGAAAATGAAGAGATACTACAACAGGATGATGAAAGCGACGATTTATTAAATCAACCTTTTACAAGGACAGAATTAAACAGAGTATTAAAGAAAACAAACATGTCAGCACCAGGTAAAGATCAATTGTGTTATACTATGATAAACCAGCTAAGTGAAACATTTAAAGATGTTTTAATTGAGCTGTTTAATAAAGTGTGGGAGGAAGGAAAGTTGCCAAGAAGCTGGAAGGAGGCAGTGATAGTCCCTATTCCTAAACCAGGAAAAGACCGGACACGACCAGGGAATTATCGACCCATTGCATTAACATCTAACATCTGTAAAATAATGGAGAAAATGATAAATGATAGGCTAACGTATTATATGGAAAAGAATAATTTTATAAGTAACTTTCAGAGTGGTTTTAGAAAAGGTCGTAATACCATGGACCCAGCATTATGTTTGGAACATGATGTCAGGAAGGCTCAAGTAAACAAGGAAAGTGTATTAGCTGTCTTCTTTGATATTGAGAAGGCATATGATATGATGTGGAGAGAAGGATTGTTGATAAAATTGTGTAAATTTGGAATAAAAGGTAGGATATATAGATGGATTAAGAATTTTTTATCAGAAAGAACATTACAGGTAAGGATAGGAAACAAACATTCAAGGAAATATGAGATTGAGAATGGGACTCCTCAAGGAAGCATAATAAGCCCTTTGTTATTTTCCATTATGATCAATGATGTATTTGAAGAGATTGGAAATGGAGTAGGACGTTCGCTTTTTGCAGATGATGGGGCAATTTGGGTGAGGGGGAGAAATATAGATTTTATCGTAAAGAAAATGCAAGAAGCAATAAAAATAGTCGAGGATTGGTCCTATAAATGGGGATTCAGATTCTCAGTTGACAAGACCAAGACAATGTTTTTCACGAAGAGAAGAATAGGAAGTGAGAAGAAAGTAAAATTATATAATAATGAATTAGAGAGTGAAGAGTTTCAAGTATTTAGGAATATGGTTCGATGAAAGACTAACGTGGGCAGCACATATTCAAAAAATTGTTGATAAATGTAAAAAAATTTTAAATGTTATGAGGTGCTTAGTTGGGAGTGATTGGGGAGCAGATCGAACAGCTATGAAAGCATTATACACTGGATTGATAAGATCAGTGTTTGATTATGGATGTGTTGTCTATGGATCAGCAGCAAACAGCAATCTAAAGCAACTGGATAAAATCCAGCATCAGGCATTACGATTATGCACAGGTGCAATCAAAACAACTCCAACAGCAGCTTTACAAGTAGAGATGGGAGAAATGCCCTTAGAAATGAGAAGGACACAGTTAGAAGTCACATATTGGAGTAAATTAAAAGGACATAATCTGGATCATCCAACACTGAACATTTTAAAACCATGTTGGGAAAAGGAGAAAAGGGAAATAAAAAGTTTTGGGTGGACAATAGAGCAGAAAGCTGCAGAACTTAAAATAGATCAGATTAACATCACTCCAACAGTACCATTACCCATGATACAGCCCTGGATACTACCTGAAGCAAAAGTTGATCTCACACTGTTAGAAAAGAAAAACAAGGACAGAACATTTCAACTCAACCCATATAATGTACAGGAATACATAAACGGATATCACAGCTATGTAAAAATTTACACAGATGCATCAAAGAATACAGTTAATAAAGTAGGAGTGGCATTTACAGTACCAGAGTTTCAGATCAAAGTGGGGAAGAGAATCAGTGAGGGTTTATCAGTTTACACAGGGAAATGGTAGCAATTTTACTCAACACAGTGGATAGAAGAAACAAGACCGTTAAGATCAGTCATTTGCTCAGATTCCAGTTCATCCCTTATCAGTCTACAACACAATCATTCAGACAGTCGACCAGATATTTTAACAGAAATTAAACAAACATTATACAGGATTCACATGATGGGAATTACAGTTGTGTTTTTATGGATACCTGCACATATAGGAATTAAAGGAAATGAGCAGGTAGACAGGGAAACAAAAAGCCACAAACAACACTCAAGTTGACATGGCAGTGGGTTATAGCGGGATGGAGGTGAAGGGTATGGTGAAAATGAGAATGAAAGAAAGGTGGCAAAAACAGTGGGAGCAAGAAAAAACTGGAAGGTGGTACTATAGAATACAAAGGAGAGTTGGAAAAATGAGAAGAGCTAGTTTGGATAGAAAAAGTGAAAGCGATTATATCAAGATTAAGATTTGGACATTGTGGGTTAAATAATACGTTATTTAAAATTGCAAAGCATGAAAGTGGTCGATGTGACAACTGTGAACAACAGGAAACAGTAGAACATGTTATAATGGAATGTCAGAAATTTGAAACAGAAAGAAGACAGTTAATTAGTCGTCTCAGGAGAGAAAATGTGTGTTTTGACATAATAGAAATTTTACAGAACGAGTCAGAGAGTAAGTGCTCCAAAATTTTATTACAGTATCTCAAACAAACACAGCTGATAGAAAGAATCTGAGCTTTCCTTTTTTTTTTTTTTTTTTTTTTTTTTACACATTCAAGTAAGTTTAGATATTCTGGTCCACACTCCTTACCAGTGGGTGGCGGAAATGCACCATTTCGATGTTTGCCAACCGCCAAAAAAACCAAAGAAGAAGAAGAAGAATATGACGTAACGCGTCCGTCGTGATGACGTAATAACGGCGTGCAGCAGCAGCGGCTCTAACTGCGCGAGACTTCTACTCTGAAAGGTCGACTCGACTCCCTGGACCCCAACGTCTCTGGGAAACACCTCCGCTTTACTGCCACTTTGGTTTGGACTACATTCTCCAAAACTTCTCACGAGTTTAAAGGGATTAATTTATCGCTCCGAAAACGAAACGGAAAGACAGAGTTCGCTGCAGCGCCCGCTTTCGCCTGTAACACCCAGTGACGCCCCCCTTTACTTAGCACGAAGAGCTAACGCTAACTAACATAAAGGCGCGTTAACATTAGCCTGTTAGCTTGAAGACATTTCCAGCGCCGAGGGGACAGGATGAGAGAGGATTACTTTTGAGGAACGACCCCCATCCACGGTAAGTCACGAAAACGAAACAGTGTGGCACTCAGGAGGCTCAGTCTACCGTTGGGCATAGGATGATGCTATGGCTTCAAGTGTTACCGTGCTAGTTTGCGACGCTAGCCGCAAGCGTTGAGTGTTGTTGTAACGTAGTGTTCGACGTTTTCAGAGGTTATTGACAAAATTGCTATTTCGTGGGTAGTTTAGAAATCAAGTGATAAAAATAAGATAAAGAGGCAATGTTGATGAGATATGTCCTCTGGAAAATGTTAAAAGTACAAGGAGTACAGACGCATCGTCTGAAAGTCACCATCTAACACGGTCGCTTTTGTACCCGTAACACCAACTGCTACCAAAACTGGGTGGCTAGTTTACTTCAAAATTAGCTCATTTCTGTCCACACGTATTGATATCGTTTAAATAATATGAAATTTACATCTATGACTATTAAGAGGTCAAACTAACTGGTGTATTTTACATTATGAAATGTCACGATGGACATCCTGGTTACTTGTATGTTAACAAAGACAACCGTGTGATGTTAGCCAACACTCACATATATGCATACATATACATAGTTCTGTTTGGGATATGCAGCCCTCTCCTGTCACATTCTTAAATACCAGATTTACCGAGACAGTGTTTGGTGAGACTTGTTAACCATGCCTACAGGGTTACCTTCAAACTGTGTGAAAGGTCACAGCTGAGTAAGAGCCCATCCCCAGGCTAACAGACTGACCCACATCCAACTAACGTTTAACGTATAGCTTCATGACGTCACGACATAGTTGCCATTTGTGTACTCAGTTTGTCAGTGTTGGCTTTGCATATCAATCAGGACAGGTCCTACACGCCCCATACAATGGCTCATCAATTTTCCAGTCAGGGAAAATACATGGAGGAAAAGAGAGATGCTCTGAATTGGAAAATAATTTTAGGGACTCTCCTTATTTCATATCAGAGATCCCCAAACATAGAAGAAGCCGTCATGTGAAATAGTTACACCAATAGGGTGAACAGAGTATACACTGCACTTTGGCAAAGAGGATGGCTGAAGCTCTATTGTTTTACCCTCAAGCAAATAATAAATAAAGAAACCTGCTGCATGAAAAGAAGTGCAAGTAGGGATGCTGTGAGTATGATATTGGCCTTTAGTTGAATATCACTATCTGTTGATGTTGCAGTTTTTTCAGATATTAACAGCTGATACATCTGGCACCCATATGACCACATATTGACTTTAATATTGGCCATATATGTCATATTTGTTTTCTTTTGCCTCTTTTTCTTACACAATTAACCTTTCAAATTGACGTTAATAAGCAAATTCTTGTAGAGTAAGTAATTTATGCTCTTGGAAAAAATAGCATGGTTTATTTTTGTATTTAGTATTTGTCCTTAAACAAATGTAAATCTAATGGTTTTGCAAACATGTTTAATGCTACCATGGTATATGTAAGTGCCTTTGTTCTTCCTGTTTGCACATCAATACAAATGTGAAACAGAAAGCTAAATCTCCCTTCCAAACAAAAGGGTTGGAAATTGATTTATCATATTCAGACATAAAGCTCTAGTTCCTACAGCCCGTTATGTTGACTCTGCTTAAAACTGCACAGCTTCACTATGTGTTGATATATAAGGCAGCAATCTTGACTGTAAATACAGTCGGATGTTGTCATGTTTGCCAATACTTAAATTACCTTTTTTAATTAGCTTTTTATTTGCTGACACTGATATCATACCAGCAGTTTAATGCATCCCAAACAGGGTGAACAGTCTGAGCCACTCTGTGTGCAGGGATGTTCAAGTTATCATGTCCATGGAGTTTAAGTCTAAATATACATGAAATATTAAAGAGCTTTCAAGAAAATAATCATGCTAACTCTTGTGCAAAAAGATTAACAAAGATACTGTAGGCAGGTGAGACATGAAAGCTTTTTTTTCAGACTCATGATTAAAGTAATTGCCACACAATGGACTTATTAATGTACAGTGTTTATCACCTGTTATTAAGATGTGTTATAGACATTTTTTCACATCTTCAGTTTACCAACCTTGGAGGATAAAATCATTCTTTTCTGCTCTGATTGAGATAATATACCAAGCATGACAAACCTTTACCAAGAGGAAGTTCATGCCTGTGGTCATGAGACTTTAGGTTAAGGAGACTACCCAGGATTTTCCTCAGCCCTCGTGTTGCGCACATGAATCTGTAGTAAGACACTTTTATCGCTGTTTAATTCACTTAGTGAGGTATCTCCTCTTAGATGGGATTAGCTGTGCGAGGCCTCTGACTGAAGAGAAGCTGCGAGGTCGGGTTGGAGTCTTAGTAACGAGTTAAACTACCGTGCATCCCAGACCAGGCTGACAGTCGTAATGAACACTGAACAGCATAAATGTTATTTAACGTCTGTGCAAACCTATGGCTTCTACCTTAGCTCGTTCTGTAACAGCACTGCCATATTATATTCATACTGTAAATATTATTAATGCTAATAGAGTGAATTCCTTTGCCATGTTCATAGCCTCATTTCTACTTCATTTAGTTATTTTTCTTTCATAAGGAAGTTAATATTGCTTAAAAATTCTGCATGTTGCAACCTCCCGATGTTATTTTGCGTTTTATTTAACCTCTGCAGCCCCAGAGTGTACGATTTTGGGAATGCTTACATGCTCTCCAACAGAAATGTAAGAAAAATTAACTGTTTTTCAAAATCCTCGCCTTAAAATATTTTATTATTCATTTTTAGAGTTTTCCAGCCACTCCAGCATCATTTCCAAGAGATATTCACAATATTGTTTTTTTGGCAAGGATGAAATTTTCAAATTATTCTAATCCTATCTTCATTTACTCTGTCCCAGTAACACATATACTGGTAATTCCACATCTGGACAAATCTCTCAAGTGTTACTTCTATAATGACACCAATCAAAATAATTCAAACAGACCTTGTGGTTGCAGAGATACATTCTTTTCTTCATGATTGTCATTTTCAAGCAGAAGGCTTAAAAAAGGGGCTTAACAGGTTAAATTTTCTGCTCTTATCTATTTTAATGTCTTTATATCATTTGTCCTACTGCCTACTGTGTTATAGAGCAACTGAAACAGCTGAATTAGACCTTGGGGATATATAAAGTATTTCTGATTCTGCTACAATTACAGTCTCCAATTGTCTCAATATCAGTCAGAATTATCAGGATTATATTTTTGGCCATTATTTATCAGTTGTACCTTTAGCTTCCTCCTCTAGGTGACTATCTCAAACCTGTGTCAGTATAACTTCTTGTATTATGAGCTGCTGCTGGTTTGCTGTTAAAGATTGCATCACCTCATGCCATTTGAATCAGCTCCAGTTGTTTGTCCTCCTGGACTCTTTCTACATCAGTGGAGGAAGGTTTGGAGAAAATGGGCCTTCATTTAGTTTGGACATGAACAGCATTGACGTCAACAAAGTAAAGTTTAATCTCTTAAATGGCCGGTTAGTTCAGTGAAGGGAGGAAGTTCCTCCTTCAATTTAATCAAAACAGACTTTTAATTTCTTCAAATGGGACTGCAACACCCTGTCCACAGTATGGCAGCAGGGCTGTGCAGCATTTTGAGATTTTTAGATCTGCCTTAAAGTTACACATGAAATCTGACTTCATCAGGCTGTTAATGGGTGCAATGTTGAATGAACTGATTAAAATTAAAAGATGGTAGGCCCGATGTCAATGACCCCAAACTTAAAGCAGCAATACTAGGGAATTGGAAGCTTCACTGTGTGCATCTTTAAATTCAAGATGTGCAAAACATGTATGTTAAGGTTCTTTTTGACATATTACCCTGATTTCAACACAACTCTTGCTCTATGTCCATAGTTTGTTTTAAATCAAATTTGTTTCAAGCTTGTATTTTAGAGGTGATGGTTGAAAAGACCATTTTAAATGAATAATAACGTCTATTGTTCCTTGGAAAGCATACTGTGACCTCTTCTTGGAGATTCACAAACCCCACTTTAAGAATCACCGACCTCGTGCTCAGCAAAAATATTGTATAAAGCATTAACTACGTATAGTGATAGTAGGAATGTACAATTAAACACTGTTTTATTATCACTGTGCATTTGATGAGCATTTTCAATACACATTAGAACTTACTGACTTTATTGCAATAAATTAAAACATGCTTTGATGCTGTTAAACAAAGTTTTATGGTATCATGGCTCTGCTTCAACATATTTTGGTGCTGACAGTGGCTAAAGCTAGTTAAAGCTGCCTAAAATGTGTCTCAGTTTAGTGGATTAAAAGTTTATTAGATGTCTTTGAGATGCAGGAAAAGCTTTTTGCACCGGAAAGTATATAAATAAAGGAGAGTACAATAAGCGAGGACACTCAGTAACATCTTAAAACACATGTTGTAAAATGATCTCGGTTAATTGGTCACTGCAATATTTAACAATGTTCATGAACTGCTCATATTTTTCTCATCATGCAGGCGTAAGTAAAATGCTCATCGACAACAAGATAATTTTTATTATTTTTAGTACTAAATGTATAATCCTATTGATTAAAAAAAAAGCCTTACTAAACCCCAAATATGGAATAAATTGTTTTAGTTGATCCATTTTTGCAGGGAAACTCTTGCACAAATTGTAAATTGCACAAATACGTTAGAAACTTTCTGGAAAGTAAAACATTTGGAAAAATTGGTGGAACTGCTAAGGAGCAAAGTTCAGTTTTTGTACTTTTGACACCACCAATCATTTAAATTGTGTAAATATTTTCACTTTTAAAACATGTAATTAAGAAGTAAGAAAAACAATGAACGGCCTGAAAATACAGAAAAGTTCCCAAAGTTTTTGAGAACTTAAGACAGAGTTCAGGCGTTTTTCATAATTTCTGACAACGAAAAACTTTCTAACAAGAAAAAAAATCCCAATTTGGTGTCTAAATACTTAATTTCTTGCTGTTACAATAAATAGAGGAGTGCCACTTGATTTTTACAATGATGATATGAAAGCTGAAAACCGTATTAGATAAACTTTTGTTCTTTCTTTTAAAAAATAGATGACTTATTTGACACCATTCAGCAAAATATCAAAATATATTTGGCCCTCATGTCTGTGCACTTGTAGGTACACATCTAAAGTAGTGATGAGTTTTCTATAGTCCTGTTCATTTCTCAATGAAAAGTTCAAATGATTTTAGATTTAGGAATAGATGAACAGTTTTGAAGTCAACAACAGAAAAATCACTTGAATAAACACAGAAACAGGTTTAGTTTGCAGTAGGTTTACTAACCAGACTCATGGAAATAAAGTTAAACATGCAGAGTAAGTAACTGAATTTAGGTCAACTGTCTGAGACTTTTGAAACTCTCAAACCTCTCTGTGCTTTTCTTGGTCATGAGGAGCTTCAGATAGTCTGCAGAAACCTTAAACCTCCTCAGTAAATCATAGTAAAGGTATTTTTAAATACTATTAGTGCAAGTGGATTTAAGGGAAGCCCGTGTGTGCTAATAGCTGTGTTTTTGTCTTTACCCTCCTCAGTGCCATGTCTCTGGTTTTCACCCGACCCAACACCAACGCAGTCCACGGCAAGAAGGATAAGAGACTGATGGCGGAAGTGAACGCGTCGCCGCTCAAGCACTTTGTCACAGCCAAGAAGAAGATCAACGGGATCTTTGAACAGTTGGGGGCCTACATCAAGGAAAGCGCTTTATTTCTGGAAGGTACTGAACGGTCTGCCTCTTAAACTTTTGCCCCTCTCGGCCGTGCACCTTTTCTATTTTTAATCTGGTGGTGTTTTAACGTGACGGCCTCTGAAAAGGGCCTGAATGTAACTTTAAACAAGTCACGTCGGCAGCCTCAGTGGGTCAGACGGATGTCATTTCAGATTCAGTTTCAGAATCACAGGTCAAGGGGAGGGCAACTCACGCTGTATTTCACCTTCAGACTGCACTGTTACAAGTTAATGATCCAATCTTTATCTCTGACAGACTATCAATCATACAGGTTATCTGCATCCTAGATAGATAACATTTTAATTAAAAAAAACCCTCAGAAACTCGGATGATTCCACCTGAGGTAGACAGAAACAACCTTTATTTAGTTTTTAGAGTGATGCGAGATTGTCATGCAAACACAAATTTCATTGCATTTACTATTTTTAATGAGTATGACTGTATGAATAATAAGGTTAACTTTGTTTTTAACAAAGTAAAATCTAGAGTCATACAAAAAAGCTATAAGCAGAACATTTTTTTCTGCAATAACTCAAGACTGTTGTGATAATAATTAAATTATATTTAATTTCACTGCCTTTCTAAACACTCAAGTTTGAATACATGCAGAGTAAATGCATTTGCATGTTTTTTTTTTTTTTTTTTTACCACTTTAGTAGTCCTCGGTGTGATCAGGTGATACCATTTGTGGAAAATTTACCTCAATAAAAAGCACTGAAATGTGTGACAAAGACTCTGTTTATAATTTGTCCATAAAAACATCCTTGGCTGTTTTTTTTTTTTTGTCTTTTGCCACTTCTGCCACCTTGGCTGGTTTATCAAAAAGTTAATTTCAGACTCAGATTATGCACATTATGATAGATTATTAAAATAATTAGGTATAATAATCACCACTTGGTAAAACAGCTTGATAGTTGTCCAGAAATAAAAACTGAATTTACTGTTAATTAGATTATTTTCTTCCTTCGTCTGGCAGCTGATTGTCCTTTCCCATCTCCACTCTCTCTTTTTTTGTTTCTGATGTTTCTGAAATGTTTTTTTATGAATTACTTTTAGATATCTCATTGTAGTGTCAGAGAAGTTAACCTTGTTCATTGTCCATTATTTCAAACTAATAGTTCTCAAGAAGCATCAAACCCACCGATTGCCATCTCCAAAAACATCTTTACAGCTTTTATCAAGAAGATTTGGTCTTATGCTGTCAGACTTAGGAGACGGGGATTCCTGAAGTGTGGCTTCAATGAAAAAATAATCTTTGTTTTGCCAGATACCCACAAAAATGACGAGTTGGACCCAGTCACCACCGAGGAGCAGGTCCAGGAGGTCAGAGGTTACCTTAACAAGGTGGCAGGGATCGGAGAAGTGCTCGCCCGCAGACACATGAAGGTGGTCTTCTTTGGGAGGTACGTATCTGCCACTTTTCACAATCAGAATCAGAATTTATTGACATGTACATTTGCACATACAAGGAATTTGACTTGGTTATTTGGGGCAAAAACAATCAACAGTTACAGAATAAGAATAAAAATGAGCCTCAGGAGGAAAAAAAGTATAGGAATTGGTAAAAATGAAAAGAAAAAGCCATAAAATGCAGTTAAAAATATGACTTTTCTCCTTTTTGTAACAAGGCTTTTTTGTCTTAGATTCAGATACATATTCTGCAAAGTCTTTTCTTAAAATCAATCAGTCCACAAACTTTTTTTGTGTAGCACTTTTTATACAAGTCTTGTAGCACAAAGGACTTTCCATAGAAAGAAAAGAAACTAAACAAAATAAAATAAAATAAAATAAATAAAAGTAGAAAATTGAATACAATGAAAATGGATGATCCTACCCACCCATGCAATCCACATACCGCATGCACTCACTTAGGCACACACGCAAAGACAATAGGGGGAGATTCTTACAGAAAACAGAATAAGAGGACTGAGGAAAAGAATGAACAAATACTATCAGAAAAATAAATAAATAAAAGTTATATTAATATGCTAAGATGAGATAGCCAAACACCAAATGCGTAATTTAATCTAAAGTAGGCCGATTAAAAGATAATCAATTGACAGAATAAAATTCCAAAAATTATATCTGAATTGAAAGTGAGATAAAGAGGATTAAAATAAATTTAAAAGATAAGAAGAATTGCTTAAAGTAAGACTTTTATTACAGAATTGATGTTAACTCCCATATCTTCAACAATATGATTAAGCCTGACCCTCAAAGCTAAGATGAGACGGGTCTCTAAGTCTGTGGACATGTTTTATCCTGCAGGACGAGTAACGGAAAGAGCTCAGTGATCAACGCCATGCTCTGCGACAAAGTGCTGCCCTCTGGAATCGGACACACCACCAACTGCTTCCTGAGGGTCGAGGGCACCGACGGCAACGAGTCCTTCCTCCTCACCGAGGGATCTGAAGAGAGGAAGAGCATAAAGGTCAGCAGAGCACATCTCTGAAACTCAGCGTGGAGCTTTAACGTGAGCTTACACGGGGCTCATTCTGATGTTTTGTGTTTTTACAGACGGTGAACCAGCTGGCTCACGCTCTCCACCAGGATGAAGACCTGGACGCCGGCAGTCTGGTGTGTGTGATGTGGCCTAAAGCCAAGTGTGCTCTTCTCAGGGATGACCTGGTGTTGGTGGACAGGTGAGCCGGATTGTCTTTGTCTTCCTGACTTTTGACCAAACTATGCGAAAAAGAAAGCAATATTCTAGGGCCAGCCAGTGGAGACAAAAATAATCATAACCTGATATTTTTGAAGTGGACGTTGACTCATTATATACACTGCCTGGCAAAAAACAAAGTCACCACCTGGATTTAACTAAGCAAACAGGTACGAGCCTCCTATTGGATAATTACTGCATGGGTGATTATCTTTCAGCTGGAAACAAGTTATTTAACTCCAGCTGATGTACTGAGCAGCTTCTCATTTCTTAAACAACCATGTCAAAGACACATCCTGTGGTCGTGGAAAAGATGTAAGTCTGTTTAAGAAGGGTCAAATCATTGGCATCAAGCAGAGAAAACATCTAAGGAGATTGAAGAAACTACTAAAACTGGGTTAAGAACTGTCCAACGTATTATTAAAAACTGGAAGGATAGGAGGGAAACCATCGACTTCAAGGAAGAAATGTGGTCAGAATAAAATCCCGAATGATCGTGATTGGCAATATCTTTAAGGTTTGGCCAAATCAAATCAAAGAAAAACAACAGTAGAACTCAGGGGTGTGTTTAATAGTGAAAGTAAGAGCATTTCCACACACACAATACGAAGGGAACTCAAGGGATTGGGACTGAACAGCTGTGTAGCCTTAAGAAAACCACTAATCAGTAAGGCTAAGCAGAAAAAAGGCTTCAGTTTGCTAGAGAGCATAAAGATTGGACTGTGGAGGACTGGAAGACAGTCATGTGGTCTGATGAGTCCAGACTGACCCTGTTCCAGAGTGATGGGAGCATCAGGGTAAGAAGAGAGGCAGGTGAAGTGATGCACCCATCATGCCTAGTGCCTAGTGTCAAAGTCTGTGGGGGCAGTGCTGTGATCTGGGACAAATCTGTGACATTGGAGAAGCTTAAAGAAACAATGACACAGTGAATGAGACCGTAATCAAAGCTAAAGGTGGTCCAATGAAATATTAGAGTGTGTGACCTTGTTTTTGAGTCATGATTTGTTTTATATTGAGAAATTTAATAATAATAATATTACATTTCATGTGTATTGTACTTAAATTTTGGAGTCTCAAAGCGCTACAGAGTAGGGTAAGAACAGTTGAAATTAATACAATTTAATAAAAGAATCAAAATATATACTTAATAAGGAAACTCATAAAAGATGTTTGGCAAAATGAATTTTTAAAAAGGTAGTTTTAATGCTTTAGTTCAATAAAGAAATATTTGGCTGTCAAAATACCTAATATGATTAAAACTTAGTGTTTCTTCACAAGCGAAAAAAGATGAGTAATAGGCAAGGCTTGCTTGTTTTTGCATCGTTATGTATCGATATGTTTCCTATTTGTGAATTCTGTAACAGCCCTGATAGTCGAACCATTATTCAGTTTTATGTTTGTTTGCCATTGCTGGCAAACTTCTGAAACTAGTTTACATCATACAAAACCCTTGCAACATTTCTGTTTGGTTGGTTGTGAGACTTTTCTATACTCTAAAATGCCATGAGATAAACCATACCACATGAAAATATCAAATTTTCAATATTTTAATGATCAATGGTCTCACAATCTACAGAAACTTATGGTCTTGTGATCTGATTTAACCAAAAGAAATACCAGGAACCAGTCTTGGGAATGTTTGTGAAATTTGGTGGAACTAGAAAAGAAAACTGCTCGCTGGTTTAACACATATTTCCAAATGTTGCCTGGAACTCGTTTACTTGAAAGAATAAACTCTGATAAAAAGAAACACCTTATATCAGTTTCTACAGCTGAGTCGATACCAAGTGGAGAAGCACCTGTAATGAGCAGGTGTTTATGACTCTGAAGCTGTTTTCACTCAAACTCCAGACTCTGCCAGAGGATCAGACGCTGTCCTGACTTGCCCTCTCACATTAACTCACAGAGGGAGATCGTCCGTGACGCTGCTGTCACTGGAAATAGTCGATGCCTGGTTAGAGTGCAACAACAGTTTTTAGTGTTGAGTGTTGTTTGGTTAAATATCACAGCAACACCTTGAAGGACACGCTGCAAAACAACAACAAACAAAAAACAAAATATGGGCAATGCAGGCAAGTCACAGCTAGGGCTGAAAAATTAATTGCAAATTAGATTAAAGAGACTGTGAGGAGTTTCTAAGTAATAACAAAAAAGTCTCACTTTGAGATATATGCCTAATGGAAATACACACTTTAAGACGAGTTTTATAGCATCAAAATATGTTATCTATAAATGCTATTCCTTAGCTTCGCCGTCGGGTCGGACAGGGCTGGACTGGATACTCAACTTCAGGAACAAGACAATTAAAACTAGAGCAAATTTATATTATTTTATTATTTATATTACACGTCTTAGAGCACCGGGCTGTAAGTAGAGATATATAGCCGGCTACAACTATGATAATAAGTTTTCCAAAAATTGCTTGTTGTCACACATCAAAAACTACCACTACGTAACTAGAAAGAGATACATTACCTCGTCACTTTGCATCCTGTAAGTTGTTGAAAAAAGAAGTTGTAAAGCAATGCAGAGTTCTGAGGAAGGTCCGAACTGCATTAACCACAACAAGCACACGCTTTGGCTTCGGTAACGTCCTTGGTGCGTTCCAGTTGTAGTCAGAAGTAGGAATTTCTGGGTTCTGAGTAGGAAACTACAACTGGAACATTCCCTGAAGTCTGAATTTCCTACTGGGAACTCGGTGAAACCTCGCCACCCCCGAGTTGACAATCAAAGATGGATGCCCCCAGTGTTCACAGTTATTTAGCTCCTGAAATAATCAATTTATTTGCACTTCTGACTGGGGTGTGTCGCTCTAGATCAGCTGTATACATAGTATTGTTAGACTTATGTTTACAAAAATGCTGCCATAGTGATAATCACATTCTTCATACAACAACGCAGGGTGTGCTAACAATAGCTAACAATAGTCTGGTAGATTGGCATGTTTTTTTCTGACTTCAGCTGGAACGCCGATAAGTGGGAGATGTCACTCCCAGTTCCGCGGTTACTGGAACGCAGCATTACGACAGTCGCCGCGCGTGCCTATGGGTAGCAGAGTCTTTATTTCGCCGGTAGTAGATTCTCCTCAAAGCACCTTTAAATCGCAATATGGCTTGTTGCAATTTTTCAAATCGCAGAAGGTTCAATATTTTTGTGTCTTATGTGTTGAACATTTTGGCATTGTGATGTAGTTTTTTGCAATTTCATGCCTATTTTTTATCCCTATTCATCCACTTTTTTCCCACTTTTGGACCATTTTTACCTTTTTTTAACCCCGTTTTTACAACTATATGCCTATTTTGCCCCGAATTTATTTTTTTGGCCACTGTCAGAACCATTTTTGGAATTTTTGCATGGTTTTTGAAATATAATTTCAATTTTTTTGCTGCCATAATCAATTTTCTTAAGCCACTTTTGGATTTTTTTGCCAATTTTTCCAATTTTTTTTTGCAATTTCATATCTATTTTGCACCTATTTATTACCCTTTTTCCGCTTTCGTGCCTTTTTTATCCAGTTTTTACAATTTCATATCTATTTTGCTTCTGTTCTTCACTTCCCCTCTTTTTCTCAAATCTTTTGTCCTTAGATTAATTTAGTGTCATATTGGTTTTACTATAAAAAGATCTACTGCTTATGTTTGTTTAAGAATACATAAGATGAGGAACATTAAAACAATTGCAGAGTAAATCGCAATATTGGGAAAAAAATCGCAACTAGATTATTTTCTCAAATCGTTCAGCCCTAGTCACAGCTGTGTTTTTGTATGACGTATTGAGAAAATTAATCATGAATTAATATTTATGGAAACAGTAAAGACGTTCGACACGTACGATTTTTTCTGAATATTACTCAACCCATTTCAGACAGCAATGTACCTCCATTTATTCAATAAATGATTTTATTGAGAAGAAGATAAAGGATTGTTTGAGCTCTGTTTCAGCTCTTTAGTGAATTCTGTAATTTTTAAAAAGTTTTCAGGATTATAGTTTTATCAGTTCGGGTGATAAGCAAGGATTTCCTTAATTAAAGTTATGGTTTGGATCTTAAAAGCCGATCTGGTGATGAAATGTGATCATTTTAATTCTTAGCTTGGGCTTGAAAACTTTAAATCATAAAGTTGAAAGTTACTCAAACTCCATGTGGCTATGAGATTTTATGACTACTGGTGGACAGATTGATTCAAATATTGATAATATTATAACCAATGTTGGTATTAATGATATTGATCATCGATTAGCGGTGTAATAAGATCGATACTATAGTTTGAGAACCTTTTTTTATTATGATTAAAATAATGAATAATAATAATAA
Organism: Scarus forsteni; assembly: GCA_036419115.1. Classification (NCBI taxonomy): domain Eukaryota; kingdom Metazoa; phylum Chordata; class Actinopteri; order Labriformes; family Labridae; genus Scarus; species Scarus forsteni. Next base: position 5,108,589 of record JAZDUH010000145.1, read on the forward strand.
ATAATGAATAATCCACAAGCAAAACACAGCACTTAAAGTTCATGAAAATTCCTTCTGATCTGATCTGATCTTGTAGTTTGATGATTCATCTGTCTTCATTATTATAAGTATTGTTTTTAGGCGGTACTGGCCCTGTATTCACTTGGTTTGCTCATGGCTCTTTATGACCCAGAATGTTTGAGTAATTAACATTTGTCCTGCAAAATGCCAAAGACAGACCATTGAGAGATTCCTGTCTTGTCGTTCAGTAGGCAGTCAACAACAGAGCACATGAAAGTTTATCATTAACTCTGTCCAAGTGTAGATATTATGTCACTTTGTGTTAACTTGTACAAAGAGGCTTCTTTGTTATGATGAACTCTTGGAATCAATACACTGAACCTTGGACTGAAATGATCTTTGCAGGATTATAAATTATTATTTTTTATCTTTGTGAGGACCAGACTTTGATCCAGTATACAGTTCTTCAAGCCTTCAAACAATGACTGGGCTGATTTTTGCCCTTTAAGGATAAAGATGCAGAAGCTTAATTTGTGTTTTAGCGAAGCAAAAATTAAAAATCAGTTGTAGGGAGCTAAACAATGGTGATCAATTAAGAGATTAGGGTGGATTTGATGTTAGTATCATAACTAATTACATTTAATCATTTACCCTTTGACTTCATAATGGAGAAATACATTTACAACAAATTATTTGTTGGTAAAATTGTGTTTTTCCTCTTCATTTAGCAACATGTCAGCTTTTCTTTTCAGATTACCCCATTGGGAAGCAGTTATGCATGTCAACCAGCTGGTTGGCTTGCCCGTTAAGGGTTATCCTAGTCATGAATGGATCTAATTACCTCCACCAAGGCGGTTATGTTTTCGGGAGAGTTTGTTTGTATGTCTGTCTGTCTGTCCGTCTGTCCGTCTGTGAACAAAATAACTCAAAAAGTAATGGATGGATTTTGATGACATTTTCAGGAAATGTTCAGCATGGGAAAAGGAAGAACTGATTCCATTTTGGTGTTGATCCGGATCAGCGTCTGGCCGCCATGGCGAAAAATGTTATTTCTGTGAATACTACTGAACTAAAATAGATATCATTATGAATCCAATTGCTAATGGTTTGTTTTTATGGTCAAGGAATCTAAATATTTACATGAAATAAAAGTAGGACTAATATTTAGGGCTGTAAAGTCCTAGTCGACTGGTCGACTAATTGGTCGATGCGTGCTCAGTCGACCAAAATTCTGATTGGTCGACCAAATGTGTCAATTTTTTTTTTCCCCCTGCAGTTCATTTCATCAGGAGAAACGTATCAAGTGAAATGGGGGTATTTTCTGAGCACCCCCATCATGTCTCAGAACACCATGTTAATGTATTTATCAGTCATTTCAATATTTTTATTCAAGCACATTTCAGTATTCTAGTCTAATAATCGTTTATTCGTTTTATAGCTGCATACGCACCTGCCCGCTGCCCGCACTGCAGCGGTATCCTTCACCCAGCATTTGGGTGTTTATATGCCTCATATAAACATGAGGGGGGTTGATTGGTCGATTTTTGGTCGACAATTGCTGTGTTTTAGTCGACCAACAATTTCTTTGGTTGATTGCAGCCGTACTAATATTTATGGTGAAAGTAACAATATGGCTAAGGACTGTGGCGCTGGCGGAGGTCTGCGCTCTCAGAGTGCTTTTCTAATTTATTTCTGCGATATTTTTTTGTATGAAAACATCACAGGGGAAAATTGAGATGTGTAGCAGTTGACCCAGTTTTCAGAGGAATCAAAGTTGCATTTTATCATCAAACGTTTCCCTTCAAATATGTTATGATTGTTAGAGGATCTGGAAATATGTGAAAAGATGTTTTCTTATTCTGATGTATTCTCTTACTGTCAGATTTCTACAGAGATTTGCAGCAACGATTCACTTTTGTTTTTTTCTAGTTTTCAAACAGTAATGTTCATATACAGTTGTGACACCCAGTGGATGCATATTCAGTCACAAATGCTATTCAAAGAGGTGAATGAGGAAAAACAGGCAAGATGGGCTTTTAGTGTTTTTATTACAGTGGTATGACTGCAAAAAGTCAACTGCACAGTTACAATGCCAGTCAAAGAGTTAAAAAGAGTGAAGAATGATACTGAAAATATAGAAAAGATGATTAGATCTCCTGACAAGCTTCAGAAACACACTGGTTTATCATCATAATTGTATTTTGTAGTTTATTCTTTGCGTGCACCATATGCTCACTGCTTTGTTTTTTGAGCTGGTTGGCCATATGCACCTCGATTACAGCTTTCTAATCTGATTCCTGTTTCCCTCTCAGCCCGGGTATTGATGTCACCACGGAGCTGGACAGCTGGATCGACAAATTCTGCCTTGATGCCGATGTTTTCGTCCTGGTGGCAAACTCTGAGTCCACGCTGATGCAAACGGTAAGACGGCTGTAAATATGAAAGCAGAGTCACTGTGTTAAAGGTATGACCCTCCTACACTTTTTAAAAAATAATTCTTCCTGCAGGAAAAGTCCTTTTTTCACAAAGTCAACGAGCGACTCTCCAGCCCGAACATCTTCATCTTAAACAACCGCTGGGACGCGTCGGCCTCGGAGCCTGAATACATGGAGGAGGTCAGTTCAGTTCACTCTTAGCTTCACTTTCTGAAAATCTCCAGAAGCTTTTGTTTAGTCCAACACAGACTGATTGTTTCCACACTCTCTTAAGCACTAATTATAGCAAAGCCTGTATTACACTATGCACTATGGATTCCCAATGAGGGGAAATTCTTGGCACAGTGACATCTTAAATGAGAGTGACCTAAGGCGTAGTACACATAAAACCTGCTGCTGACTCAGCGCAGCCTCAGATTAGACTCTAGTGAACAGCTTAGCCCGTATTACCATCGCCTTCGCTCAATCCAGTCTGCTGGGTGTGACCTGGGGTTTACCCGCCGCTCTGTGTGCCTGATATAACCCGTATCAAAGTTTAAATTCTTTACCCTCACTTAGCCTCTGCGTTGTTGTCGTCAGGTGTTATTTGCTCTGGTTTTGAAACCTGTACATCTGATTCAGGAGGCTGCACATTGGCCTGCTGCACTTTGTTTGTGGTTCATTGACAGGACACTTAGCAAAAAAGCTAAAAGCACCTTTTTTTTTTATTTTTTTATTCTGGCTTTTTTTATTTCCATTATAGAGTGGAAGTCCTAAGACCTGCCTGGGCCAAGTTTCTCTGTTCCCTTTAGTCAAGTCAAGTCAACTTTATTTATAGAGCACCTTCAAGAAGACAGCAGTCAATCAAAGTGCTGTACACAAATACATAGAAATAAATAAGTATAACAATAAAAACAATTAAAAAAAAAAAGATGCATATATATTTATGCATATATATGTTTTTTTCACATTTACAGGCATGAGTGTGATACTCCAAACTGATAGTTTTCCAAAGGCCTTGACAGAAATTATTTGACAGCATTTCCTAAAATAAAGGCATGTTGCTTTTGCATTACTTGTGGTAAGTCGTGCATTAAAAGTGTTTTTGTTGTGACAGGTTCGCAGGCAGCACATGGACCGATGCACGAACTTCCTGGTGGATGAGCTTGGTGTGGTGGACAGAAGCCAGGCCAGCGATCGCATCTTCTTCGTGTCTGCCAAGGAAGTGCTGCAGGCTCGCGTGCAGAAGGCTCAGGGGATGCCAGAAGCAGGTGCAGAGTCTATTAGTGCGGTTAAGGAAGCTGATTTTGATCGCGTTTGTTAGTTTGTCTATGAACAAGATAACTCCAAGAATTCTCGGAAGAGTTCGATGAAATTTTCAGGTTATGTTGGTCATGGTGCAAGGAAGTATTGGTTAGATTTTGATCATGATTCAAAGATGGATTGGGATATTGGAGTTTTTTAGGTATTTGTCAACATTGTTTGAGAGCGCAGTTTTCCACTACAGCTTTCCCCCACAGCCCAGAAAAATGCTTTAATATTTAATTCTTGATTACCTCTACAGGGTTTCTGCAGGTAATTGAAAAGCATTAAAGGCACTAAATGAGTTTTTCAAAAATTAAGCCCTTACATGGCATTTAAAATTATCAAATTTCTGATTCCCAGTGGTGAAATTATTTAATAAGACATGATCATAATTAGTGCTGTCTGATGATTAAAAAAAATTAATCTAATTAATTACCAGATTTATAATTAATTAATCTAATTAATTTCATTTTAATCTCATATCTGCTTGAAGTACCCAAATAAAGAATTTTTCTAGGATATTATAAAATTGTAGTGCATGACTAATCAAATGAATACACTAAGAATTGAAGAAATCCACATTTTTATTGGTGACTAAATAAAACCAAAGTCAGGGCAACTTGTCCAGAAAATTCTAAGCTCAATCAGGCAACTCAAATTACACTTTAAGTTTGTTTCATAAATCAAATTCAAAATAAGAAAAAGGTCGAGGACATCCAGCAAACCAATTAGGCCTGATGCATTATTAAAGAATGTAGTACAAATATAGATAAATAAATTCAAAAAGTAAAATAAGACTAAGTGTTAAATAGGCCATTCCTGTTGTCACCCGGGCTTTGTTTGGTTTGACTAGAGACGGTATGTGTGAAGTGACATGCCACTGCCATGTACGGGTCCTCCAGCTGGACAATATCAAAATGTTTGTGTGCTATGATTAATCCGTGATTAATTTTTGTAACGCATTAATTTGCGGTGTAATTAATTAATCTAATTAATGCACTAAAGTGACAGCCTTAATCATGATAATATAGTAATATATATTTATAAACTGATATGCCAGACATGTACATCCATGTAAACGTGGATACAGTGTGATGATTGTTTCTGACTGTTTGGAACATGGCACAGGCTGGACCAGGTGGAGGAAGAAAAGGGAAATGCAAAATCCAGCAAAGATGTCTAGAAACCAAGGAATTCAGAGAATGTCTACAGCCCATTTGTGGTCAAGACGGAGAAGGACTTTGTAATGCTTGCAAAAAAATATTAAGCTCAGTACAATGATGCCGTGAAATCACACACAGTCTGACTGCCACAAATCAGCTGTAAGAGGCAAACAGCTTATGAACTAAGGCACGTGCCTTCAAGGGGAGCTAGTGCTCACCCTCCAGGTTAAATGAGTTCTAACTCAGCTCCATAAGTTCTAATATGTTTAAGATGAGATATTTAAAGGGACAGTTTTCATATCAACAAAACAACAAACGTGTGTAATTTTTTTGTGTTCACAGTCATGCCATTAAAATTTTAACCGTATGGCATTGGAATGGCATTAAAAAGCTTTAAAGTTGACCGAAATCCTGCTTTAGATCTTGACAGTAATTGCTTGTTGTCAGCCCTGTGATTGGCTGGTGACAAGTCCAAGGTGTACCTTGTTCTCACCCTGGACAGTTGGGAAAGGGATGAGCCCTGTACGACTCTAAATGGGATAAATTATGTCGGTAATGGATGAACAGAGGGTCAAGATCATCGTGATTAGAAATCTTGTGACAAAGAGCACCTACAGCATAGTTCTACCAAACTACCTCAGCCCCATTGGGCAGCGGCCCCGTTTCCACTACCATTTACTTTTAGTGTAGGCCCACCACTCCAACCAATCTCCAGTCCCTCTTACTGGAGGCACAAAATACTGTAGTCATTAATTTTTCATACTTCATGTGCCCTCGGGGACCAGGACAAGCACCTTCTGTGTGCCAAATTAGATAACATTTTAACAAAATATGACCAAAAACTCTTAATGTAGAGCGTGGCTGTCAGTAATCGTTGGTGGGCAAACACTCCAGGAGATAAACCGAGAGGAAATTAAACTATAAACCTCACAGAGACATCACTCCCAGGCAACGGTTTAGTTTTTATTGTAAGGTATTCAGATTTTTAACTTCTTTGTTCCAAAGAAAACATCTTGGACAAACAGTTTTGTTTTTAATCCTTGCAGATAGAGTTGTATTGTCATCCTCGTCTATAAAAGGTAACCATCACATCAGTGACTCACGCTGAGAACAGGTTTGAACACTTGTGTTTTCTTTTAGGTGGAGCCCTCGCCGAAGGTTTTCAAGCAAGAATGTTTGAGTTCCAAAACTTCGAGAGGCGGTTCGAGGTGAGGTGCTTATTCATGCCACAACAAGTGATTATGTTTTATTGGATCATGGATTAGACCAATCCACAGGATTAATCAGTGAAGACATTACTTTAATTTGGATCTCTCTAACTCCAAACACTCCAGCATTAAAGGATTGGAAAACCGTTTTTTTCTCTATCACATGAGAATTTTATATTTATTTCCAAGAACATTTGCACATACCAAGAATATGACTTGGTAAATTGGTGTAAAAACAATCAACATAATTAGAATAAGAATAAATGGTCAGGAGGAGAGTAGAGTATGAAAATGGGCAGAAAAGAGTGCAAGTTGAATTAGGGAAATATAAACAATATACAAAATATAAAATATTTACAATATCACCCTGTATTTGGATTTAGATTTGCAAATGTGTTTCTTTCTTTCGTTCTTCCTCTCTTTCTTTCTTTCTTTCTTTCTTTCTTTCGTTCTGTCTTTAGTACTTTCTTTCATACTTTCTTTCATTTGTACTTTGTTTCTTTTGTACTTTTTTTGTACTTGTTTTCTTACTTTTTTTCGGTCTTTTTTTACCTGCTTGTGTATTTGACTTAAAGCTTAGCACTTGTGCAACATTTTATGTATGAGAAGTGCTTTCTAAATAAAGTTTGATTGATTGATATCTTTAACTGATTTTGGACTCATAAGCATTTACCAGAGAGAAAAAAAATACTTCTGATTGTCTTGGAAACTGGAGAGAAAGTAGGGAATGACATCCAGGAAAAGAGCTATAATCCAGGATCAAACCCAAGCCAGTCACTTTGAAGACTATTGCCCATCTGTGGGGCACACAAAGTAATCATAGAGTCTGTGGTGCCCCTGGTTTTACCTAACAACAGCTCCAGAAGAAAACCATGCCCATTTAGCAAAGACACGAGTGAAAGCACCTGTTAAAATGAGTAAAGTAACTGATTATTGACATGAAGAATAATTTGGCCATCTGAAGTCTGATCAGGGAGTCACCCAGTGATGTTTGTGTCTGCTGCTGTTTGTAGGAGTGCATCTCACAGTCGGCGGTGAAGACGAAGTTTGAGCAGCACACAGTGAGGGCCAAACAAATCTCTGAAGCTCTGCGCCGCATCATGGACTCCCTGCACATCGCGGCTCAGGAGCAGAGGTTAGTTTGGTGATTTAAGGAGGAACGTAGAAGTAGATCTGGAGAAATATGTCTTGTTTTTATTTTCACTTCTGCTTAAGGAGGATAAAAATATACATATGAACTTAACCACTTCAAAAACAAACAGAAAGCACAAAACCAACAAAAGAAACAGAACTCGACATTTACACATTGCACAACAATGAATAACACAGAAGGGGATAGAGAGAGCTAAACCACATAAATGAGTTTTTATTTCACCATCATAAGATTCAAGTTCTCCTAACAGCAAACAAATGTAGAAAGAAAACTTTTTTTTTCAAATTAGCAAAATTGTAGACAGAATGTCTCACAGCAATTCTCCTTGGTATTGTGCAAAACAAAAAAGCACATTTTTGAATCTGGGCCGAGTGTGAATGAATCTCACAGCACTTCCCTTTGCATTTCCACGCTTATGGCAAATGCACATAACAACATCTTTTAGCTCCACCTCTCATGGGCTGTCAACGCCATGAGGGAAGTTTTCTGGTGCCTCCGGTACTTCACCTGAGATCTGTCCATTATGATGCTGTATTTTGACAGACAGGACTCTCAGTAAACGTTCACCTGCAGTTTGCTCGGCTTCTTCTGCTGCTTCTTGTCTTTGTTTACCTTGCATGTTAGAGCTGTGCATTAATTTTGATTTAATATCACAATGCAACATGGGAGATTTATCCTTGATTCTCCATGTCTCTGCTCCAGGCTCCTTTTGGATAAAGAAAGACAAGCAGTCACATAAATACAAACTCTTTTTATTTATCAGAAATGAGATCGACTGCAGCAATAATTGATTTGTGTTGTAAACCAAAATAAGTAAATTGCATAGGTCTCATCTTCCAAATTTTTTTTCTTCCTCAGAAACAAATCACTTGACTATGTCTACATTGATTCAACTTTATTTACATTCCCGTCATGATGCAGTGATCAAAAGAATATTTTGACACCCCATCGCATGTTTTTCCACTTCTGTCTCCTCCCCCGTTTTGGTGTTTGTGGAGCAGCATTACAGCCTCATTTACAGGCGTGCCAGATTGCTTCGTTCACATTTTAATTCACTGTGGTCTAATTTTTTTCTGCAATATGAAGTCCAACACCTCTGTAGGTGTTCAGAACAGTCATAGCTATTGACTGATATAACTCAATTATATCTACATGCAGTGTAACAAATGTAAGCTACAAATCTGTGGAATAAAGAAAAATGAAAATAAACATTTTCTAAATATTTATGAAGATTTATTGTATTATTATTATTATTATTAATTTACAGTCTACACTGCAGAGCCTATCTGTAAATCACTCTTTCCTTTGTAAAAACAGCAGTTTGTGGGGAAGAATATGCTCAGTAACACGTCTTCAAGGCTCTGAAAGCAGGTATCACTGCTCAGCACTTATTAGTGCTCAGTGGCTCTGAGCAGGAACATTTGCCTGCAAGACACAGCTCTGGGATGAAAATCCAAAGATTTTTTTGAACGCAGAATTTAGAAAGTATGTGAATCATTCAGGTCTTGATGAACATGGTAAGAAGTGTGGATTTTTTTGTTTTCAACAGAATTTAGCTGCAGCAAACAGTTGATTTTCTGCAAATTTTCAAAGACCACATGAAAAATAAAGTGATGTTGATGAAATCTCATGACATTCACACGTTTTTTTCCTTTTTTTGTTGATATGTTGCCGACATTACTTACGATACATTATAAAACAAAATCTAACGATTACGCCAGTGTTTTCTGCTTCTGGATAGGACAAATGGTTTGTATATGTCACTCATTTAAAAATAAGTGGTATTTTGATCCCACCAGCAGAATCGGGTGTCCAAGGGTTAAGATGGTTTAAGATGGGATATTCAAAGATCCTGTTTTTTTTTTGTCTGTCTCTTTGTTATCATATATGATGTTTGTTTGCTCCTGGTTTGCAGGGTCTACTGCCTTGAGACCAAAGAGGACCGTCAGGATCGACTGGAGTTCATCGACAAGCAGTTAGACCTGCTGACCATGGACTGTAAGGCTAAGATCAAGAAGATCACAGAGGAGGTGGAGAGACAGGTGAGTCCCCATGTCATACCTGACATGCCTGTCTCTGAAGCAGCTACAGCGGGACGCCTGATTTTCTGTCTGAGTAACACTCACTCCTGCTCTCTGCTCTTGCTCAGGTATCCAACGCCATGGCAGAGGAGATCAGGAAGCTCCACGTGCTGGTGGACGACTTCCACATGGACTTCCACCCCTCACCTGTGGTCCTGAAAGTCTATAAGAATGTGAGTGTTCAGCAGATGTGTGTCTCTAATATGAGCTGGAACGGGCAGGCGGGGTGGAGGCTCAGCCCCCTCATCTGTCTTTGGTGTGTACTCCCTAACTGTGAACAGAGTCCAAAAGAAGTTAAATAGTGGATCCAGTCCATCTTTAACCATTGATGCTTCAGCTTAAAGGAGACATATCATGCTTGTTTCTCCTTTTCACTATGCCAGACTAGGATGCCTGTAAAGCATTTCTGCCCTCAGTACAAGTCATTTAGTTCCTTCATTGCCCCACAATAGCGTTCTCAATATCCTCATTTTAGGCCATTATCAAGCTCTTGTTGAAACACTTGGATCTCAGGATGACCTACAGTTACCTCGCAACATCACAGCCCTTTGTGCTCTGATTGGTCAGTTCTATCGGGGTAGAGCCAGCCTGTCCTTCTTCTTCTACTGTATTTTCCAGCAGGCTCAAAGCAGCGACCGCGTATCGAGTCTCCCTACAGGCCAGAGCTGGTAATGAGTGAATGTCAGCTAAGGATCTATACACTGCTGCTGGACGAATGTGTTCCTCGGTGACGGTTTTGTGGCTAACGGACATAACAGAGGAGGAGCTGTTTTATCAGATTACTCCAATAAATCGAAATGGACCTTGTGTCGTCACGATGATTTAAATCTCGCGGACATCTCGCAGTGACCTATTTTCAGAGGCATCAAATCTCGTTCTAGGATATCAGAAAAAAAAAATCTCATTTTTTGAAAATTAAGGGGGTGTAAGTTCTTGTTTTCAAATTTATTATATTATATGTAAGTATTAAATCATGCATCAGCATGATATGTCTCCTTTAAGCTGTTTTTTAAGATCACTCTGCCATCTGTGCCAAATGTGAGGAATCTGGAGCAGAAATCTGGAAACATTTAGGTCTTCAGATTCCCAATACTTCAGTAGTTTGAATGCTGCTTGTTTGATAAAATCTCATCTTTTTATTGAGAAGAGAAGATGTGTGTAGAAAAGAAGAGATTCTCTAAAATATTGCAGGTAAGCTCAAAAAGTACTGAATGTTGCCATGATTTGGTAACACTTAAGTACGCACATAAAGATTATCTGGCTGCTTTTGTCCCCACTTTCCTCTTGATGGCAAACTCCAGATTATCTTTTGGTTTTGTTAAGATTATAAATCACCTGCAGTCTGGAGTGTTGAGGGTGATTTGTCCACAGAATCGGCTCCAACGGGTTGGGACTGACTATCATAAATATTAACCTTGTCTGATATTTAAAAATTTTCATGTGTGTGGGGAAAGCCGACGACTCCCGAGCTGTGACTCCATTGATTGTGACGTGTATGTAGCTAATCAAGAAGCAAGCTGACTGAGGAACAAGGAAGCAGACGTAAATAAAACCAACATGGCCGACCTGAAATACAAAGTTCAGTGGAATTTAAGGCTGGATGATTATGGTAAAAATAAGAATCCCGATTATTTTAGGTGATATTGAAATCACAATTAATATACACAATTATTCTGTTATTTAAAAATTTCAGTATTGATTTAAACACAACTTTAAAGAACCAGCGAGTGGCACATACAGTATTATTCATCCACATAAGTCACACACACTCGCTGTACCTGCAAGTGGAACACAGAAGCGCTACGAAGTGCAGGAACTTACATACACGGCACTACACACTGTGTGGCATATTAATCGTTTTTCTTGGATTATAATGTTTTTATGATTGTCAGATGGCAAAATTGAAATCACGATCAAAATCCGATTAATTGTCCAGCCCTAGTGGAATTCAGAAATGGAGGACCAGCCCATTTGTTTACGCTGTCTAAAGGATTTCTATCACAGTCTTTTACTTTTTTAGGTCAGGAAATAGTCCCAAGACTCCCGTCATTCCCTCTTCCATACTGTTTTTTTCCAGTTGTTGCTATGCTTCCACTTCTTTGTTTTTGCTAGATCACATTTGATCAGGTTTCTAGACTATGGCAGCTCACACACACAGTACGATCAAAACTGTTAAATGTCTGATTTTTTATCTTCATGTGTGAGGTCTCTAACAGATAAAACATCTCTTCAGATTCAGAAAATCCTTGTGTGTGGACCCAGTTTAACATCTCTCTTCCTAACTGTGGTATCCAAACAGGCATCAGCATGATTTGATTTTATGAGTAAAGCCTTTTCCAGCCTCCCACATCCCGAGCAGTCAGCTTTCCATACAGCACAGTGCTACATAAAGCCCATCCTCGGCCTGCTGCTGCCTCACTGAACCTGCATAAAGCCCCTTTAATCTGAGTTATGTAAGAGCACCACAGTCTGAGTAATGGTGCTCATGCTCAGTGGACGGGCGCCGAGGCCCAAAACGCTGCTCGTGCTTAATCCTTTCTATTCAGATGTGTGACGGGTGTGAGTACGGGCCAGGACACATTTCTCCCCTCACGTTCCTAAAGTCCAAAAGATGTCCCCACACTGAGATGGCTCCACGCCCACTCCTGAAGATGGACTAGTGCTGTGAATGTGAAATCTTGGGCTGGGCTTTACATGTTTAGCACATTTCCTTTGACTGGAGAGAACAAGAGGCATGCACTGACAATACTGCAGCCTGAAAACAACGGAACATTAAAAATTAACTGTAGCAGGTGTGTGCAGGTCTTAAAAAGGCAGTAAATGTTGATAAATCAATTTAGCATCAATCATGACCTTGAAAAATTAAAGTTACTCAACTTTAGAGCATGTATATAATTTCAATCTTCAGTTTGTTTGGCAAGTGTACCTCCATTTATCACAATAATGCAAATGTCTTGTCTTTGAAATACTGTCATTGTCTAAACCCCTTTTAAGTTTTTTATTTTGTTGTAATGTTTATTTCTGTGATGCTGGTTTATTTCGTTTTTTACTTTTAAGTGACTGTGAGGAGTTTCTTAGTAATTACAAAAAAGTCTCACTTTTAGATATATGCCTGATCGAAATACACACTTTAAGATGAGTTTTATAGCTTCAAAATAGGTTATCTATAAATGCTATTCCTTAGCTACACAGCTGGGTTGGACAGGGCTGGACTGGCCTGGATACTCAACTTCAGGAACAAGACAATTAAAACTAGAGCAAATTTATATTATTCAGACACGTCTTTGAGCACCGGGCTGTAAGTAGCCATATATAGCCAGCTAAAAAACTACGATAATAAATTTTTCCAAAAATTGCTTGTTGTCACACATCAAAAAACTACCGCAGCCTAACTAGAAAGAGATACATTACCACGTGGCTTTGCATCCAGTAAGTTGTTGAAAAAAGAAGTTGTAAAGCAATGCAGAGTTCTGAGGAAGATCCGAGCTGCATTCATTAGCATCACAACAAACCCGCTTTGGCTTGCACACGTCGTTTAGTGCATTCCAGTTGTCAGAAGTAGGAATTTTGAGTTCTGAGTTGGAAACTGCAACTGGAACTCTCCCCAAAGTCAGAATTTCCTACTGGGAACTCGGTGAAACCTCGCCACCCCCGAGTTGACAATCAAAGATGGATGCCCCCAGTGTGAACAGTTATTTATCTCCTGTAGTAATCAATTTATTTGCACTTCTGACTGGGGTGTGTTGCTCTAGATCAGCTGTATACATAGTATTGTTAGACTTATATTTACAAAAATGCTGCCATAGTGATAATCACATTCTTCATACAACAATGCAGGGCGTGCTAACAACAGCTAACAATAGCCTGGCAGATCGGCATGTTTTTTTCTGACTTCAACTGGAACGCCGATAAGTCGGAGATGATGTCACTCCCAGTCCCAAGGTTGCTGGAACGCAGCATTACGACAGTCGCTGCACGTGTTCATGGTAGCAGAGTCTTATGTCGCCGGAAACAGATTCTCCTCACAGTCCCTTTAATAAACCTGATATTGGATCAGAAACTGCAGGTTTTTTGCTTGCTTTGGTTCACCATCCCTGCAAAAGCAGTTTAGATGTGCAAGTCACTTTTAGCACTTATGTTAGACTGAGTTGCATCTCTGTCTTAAGTTAAAAAAGCTCACTAGTATTAGTCATATTTTAGGCATTTACTGTTCATCATAACTTGAGGAAATCTCAGTAACTGGAGTCATTTTTTGAGACAAGTCCTCATATTTTAGTGACAATAAAACATTTTTTTACTCAATAAACTAAAACATCAAAATTATGCAGTAATATGGACATAAAATACTAGTTTGATTTAGTAATGGTACTTAAATGAACTTAAAAAATATATAAGATTGCACATCATCGCAGATGTAGAAAGTCTGGCAACCTCACTCTGATATTTTAGTCTTTTCTTTTCATAAAAATGAAATACAGGTTTAATTAGTCTTATCATCACATTATTTAGCTTTTGGTGAGTGTAAGACAACACTGATATGCCAATACTTTGCTTTATATGTAGCACTTTAATGTATCAATATTTTGAAGTGTTATATTTTTGAAGTCTTATTGATCAATAGAAATAAGAAAAAGAATTCAAGTAAGCGAGTTGGCAGCAGATATGAGCCACCTGAGTTTGCTTTCTATCACTGGGACGGACATGTGAGTAAACCTAAGACACAAGGAGCATGTTTTATTCAGTAACATAGATAAGAATCAGTATTTTTATATTAATTCATATAGTATTGTTGGATATTGCTGTTGTAAAAAAATCTAAAAGATGGGTCAAAGGTGATGTCATGCTGCTTATGCATTGTATCCTCACTCTTCTACCATTATTTATACCACTCCACCGGTACACATATCTCAGTTTTTTTTTGTAACCAGCTAGGAATCGAAGATGTTATTGGGTCCTAAAATGTTTGACTGGGGTCTTGAAGAAGATTAAAAAATCCATATTTACCCTTTGCTCAGTTGACACCATATTCACCAAATGTCCAGTAATTTTTACCTCAAGCTTTGATTAATGTGTGGTAATATATTTAACTAATTGTGTGATACTTGCATGTTAATTGTGTTAAGGAAGTGGCTAAAGGGTAATGTTAGCTGTTATGTCATTATATCTCACTTTATCTAAACATGCAAGATCCAGGCTTATTTCTTTCTGGACTTTAGCACCCATTGTTATTGTAGTCACTTTAAAACAGTTGAATGAACATCATCGTTATATGACAGAAAAGATTAACAGTAAACCATGATGACAGTCCAGAGGGTTACGCCACGGGAGTATGGCTTGTTACTGGTTTACCAGGAAAAGATGCCAAGCCCTCTACTGATCACTGCAACAGACCAACCTGAAGGATTATGTATTTCTGTTTTCCTCTGTTATGTAACACAAACACTGTAACGCTCTTAGAAATGGCAGACTGACAGGTCACACTGATCTTGATGAAACTGACCTCATGAAAGAATAAATTGTATTACCTGGTTTATCCGTATTTACTTAAACAAAGCTGCAACAGTCTGTCCACCAGTTAGATAATGATATTATAGCCTAAACTGCAGCTCCTTGCTGCTGGCAAGCTTTTTTTTTACATAAGAAAGCCCACATTAGGGATGCAAAATATCGCTGATACCAAGCTTAGGGACTCACAAAACCCTGAATACTGCTCTGTATCATCTTACAGCATGACGTTGGCCTCTTGTCAAAGGTGCAGCATGTCTGCAGTTTCTTAATAAAAAGGATAAAACTGTGTTCCCCTCGGGATGACCCTGCACATAGGAGGTGAAAGTGTGGAGGCTGTTAAGTTCATGGGGCTTTACGTTTCTCAATCTTCTCTTATCTGCACACACACCTCGTCTCAGTGCTTTTACTTCCTAGTGCCCTAAAGTTAACACAACTCTTAATAACAGAATGTTTTATGAAGACATTCAGAAAAGTAAGATTTTCTCAGCATTTTCTGTCCTTAAAACGTGTGATCTGCTCGTGCAGAGACTTACTTATGACAGCTTTGTATACTACAACAAATCTTCCAAACTTCAGTTGCAGAATTAAACCAGTAAGCATCTACAAGTTTGAAACTGTGGCTGTCAAAATACCAGGGTGGCCTACTCAAAAATTAGTCCAGTTCACAGTGCGCAGCAGTGAGGCTCTGATATTTTTGCACTTTGAGACCTTTACAACACATTATTTTACATTAATTCTGCAGAGGCGGTAACATCTATGCAGGTTCACTCTGCAATACGAGTTGGATGCGGGAAACACGGCGCCGAGGCAGAGCTTCTGTTTCCTGTTGAGTTTGCATCAGTGCTGATTTTGTTCATGAATTATATTCTTCATAGTTTTCGTCAGCAACATTTTTTCCCCTGACAAAAACTAGACAGTGACTAATAAAAACAAGTGCACATGGACAAAAACTCAAACTAAATTAATTGATATTTTTATCAACAAATTAAAAACTAGACTAAAATGTGTGACAGACTTAATCCAATCAGAGCTAATTTGGTCATGTAGAAAGTAGAGACAAGTGATGAATCTATCCAATCACAGCTACTTTGGTTGTGTTAAAGGTTGGATGAGTTCAGAGGGACATCCAATCACAGCTGTGTTATCTTGGTGGTGGTGGGATAATTTGTGGGCTCAGTAAAGGGTTATTAAATGTTTCATTTTATCCAAGAGTAAAACATGACTTCAGACATTCAAGTGAACATAAAAAATTCCTTACCCTTTACACTTCATATTTTAGCCGACTTTAGTTTACAGCAGATTTCATTGACTTAACTGTTGTGAAATTTCATCAACAAAAACTAGACTATAAGATATTTTAGGCAAAAGACTAAAACTAAATCAAAAAGTGCTGTCAAATTAACACTGTGGTGAGTCATCCATTTGCACACACAATAAACCATAGGGACAGGACAAGATGACACGTGCTAATGTGACAGCAGTGCCTCAATACTAAGAAACAAAACTTTAGGCAAGATATTGAATGACCCGTCAGTAAAAGCAAGCAAATAAAAACAAGATGATATACCACAGCTCAATAAAAACAAGTTGATTGAAAGGAGACTGACAACTGCTGGAAGTTTAAAATCTTTATTTAGCTGCTAAATACTGACTGAAAACTTGATTTTAAAACATCGAAAAATGAGCAACGCATTGACTTCAAATTTTGTGGTGAAATAAAATTGAAATAAACATATCTGACAGAAAATAAGACAAATCATAGAAAATGACTGTGTAAGAATGAGAGCAGAAACAGTCTCTCTGGTGTGTGCCAATCGGAAAAACATGACTTCAGAAACTCAAAAACATTAGAAACGCCTTACCCTTTGCACTTCAGATTTTAGTAAGCTAAATTTACAGTAGATTTCGTTGACTAAAATATTCTGATATTTCATCAACTTAAACTAGACTAAAATAAAAAATTAAATGACTAAATTATGACTAATAGATATTCTAGTCAAAAGACTATAAAAACTAAATTAAAAACTGCTTTCAACATTAACCCTGATCTGAACTGGGCTGTCAATCTCTTTTTTGTCTTTGACTGTTTGTTTCTGTTGTGTTGTTGCTGTAGGAGCTCCACAGACACATAGAAGAGGGTCTGGGCAAGAACATGTCGGAGAGATGTTCCACCTCCATCACAAGTGCTCTGCAGAGCACACAGACTGATATGATTGGTAACACCTTTATTTTAACACCTTTCTGCTGTAATCTGCTCTAACGGCTGCCATAATGAGCTTAAATGTACAAACATAACACGGCGGCTAAATCAGTGCTGAACTGTTTATTATGAGCCGAGAGACTGTGTGTAACAAACAAAGTGAAAACCTGAGATATGTGATGCTGGACCCAAACAAACTCTCTGACCTGTTGCCTGTGTGTTGCTCAGACGGCCTGAAGCCCCTGCTGCCCAGCCCGGTCAGAGAGCAGGTGGATAAACTGGTTCCCCGTCAGTGCTTCAGCCTCAGCTATGACCTGGCCTGTGACAAACTCTGCATGGACTTCCAGGAGGACATCAGCTTCCACTTCTCTCTGGGCTGGACCATGTTGGTCAACCGCTTCCTGGGGCCAAAGGGCGGCCGGCGGGCCCTCATGGGCTACAATGACCAGGTAATGACAGCAGAAGTGAATGTCTCTCTCCTCTAGATTCAGAGAAAGAGCCATGTGTCAAAATGGTTTCTTTATTTGTTTTTGATTAAAAGCAGATTGATACAACTTAAGATGCATTAAAACTTTTCCAAGCTGCTTTCTCTCCTTCAAAATCTGCTAGTTTCTTTTTTTTTTAATCCTTTATTTTCCAATTCTGAAATGCAGACATCAGGAAACATCATGTACATGGAGAAGCAACCAAAGTTTTTCTGCAGTTCAGTCTTTTTTTTTTCTTATTTAAGTGTAAATTAGGGCTGAAAGATATATCGTTATCAAATCTATATCGAGACATGAACATTCAATATATTAATATCGAAAAAGCAAAGACATATATACAATATAGATTAGCTGCATGTACAGCTCTGGAAGTCCCAACAAATTTCGTTTTTATGATTGCCTTTGAATGCACCGCTTGGTTTTCACCGAACCTGTAGTCATATCATATCCTATTGATATGGAGATACCTGGCATGAATATCGAGATATGAAATTTTGTCCATATCGTTCAGCCCTAGTATAAATAAATAAATAGAACATGGGAGAGCAGGAGTGTGCACATAAAATCAACCAAAAATGCAACACAAATAGTCTCGAGAGGCAGAAGGATAGAAAAAAAGACAAAAAAAAAAAACACATTGCAATTTGCAAAGACGGCTAATTTCTTATATCTTCACCTCCACGCCCCAGTTGGCCCACAGTTTAACAAAAACATGTTTTTGCAAGTATATATATAAAAAAATTCCTTCCAAAGTTTAAATATAATTTAAATTTTAATAAACTCTTGTATTGTGGGGGGTTCAGGAAGCAACAACCATCTGTTACTAGCTTTTTTTCCAGGTAGAGATCAACATGCAGAAAATGTATTTATCACCATGTCTTATCTGAAAATCTACATTCCCTAAAAATAAAGTGTCAAACTGTAGAGGTATATCTGTTTGAATAATAGATATTAATGTTATATGAAACTCTGACCAAAATACTTTTAACTCTTGGTATTCCTAGAAAATGTGCCGGTGGTTGGCCTCCTGAAATCACAACATTTGGTGTCTGCTGCAAAATATGCCTTCTACTTTGGAGTTACAAAAAAAAACTAATACAGCATTTCCAACCAAATTCTTCACCACACATCTAAGCTTATTTCCATGCATAATTCCACATATTTGACCAGCTTTCTGATACTGATATTGAAAGATTACCATCTCTCTCACAATGCTGTTTGACATACACTGTTGTGTGCCATTATTTTTAAAATAAAAATGTTATAGAGTTTAAATATAATTCCCTTGTTGGAACATTTCTGGTAAGCACCAATAAACAACTTTCCTCAAGGTCTGATTCATTTTTATATTTAATCCAAATAATTTCTTACTTGAAAATATGTGTAATATTCAGCATTTCCAAGGCCGTGTTTTCTCTTTAAATCCTCAAAATTTCTAAATTGACCTTTGTCTGTCAAAGACAGGAATGTTGTTATTCCATTTGAGATCCAGAATTTAAATGAAATCTGCTAGTTTCAACGTAATTATTTGGTCATGAGTTGGTATATTTTTTTACAGTTTAATGAACCAGTTAGCTATGGGGCTACTACAACATCTTTAGAAGAATGTTTAAGTTACAGATGTTTCAAAAGGAACGAAGACAGTTAAAATCACACTATCTATAGCTGTTTTAGTTGATTTAAAACCCCCATAAATGCTGTTGTCTTGGACTCAAATGGAGAATTTTTGGCTTTTTATGTAAAAAAAAAAAAAACATTTCCCTCCGTAGTAAAACATGTTTTGGTCAATGGAAGTTACACCGCCAATGACAATATTTACCTAGAAGTGTGTATCCTCTGTTTTCACATATCAGAGCCTCGAATCAGCCTTTATAGGAGCATTACTGCCACCTGCAGGTCACAAACAAACACAGCACATCCTGTTCATGAAACAGAACTACAGGTCAATAAGTGCATGTACTTGCTCCAGTTCATGTTTAACTCTCCAGTCAAACATTTCTAACTTCCTGATACTTAGTTTTTGGAAGCCAAGCGATGTATTGCTTGCTCAATAATCAGAATCATCCTGTGTAACAGTGCGGTGTTTAAGGAAAATGATTTATTTTTGTTGCTTGAGAGAAAAAAATCAAGATAACCACAAAATCAAGAACAAACTTGATAAGTTTTCGGAAATTAATATATTTTGTAATTTTCTTGAGAATATGAATGTTGATGGTTGGATGGATGACAACTAGTAATGAATGGGGTTTTACTTGTCTATTTATTGTTCTTTTTGTTTTGTATTGTCTTTTATTTATCAAAGTGTAGATAATGTAGCACCTTGTGTGCGTGGGTTTTGTGTGACTGCAAACTATTAGATGCTACACATACTAGTTTTTATTGCAAGTTTCAGCTTTGTTTTGTCCCCTCTTTTAAGTATGTGCCTAATGATGCTGTTATGCACTGTTCTCTATTTGTTAAATGAACAAAATGCATCTTAAATAAATAATTGAAAAACAAAAATAATTGATATTTAAACAATACATGGCCCACCTCTGTGTTTGACTTTTACATGGCCTTTATTCTGTTAAACATGCCTCTGAGGTGTGATAGATCATTTCTATGACGAGGGAGGCATCAGGACTTCCCTCTCATCCCCTCTTCATGGCCATGCACCTGCCTGTTATGTTTTGTTCCCTAAGCCCCCCTTGTTTGGCCTACCAGTGTGACATCATACGGTTATTTGCTGTCTGTTAAAGCCTGTGGCTAACAGTGCCAACTTGGTTACAGATCATAGACAGACACACAGAAATAGCAGGGGCAATGCAGCAAAGCAAGGTCAGACGATTCGCACTGTAACGCACAAGTAGAAAGATGTTCAGGTTTTCTATGGCCAGCATTTTACAATCACTTAAAAAAAACCCTTTCCCTCACCTTTGAACTGACATGACTGACCGTCAGGTTGTCCATTTTTATTTCTTGAATCTTGAGAATTTAATGTCACATAAATAGCCCTGTTCTGTTAGGGGAAATGGTTAAAGATAAAACATGAGAATATGTCAAAGGGTGTGGCGGACAGTTGTTCATAGATGTTTCTGTACAGATGTGTGTGAGGGATTAACATGAACCTCTGGGTCTTTGTTGACCTGATTGTCGATTTATTGTTTCCAGAGTTCTGCCTTTGTTTTGTCTGTTAAATCACTTTGTTTTATAGAGATGCTATATAAATAAAGTTATTGTATTATTATTAGGGATGGGATGAAATATCGTTTGGCAATATATCGTGATGCAGTATGTAAGGAAATGCATCGAGTTTGAAAAAAATGGATCGCGAAATAAAGACGTCACATCTACCAACTACCTTGCCTCCAAAAAGCCGAATGATGGAGTCGAATGAGGTCGAAATTGAGGACGCTCCACCTGGATATAAGTCATCTGTCTGGCAGTATTTTGGCTTTCTCATTAAAAAAGACGAAGATGGCGAAAACGAGCCTACCGCTTGATAGCATACACTCTCTCTACCCTCTCTAGGGTTAGAGAGAGTGTTATTGTTTGTGTTTGGCCTGTTAGGCCTTGTGTTTTCCTGTGTGCAACTCAAGCAAAAACAAATAAGTTGTAATTACACAGTAATATTTTTTCTTTTTAACTTTTTTGATATTGTATCGTGACGTATCGTATCGTGACCCGGGCATATCGAGGTGCAGCGTATCGTGAGTTTAAGTGTATCGTCCCATCCCTAATTATTATTATGATTGAAAACAATTGACAAGTTAACATTGGGAGTAAGACTCAGTTGGACTCTCATGTAAGAGTTTGGTCATGGAAAATAACTCCTGAGTTCCCCTTTAGTGTCTCATTGAATAATCCCTCTGTCTCTTCACCCTGTAATTCAAACGTCAGACACATGTCTTGTTTGCGGTCCACCTACCGTGTCACTAAATGACTCGCTGGCCTCAGACATGCTGTGCGGTCCTGCTTCATGCAGCCTTAACAGCTTCAGTTTGAGGCCTCTTTGATTTTCTTCACATCCTCTGAGTTGTTCTCTGCGCTCAGCTGTAATCATCTGTGCTCTCCCTGAAGGTTCCTCGTCCCATGGCTCTGACCCCGGTCAGCACCAGCATGCCTCCGTTCCCACAGAGCTCCATGACCCAAGAGGAGCTGATGGTCTCCATGGTGACAGGCCTCGCCTCCTTGACCTCACGCACCTCCATGGGCGTCCTTGTGGTTGGTGGCGTGGTAAGAAAACACACAAAAGCACTGATACGATTGAAATAATGTATGAATAAGTGCAATAAATTGATTAATTTGGCTGATCATGCCAGTTTTTCACTATAAATGCAATGTTTAAGATTAGATAAAATTATCCTTTATTGATCCCCAGAGGGGAAATTCAGCTTTTACAGCAGTATAGGGCAAGCACAAGGGTAGTGGCATGCATTGGGTTCAAAAGAATTACACATAGTATAAAATCAATCAATAAACTGCTCAGTAGCAGCAAGCAAAGTATGAGGTATTCACAATGTCAAAGTAAGTGTCATTCATGACAACTGAGCCATCAGTGCAGTGAAGGTAAAGTGAACGTGATATTAATGTGACAGTTTGATGGGTAACAGGAGGAGTTAAGTTAACTGTATGGATATGAACCAGTTTAGCGCATATGAAGGACGAATAATTAGGAATAAATATTTATTTCAGTTATTGATAAAAGAAGGCATTGAAATACAAACAAGCAATAAACAAAATAATGCATGAAAAAGAGCAGAAAGAAGAAAAATCACACATGATCTGCCCCTTTTTTTACCAGACGCTAATTAATAATGTACGTAATAAAACAGAACTAAACCAAATAGCTGTAGGGCCAAGGAAGTCCTCACTTTCCTCTATTTAAACTTTTTATCTGAGAAAAAGTTACAAATTAATAATGCTAAGTTTAATGACCCCGAAAATACTACACAGACGGAACAAAACTGTGCTTAGTTCTCATCAAATCTCCTTAACACAATGGCTTATTCCGATTTTAAACATGCAGTTTAATTTCGTTTTTTCTGTTCAGATTGTTCCGTAAACTAGCTTGTCTCAATAGATAGATAGATGGATGGATGGATGGATGGATGGATGGATGGATGGATGGATGGATCGATGGATGGATGGATGGATGGATGGATGGATGGATGGATGGATAGATAGATAGATAGATAGATAGATAGATAGATAGATAGATAGATAGATAGATAGATAGATAGATAGATAGATAGATAGATAGATAGATAGATAGATAGATAGATAGAAAGGAAGGAAGAGACACATTTACTCCAGTGTTTCCAGTAACACGAGAAATATCGGTAGCACTTTACTTTAGAGGTCTGCAAATTTCATCGCACTTAGGTAATAATAAGACAAAGTTTTTTTCTTATTTCTTTAAAATTACCCTCGAAATTTCATGAGAATTTGGTGAAAATTAGCACACAACTTCTTTAAAATAATGTCCAAATTTATTGTCGCAAGTCAGAATTGGTAGGTTACTGTTTTTTTCCAGTTTCTTTGAAATTTACTCCAAATTACAAGGTAAGAAGGTGACAATTAGCAAATAATTGATTGTATCATGTGAAACATTATAGGCTTAATCATAAAGGTATATCATTCATCTCTATTTTGTATGTGATCTCAATACAAACGGTACTAAAGAACTTGGTGAAATTAAATAACAAATAGCTAACTATCAACTGCTTATTGGGAAATTTAATTACTCACTTAACATTTCTTAGGTAATCATCACAGGAAACAATGAACCTAACTTCTGTATTCAAGAACTAAGCAGATATTTATCACCTGCTTCTCTGGAAATAGCAGGAATGTTGGGATACTTCAAAAAACATTTTGTGGTGGGTTGTGATTTAATTTCAAATCAATTATTTGCTAATCGTCACCTTCTTACCTTGCAATTTGGAGTACATTTAAAAGAAACTGGAAAAAAACAGTAACCTACTAATTGTGACTTGTGACAATAAATGTGGACATTATTTTAAAGAAGTCATGAGCTAATTTTCACCAAATTCTCATGAAATTTTGGGGTTAATTTCAAAGAAATAAGAAAAAGCTTTGTCTAGTTATTACCTAAGTGCGATGAACTTGGCAGACCTCTAAAGTAAAGTGCTACCAAAATATCGAGTATCATGTAATGAGGGTTGAGTCATTGACATAAAAATGTCATTTTCTGATGCGGTTAATAGGCACATCAATCAGTACGTTACATTTCTGAGAACAGCATGAAAAGTGGGGACGTTACAAGTAGCAAACTACTCACTCACATTAGTCCATCTCTGAAGACATCAATATAAGCCACCTGCCACTTTTGTCATTCTGGCTTTGCTTTATATAGTCCACAGAAGGGCTGGGCGATATGGCCTAAAAATAAATCCCAGATTTATCCCCACAAAACTGAATTTACAATTTTAATTGATTTATTTCCCTCTCAATAAAAAAAAAAAACTCTAAGTGATACAAAAATGACATGAATAAAGTTCTGCCTTTGTGTTGTCAAAATATGTTCCCTCATAAAATTATAGTGTGTGTCATAAAGTGTTGTTTATGTAGTTCTAATGCAGACAGGTTTGCCTACATAAACACTGAAAGCTGAGGGATTTCACAGCTTGTTAACATGTATCTCTCTGATCAATATTTAATCAAATTTTGCAAAATATATACAAGCCTATAAAAGTGCTTGTGCAAAACCTGAGAGGGCCACCATCATGAAAACTGTAAAATTTCAGTATTTATGTTTTTTTCAAACTTTGCAAGAACTTACAATTAAAGTAAGTGAAGGAAAAAAAATCACAATTTTAAAAAAAATTTTAAATCTTCTGCAGAAAATAATTTGAATTGATCGATTTAATCGGTATATTGCCCAGCCCTGGTCCACAGAAAAGCTATATACAGGGGAGAACAATAAAGAACTCTATTTTAACATGGTCTGTGTACATTGAAATTTTCCATGCTAGCATGTTAGCTTGTGCATACAATTTGCAGTACTGATGCTGTATATCATCATCATCATCATCATCACTCTAATCCTGATAATGTGCCCTAGATATTTAACCTTGTTCATGAGAGCTTGATCCCTGATTACATATCTATTTTTTTATTAAGTTACACTGCCTCTTTTTTCTTAAACTTCTCTGTATGTTTGTTAATTAATAGAAGAACAATCATACACAAAGCAGATCATTCAGAAGTGCTCACAGGGTCAGGTCTAAAGATTTTTCATCTTGTGTTTCAGATCTGGAAGGCCGTGGGCTGGCGTCTGATCGCCCTGTCTGTGGGTCTGTACGGACTCCTTTACATCTACGAGAGGCTGACCTGGACCACCAAGGCCAAAGAGAGAGCCTTCAAGAGACAGTTTGTGGACTACGCCAGCGAGAAGCTGCAGCTCATCGTCAGCTACACCGGCTCCAACTGCAGCCACCAAGTCCAACAGTGAGCGTTTTACTCTGCTGCAGTCACACAGCAGCCTCTGTTTCCCAGTGATGATGGTGGACCAGGTCTGAATTTGACTTTTGGACTGTTGTCGTGTCCTAACTGTGTCCTGTTTGTGTTTGTCTGTCCATCAGGGAGTTGGCAGGTGTGTTTTCTCAGCTCTGTCAGCAGGTCGATGTCACACGTCAGAACCTGGAGGATGAAATCACAGACATGAACAGCAAGATTGAGCTTTTGGACAGCCTGCAGAGCAAAGCCAAGCTGCTCAGGTAAAAATCAAACGTTATCGTTGTAAAGGCCGCGGTGGAGCGACTAAGCCAGATGTCGTTGTGAGGTTTTAACCTGTTCAGCCCCAAAGTACCCGATTTCAGAAATGCTTAATGCTCTCCAACAAAAACATAATAAAAGTGAACTATTCATGTAGAAATATAGTCATGTTAAACATCAGATTAAACAGGAAATTATGAGCTACACAACCATATAAGTCATTTTTACACTCACCAAACACAACGTCAACACCAAGCAAATTAATTGATCAAATATCAAAATCTGTTTCATTTTTTTAGATATTTTTTCAAAAACTGACATATAAAGCAGAGGAAGATAAAAACTGTTGTAACTGTGTGTAATGAACACCAAAAGTGACATAAAAGTGAAATATAAAGTTTGGTAAATCAGAAATCTGAAATGGGACTAATGGAGTCAAACTGTGCCAAGATTGGGCCTGACCACTCTGTAGTAAAACCTCTCTAACTTTGCTCTGCATCACTTTATCAGACTCAAACTTGGCAGAAGTAATGTTCACATATTTTCACATTCATTCACAGAGTTCTAAAGCTGCAGCTGCATCATTCCAAAGAGATAATCACAATAAAAACTTTTTTTAGGCGAGGATGAAATGTTCTAATGATTCTGACTTCTATCTTCGTTTACTCTGTCCCAGTAACACATATACTGATTATTACACATCTGGACAAATCTACCAAGTGTTACTTTTATTATGACACCAAAGTTATTCAAATAGACCTTGTGGTTGTAGACATGCACTCTTTTTTTTTGAGTGTGTCATTTTCGAGCAGAAGGCTCAAAAAAGGGGCTGAACAGGTTAAAGCAGTGTTCCTCTGGTTAGAGCTGCATAGTGCATTTGTCTGGTTTACCGGCTGCTTGTATTGAAAGATCCACAGTATACAGTAGTTTATCTTAAACCCCATTCACACCTGTTGATAAACTCCTGAAATTATCCAGACATTACCTGTGCGAGCACGAACATAAGAGTTTTTCACAGAGTTTGGGAAGTGCAAGTGAAATAAAGTGAGGGCAGCAGGAAGTTATCGGGGTGATTCACTAAGACGAGTGGGGAGGGTTTTTGAAATAATCCTCTGCAGTAACAGAAATCATAAAGACTTGAAAGGACGGATAAAAACAATCAGCTGTTGTTGGAGAAGTTTTATCTGATTGTGACTCAGATGCTTCAGTTGTCACATCATTACAGCCACCAATGAGGTTATATTATTGTTGGCGTCTTTGTTTCTCTTTTAGCATCATAACTCAAAAATGTTTGGACGGGTTTTAATGAAATTTGCAGAAAATGTCCGGATTGGGACAAGGAACAAATGATAAGATTTTGAGAGTGATCTGAATCAGTGTAAAACCGCCATGACGAAAAATGTGATTTCATGAATAACTACTGAACTAAAATAGATAGCATTATGAATCCAATTGCTAATGGTGTGTTTTCATGGTCAAGGAATCTAAATATTTAGATGAAATAAAGGTAGGACTAATATTTATGGTGAAAATCACAATTTGGGTGAGGATTGTGGCGCTGGCCAAGGTCAGCACTCTCTAGTTTAATTCACCACCGACTGTTCATCAACAAATGCGGGTTATCCAAGCGAGGGCTGTAACGGCTTCAAACATGTTTGATGGTAAAACAAATCAAACAAAAATTAAACATAAGTTTTCCTGAAAGAGACTCCATCATGGTTTATCACTTCTTTAACTCTTTAATGCCTTAAATCGCAAATTAAAGCCAAAAAACCCAACTTTTTTGGAGGTTAAGTGTTTACTTTACTTTCTACTGAAATCCTAAGAAACAAAATTTCCATACATCAATACGTATTTTTTGTATCTCATTTGATACATTAGGTGTTTTTGGTAACTGATAATCCATTTGAGGACATTTTTTTAAAAATCTTTTGTCTGATTTTATTCAGATGTTTTTTTGTTGTATTTTGTTGATCATATTGACTAGATAGAGGTGTCATAAAAGTATGTGTCAAATATGATACAACAGGCAATACAGGGTTAAATTAGATGTCCGTTTTTTATGCCTAAGTCACACATTCCCGTTTCTCATGCCGATTGTGCATGACTGTACACAATTGAGGAGGCTGGTGTGATCGCTATGATACGGAATGAAATGACTGTCTCACCCCTGGACACACCCCGTGAATACACAGTCAGTAGCGCTTCTACAGCGCTTCGGGGGCGTTCGTCCCACTCCAACTAGGTTAATTCAGCGATGTGACGAGGATTCCTTGAATTTTCATCCCGCTGACACAACGTCAGCCTGCTCGAGCTCAGTTCACGTCACGTAGGCCTGGACTGAGCCCCGTTGCTTACGCCATCTTGAACGGGACACAGTCGGGGCACAAACGGATACATCCTTGTCAGTCGTCCTCATAAAACTTTCAGGATTGAGCCACGATCAGCCTGACTGAGCTCCGTACATGCCACGCTTATACCGTTCACCTTAGGACTGCATTAGGCTTCCACCCCACTATACTGAGAGCGGCGATTCTCCACGACAGTTTTGAACAGTTCAAAACTGTCGGGACCCTTCCACGTTCCCCACCGTTCATCCACGACTATACAACGCTGATCCAGACCAAGTAGCGCATGCACCATGACCAAAAGCACGTTTTATCAGGATTATGACAATCGTGCACAATCGGCATGAGAAACGGGAATGTGTGACTGAATGTGTGGGCTTTAGACTCCTCCTGTTTGTGCCTATTGTTGTGTAGGTGTGCATCGTATTAATATGTGTGTTTGTTTGTTGTTTAGGAACAAGGCGGGCTGGCTGGACAGCGAACTGAACATGTTCACACAGCAGTACCTTCAACACAGCAAGTAAACGTGACGGAGGACATCTGCCTGAGAGACTGAGCAGCTCCAGAGGAACTCGTGGACACAGAGGGATGTACGAGTAGAGAGGATATTAAACTGAAGGGATGTGAGTCAGGGTACGGGAGACACTACACTAAATATTCTAATGGAAAGTTAAAAAAAAAGAGGATCAGCTTTTAAAAAGAGGCCAAATTGTGACAAAATATTTAAACCACAGACTCAGAGCTTACGTCCTGATGCTTATTTATCTATTCAGGTATTTCAGAAGTTCATCCTCAAATCCTTAAAACACAGAGTGACTTGTTTGATTTTCTTTAATTAGATTTGAGTCCGCTCTGCTTCGCTGGACGTGTAGGTAGATCTTTTTGTACATACACTTAAAAACACTGGACACGTGCCATGCTTTAGCGAAAGGCAGTCCACATGAGGGATTCAGGAAAGTGACTTATTATAAAGTGGAATTATATAAAAACTGAAGACGTGCAGAATAATTTATTCCTCCAGATGTTGAAGATTATTTGAAAGGTGAAGCAGATGCAGAGAAGGAAGCTGGGAAAGTCTGAGGTAGAAAAGGACACAAGTGAGACTTCACACTTTTATTTATGTGGTTTGAAGCATCTAAACGAAATATTACCTTCTCACTTTAATGTACATAAACCCAGTCGACACCTGCTGAGTGCTTTTCCCTTATTGTTCAGTTTGAAGGTGAACATGCATCCTTATTTATCCAAAAGACATTATTAACTAAAGATATTTATGGATTCAGAGCAGAGCATAAAGAGTCTGTCAAAGAAACACATTTTAATTTGTCAACAAAGACCATGAAGCAAAACCAAACCAACAGCATTCGAAGGTGCTTACTGAGGAAACAAATAGATAAACAACGTTACTAAAATTTTCTTTATTTATGGAAAAATTACTTTGTTTTGTTTTTGGAGTTAAAATACTTCAAAAAAGTTATTTGTGGGAACTTTATTTCATGTTTCTCAGAAATTCTGATTAAAACGCTTGTGAAGTTACACATAAAACCAAGATTATAAAGATTTAAAAACCACAAATGTGCTCATGAAATGTTTGGGATGAGTGATTTATTTTCCGTCACTCCTTTGAGAATCATCTCTGCGGTCATGGTCAGCAGTTCGTGAATCTTTGCTCGATGAAAGTCTTGCATTTTAATATGTTTATAGAGAAACACTTAAACTGCCTTTTTACTCTTACTCTTCACTCATTGGTGTGCGGCCTCTTCCTGCTTCTTTGGTTTTATTTTCATTTTTCTGAACTTTATTGTCAGCCATTTGTTTCATTATATTACCCTCACTTTTCAGTGCAAAATATTCATATCTAGTAAAATCCTCGACAAAATGAAGCTTATAAAACAATTTAAATCCCACGTTGACCACTTTTTCTGATTTAAATCAGATTTGAGAATAGAGAAGTGTAATATGCTTCATATTACAGCAAATATGTAATTATTTAGGACGGACATTAATTGATGTTATTGTTTTTTTCATACATGATATTCGCCTAACTTGCTTACCCAGCGATATACTTTAATTTTAGATTAATCCCAGAAACATATTAACTACAAATATGGAGAAATGAGTGAGCCAGTAACATTTGAAATACAAACATTTCTTGTTAAGTTGGACATTAAACTGACCTGCTGCACATCTGCATTGCTCAGTCTTTCTCAGACAGATGTTAAAAATAATCCTTTTTATATCTTTATTTTCTTTTTTCTTGTTTTTGCTCATTGATTGTGCACACAAATGCACTCAGTCCCCTCTGACGATATTAATGGCCACACTAGGATCATGAAAGAGATAAACAAGGTTCAAAGTTGTGAAGAAAACTTTATTTAAACTTTAAAAAGCTGCAGCGGAGAAGCTCACTGTCATGGAGGAGACCTTGAGCCACACGTTCACATTTATGAATTCACGCTTGGTTTGGGTTTGAACATGGGATTTGTTGACAGTTGATTATTCTTAAAACCACATGGGTGACTTTTAACTTGGTGATTAACAATTTTATTGTGTAATAACGGGAAATCAGGACCACGTGCCATTTTTTTAAACACTGACTGATGGAACTCAGACTTTATTTCAACACTATATCATGAATAATACTCATGCAAGTCTTTGGAAAAGTGCTTAAACTATCCCCAATTACCCAAGCCTTTAAAATCAGCCCTGATTCAGAAAGGATGAAAATAATAATTATCAATTATTCATGACAAAGTCTTTAAAATGCCAAAGAAATATTGGGACTCAAACGTAGCTCAGCTTGGCCACCAGAGGGTGCTAAAGTTCTTGTTACTGACTGGGCACTAAATTTGATAAAAGAAAAGAAAAAAGGGATTTTATATCACTTGCCAATGTTTTGTATTTGTGTTTCACTGAAGCTGATTTAAGACTTTTTAAACTTTATTAATTTGTGGAGAAGAATTTGACATTCAGGGTGTACAACTTTGCTTCGTATTTTCTTATCTTCAGACTTTTTCTTCTGTCTATCAGCTTACTTAATCTTTTTTCTTAACATATCTAACGATTCCAGACATTATTCTGTGATGTTTTTAAGACATCAGCACTGTTGATGGCGACCTCGGTGTCTGTTTCTTTGTGAGTTTCACACGTTTGTCTTGCACTGAATTTGTAAGTAGGCCACTCTGTTATTAGAGCGTGTACCTGCCCACAAGTATTTGACTTTAAAGCTAAAAATCTTCACTACATTCTGAAAAATGTGGTGGAAACATCAACACCAGACCCTCGTATCTGACCTGAAATTGTACTTTTGGTTTCTAAGATGTGTATATAATGTAACTTAGTCATTTGCCTTCGAATTGGAAACCATGAGAAACGCCCAAAAGAGACGAACCACATCAGAGCGGATGTGCCTCCAGCGGTAAAAAGTCGTGGTTGATTCGGCCATGTTGTGAATTTGGAGCCATACACTGTGTGATGCCAAGCGAGCGGAACAGCTGCCGTATAACTCTCCTTTCAGAGTGAAGACTTGCACTTTATCGATTTGCTGCTTTATTTTGATTATTGTTATTATTTTATGATAAAGGGTGTTCATCTCTCCCGAAAGTGAAAACCACAGAGTAGCTGTGTTTGGCTTCAGGAAGGTGGAGGAACCTGCATGCAGTGGCTGTTGTAGTTTAATGTCCTGTTGAAATGTTCACACGTATGTATGTATGTAAAGAATAATAAAGGAACTCAATGAAAGAAAATCAAATTGTTCATCAATTGCTCATCATTCCTGCACCACAAAAACACTAAACTGTCTTCATTTGAAGGTGTTTACGTGAGATGCCCCGCCCGAAACTTTGAAAATGTTGCCAATCAGAGCGTGAAGTTTTAATCCAACACCAGATTTGGTGATATTTCTTGGGATCAGGTATTAGAGGATATCTGCTATGTTGGTATTTCCAGATTCAATTAGGCAACAACAATAACAATATTAATGTATGCAGAGTTTTTTATTCCACTTAAACAAGCCTTGGGTGTCTTTTGAAGAGCTATCAAACAAAGTAATTAATTTATATAAGTGAAAATTATGAAACTAAAGAAAATATTGTCTTTAGTGATAGTATGCTCTTGATTCTCCTTTTTAAAGTACAAGCTAAACTGTCGTGGACTTGGAGTAGTTTATTTAAAATGTACTGTGTAATTTGTCTTGAGAATCTATTCCAGCACATCCCATCATGCCACAGCATCTCAGTCGGGTTGCGGTCAAGACTCTGGCTGGGCCACTCCAGAAGCCGTATTTTCTTCTGTTGAAGCCATTCGATTGTTGATTTACTTCTAAGCTTTGGGTTTTTGTCTTGTTGCATCACCCATCCTCTGTTGAGCTGCAGTTGGCAGATAGATGGTCTGAAGTTTTCCTGCAAAATGTCTTGATAAACTTGGGAATTTATTTTTCTGTTGATGACAGCAATCTGTCCAGGCCCTGAGGCAGCAAAGCAGCCCCAAACCATAATGCTCCCTCCACCATATTCCACAGTTGGGATGAGGTTTTGATGTTGGTGTGCTGTGCCTTTTTCTCTCCACACATAGCGTTGTGTGTTCCTTCCAAACAGCCAATTTTGGTTTCATCTGTTCACAGAATATTTTGCCAGTAGTGCTGTGGAACATCCAGGTGCTGTTTTGCAAACTTCAAACGTGCAGCAATATTTTTGTTTGGACAGCAATGGCTTCCTTGGTGGTGTCCTCCCATGAAATCCATTCTTTAAAAATATTTTAACTATTGTAGATTTGTCAACAATAATGTTGGCATGTGCCAGGGATTTCTGTCAGTCTTCAGCTGACACTTTAGGATTCTTCTTCACCTCATT
This sequence comes from Scarus forsteni, assembly GCA_036419115.1. Classification (NCBI taxonomy): domain Eukaryota; kingdom Metazoa; phylum Chordata; class Actinopteri; order Labriformes; family Labridae; genus Scarus; species Scarus forsteni. The sequence continues at coordinate 5,141,023 of JAZDUH010000145.1, forward strand.
GAGCATTCTGTGCTGTGCTCTCACAGTCATCTTTACAGGACCACCACACCTTGGCAGAGCAGCAACAGTGCTGAACTTTCTCCATTTGTAGACAGTCTGTCTTACTGTGGACACATGGACATCAGAGCTGTTAGAGATACTTTTGTAACCCTTTCCAGCTTCATGCAATTCAACAGTTCTTGATGGTAGATCTTCTGAGAGCTCTTCTGTGTGAGGCATGGTTCACATCAGGCAATGCCTCTTGAGAACAGCAAACTCACAACTGGTGTGTTTTTATAGGGCAGGGCAGCTTTCACCAACACATCCTATCTAATCACATTGATTGATTAGATAGGATGGCTCCAATTAGCTCTTGGAGGAGTAATTAGCCTAGAGGTTCACATACTTTTCCACCCTGCACTGTGACTGTTTACATAGTGTGTTGAATAAAAACATGAAAACTTACAATTTTTCATGCTGTATTAGTTTAAGCAGACTGTGTTTGTCTACTGATGTGACTAAGATGAAGATCAGAACATATTCTATGACCAATTTAAGCAGAAATCCAAGTAATCCCAAAGGGTTCACATACTTTTTCATGCAACTGTATTTGCATATCATTTTAATTAATTGGATGATTACTTTACAACTATTTCTAACCTACTTTAATGTCATTTAGACAAAGTAATACTATCATTAGGTGTTCAGTAAAATTTTTTCTAACATTTAAACCTCCTTCCTGTAGTAAAACTGATTTTGAACTGAAGGGCATGGTCATTTCAGGGTCTTGTAGTTCTTGATCTGTCCATCAGATGGCAGTAGATGATCTCAGCATGCAGATTGGTCTTCATTTAGGGGGAGGTGAAGGAGTTTATCTGAAACTTTCAGTCAGATGCTTACACAATATCACTGTTTTTGTCCTTAAACTGCTTTTAGATAAAATAATAAATCTGATTATATAAAAAAAAAAGTTGAATATTTAGTGATGAATCTAAAAAAGGAAAAAACATGGCAACAAAAGTGACATTTCTCCCCAAATGTTTATTTTTAAGCTAATATTTCAGACAGGCAAGTTATCAATCATATTTACAATGACATAGGAATATTTATAACCACATGAAAGTGCTCACCAGTTAATGGTTCATCTCTGAACTGGGACAGGCCAACTTTCAAATTAGACAATTTCTTAAAAAAAGGCCCCCTTCGGTTAAAGTCAGACGACCTTGAACTACCCTGACTATACCAAATCATAACTGGAACATGTCTGGCAGGGATGTGACATTTCCCACTTCCGATGTTTCTGGAACGCACCATGACAGCTACTTCCCCCGACCTCACTGTACTCATTTGTTCACATTTAACCTCAAAACACTTTCAGGAAGTCCAAACATGATTGTTATAAAAGCTTCTTTCTCTACAACAAATCATCCTTTGTCAATGCATCTTATAAAAGTTTGGATTTCCTTCAATTTATTCCAAAATTTGCCTGTTTTCTCCCCAAGAGTCAGAAGTTTTGGGACGACTTTGGCACGCACTAGATTTTCATCCTCTCTTTATCAGTGGAGACCGTTCCTGCTCTCATTCTTACACCGAGTCATTGATCATTTCTTTTTATTCGTCTAATTTCTGTCCGATTTTTTTCTTCAATTTCACCACAAAATTTTAAGTTCATGCTTTGCCATTTTCAATGCCTTAAAGGTGCTTTGAGGAGAATCTATTACGGGTGACATTAAGACTCTGCTACCCATGATCACACGTGGCGACTGTCGTAATGCTGCGTTCCAGTAACCTCGGAACTGGGAGTGACATCATCTCCGACTTATCAGCGTTCCAGCTGAAGTCAGAAAAAAACATGCCGATCTACCAGGCTATTGTTAGCTGTTGTTAGCACGCCCTGTGTTGTTGTTGTTCACAAATATCACATGAAGAATGTGATTATCACTATGGCAACATTTTTGTAAATATAAGTCTAACAATACTATGTATACAGCTGATCTAGAGCGACACACCCCAGTCAGGAGTGCAAATAAATTGATTATTACAGGAGCTAAATAACTGTTCACACTGGGGGCATCCATCTTCCATTGTCAACTCGGGGGTGATGAGGTTTCACCGAGTTCCCAGTGGGAAATACCGACTTCAGGAAACATTCCAGTTGTAGTTTCCTACTCTAAACCCGAATATTCCTACTTCTGACTACAACTGGAACGCACCAAAAGACGTGACCCAAGCCAAAGTGTGTGTTTGTTGTGATGCTTATAAAAATGCAGCTTGGACCTTCCTCTGAACTCTGCATTGCTTTACAACTTCTTTTTTCAACAACTTACAGGATGCAAAGCGACGAGGTAATGTATCTCTTTCTAGTTATGTAGCGGTAGTTTTTGATGTGTGACAACAAGCAATTTTTGGAAAACGTAGTATTGTAGTTTTGTAGCCGGCTATATATGGCTACTTACAGCCCGGTGCTCTAAGATGTGTCAGAATAATATAAATTTGCTCTTGTTTTAATTGTCTTGTTCCCGAAGTTGAGTATCCAGGCCAGTTCAGCCCTGTCTGACCCAACCGTGAGGCTAAGGAATAGCATTTATAGATAACCTATTTTGATGCTAGAAAACTCATCTTAAAGTGTGTATTTCCATCAGGCATATATCTAAAAGTGAGACTTTTTTGTAATTACTTAGAAACTCCTCACAGTGCCTATAAAGTCAAGTTTTCAGTCAGTATTTAGCGGTGATGAAGAGATTGTAAATGTACAGCGGTTGTCCGTAAATGCTCAGCCTTTAATAGAAAACTCTATCATTTCCTTTAATCATCTTGTTTTTATTTGCTTGTTTGCAAAAGTTTGGGAACCCCTGACTTAACCATTCAAGATAAATATCTTGCTTTAAAGAATGACAGGCAAAAATAAGGTATTGAATTGCATGTAGTGAAGAGAAAATACCTGCCAATGAGACAAGGAAAGTTTGACTTGGTGAGGGTTTTATTAATTACTGTAATTTTTATTGATTATTTGCACATTTTGTTCACATACAGCCCACCGCAGCGCATGGTGGCTCCATATGAAAGAAAATAAAAAGTTAACACAAATAAATCTGGTTCAACAGAAACTGTTTGGAGTCCATCTTCCAGACATCTTCTTCATTTGAAAACAACTAATTATCGGTCTCTTTATTTTCTTTTTGTAATGTAATGTCCATTTCTCCCACTTGTCATCCATCTTTGTTCCTTGTAATCTCAAACGATGTGTCATTTTGTCCATTATGAAGATTTCTTGCACTGTCTCAAGCCATTGCTCTTGGGTTGGCGGGTCTTCTATACCCCACTTCCTCTTAATAGATTTCTTTGCAACAGTATCTTGGTTAAATATTGGTCTCATGAATTAAAATAACACATATAAAGAAATAGAAAACTCAGGAATATTATACCCTCATATTTCCAGTAAGGTCTTATGTACATATTTCCAATAAAACAAAATCTTATTGCATTTCAAAACGTGTGAGTGGTCCGCATTCATGGCTCCACGCTCTCTCCAGCATGGCAAACCTTTTTTTGAGTGTTTGCTTTTAGTTTGAGAGTAATGAAGAAGCGGATCAAGTTTTCTCAAGAAAACTCCCTCCAAATCTATGAATTTGTGGACATTTGGTGCTTTTCCAACATGTCAAAGCAGTCATCCTCTGAGCTTTTTATACCAGATTCTAATTCCCATATTTTATATACTGAGTTGAGTGGTTGTTCAGAATGAGAGACTGGCACAATACTGAAATAATTCTAATATTAAGCCTTTAACTTCCAGCTCAACTGTTTGGCAGAGGTCGGTAAATTCAGAAATATATCGTGTCAAAAAACAACACATAATTGTTTGTTTTTGTCAGCGTGTTAGGATACAGAAAAGAATGAAAACAAACCAAAACAACTGATGTTTCCTTTGCGTGGGATTTAAAGGCTTAAAGAAGCTAAAAGCTTTTGTTACAATCTCCCTTATTATTTCAAAAGCTTGACTTTAATGATAATATAGTTATTCATCAAAAAAATCTTTGACGCGTTTGTCAAACTCAGTATTATCTCTTTAACGTCACTTTATTGCTATTTTATTTGCAAACACTTGTGCCTTTCCTTATTGATTTTGTCCCAAATATTTCTGCATTTGAAGTCATCAGGTAATCAGCTTTTAACATTTTAAACCTTTGAATCCCACATCATGAAAATATCTGTTTTTTTAGGTTTGTTTTTATTTTTCTCTGTTCCCTGAAATGTGAAGGGAATCAAACAATAATTTGATTTGTTTTATATAACATTAAATATCCCTGAGTTTATTTTTGACCTCTGCTAATCAGTTAAGGTGGTAGTTAAAGGGTTAAGCCCCTTTTGCAGTTGTAGAATTAGCTTGATTCCACATTTACTTCTTTAGAGAGGTTTCTTTTAATTTCTTTCCTGTAATAATCTCGACTCGGTGATGGTTTTAAATTAAAGTTTAACAAATAGTACGTAGTGACGAAATCAATCAACTAACTACGTCATTGCGTGTGACTGTGGCGAAGGAGGCTGTCAGAAATCAAACTCAATCATGCACCCAAATAATCGAAGATATTCTTGCACCCCCCCAGTAAGGGACAGAAACTGTCTTAACCACCCTGTGGAAAAAAACACAGTCACACGGGGTTAAACTCGTGACAAAGCGCCGCTGCACTCGTCCGTATAGCTTAGATGAAAAGCTGATGGCTGAGCCCACAAACAAGTGGAGGACGAGTGACTAAACTGTATTTCACAGAACACACAGCCTGGTCTTTGATTTTAAGTTTGCCATCAACGGTGTAGAACCAAAACTACTTCCACACAGCTCTCATCAGATGATTCAGAGCTGTTAATGTCTGCTTGGAGTGGAAACTTTGTTTACTGAGGTCAAGTGAGCAGCGGATGTGACTGACGGTCAAGCTGCGCTCACAGCGCCCTCTGTTGGACTGACTGGTCCACTGCTCCAGGCCTGATGTGTCGCCACACTCAATATTCTACTTTCAAATACTTTTGTACAATTCGGTTACGGATATTTATTTCCATATTCGATCGGTTATTCAAATATCGAATAGAAAGTGACAGCCTTAAAGCAGACTTGTGTCAAAAGGACAGTTATTTATTTATTGGTATTATTGGTTTATTGGTTTATATCCACTTCAGTGCACATTAGTATTTTTTTTAATGCATGTTTTGGTTTGTTTGAAGGCCTAATATGAATGAAAAACTTTGTTGGGCTTTTTTTGAAAAGCAGAGGCTCCTGGAATATTAAAAAATGTCATAATATTCAATAAACAATTACATTCTTTTAAAACATGTCTAAAAATGTACTCTAAGCTATTTATGCACTATTAAAAGATATGGTGAACTACTTTGCCTCCGCATTGGATATTCGGTATTCGGCTTTGGCCACAAATTTTCATTTCGGTGCATCCCTAGTTTTTGCGTATTCTTTAATGTTTTTGCATATTCTTAAATGTCTTTCGTGTTTTGTGAAATGTTTTTTTGTTTTGTGAAATATTTTTGCTTTTTGTGAAATGTTTTTTGCGCTTTTTGAAATGCTGATTCCTATTGACCCCCAGGGCCACCGTATAATCTAGACATGTTAGGAAATCGTGTATTAGAAACAGCCTAAATTGAAACAAATTGGACAAATACTCTCTTAGATCTGAGTTTTTTCAGAGCTGTCTGTGCAGAGTCTGATGATCGAACAAACTTGCAGCCTCTCGCCTGTGAACTTGACCAAAGTCTCAGTTTTCTGTCAGCCTGGTCTAAGAGCCTCCTCGTCCCCTCGACCCTTTCATATCTGGACAAAGACCCCTTTGAGCTCACACAGACCGTCCGCGGTGATGTTTGGATCAGGGACATTACAAGCTTCTTCAACGGCACTTACTCACTTTAAGCTCCTCTGTCAACTCTGATCAGGGCCGACGCTCGATGATAAATCAGATTTAAACAAGGTTTTGATGAGCGGATGCATCTTTTCACCAGTTTTACAACATTGATTTGTCTCACTGGCTTTTAACCACATGAGACAGTTTGAGTCCGATGAACAGTCCAGCTTTCATCGACCACATCAGCCATTTACAAAACTCTCTTTAAAACTTATGCAACATTGTCAACCAAGTAAAAGGCTGAGAAAGAGGCTCTTCATCACTTAGATTAATTATTATTTATGCCAATGATTCAACAATTAAGGCATTAAATTACATGTTTAAATAAGGTTTTCTTCCTTTCCTGCATATTTCTGATGTTATTTATTCCTAACTTTTGACTGTCAGTGTTTAAAGTTAGAACTTAAAATAAACAGGCTTAATGGTTTGAATTTTAAAATTGATAACCACTAGATATTTTGACTTTTGGGTTCTTAAGTCAGACTTTTTTGTCCTTGCACATATATGCAACTATTACTTGATTTAAAGCTGGGATGTACTTTTAAATTGAACTAATGAATATTATAATTTTGAATATGCATCTGAGTAAAAGAGAAGTCAATTCAGTTTAAACAACTTTATAAATCCCTCTTGGGGTGATTTATCTGGAGAAGCTTGAACATAAAACAGAAACATACAAAAAGATGAAGCTAAGGAAGAAACAAGGCCGAGATATATGATTCAGAAATAACCAGATTTGATAATAGACGCTAGAAACAGAAATAAAACACAGTAAAACAATCAGTCCAAAAGTGTACTAAAGTTAAGGCAAGTGTTCTTTAAATCACAAACATAAAAAAAGCCTCTGACTCCATCATAAGAGATGAAGAACACAAACAGAAAAAGAAGTTAATCATCACTCAGACCGATTATTATTTATAATGATTGCTAATGATTCAACAGTTAAGGCATTATGTCCGTTTTTGTGTTTCATTTTCTCGCACAGCTTTAAAACAGGGTTAGTGATTTGAACTTTAAAAGTAATAACCACTAGATTTCTTAATCTTTGTTTTCTGAAGCCTGACTCCACTTCTTGTATATTTATGATTTATGCATCTGTTGTCCAGCCAAAAGTGGCCTGTTAATGCCATTTAAAGTCTTTTTTATGTTGTTGTAATCCTTGTGTTGTTGTGTCTTATAAACATATTTCTTTTTAAAACATGAGTTATGACCTATAATTAGACTTTATTCTTGAATATTAACATTTTAAATATACGGCTGAGTAAAGGAGAAGTTGATTTATTTCGAGCAGCTTGTACATAAAAAACAAACCACAGAAACGTACAAACAACAGGTGAAGCTAAAGAAGAAGCAAGGCCCAGACCAAACCCTGATATAATAAAGTGATTCATAAATAACTGACTTGGTAAAAGACAAGACATTAAAACAATCGGTCCAATAAAAATGTGCTAAAGTGAAGCTGACTGCTTCTGTTTTTCATAAGTATGAAAACTTTCATCATGTGAGATAAAGAACACAAACAATGAACCAGGAGAATCTTCGTTTCAACGCAGATCATCTGCAGTTCTTGTTTTTTTCTCTGTAAATCAAACATTTGCTTTTCTCCGGATGAGCGACTGTGTCCTCCTTTGATTCTCTAATGTGTTAAATTAACGTTCAAATGAAGCTAACACAGTTAGCCACACCAGGGAAACAAGGCCATTACATTCATCATTGTGACTGAAGTAAAGAGTTGTAGAGTGTATCAAAGGTACTTCAGAGGAGAGTCCTCAGGTTTAATCTTATCCTAAATACTCAGTCAAGATAAAAAACCTCAAATGTGGTCCTTTAGTTCATACAAGCATTGAATCAAATCTACCAACAGGAGTTTTGTTTTAGAAATTAATGAGTCAATTTTTGTAATTTCATAAAATAACCAACCACAAAAAGACTTTTCACTGTTTTCTGTCCTCTGGGGCTCTAATGTGTTAAATTTACTTTCAAATGAAGCTAACACAGTTAGCCACATCACAGAAACAAGGCCCAGGGCCAAAAGTCAGACTAGACTTGAATTCAGCTCCAAACATGACAAATAAAATCTACTTACAGGGCAGATGCTGACTCACTAGTGCAAGGATCACTAGTCCTAGGTTTGCACAAGGAAAGGTTTTCAGATGGGCAGTTGGGACACCAAAAATATTTTGGTTTAAATACTTTCAGATGTAGCTGTAAAGAGACCCTTATGTGAATATTAACTTTAATTCAATCTCTCTAGGGTTGTGCCTAAATTCCACCATAAACATAATCACTTTTCCAATCTCATGTCTTTTTAGCCCCAAAAAGATTAGTCCGTATCTTTCATTCCTCTGCTAGCCATGAGGGCTAAAAAAGTTTACACGAGGCTGAATACGGACAAATCTGAAGAGTTTTCATTGTGTTTTGGCCTCCTGTTTACATGGGAACAATACCTGGAGTGCTTAAATCCGCAAACTTTTTAAACCAGGGTCCAGGGTGGAGAGTTTTCAAGGCTCTCCTTGCAGGTCTGTGTAAACCAGAGTCAGAGCGTTTTAGGGTGAAATGCTGACGTCACCGCATGTGCAGTACTCATTCACATGAAGGCTGCTCAGATTCCTTGACCGTGAAAACATACATGTACCATTAGCAATTGGATTTATAATGATATCTATTTTTGTTCAGTTGTTATTCAAGAACACCCATTTTTCGTCATGGCGGTTTTCTTCTGGATCTAGCTCCAAAGTTTTTGAGGACACAACAAATACGATTGAACACTCCAGATTCCACAGTATCTTGGCTATATTTGGCGTCTGTTGCAAGTCTATGCCCTTAATTGTTCCCTTGCTATGAAAAATTTCAAGGATATCTAAACTTTTCTTGTTCTGGATCAGAAAATCCAGAATTCTGCCCGGATCCAGATCAGTCTTTGATATCTTGTAGAACCTGTTGAAAACTTGTCCTTTGTTTATTTTTTTTTTTTAAATGCCCTGACTATTTTTGGTGGAGTAATATGCACAAATGCCGAAAATGGTCCGATCTGGCAATGTTAAAGAATCCTTTAAAAGATTCCAGGATCCAGACGGTGATTCGGATCATTCCCAAAATCTAATCATTTTCCCTGTCCCAATCCGGACATTTTTTTCATCGAAATCCGCCCATTACTTTTTGGGATATGTTGCTAACAAACAAACAAACAAACAAACCCCGAAAACCTCCTTGGCAGAGGTAAATCTCCAGATGGATCTGTTGTCCAGACAGGAAACTCCTGCGTCTTTGTGCATTCACTCACCGTTGTTGTTTGTGACTTTTTTTTTTCTTTGTACGTGTGTTGTAGCAGCGCTGTTTCCTTGCAAACCTACATCGCCATCTACTGGACCGGCATGCACACTACAGCGGTTTCATTCGTTTCTAGTGTCTCCGTCTGAACACTGGTAGAGTTTGAATATGCAAAGGAAAAACTTTTGTATTTTAGGTGACAGTGTCTCCGTGTGAACGGAACTCAGGTTGCTGGTTCCTCTGGTTAAACACTGGTTAACTGTGGCTGCCTGGTTTGAGATCAGCCTTGCGACTACATGGAAACTCGTTGAAAACGGAAACTTTTGAAAACAGGCTCCAGAGTGGAAAGATTTGAATCCGCTCTCCATTTAGCTCCGTGTAAACCCGTATCAGAGCGTTTCAGGGTGAAACGCTGAAGTCACCGCATGCGCAGTGCTCTTTCAGATGAAAGCCGCGCGTGCATACCAGGAACAACAACAGCTTCGGCCGTCCGCCGAGTAACGTGAGAGCCTCTTTCCGTGAGAGCCTCTTCCCGTGAGAGCCTCTTCCCGTGCTCGGTTTGTTATCAAGACAAAACGATCCCAGACAGATTTGTTGTCCGAACAGATTTGTTGTCCAGAAAACAAACTCCTGCGTTTATGTGCGTCTATTCGCCGTTGTTGTTTGTGAAAAGTTTTTCTTCTTCGTTCGTGTGTTGTAGCAGCGCTGCCTCTCTACAGACTCTCCGAGCGTCGTCGTCTGAACGCAGAAGAATTCTAAAACGCAAAGGACAAATCTTTGCGTCTTTAAGTCAGGAGTTTCCATGTAAACGTAGCCTAAGTGATTCCTGATAAAATTGTTTCAATTGCAGCTGTCTTAAGGGTCGTGCTTGTAGTTACTGTAACAGGATGAAAAGATGCCTCGAATCCACACCATATTTGTCTGCCTCATATTTTCAGACTGATGATATCCTGAGGGCCGGATGGGAAGCTGACCCCTGCACTGGTGTATCCCGAGTTCAGAAGCTGCTGTGTCTGAAGCAGGAATCCTGTTGGTGGGGCCAAAGGCATGTTGTCCTTTTTCTATTCCTAATTTTCAATCCCTGCTGTCGTGTTTCAGAAGAATGTGAAAGAAATCCTGTAAAATACAAAAAGAGCTTTAAAAAAACACATTGAGCCTTCAAATGATTGTAACTGTTGTAATATTGTGTGTTAACGGTTATTTTAAAGATATACAATGTGATCTACAATCAGGCCCTTGTGTTTAAAATAAACTTTATTTCATAAGGATATGGTACCTTAAAACATGACTGAGCAACAAGTGAAATATTTTAACCTCATTTTCTCCAGCTGTAAAGATCATTGACTCCTTTCCTGAACAGAGTCACGTTTCTCTCCTTTAAGGCTCAAATGTGTTAAATTAAGTCTTAAATAAGGCTAACACAGTTAGCCACACTAAGGGAAACGAGGCCTAAGGCCTTTACTAAGCTCTGTGATGAGTAAAAATCCAAACTACAACTTTAGCTGCTATTTAAAGGTTTGTTTTGACCTTGTTTTTTTATTTGTTCACTCCTTGTACAAAGACTGTATTCCTATGAGCGGGTTGAATGGATTTAAACCTGACATATGGCCTCTTTCCTGCATGTTATTGCCATCTCCCATCTTTAAAGCATAAGTTATCCAGCAGAATCTATTGAATAACATTTTGAAGTGTTCTTATTTGATACAGGTTTTTCATAACTGTGTCTTCGAGATATCATTTGTTTAACCTTATAAAACTTATCTCACACATGATCCATCTTTCATATTTTCACGTCAAAAACACAGTTCTCGTGGAATAAAGAGTCTAATTTGAGTAAAGTAAAAGTCAAACAGCATCTGTGGTTCAGTCCTAATTTCAACTTAGTCACAAACAACATGAAAAACCTCGGAGTTCACCCTTTAATTCAGATAATACAAACATTGTACCAAATGTACCAAAAGGATCTCGTGCAGACCAGAAATGTTATTCAACCCACTCGGCATCATCATCATCATCACGCTGTCCGCTTTTACTCCTGTGAAAAATTGCCCGATGAATGGAGGCCTTAGAAGTCATCTTAAGCAAACGAAATGCATCTTGCATGGTGGATCTGCGATGCTTGATCAACAAAATGGCAACATTGATCCCAGAGGTGGCTCTCAGCCTCATGAAGGTCCCATGCTCTGCCGCTCTCTGAGCCCGTCTTGTTCTCGCCATAAACACTGTGAAAAAACAAGTTAGCGATGCTCTGGACTGCGCCGTAACACGCCCGTAAACAGCAGAAAATACCCAACCATAAGAAATTAGCTATGTTTCCAGCTAATTTTAACCTCAAGTTTGGGAAATTTGGACTTGCTTTTGTGTTTGTCAGCGGGTGCAGCCTGACTGATGGGCTTCTTTCTCTCTTTAGAGATGCTTAACGCAGTTACCTTGCTGTAAAGAGGGTGAAATGAGGTGTACCCGCAGCTTTGAATACATTTATTTTCACCTCTGAAGCCTCATAACCTCAGTGTTTCCTGCAGAATGATCCAGAGTCGTCGCCACTGCGCCTCATGCTGCTGAGGGCCTTCAGGGCCTGATAAGATGTTATCAGCGGGGGTCTGCAGAGTGTGATCGTTGACTCACATGGACACCCAACATATGAGCTCTAAAAGCATCAGATCAGTCAAAGTTTGGACCTCGACGGTGGCCACACATCAGGCTTTGTCCGGACCCCGTCCCCTGTAAAAGCGAGAGCTTAAGCAGCATGTCCGTGTGGCAATTGCTGGCTCATAATCTTGATTTCTGAGGTTTGGCTATGGTGTCCTAACAGTTAGTGCCCCAGACCACCACAGCTCGAAAAATGGATGTTAAAATTGTATGGAAGAAATTCCCTCCATTTGAAATCGCATTAGTGTTTGAGCTAACGTTTGTGTTTCACTTGTTTAGTGAGACCTCCATGCTTCCTGATGCAGAGGCAGAGAGACAGCGGCTAATTTAGCAGTCAGGGCCATCCCGTATTAAAACATTGGGATCAATTGATGACTAAAGCAAAGCGGGGAGGCCAAGGGCACAGTTTTGGTGTTTGGGTTGGACAAATCCACTAACACATTTGGTTAAAATTGCTTCACTAAATGGAATTTGCTCCTCAGATCTAGCCGTAAAACAACGTCTTTGTGCTGCAGTTTAGGAAAAGTTGTCTCATCACAGTGCTGCATTGATATCAAGTGTTTTCAGATTAACACATTTAACAAAAAGACCTCACAGCACTGAGAGCCACGTCAAGGCTGATCACAGCGCTGCTTCAAGACAGAAAACTAACACCTCTGTGACATTTGCCTTAAGAGCTCATATTTTATCTTCAGTCTGGTTCATACACTGCCTGGCCAAAAGAAAGTCTCCACCTGCAGTTAGCTAAGCAAACAGGTGCGAGCCTTCTATTGGATAATTACTGCATGGGTGATTATCTTTCAGCGGAAAACAAGTTATTTAACTCCAGCTGATGCAATGAGCAGCTTCTCATTTCTTAAACAACCATGTCAAAGACACATCCTGTGGTCGTGGAAAAGATGTTAGTCTGTGTAAGAAGGGTCAAATCATTGGCATCAAGCAGAGAAAACATCCAAGGAGATTGAAGAAACTACTAAAACTGGGTTAAGAACTGTCCAACACATTATTAAAAAATGGAAGGATAGTGGGGAACCATCGTCTTCAAGGAAGAAATGTGGTCAGAATAAAATCCTGAATGGTGGTGATCGGTGAATCACTTAAAGGTTTGGCCAAATCAAATCAAAGAAAAACAACAGTAGAACTCAGGGGTGTGTTTAATAGTGAAAGTAAGAGCATTTCCACACACAATGTGAAGGGAACTCAAGGGATTGGGACTGAACAGCTGTGTAGCCTTAAGAAAACCACTAATCAGTAAGGCTAAGCAGAAAAAAGGCTTCAGTTTGCTAGGGAGCATAAAGATTGGACTGTGGAGGACTGGAAGAAGGTCATGTGGTCTGATGAGTCCAGATTGACCCTGTTCCAGAGTGATGGGAGCATCAGGGTAAGAAGAGAGGCAGGTAAAGTGATGCACCCATCATGCCTAGTGCCTACTGTCCAAGCCTGTGGGGGCAGTGCTGTGATCTGGGACAAATCTGTGACATTGGAAAAGCTTAAAGAAACAGTGGTGACTTTTTTTTTGGCCGGGCAGTGTATATTTATTTGTTAACTGCAATAATGAGAGGACTTAATCCCCAACTTAAAAAAAATCTGGCTTTCATATACAGAGTACCCTTTATAGTGCTGTACTTTCTCTCCTTCTGAGATTTTCCTTCAAGGCTCCCAATGTGGGTCCAGTCTGCCCTGATTGGTTTACCAGTCAGCTCTGTGGTGATTGGACAGTTCAGCACTGCTCTGTGCCATATTGTCAACAGCCCTGCCTTCATTCAAACATCTATGGTCTGCAGTGAGCTTGCTACCACAATCCAATGGACTTTAGCTGATGAAACAACGGTAGAGTGTCACACTAGTAGATGTTTTTGGAGGGTAACGAGATGTCAGAGGCTGGTGCAGCAAAGAGGGAGAAGGGAGACATCTTAGTGCCATGGAGCGTTTGTCTTGTGCATGGAGGTGTTCTACCTCGCCGAGGAGACATGTAAAGCACTCTGAGTGACCTTTACAGGTGCAGTGTGTAAAAATGGCCATTTTAGTGACATTGAGCATGGAATGAGCCCATCCATTACTAAAACATCACATCACTAAGCCATGAGAGCTGGTTAAGACCAAAAAGGATCATGAACAGAGCCTCATTTACAACACTTATGAGGTGAGGGAGTGTTCATCCCTATTTTTACCTCTGCCAGGATGTTATGGTATTGCCGACGTCTGTTTATTTTGTTTGTTTGTTAGTTAGTTAGCTTGTTTGTTTCTCTGTTAGCAAGATAGCTCATAAAGTTATGGATGTATTTCAATGAAATGGAAAAATGGAAAATGAAAATGTCCGGATTTGGACAAGGAACAAATGATCAGATTTTGGGATTGATCCTGTTCACCATCTGGATCAATGACGAAAAATGCGATTTTCGTAAATAACCTGTGAACTAAAATAGATACCATTATGAATCCAATTCCTAATGGTATGTTATCATGGTCGAGGAATCTAAATATTTAGATGAAATAAAGGAAGGACTAATATTTATGGTGAAAATCACAATATGGGTGAGGACTGTGGCGCTGGTGGAGGTCTGCACTCTCCAAGTGATTTTCTAGTTAACTGTTAGTTTCATAGATTATTGGTCAGTTAAGATAATGATGATGTGTTTTGTAAACTTTTGTAGACTCCTATTCAAAATCATGTTTCGCTCTTTTTGTCCCCAAAACCCACCCGTAGACAACATGACGGATCGTTACATCAGCCTCCACAGAGGGGAGACCCGCCGTACATAGATATAAAAATGTTTTCTAACTTGATAAAATGAAAAACAAAGTTATATGAGGATGATTGTACACCTATTTCGACAGACTTTACATACAAATAGAAACATTATGTCCTATATTTACCGTTCCTGTTCGGCAAATTGCTGCCAACTTCGACACACTACACCTTTCAAACTAAAGAAAAACAAGATACTGGCTCTTCCCAGCAGTTTTTGTTCGTGCATTAATGTTGATAACCTGATATAAAGGTTAAATAAGCAATAAAAAACATGCCAGATAGATGGTTGCTTATATCATAGGGATAAATTTTAGTTCATTTGGGAACATCCCATGGACAGTGACTGAGAAGGGCAGAACCTTTTTAAGGAAATCAGCAAAGTTTTGTCCGTCACATTCATGACAGGCCAGTCAGAGGCTTGCAGTCACTTTTTGCAACTAGACCAAATCATTGCAGCTATCTGGGACATCAAGTTGTACTGCAGCGCTCAGAGGCACAGATGTTACAACCACATGGATTTAATTACAATGTCTTGAAGTACGGCAATTGACTGAGTAGATCAGGGATGAGCAACACGTCCCCCTCTCTTACTGTCTGTTTGGAATGTAAAAAACATGAATACCTGACAAAATCTATGGATATATTACAAAGTAGCAATATTTCTTAGAAATAAAACTACATGTGTCTCTGTTGAACTTCCCTTCAATGCATTTTCTGAGACAGAATTAAAAGTTAAAGCTAAATATCCTCCATCAACTGTAAATGCAGTTATTTGCACCAGAAAAGTGGCTGAAACTTTGACTGCTGATTCACTTTTTGACAGCCATAAATTCACCTGCTTTTGGAACTCTCACTCTGCAAAACAAACTTTAATGAGGCCATCTTGTGACCATCCCTGTCGTAGACCTTAAATAAGGGGGCCTTAAAATAGAGCCTGAGCTTAAACCAGGTGACAGGGAAGGCAGAGTATGTACTTTCTGATTTTACATGGTTAAAGAGACTGTGAGGAGTTTCTAAATAATCACAAAAAAGTCTCACTTTTAGATATATGCCTGATGGAAATACACACTTTAAGATGAGTTTTATATCATCAAAATAGGTTATCTATAAATGCTATTCCTTAGCCTTCCGGTCGGGTCGGACAGAGCTGGACTGGCCTGGATACTCAACTTTGGGAACAAGATAATTAAAACTAGAGCAAATTTATATTATTTTATTATTTATATTACACGTCTTAGAGCACCGGGCTGTAAGTAGCGATATATAGCCGGCTTCAACTACGATAATAAGTTTTCCAAATATTGCTTGTTGTCACACATCAAAAACTACCGCTACATAACTAGAAAGAGATACATTACCTCGTCACTTTGCATCCTGTAAGTTGTTGAAAAAAGAAGTTGTAAAGCAATGCAGAGTTCTGAGGAAGGTCCGAGCTGCATTCATTAGCATCACAACAAACACACGCTTTGGCTTGGGTCACGTCTTTTGGTGCGTTCCAGTTGTAGTCAGAAGTAGGAATTCCCGAGTTCCAAGTAGGAAACTGCAACTGGAACGTCCTCCAAAGTCGGAATTTCCTACTGGGAACTCAGGGAAACCTTGCCACCCCCGAGTTGACAATGGAAGATGGATGCCCCCAGTGTGAACAGTTATTTAGCTCCTGTAATAATCAATTTATTTGCACTTCTGACTGGGGTGTGTCGCTCTAGATCAGCTGTATACATAGTATTGTTAGACTTATATTTACAAAAATGCTGCCATAGTGATAATCACATTCTTCATGTGATATTTGTGAACAACAACGCAGGGTGTGCTAACAACAGCTAACAATAGCCTGGTAGAACAGCGTGTTTTTTTCTGACTTCAACTGGAACGCTGATAAGTCTGAGATGATGTCACTCCCAGTTCCGAGGTTACTGGAACGCAGCATTACGACAGTCGCCGCGCGTGCTCTTAATGTCGCCGGTGATAGATTCTCCTCATAGCACCTTTAACATTTTTTTTAGATAATAACCTTATGGCTGATGTTCACGACAAAAAGAGCCTCTAAAATGCTGTCTGCAAACCTACATACTGGTTTTGTCGGATGTTGAGCTCTCTGTTTGAATTATCTCACTATAATTCTTAGAGATGAACTTGAAAATCCAACACAAAGAGCAAAGAGCAGAGTTTATAAGGGGGCCCTCGCTGCCTCTGGGGGCCCTTGAGGTTAACGGAGGCAGTTAAATTTTTGAAGATGCCACATTTAGTCCCAAATTTCCCAGACCTTCAGGCTGTCATGAGGGGCCTCATTTAGAGGAATATTTTTGTTTTATATGTATCACACGCGCATATCACTGTCTTTAAAGTGACTGATGCAAAAACAAACTCAAATATTTTATCCCGACGCCTCCAGAAACTCCCTCAGAGGATGTTGGAGATATTCTGTCAGAACATTCAGGCCTGGGACTTTTCCTCTGCGCTGAACTGGGGCATTCACGGCTCGGTCACCAAGATCGATTAAGTGAAACCAAAGGACACACTCCGTGCTAAATGGGGGCTTCTACTTTCATGTGGCTCACACTGACTCTTTTTCTCCTTTGGCATTTGTGAAGGCGAGCCCGATCGAACCGATTAAGAGAAAAACAAGCAGGCAGCCCATCACATGATCGGCAGGCCGCAGGACACGGCGTGTCAGCAGGGGACATGCAGGACGGACGGGACGCCACAGAGCCATCAGCTGTCCGCAGAGTCTGATCAGCTGACGTGGTTTTTACCTGAGAGTCACACCGTGAACATCTGAAGACGGTTTATGTTAGATAACAGTGAGCACCTCTGACTGTAAACGCTTTATGAACACCGTCAGAGTAGTCGTAGTATTTGTGGGAGTGACTTCTGGATCTATTTTTACAGATTTTTAGCTCCTTGATTTAAAAACTAAGTATATCTGTGAAATTCTTTGGGTTATGACTCATTTCTAAAAAGCTAAAGGAGGTAAAACTGTTGAGGAATTCACAGAAATGTTATTTGCCAGGAGTGATTCTTCTCTCTCAGTGTGTTTACATGCACAGGTAAATTGGCTGTTGCCTGATTGGACAGTGAGCTAGATCATGGCCTTGAACTTGTGTACGCACACCAAGGGGAGGGTCAAATTTGCCTCCACTCTGGATCTTCCTCTCATCGACCCTGCTGATATGTTAGCAAGCAGCTAACTCTTCTGATGCTGCATTCCATTAACCTCCTGAACTAGGCCTGTACTCAAAATATCGATACGGATATCAATTTCTACACACCATCTTATTTCTGCCATCCTGATCATGGCAGGAGCAGCCATGGTTTACAGTACTGACCATCAACTGGCGATCCGACCCTCCACAGCTTCCAAACAGGCCTCCAAGATATGATCAAACTCAGTGCAGGAGACAGTTTTGTTGTGGGTCTGAGGAAATCTTTCTGTAATTCAATATTCATAATAATGCAGCTGCCAAAACAAATTGAGCCAACTCAGATGGAGCATTCAATATATAATTCATCTACTTGGGAAAGAGCCCATTAGAAGTGTTTGGGAATGGACAACACCATTTTTTTAATAGATCAAGTGGCAGTATTTATTCAAATCAGCTTCAAAGGGTTAATATCTTAAAAATGTTTGGATATTTAAAAGCTTTGAGCAGAGCTGAAGTGTTTTAATATGTTTATGCAGAAAGAAGCAGAAAAGGTGCAGATGTTTGATGATTTTAACATCCATTTTTTTGCATGTACATTATTGCTCCAGGGTCCACACGACAACAAAAAAGCTAAAATGGGGAATTTTCATTGCGTTGCCTTCAGTTTACACCAGAACAGTGCCCGGTGTGCCTAAATCCGCAAACTTTGAAACCAGAGAGAAAAGTTTTGAAAACGTTTTCATATCTGTCTCCGTGGAAAAAGTCATAGATTTTCAGGGAAAACGGTGATGCGCTACACATGCACTGCACTCTTTCTGGCTATGTTTACATGAAGACTGTGACTTAAAACGTTAAGATTTTTCCTTTGCGTATTCAAACTCACATTCCAACAGGGCGAATGAAACCGCTGTAGTGTGCATACCGGTCCAGTAGATGGCGATGTAGGTTTGCAGAGAAACAGCGCTGCAAAAACACACAAGTTTCTTTTCTGGACAACAAATCTGTCTGGATAGTTTTGTCTGGATAACAAACCGAACACGGTAAGCAACGCACACATTACTTTATAGACAACCAAAGCTGTTGTTGTTTCTGGTATGCGTGCGCAGCCTTCATGTGAAAGATTACTGTGCATGCGGTGACGTCAGCGCTTCACCCTAAAACGCTTTGATTTTGGTTTACATGGAGCTACATGGAGGAGCATTTTTGAAAACTCTCCACTCCGGAGCCTGGTTTCAAAAGTTTGCGGATTTGGGCAATCTGCATTGAGTTTCCATGTAAAGGGGAGGTCAAAACGCAATAACAACCTATTGGATTTGACTGTTTTAGGCCTCGTGTAAACGGCCCCTAAGATGAAGGTTGCACGTGCCCAAGGGAACAACCACAAATCTCAGATTCCACACTCCAGTCCAGTTGGTAGTGGTGATGCGCCTCTAAGTTGTAGTTCTTGTAGGTGGTCTGGGATCCTTGGTGTAGACTGCCTGCTACTGTGGAGTCATGAAGCCTCAAAACTACAATTATAGACATGACACATATTTGGCCATTTCATTAGGAACACTCCAGTTCATTATCATTATAACTGTTAATGTAGATATTAGCATGATCTCTCTTCCTGTGGTTGATACATCTATAGTAACTATTTTTTATCACCACATAGTCATGAGGTCCCTCTGAAAATGGAATGTCATATCTCAAAAGTTCTATCTTAAATACATTTATACTTAACAGAGACAAATATGGTAGGGATGCACTTGTGGTCTGGGCACCCATGAGTTCGTCACTACCATAAATTCTTATTTTCAGTAAGAATATCTAAGATTATACTTCTATAAAATGATCACCACAACCATTCAGACATGAGGACCCTCCTGAAAACCAGATGTATTATCTCAAGAGGCTAACCTCTAATATATCAGACAACAGGTCTATGGTTCATGGATCTGTCACTAACTTTAGTTCTTACTTTAGTCCACTTGTCTCCTCTTACCTCCCTTCCTTCGCCCTCACACCCAACACAATCTTGTGTGGATTTGCTGTTCATCATGAGACTGGGATCCACATTCAAGATTTCCTGCTGCTTAACAGAAGGTTTTTTCTTGAGCCATGATGGAGGGATTCATGATTGGCTTTATGGATTCATGTTGGCTGTTGGATGTCTATATTTGTATATATATGTATATGTGTATTTTATATATGTATATATGTATATATGCATATATGTGTATCCATAAAATAAAGAGCTTTATGCTCTATTGTAAAGTATCTTGCGATGACACTTGTTATGAATAAGTGCTATTCAAATAAAGATTGATTGAGTGAAGTTGGTTTGCAAACCACCACTAAACAACAAAGAAGAAGAAAAAAAGACTCCCAGTCAACATTCTCCTAACATTTAGTGGTTTTGTAGTTGAGCGCTGTGTCCAGTAGCAGCCCAACTTCGTCTATTCAGACATAAAAAGCTGTTTTACTACAAACCTACATCGCCAACTACTGGACTGGCATGCACACTACAGCGTTTTCAGTCGTTCTGGCGGATCCGTGTGAACACAGATCATTTTCACATTGTCTCTGTGTGAACTTGAAGTGCTTTTGGAAACACAAAGTAAAAGCCTTTCCATTTCTGGTGACGATGTTGCCGTGTAAACGGGGCCTCAGATGATGAAAAAGGTGTCAATACTGTATGATATACTGTAAGAGTAACGAAGAAAAAAATAAACTTTCTTGGAGAAATCCATGTCTTAAGCTCTAATGGTGGTCCCCAAGTTCAATAAAGAAACAGACAGAAATGGAAGAGGGGTCTCTCAGGGTCAAAAATGTTGAATTGGTGTGTCCCTGGTTTTACAGACAGGTTAAAAAATATCTTTAAAAGACTAAACTTCTCCACGATTCAGGTTTGAATGTCATCAATACAATGTGCAATTTGATATCAACCCTTGAAGCCTTCCCTCCTGATTTTATGTCCATCATTGCTGGGTGTAATTTAGCCCTATGATGAATTATTTCATGAATTACAAAAGATTAATTTGTCTACTAAGAGACTAGATAAACGTTTATTCTTTGTAAATCTTTCAGAGTTGATTGCGACACCCTTTCGCTCTCCTCTGCTGATCTTCATGTCTGAGCAAGAGAAGCTGCAGGGCCTCCACATTCCCTCATAATGTCCGTACGTTAATTATTGTTGCTCTGTGATATTAGATTACAGCATCGATATCATGTATCTGACCTACTTTACAGAGCTTTATTGTCACCTGTGCATCCACAGTTTGGTCCTTCACAATATCCATCTTCAACCTTCAAACTTTTCTTCTGTACTGCTGAGGTTTGATCGGGTTGTTTCCTTGTGTTTCTGCTGCAGTTTGTTGGTTTGTGGACGGCATAACTCAAAAAGTCACAAACAGATTTTAATGAAACTCTCAGGGAATGGTGCTCACAGCTCAAGGAAGACATGATTAGATATTGGTGATGAGGATCCAGGATTTATTTTAAAGGATTTAACTGTAAAAGATGGGGCAGTTTTCCACATTTTTGGCAGTAATTTAAAAAGTTCTCAACAGATTTTTATGACAGTGAAAGTTTTTTGTGGCACAAGGAAGAGGGGATTAGATTTTGGTGTTGATGTGAATCTGGATGTGGAGCTAGAGATTTTTAAAAGGATTTGTAAACAGTGCTGAATAGGGAATTGTTTCACATTTTTGACAATAACTCTGATTTTTGTTTGAAATGCCTCGGTGAAGGTTTGTGCTCTTGGATCACTTCTGGATTTTCTTATTGACATGATAGTTTGTGTCTTCATTTCATCCTGTAAATTAAAAAATATTCTTTTTTTTATAGTATTCCAACAATCTTCTCACTAAAAGATTAGGTTCTCCCTCAAAGGCTCCACTAATGACTAACTTGTGTGGTTTATCATAAGTTTGAAATTAATTTTATGTGTTCAGTTAGTATTACTTTTTGTCATATATATCCTGTCCACCATGCATTACATTCTATCTTTATTATAATCATTTCTTTCTTCTTTATTTATTGGTTATACTTTTCCCCTCACTGTTGGTAATTCTGGTCTGTCTGTCTATGAGTAGATTTGATTTTTGTTAGGAAGTGTCTGGGTGGAAAACAAGTGAATTTGCTGGTTAATTTGGTTCTGATGTGGACAAACACCAGTCTGTAGCCATCAGTAGTTTTTCTGTCAGGCAGATGTGATGCTCACCTGCTGCTTTGTGCTTTAAGGGGCCTCAAGATGAACTCATAGGAGGCTGCACAGCATCAACTTACTGCCTGTTTTTGCAGAGCACATTCCTAATTAGATGAGATTTTCCAAATATCTAATTGTTTCATATCATTTTCTAAAATATTTAATTTTTACCTCGAACAGAGCTCTCTCTCTCTCTCTCTCTCTCTCTCTCTCTCTCTGTTTAGTATTTAATCAACAAATTACTGCACTCTGTCCTGACTGCACAAATATTTCACATAATTTGAAACTGCCATGGTTTTAGGAAAAAATAAAACACAAGTTTAACTATTAGCCAAGCTGCTGCCTTCTTTATGTTCCAGGCCAACAGGATCACTGCCCCATCATTCCCCTCCTTATGAAACCCTCTCTGTTGGCTTTCTATCCAGATTTTGCAAAACCAATTTGTACGATTTCAGTTAATAAAGAAAATTAGTTTGGTGAAAATATTGAATTATTAATGAAACCCCTGGTTGAAGTTGGGCAATGACCTGGGACCCCATTCAAAAATATTCTTGTTAAAGTTGAGCATCAAATACGCTGTCTTCTATAACGATAAGGGATTTGAGACGATGCTCTGTCTGAATTTAAAAATGAGTTGACAATGTTTGTCAGTAAGTATTGAATTGTTGAGGAGTGAGGCTTCTACATGTTACCTATACATATCAGGATTAAAAAAAAAAATGTTAATATTGAATAATAGGGCATTAATCCACGTTTTCTATAATTATTTTTCAAACAGGTTTTGTGTTCTTGGAGTACTTCTGCTTATTTGTGAATTTACAGTAAAGTGTGTAGTATCACCATATTTCTGTAAAATGCTTGCATAATACTGTGAACAGTTTGCTTCTACAATATTTTACTGTAGTTCTGCAATCATTTTGTGTCGAGGTTGCTGTAAAATCCCAACGACCTGCTGTAGTTTAATTAATGTAACTGTAAAAAATGTGCAATTTTTAACTGAGCCATCGCTGCAAACTTAAGTCATTAATTAGCTATGAAATTAAGATAATATTTAGAATTAACTGCATGCCTTGATTTAATTTCACTATCACACTGTCTAAACAGCAAAATCTGCATGAGTAAATTAACACTATCAGTGTTTATATGAACACTTTTTCAGTGTCTACATGGGTTCACACCCGTAAATTTTGTTTACACTGTATTTGGTGTAAAGCGGGTGCTTTAACTCTAAATTAAATCAGCTTTTGATCAACACTCCTCTCAGAGTAGGCTTTTAACTGAACTTAAGGCTTAAGTCTGTATTTACAGTGCCAATGGTAACATTACCGTATTTATCTACTGAACAATAATGGGAAAATAAGCAGAAATGAAGACCCCATGTTTGATAAGAACAAATATATATAAAATAACACTAAAGTTATTTTTTCTTTGACAAAAGGTTTGTGGCATCTGTTTGTCAAATAAAAGGGGAATGTGGCATGTTTGACTTCAGAGTTCAGAGTTAAAGATCCTACAGTGACACCAGTGGAGCTGAATTACTGAAACATCACTCTTTTTCTCTTTTGAGAGTAAATTTTCAGTGATTTGACTCCATCCAGTGTGAAATTTAGTTTGCATGTGCCAACACCAAAGTCTAAACTCACTGTAAAGACTGATGTCCTGCAGGGATTCATAGAAAATCTCTGATTTTGACCCTGATTCAGGTTTAATTCTTTAAATACTGACACACTTTGTTCAAATCTGACTGCTTTCAGCTGAGTAAAGACGGTCCTCATTCTGGTCTTTGCCCCCCCCAAAAATAAGACCACCTCAGCCTGAGGAGGGGCCACCTTAAGGTGTCACTGAGGAGAATAAAAAGAGCTTTTCAAATATGATTTTTAAGTGGTTGCTTGATTCTTTTAGCTGAATTTTGCCCCCTCTTTTAACCTGTTTAATCCCTTTTTTAAAGCCTTCTACTCGAAAATGACAAACTCATAAAAAAAGAGTATATCTCTGCAACCACAAAGTCTATTTGAATTATTTTGGTGTCATAATGAAAGTAACACTTGAGAGATTTGTCCAGATGTGTGATTATCAGTATATGTGTTACTGGGACAGAGTAAATGAAGATAGAAGTAAGAATAATTTAAAAATTTAATCCAAGCCTTAAAAAAAATCATGTTTATTGTGAATATCTCTTGTAAATGATGCTGGAGTGGCTGTAAAACTCTAAAAATGAATAATAATAAAATATTTTACATCATCTCTGCAAGGGACTATTGTTATAAAGTGAAGCAGAGCAAAACTAGAGAGGTTTAATAACAATATGGGCAGGCGAGGATTTCCAAAAACAGTTTACTTATGTTTTTGTTGGAGAGCATTCCTGATATCAGGTCCTTTTGGGCTGCAGAGGTTAAAAGTGTGAGTGATTACTGTGCCATTATTGTCTGAATCATTTGAAGGTGTTTTGTTTTTCGGCTGCAGACAATAATTCCATAAACACGGTGCCGCCTGCAGCGCTGTGTTGCAGAATATTGCAGCAGATTGCATTTTGTCTGACAGGTGTTTTTGTTTGTGTCCACTCTCTCTGATGTGCAGGCGGATGTGATGTTTACCCGCGTGCGTAACGTGTGTCTTTTTGTGCGTAATGCGTGTGTTTTTGTGTTCCTGTGTGTGCGCGTCCTCATCCCCGCGCTCCCATTGGCTGCTGAAACTTGTTGGAGCTTTTCCCTCTCGAATAAGAGAAAACCCCAGGAACCTATCGGTGCCTGTGACCCCCCCTCTCGCTGCTGGATCCCGCCTGGTCCAGACTTGTCCGTGAAGACAGCGCGTAAAGTAGTCCCTCTCTGACACGGTTAATGTCACAGACAGAGGGCTGCTGTGATTGTGAACACATTAGCAGCGTCAGGAGAGACCCACTGCGCATTTTTGGCTCTGCTTTTATCACATTTCTTCTGTTTTTTCTGCGCTGAAAGCTTCACCAGAGCCGCGGATCAGCCGAACTCATCCTCCAAAACACTGAGACCAACTCTTCAAACTGGACAAATAGAAACTTCTTCATCTTTTCCCCCTTTGTTTTATTTTTTTTTCTTTAGTTTTTTGATGGTACAATGTCATCTCTGCCAGGAACGGTACCGCGGATGATGCGCCCGGCTCCAGGACAGAACTACCCACGAACAGGATTCCCTTTGGAAGGTAGGATCGATCGGGGCCTGGAAATTCAAGGAAAGGCTGAAAAACACGAGAAAATTAAGAATACTTCACATCAGACATGGCCTCGAATAGAGGCCTGTACGTTGGCCGGCTTTAGCTCCATTCATGTCCAAAAAAGACTCAATTTAAACGCTTCTTTTGGGGATAGAAACTGCCTTTGCTAATGCTGAAATGAGCTTTTTAAGGACTTTTTAAAAGGCTTTATTCACTAGACGAGAAAGAGAATCAAACGTCCCCATTTTTAAACAACAAAAGCCTTTATTTTTACCATACGGAAAGTGAAATCTCACTTTAATTCACGCAAATACTGGATGCATGTCTTGAATATCCAGACATTTTATTTGTTCGAGGATTTCTTGCGGTCTATCTCTTGGTTGATCTTGAAACTGTCTTTGTTTGGGCTCAAAAATTCACATTTCACGGCCTATTTAACCAAGTCTTGTCACATGCCTGCAATTTACAGTTTATTCAGCGACTAAAATAAGAGTTTAATTATGTTTAAATGAATATAGAATCAGTAAAGAAGAAAGAAAAACAGGAGCTCCAGTTGGTAGGCTATTTTGACTCCTTAACCTTTTATTTGTATTTGATTCATTTATAACCGCTCTGTATTTGCAAAGTGCGATTTTAGGATTGTTCCTATTTTTCTCTTTTCTCTATTTATTTTTTTCTAAAAGCCTGATGTGGACAGGTGCTGCAAATTAGCATTTCACTGTGGACACCAAAGCAGTGAACGTGGGCTTCCTGCTCTTTTCGGAGTATGTGAATTTAAAACGAATTAATAAATAAAATGAAAATTAGACAAAGAGACGGAATATCCCACAGAATTTTAACATTAGAAATGTAAAACAGATCGATACATTACAAAAGTAAGACCGAAAAGATAGACATAATCTCCACGTTTTCTGTCGAATTTAAGTTTTGAAATTGGATAATTTTACGCACGTTCTGCGTAATGGCTCACGTAAGTCTAATCTTCTCACTCAGATATATGTAGATCCATACTTACATGAAAATGGGCTATAATTTGTCAAACATTATTGTTAAAACAGATGGAAAATTTAGTTTTAGCATTTGCTGGGAAACATGGAGACTGTTTTACGCTTATAGGGAAAGAACCAAACACTCCATACAGAAAAATATATACAAATAGAAAGGAAGTGATTGAAATGCCTGGTTTAATTGCTACTTAATTCAAAATCCCATTATTTCTCCATTATTGCGGAGCAAAGATCATTAAATCGCGACATTTTTACATAATTTTGACATCAAAATGAAAGCTTTAAAAAGAATTTCGGGCACATTCTTTTATTCTGAGAGGGTCTGTGCAGCGTTTTCATGTTAGAGCAGCAGCAAAACCTTTTTCTTTTTTCTTTTAAAACAAACAGACAAACCTCCCAATTATCTGTACGAATATTTCCCCAATTTTATCTTTGATAGGCCTGCCAGAGTTCTTCATAATCATAATCACACATATTATTTATATGCACGTTTTTACGTATCATACACACGTTCGTCTACTCACACACCGCTAAATAAATGCCCACACATTAAACATCTTTACATGTTGCATATTATGTTTATAAACACTTAATTGATAATTGAACTAACCAGTATTTATCAATTATTCAAACAGCTAATTAACTAAATAATTCATGGATCAATTCACAGGAGATGCTTTAGTTTTTGGGAAAATGCAGAAGACAGGCCTGTGCTTCTATTTTATGGATGTGATTTTAATTAATCTATAGAGTCCTTTCTCCTCACAGTTAGCCTATCAGGCATGTCCCTTAAATGAAAAGTTTTCTTTAAATTGTCTTCTTGAATCTTATTTCTCCGTTTTACCGATTTTTTTTTTCACCTTTTTTGACCGTTTTTATTTGATCATATTTAAATCATTTTACCCATTTTCCCATCTTAAATGTCTTACATACACTTAACTGGCCCATAATCGAGTTACAATTCAGCAGGTGAATTAAATCCAAGTCTTATTTTGAGAGTGTATGATGACGGCTCAGTCAGAGTCCATGATGAGGAGGCTGCGGATTTCTTTGAGTGTCTCGAAGCGCCTGGAAATTCAAATCAAATACATAAAATCAGCGTGGAGAGGCTGAGGATTACATCAATATTTGGACACCGTGATGGTGAATAATGAGGACGGACAGAAGACCCGCGCGTGGAGCTGTGAAGTGCCACTCGTGCCCTTAATGGCAATCTGTTAACGGGATGTGTTTTACGCGTAAATTACGCACGGAGGGAGACGTCTTCAGGTCTTTGTCGTTTTGAATTCACTGCAGAAGCAATTGAATGATTACATTTCACATGCATAGGACTTAGTTTTATTTAAATACATGTGAAATGTGATGGATAGTTGTGGTTCAGGCCTGTTGAAGTGCTCTCGTGTGTGACCTCGCTGTCTCCCCCTCTCAGTGTCCACACCTCTGGGCCAGGGCCGCGTCAACCAGCTCGGGGGGGTCTTCATCAACGGCCGGCCGCTGCCCAACCACATCCGGCACAAGATCGTGGAGATGGCCCACCACGGCATCCGTCCCTGCGTCATCTCCAGGCAGCTGCGGGTGTCCCACGGCTGCGTGTCCAAAATCCTGTGCAGGTACCAGGAGACCGGATCCATCCGGCCCGGAGCCATCGGAGGCAGCAAACCCAGGGTGAGCCGGGGGCGAGATCAGTCCAGTGTTAAGATTATGACCACTAACAGAGAGTACAGGAGTTTATTCAGGGCCTTATATATGTGTTTTTACTGGTTAGGGGAGACTGGGGTTGGTTGTCACATCGCTCATTAAATCCAGAGGCCTATGAAGTTCTTCAAGTCCTCCTCTAAACCAGGGATGGGCAACTTAGGCCACTTTGAGTGCGACATAATGTTATCCAAACATTTGTGGGGCCACAAATGGAAAGAAACTGGTGATTTAATATGTACGCAACTTAATAAATAAAATAAATATGCTTTTCTATGAAGCAGCTATGCAAACATTCAAATCTTGAGTTCATATTTAAATAGAAAGACTTTTAAAATGAACTAAACATCAAATTCAAGCTGTCAAACTCCTTTCTCAGTGTAATAAACATGATATACAGTGTTTTTACAGGGTGATTTTTGAAGACATGGGACATAAATTTCACCCTGTTCTAAATTTTTTATAAAGAATTAGATATGAGATAATGTCATTATTAACTTTTTTTATAATTTCATGGCTGATTTCGTCTTTGTTATCCTTCATGTTTACTGTGTGGTGATATAAGCTTGTCTTGTGGGCCGCACTAAGCAAAATGGAAGGCCACATTTTGCCTAGTTTTAGACCGATAATTCGTAAAAATTGGCCTCTATTTACTACATATATATTATATTCATATATGTCTATTTCTCTCTGCATCTTTTTTATGTTTATTTTAACAACTATACCAAAGTAAGTCCTGTTTCAACATGTATAGTACATTTCTGTCATATATAAGGGCATTAATACAAATATTGTCAGACTAAAATCTTTGCATTTGAATAACTAACCTTTGTGAATTTTAATACATCTTAATGTTGAACTTTTATATAAACCTGAAGTTTTTACTTGCTTAAATATAAAGAAAGGTATATGCCACCTGTCCGTGAAATTCAAAAAATCTTATGTGACATTTAATGTTATTTAAAGATGCTGAAATTAATTAAGCAATAGGTTTTATTGTGTGAAAACAATTAATCAACCTGATGAAAAATTACTGTGCGTCATGTAGATTGGGGATGGGAAAAATGCAGGCCCAACACTTACATGACCTGCAGGATCATTTTAACTATCAAAGATAAGTAAACATGAAAAAAAAAGTCTGCCATGAAAATATGAAAAGGTGATTTAATGATAATCTTTGGTTTTTTAAATATATTTAGCTTTATGCAGGAGAGTAGAGGTGTTAATATTCACACTAAACATGATTAAGAACAAAAAAAAATCAGATTCAATGACAACCATTAAAACAATAAAACAATAAAATGCTTCAGATTCGAAAAGTCAGGGCTAAATAGAAGGACAAACATCAAGCTGAAGTCTTTTTTTATTTTAAGCATCAATTTCTGTCCATCCAACATCTTCACCACAGCACAGAAAGACACCTGATAGATTTGCTGTTACAGAGGAATACGCTTGTTTTACTGGCGAAGCTTTTCTCTTGATGCATCTCTAGATGATCGGCTCCTCACTTTCTCACTCCGTCACTTTAAAATATCAACAAGTGTTGGACATAAAATCTAAAAAATGATCTTTAGTTGTCTGATTGTTTCTGTGAATCTCTATTTTATACAATTGTTAAAGACTTAAAAAACAGTAAATGCTTCAAAACATGCATCAGAAAGCAGCACAAAACTGGCTTAGACTCGGTGATAAGCTAATTAGCTTACTGTTGTTAGCTGTATTTGGGTTTAAAAATATATATATATTTATTTATGTAATTGTTGATGATTAGCTTCTTATAAGAGCTAAACATATGTCATCCTTATTGTTAAATTATAAGTTAAAAATTATAAGTCTACATCTACTACAGCCCTCTTTATGGCCGAAGTTTCCCATCCCGAAGCTAAAACCTTAGCATGAGGCCAGTGTGTGAGATGTCGGCCATGTTGTTTTTCTGTTTTGTGCACACTTCATCTCTCTGCCCATCTCTCCCCCATGAAATAAACAAACAGCAAAATGACCAAAGTTTAGCTGTTAGAATAAGTTTTACATGTAATATGTGTGTAGGCTGGCCACTTTATTAGGTACACCTTTCAATCTTTGAGTTAAATTCATGAAGCTGCTGGAAACATCCCTCAGAGATGTTGGTCCGTATCTCCATGACTCTAAAGGTGATCTCTTGGATTGAGATCTGGTGACTGTGGAGGAAAAAACAGTTTGAGATGATCTGAGCTGGATCAGACGATGGTCCACTGTGGTTGTAAAAGGATGGACATGATCAGCATGAACACTCAGGTGGGCTGAGGGGTTTGAATCAGTGTTAATGTCGACAGCACTTTTTGATGTAGTTTTAGTTAGAATGTTTTTTCTACAATATCTTTAAGTTTTAGTCAGAATTTATATATCTTTAATGGTTTAGTGTCAGTTTAGTTTTAGTTGAAGAAATTTGACATTTTAGTCAATGAAAACTACTGTAAATTTAGTAAATGTCCTTGAATTTCTAAAGTCACGTTTTCTAACAGCCCTTTATTGAATGCTAGTAAAGCTTGAATGTATAAATGAACAGAAACAAATGTTCCACAACTTATCCCACCACCACTAAGCTAAGGCAGCTGTGATTGGATATATCCGTAACATGTCTCTACTTCCTCCATGACCAAATTAGGTCTGATTGGATTAAGTCTGGCAGACATTTTAGTCTAGTGTTTATTTGTCAGTTAATTTAGTTTTAGTTTTTGTCCATGTGCACTTGATTTCATTCGTTAGTAAAAAGAATGTTGACGAAAATAATGTGTCAACAAAACTAACACTGGTTCAAACCACGCTCCGGTGGGACTAAGGGGCCCACAGCCTGTTAGCTGATCCATGGCAGTGACCTTTTGGATCCAGACTCAGACCAGGAGACACGTTTACAATCTTCTGCTGTGGCCTCAGTTTCCTGTTCTCAGCTGACAGGAGTGACACCTGGTGTGGTCTTCTGCTGCTGTAGCCTGCGTGTGTTGTGTGTTCAGGAACGGTCTTCTTAATGTCTTGGTTGTAACGAGTGGCTGTTTGAGTTCCTTATTCTGAGATGGATGTGTGATTCTGTTGGTTTATTGTTGATGTCAGATATAAATATTTTCATATACTAATGGTTATTTATGATGAAGGTGCCAAAAAAAGGGCATATTTTCCATCAGTAGGCCAGATAGTCACTTTTTTATGCTCTTAATAGTTTGGGCAAAGCTTGAGTTACCTTTTCTGTTTATCTTTTGCTAATTAGCAGGTTCAATCCCCCAAACACATCTCTGCTTCCCACCATCTCCAACCACTCTGACTGTTCTCTGACCTTGAGGCATTTTCAACCAATAGACCTGCTGCTCACTGGACACTCTCTCCTTTTTGGGCCATTATCTGCCAACCCTAGAGATGGTTGTTAGTGACTTTCTGACAGACCAGCTCATTCAAAGTCCCTTAAACCGTCTTTCCTCTCTTCTTTGATGCTTGGTTTGGACTCCAGCAGGCTGTCTTGACTATGTCTATGTGACTAAATGCATTGAGTTGCTGCCATGTGATTGACTGATTGGCTGAATGGGTGTACCTAAAATGGTGACTGAAGTATTTTAACTCAAATGCAAGAGGGAATATCTGGTTACTACGAGCTGAACACAGAATTCAGGCCATGATACAGTCTTACAGGCCAATTCCAGCTCCATATTTTTTATTTTTCGTTTTGTTTATTGTCTGTTTTTGTCACATTTCTTCATCCATACCCACCTTTTCATATTTCAAATTGTCTGGTGGGCCACGCTTAGGGAGAGGGCGACTGCACTGGGCCCTCGGGTTGCCAGTTGTCCACCTTTACCCTCCTGTTTCAGACAATAAATAAGGATAAATTATATTTTCATTCATTTGAAATGCAGAAATAATCACTGTCAGATGTGCTGATCATAATTATTAACGTGTTAGATATGTGACAACCAGCCCCAGTCTCCCCTACTTTTACGCATCGTTGTCGCCTAACTACTTTACGCATGAATGAAGGCCTTTACGCAGCTCGCGCTCACCCCTCCCTCGTGTCCTCGCGCTGTCCCACCTGCAGCAGGTCGCCACGCCGGACGTGGAGAAGCGCATCGAGGAGTACAAGCGGGACAACCCCGGCATGTTCAGCTGGGAGATCCGGGACAAGCTGCTGAAGGACGGGGTGTGCGACAGGAGCACGGTCCCTTCAGGTGAGGCCTCCTCTGGTAAGCAGCGTTTACTTCAATCCTCTCATACTCTGCGAGCCTCAGCCCACATTCTCAGCCATCACGCTCACATTTAAGGCTGATTGTTGGACGGGTTTGTGACCGGAGCTGCTCCTGTTCCCCCCGCAGTGAGCTCCATCAGCCGCGTGCTCCGAGCGCGCTTTGGGAAAAAGGACGACGAGGACGAGTGTGACAAGAAGGACGAGGACGGAGAGAAGAAGACCAAGCACAGCATCGACGGCATCCTCGGAGACAAAGGTAGGCCCAGACCTCTGCTGTGCGCGCGCTGACAGCTGCTGCTCCCCGGCCCGGACTCTCCCACTGTGATTTGTCTACAAATTGTCCCTAAACGGCCCCCGTAGGTCCCCGTTGGTCCTCCTCGGTGCTGCTTCATGATTTATGGAGGAGCCGCTGCGCTCCTGCTGCGCCCTTAAACGCTCCTGAAAGCTGCGCTGACAGACGAGCGATGTGCCAGTCAATATCAATTAGTGAGGGGGGGCCTCAGGGGGGCCTCAGGGGGCCGCGATCACACACAGGGGGGTCAGGAGGGAGCAGGGGGGGCCACGACCTCAAGTGTATCAAGGAATAGGCTACAAGGGGAAGTGTGGAGGGAGAACTCAGGCTAATGATTTAAGAAAAACGGAAAACACCAGGAGACTAAAAACATGATGTTTGATTTTAGAACAGTTTAACAAAGAAAGAAAAAGAGGATTTTAAATTAATTAAGATTTAATGCATTATCAGTTAATATATTGATATACTCTGACCAATTATAAAAAATAAATTGGATCTAGATCTGAAGAAAGGTGTTTAAAATAAATTGATACAATTAATAAAAAGTATAGGTGAATTAATTATAGATAATGTTATTAGATTTAAATAAATCATATTTGAATATATTTAAGAATCAATACTCACGATCAACTCATATTTAAGATGTCATTTATATAATAATTTAATTATGAAAAAAGAGTACATTTTTTAAACAGGATTTTTATTGAATTAAAAACCAAATGCTTTATTTTAAATATAAAAAGACAGAATCATTCATGATATTGATTAGAATATAACGTGTTAACCCTTGCATTTTAAAGATAAATAAAGACATGCATAAAAATATGAGGATTTGGATTTTCACAAGAAACAAAATTCATAAAAAAAGGAGTTGACTTTATAGACATTAATGATGATTAAAACAGGGTCCTTTTTAAGATGAGACAAAATCACAATTTATAATGATTATCATAATTAAACTGTTCATAAGATCTGCTTATATGTTAAGTTATTTTACTCCTAATGGAACCTTTCTTCTATATTTTTTCATTTAATTTCAACAAACTGCATGAATACAAAACGCAAAATTGGATAATTAAATTACACGTGAACTTTGTTGATCATAACTGAGCATTTAAAAAGGAAACCATTTATGCAATTAAATGATTCATGGATTTAAGAAAAGAATAAAAACATATTTAATGAGTTTATTTGGTTTAAACAGAATAACAGAACAGAATAAAAGAAGGGAATCAAATATATCCAATAATATTTTTTACTCATAAAAATGCCTTTAAGACCATTTACGATCAAATTATGTCAGGATTTGAAAAAAACATTTCATAATCTCATGTATTTGAACTAAATTCAATAAAATAAAGCAATAAGATCATGTTAGGTTTAACAATGCAAATGAAAATAAGTTTAAAAATGACATAAAATTACATTAAATACTGTTTATCTTTACATAATCTTTATAAGATGAGACCATAAATCATTACAAGTATTTTATCAATAAACAAAAGAGCTGGTCAGATCAAAACTTTCCTTTTTTCAAGACTCATTTATCATTATTATTTTTTCAAACAGATCCAAAAAGGAAACAAAAAACGTTCATTGAATATGTACTAAATGTATTTATATGAGAGGTCAACTGTTCAGCGTGATCCGATGAGAGTTCATAAATATTTATTATTCATAAATATTTAAAAACCACATTAAAGGACATTTAGTGGGATTTACACTGTGACTGCGATCATTATGATAATAACTCCTATTTATAGCCCACTGTTGGTGGGAATATGAAAAATAATAATCCCCTTATTTATTAGGTAGAAATTTATCATTGTTTTGAGGTCATTAAAAATAAAATAAAACCCTAAATAGCAAGATAAGAAAGGCTTAGTTTGCAGAAATGAGACTCAAATAAAAAACTCAAAATGCTTGAAATTATAATGCTAATAATAATAATAATAATAATACTAATAAAATAATAGCAAGATCGCAGTGTGTGAAAAATTTTATTTTCCTTTGTTCAAAATGAAACATACAACATGCTATGGAAATGACAGCAGTGTAAATACACATTTTTTCCTCTCTCAACTCAAAATAAACTTAAATCAATAAGCCATTCAAACATGCTCCAGACATGCAGATGAAATTATTATCAAACAATGTCTATATAGAAAATATTACAGCATCCATTTAACAGGTTGTTATGATTAGATTTCAGCATTATTTTTGACTTTTAAATCTATATTTTTATTTTTATTGTCTAAAATTTTAAAACATTCAATTGATTTGCATACAAATTTGACATCATGTCTCCTTGACAAACAAGTCTTTAATAAGATAAGATAAGATAAGATAAGATAAGATATACCTTTATTAGTCCCACAGGGGGAAATTTCAGCTTTACAGCAGCAGCAGGATACAAGAGAAACATTAGAAAGTTTTACAAATGAAACTGTAGGTAATTAGAATAAAGTAGACAATAGCATAAATACAATTCAATGAAAATAAATGAAAGAGCACGAGTCTTTCAGGAATATTAACCATATTAACAATATATAAAGAGATCGGGACGAGAATAAGTGGATTGAAAATAACAATCAGAATAATCAGAAATGAATCAAAATTCTACAAACTAATAATCATGTTGAGGAAAATCAATCAGTGTAATTATGTTATTTCCTCTTTGAATGAAAACAAACCAATATCAGGGAGCCAAAAATAGTTAAAATAATATATAGTATTAAAAGATATTAAAATAAATGTATGATTAAATCGTGTCATTCCTTAATTTTTGCACTTTACAACCTGCACTCTGCACATATTTAAATGGAAATGTAGACATCAAGTCTCCTTAACAAATAAATATTTTAACAACAGAAATGAAACTAAATCTTCAAATTAATGATCATGTTTTGGTGAATGCTGCGATGTAGTCGTGTGTAATTTCCCTTGATTGAATAAAACAAACATCATCACTGGAGCATGTCAACAGAAAAACAACATGAGGGCGTAAAATATTTTAAATTTGACTGTTAAGGGATAAAACTGGACACATATTTATAAATCGTTGTCTTCAGACTGGACAAAGTGCCCGGCCCTATCCTGACGCTGCACATGTTGAATTTTTGTTGCTGTTGAGGACAAAGTGGTGCGAGGTCACATGACATCCCTCTGCTCTCCTGCTGTGATTGGATAAGTTTGGTTTAATCAGCCATGGAGCAGCTCCCTGTGCTTCCTGTCCACCACTTTCTTTGGTAACACATTTCTCCAGAACACCGGGGCTGTCGTCCTCCTCCTGTTGTGGAGCCTCAGCCTCTCTGTGCGTCCCTGTCATCCGTCCTGCCGTTTAATAATTTGAAGACTTAGCCTATTACAGCTGGTAATGAAACCGGTGTCTTGTTGAATAGGCGTCTGTGTTGGAGAGGGGTGTAATAGCCTGGAGGCATGGTAAGAAATATATTTATCCCCTATCAGCCCTCACTCTGCGAGGCCCGGGCTCGTGCTCTCTGTTGAAGGAGCTTTAAAGCAGATTAAATTGAGCCTTTTATTTCTTTTCACTTTCATCTCTCAGACACTCTCCATGGTGTGGAGCCCGCGGCGCAAATTCATGAGATTTTAAGTTTTTTTTCCCTCTCGTGTTGTTTAGATTGTATTTTTAAATATTCATTTCATTTGCTTTTATAGGATTGTTTTTTTTTTTTTTTGAGGCAGGTTGGCAGGGAGTCAGTGTGAGGCGTGCAGAGCGTTTCTGCAGCTGAATGGAGGAGACGAACGTGCAGGAATCATGTCGACTGTCATATTTTATCTGATGTTTCTGCACATGAGCAACGCGCAGAGATAAACAGCAGGAGGTAGACTCCACAATGCATGCAAATTAAAATAGAACAAATCAGAATTATCCGTGCAAAAATGTTCCAATGCACATTTTAAATATACTCCAAAGGCCTTCTTTATTTCTGCTAAATCAATCTGAATGCACTGTCAAAATAAGCTGTACATTATCAACGTATTTCTGCAACGACATTTAAATTATCTTGGAATTACCTTCTTAATATCTGCAAAAAAACATTTATGGCATGTTTGAAATAAGCTCCAAAATCTAACATAACTCTGCAAAAACTACGCCACTACACAGCTGAATAATACTTAAAGGTGTCCACTTAATTTCTGCAAAATAAATCAAAATAACCCTTTAATCTGATTTATCTCTGCAAAAACAACTTATTTCACCATTAAATTTAGATTGAGGTAATCCACCAAATTTCTGCAAAATTATTTGATTACATGATAAAACCAGCTTTAAAAATCAAACATATATCTGCAGAAATATTTCATTGCACAGTCGAAATGTGCTTTAAAAAGCCTTATTCATTCCTGCAAAATCAATCTAAACGCTCTGTCAAATAATCTTTAAATTATTCATTATATTTCTGCACAAACATTTTATTATACCGTTTAAAATTATATACTTAATTCCTGCAAAAATGCTTACTTATATGTTTGAACCCAGCTTTAAAATTCTAACTTGCCTCTACAAACACTGTTTTTTCACTGCACAGGTGAAATATGATTTAAAATGTCGATTTCATTTCTGCTTTCAAATAATCTAAATGTTCTGTCAGAATGATTCCAAATTGTCTATCAATTATCTGCAAAAGTATTTCATTGCACTGTTGAAATATGCTTCAAAATGTCACCTTTTTTCAAAACATTATTTTGTGTGGTTTTTGTTGCAAAATACTCTGACGACAAGACATAAAGTAGGTCGTAAGAGCAGCTTAAAATGTGGACGTAACATATTTAGTATTGAGATGTTCACGTCATCGCGATGCAGCTGAGAAAACAGAAAAGCTCTCAATACAAACTAATTTAAAGATTGACTTGTTTTTATTAAAAAGGAAAAAAAAAATCATATATTAAAGAAAGCTGAAAATAAGTTTCATGCCAACTCCAGTGTATTTTATTGAATGTAACAGTTCAAATTGGCATTGCATATAGTTCTTATAGCAAAAAGAATGAATTAAATGGCAAATAACAATCAGAAAATGTTGCAAAGTAACACAATTTTTAGAATAAAAGAGAAAAAATACACAATAAATTATTTGGAATATGGTAGAGGGACACTTTTCACTTCCGCAGTTTTTCACATGGTGTGACATATTTTGAAAAATAATAATAAAAAAGAAAATCCTTCTAGATCATTTTAATCATGAGTTTTAGTTCTTTATTTATGTGGGTTTTAACACTTCTAATTTGCACTGTTTAGAGCATTTCAGTTGAATATTTCATGCTCCATGTAGCTTTATTTCTCTGATAAAATATACTTTATATGCTGTGCAGTATCTTCCTCTGAAGCTGCAGCATTCTGCTCGAACTGTGGAGATAACTGCAAAGAGAATCTCGTATTCACACATATCAGAAATAGTTTGTTTAATGCATCAGCCTTCTCATGTGCAGGTGAAATATCCAGTTTGAGAGGTGAGACAATAACCTCTGAAATGATTGATTTAACAGAATATTAGGCTCATATTCTCGCTGTTATTTCTGATATTTCTGAAGTGATCGTTCAGCTTCCTGCAGCTCTGCTCCCTCTCTCAGCGAAAACGCCGTCAGTTTGGAGTCCACAATAATCTGCAGGAAATAAAAAAAGGGTCGTCAGTGAGGATGGAGCGAGCACTTCAAACAAATCCAGAGAAGTGATGGAAGCAGCTTTGCAGACGGAGGCTGTGTGGGAAGTTTTTCTGCTGCAGCTATTAATAACCGTTTTTCCCCGGGCGTCCGCGCTCGCGCTCCTCTCCATCTGCACGCACTCGCAGCGTCTCTGCCGGGTTGAAATTGAGGGAGACCCAAATGTTGGCTGCAGATAACACAATCATCAGAGCCTCGGTCCTGGGCTGAGCATCAGTGTATTAAAGTGGGATTAACCTCCCCGCTCACCCCCCCGCCCACCGCCACTGCCGCCGCCCGCCGCCGCCACACACCCAAAAAACTCACAATTTAAGGGACATGTTAAAAAAAAAGAGGAAGGGGCTGGAAGCCAACGAGAAACACAAGAACAACGTCAACAGTGAGGAGAATAAAGCTGATAATTATCAAGCTGAAACACGTTTATCTCACTTCACTTTAATAGAAATTTATTGATTCTAAATCCTTTATTTTATTTATTTTGCCTCCTGAGACTCTGCAGAAATTCTTTCTTAAACTGGAAAGCTCAGGGGTTTGAACTGAAAAAATCAATCTGATTATTTTTAGTTTTGATAAAACGCCTTAATTTAAGAAAACATGCATGATGGATCTTTTTATTAAAAAGGCTGTGATTAGTGTTTATTAAAAAAAGAGCCACAAAAAGAGCTGAAAATCAATGAGCAGGATGATCTGACACTTTTAAGAGGATGTGTAATGATTTACAGGCTATAGATGACTGTCCTTGTAAATTACTATTATTATTTTAATTGATTTCCAGTCATCTTATTTCTATAGTTGGTTGTTTGTCTGCTGCCTCTCTTGGCCAAAACACTCTTAAAATATATAGATTTTTTTTTTAATCTTAGCAAGTTTCTTGTCCTGTTTATAAAAAAATAAAATAATGTTTAATGTATTAGGATTTGTTCATAACAAGGTTATAAAAAAAGGGTTTTTATCTTTAGAATAGAAAGAATGAACTAAAAAAAAAAAATAGAAGCTGACTTATTAACTGTGCATTATTCTAACCTGAATATTTAAACCAGAAGAGAGGCTTGGATGTTAACCTTTCTGTCACCAAATTAAATCATAGAAACGCTGTTTCATTACTGAAGTTATACATTTTTCTTCCTAATTTCTTGTTATCAAATTAATTAAAATAATTTCACCCTCAAGTGATTCAGCTGCCTCATATGACCGAGTGGGTAATCTATGACTCCAGAGTGTTTAATAAAAAAATGTTTCAATTAAGGATGTACAATATTATCGATCTGATGTCTGTATCAGCAGATATTGGCCTTAAAGTTAAATATTGATATTGGGC
Organism: Scarus forsteni; assembly: GCA_036419115.1. Lineage (NCBI taxonomy): Eukaryota > Metazoa > Chordata > Actinopteri > Labriformes > Labridae > Scarus > Scarus forsteni. Next base: position 5,180,295 of record JAZDUH010000145.1, read on the forward strand.
AATATCAATCTACCCGTACCTGATGATCACTGGTTTAAGCTGTAACAGTAACAGAAAACTGCTCTCTTTTTAAATTGATATATTCATGTAGAGCAGGTTCACTGTTTGTTGTCAGTTCTGGTATTGTAACTAAGATGCCCAATCGACTAAATTTAAAGCAGATTTCATCGACTAAAACTAGACTAAAATTAAAACTGTTTAGATGATTCAATTATGACTAAAACTAGGAGATATTTTAGGTGAAAAAGAAAAACTAAATTAACTAGTGCTGTCATAAGTAACACTGGACACTTCATGTATGATAGATGCTTTAGTTACTGAGGATAATTAAAGTCTATTCATATTTGAGGTTTTCTTGCAGTATGATGACTTAATCCTGAGGCCCTTTAAGGCCCCATGGCAGCAGCCTGTTAGCGCTGATGCTGTAAATTAATCATCTTTATATTGAAACAGCTCACATGTGGTGCAGACCTTTGCCTTCCTGCCTGATGGTCAAACTGTCTGAGCTTCATAACGAGTCCATATCAGAGGCTGATGTTAGAGCTGCAGCTCACCCAGACCTTTGTTTGCCTAAATACTCGGCCATGCTTCTGCTCAGGAATATCTGATCATTTATCGAGACCCTTAAACCATCAGAGAGTCATTAAAGAGCGTGAGTGTGAGGTCTGTGTAAACTGGAGGGTTCATGTTTGGTGGAGGCTTTGGCGGCTGCAGAGATGAGTGTGATCCCTGCAGAGAAACTGGGTCACTGTGACAGCGAACAGGAGCAGCAGAGAAAACTGAGGAGACAAAGTGATGCTCTTCAGAGGCCTGTAAAGAAACAGACATCATTTAGGGCCGGTGAGATCATCAACACTTCTTACTCTTTTATTTTTTTATTGTAACAGTTTTAGTGTCAAAGGATCTCTTTTACTGAGATGGTCAACGATTTAAGAAAAACCACCAAAGCTTCACAAAAGCAGAACATCTTCATAGCATGATTTTTCTCCGGGTGTTTTATTATGGAAAAATGTGCCAAACAGCCAAACACCTTAAATATAGATGACACAGATATTTTAGCATTAATCACTTTGTCAACTACAAATGCTGAATATTTCTCTACTTGTTACTCACTTTTTTAACTTGTTTCTACATATTTACTTATTATCTGCTTCTACTTCTTTCTTATGTGTTATTATTATCCAGCATTTATCCATGTTTTTATTTCTTATCGTCGTAGCTTGGTTTTTAACTTGTTTCTGCTTATTTTCACTGCTTGTTGTGACAGGCACTGCACTTTAACATCCTTGTGCAATAACTTCTGACCATACTTGCCGCCGACCTCTTACTTATGTTACTGCTGTATGTTGTCTAGTGTTTTTCTTATTTATAATATTGCGCCCTTGGCCAGTAGTACTGCTGTCTAAGACAAATTTCCTGCAAGGGACAATAAAGTTTATCTATCTAAGACAAATTTCCTGCAAGGGACAATAAAGTCTATCTATCTGTCTATCTATCTATCTATCTATCTATCTAGCTATCTAGCTATCTAGCTATCTAGCTATCTAGCTCCAAGAGCACAAACCTCAGCTTGAGCATCTCTGACATCATTCGAGGAGTTATCAGAGAAAATGGTGAAAACTGCTCAACCTCACACTGTTAATAAATCCATCAAATTCATGGATCCACATCCATTTTCAGATCAACACCAACGATCAGTCAGTTCTACACCTAACAGTGTCAAAAAACCTCAGTCCCAACGGGTCCTTCTACTAAAATAATGGTTAAATAAATAAATGAAACAAAGCAAAGTCCAGTTCAAACCTCTTTTTTCAGTTGATATCAACATTTAGGTGCAATTCAGACAAAGTGCAGAAGTTAGTTTGCAGTTTTTGATGATTAACAATCACAAATGACCCTCTTATCAGAACTAAAGACTGATTTTGATGTTAAAGTTAAATGATTATTTTTCATTTAGAATAAACATCTCAAATGGATTATCTTGAAATGTATACCCATGTATCTGTAGACAGCTCTTATGTAAAGTAATCTGACATTTGTTTTAATGTACAGGAGTCAACATTAAAACAAACCATACAAGCATAGACCCCATATGTGATCGTTGTAAACAATCCCAAGCCACTCTGATTCACATGTTTTGGGAGTGCCCAAGGATATCTAATTACTGGTTATTAATATTCGAGATGCTGTCAAAGATCTTAGGCCGCGAATTAGAGCCTTCTGCGTTTCTAGCCTTATTCGGGGTGGTGACACAAAAACTAGTTGTGGGTAAATACTCCCAGAATCTCCTGTCCTTTGCCACACTTGTTGCCAGGCGTCAAATCCTGATTAGATGGAAAGACTGTAACCCTCCTACGTTTAAACAATGGATCAGAGACATGCTTCATTTTATTAAACTAGAAAAGATCAGGTACACAGTTAAGGGGTCAGCTGACAAATTTCAAATAATATGGCAGCCTTTTCTGAGTAATGTTGAGACTTTGAGTTCTGACCACTTTGTGGAGGAATAACCTATATAGATATGACATAAGATACTCTGGAAGATACAACTGAAGAGATCCTTGAAATATTAATGCTTCTTTCTCTTTTATGTTTTAATGCTGTCTCTGCACTGGAGTGTTGGATGCCCTGCTGTAGACCCCTAAATCTTTATCACAACACATGTCTTACTTTCCTTTTTTTTTTTTTTTTTTTTTTTTTTTAAATACTCAATGCATTTACTGGAGATACATGTCTTTGTACCCTTAACACTAAGTTGTTGTCAATTTTAGTTGTCTTTTGGACGCTATCTGGGTTTTGGGGGGGGGGGTTACTAAATATTGTTGTAACACTGTTGCATTATTGTGAGTTGCTGGAAATGCTCTGAGAAAAATGTAAATAAACCTTGTTCAAAAAAAAAAAAACAAACCATAACAATTAAAACTCTAAATCACTCTTAAGTTTGCTGAAAAAGGCAAAATACTGTGTTAAATCTGACTTAAATCTGAGTTTGTGTTCTTATTTATGGTTAGAAATCATCATCTGTGGCCATTTCCCGAAAGTTTCACTCCAGAAAAAACACATTTTTAAAATGTAAGCTTCGTTTTAATGCTATATATATTTTTTACAGTTTATTTATGTACTTTTATTTGTATAGCGACAGTATGAAACCAGAGAATGTTGCCACACACTACAACATTTATAATATGGTTAAAAGAAAAAAAGAAAGAAAAAACAACAACAATACAAAACATATGATTTAATTTCAGGTGTTATACATTTTATTTGCATGTTTGGCTGTTTGTTAGTTGACTCTGCTGCTGCCTCTCTGCACCAGGACACTCTAAAAACAAAGATGTTCAACCTCAATGAGTTTCTTTTCGTGGTTAAATAAGTAAATAAATAAATTACTGGTTAAATTTAGGTTTAATCCTTAAAGAAATAGTGACTTTGACCATAAGCAGGACTAATGAAACACAAATAATTAATCTTCTTGTCTGTTAAAGCTAATTACTGATGATGGAGATGAAGCAGTCCGTTAGAAAAAATGTACCAAATGTGTGAGAAAGTGGCTTAAAAATTAAAACCAAAAACAAACTCTTCTTCTCTCAACTAACTGACAAACTTTGACCGTGTTACTCGGCTCTTGCTCTTTAACGTTTTTGTTGTAAAGATCGATTCTTGGTGTAATTACCTCTAATTAAACTCTCCTCAATGCGGCCCCATGTGAGGCCTCGTTCAGAGGTTTTAATAAAAGAAACATCACAGTTTAATTTGTGGTAAAAAGAGCCTAGCATGCAGCTAATTGTCTGATTGATTCCCCCTCCACTCCGTCCATTAGCATTTCTGTCGGGGCTGACCTACTTGTTGATTTTCTTTTATTTCATTGTAGCTCTGCGGACTCCTCAATGATGTCTTTGAGAAAACAAATATATATAAAGAGGGGGCTGCCGGGCGGGGGGCGGGGGGGCTTTGAATGGGGAGAATAGCAGCCCACTTCTTTGCCGCGGCCCTCCCTTAATCCTCCTTTCATTTCGCCGACAAATGCCAAGAATCTTGTCTGGTGACCCGATGGGAAACTGATCGGCCAACAAAAGGGGAGAGCAGCACAAAGAGCAACCGGGCAGGACGGGACGGGGAGAGGACAGGGCGGGATTGGTGGAGGGCTGGACTCTGACACAAAACAGAGGAAACAAACAAAGGCAATAATACACAGGACCCAAACAACAACAACAACAACAACAACATGTGATTTAAAGTCCAAGCTTTGTTTGGTTTTTAATTTCAGCCTCTTGTGAGACTTCTGTGCTGCAGCCTCATTTGTCCTGAATCTTAGTTTTGAATGTGAAGTCACATTTCATTATCTTTCATTTAGAAGTGGCAACTTTATTTACATGCTAGTTGTCACTTTAAGGAGGCTTATTTGTTGGGCCGGATGTGGACGCAGCAGCTGACTGTCTCAGCATCAAACACCTGGATGAGGAGGTCTTGGCTCGTTTCAGTCAAACCTGCAGCGATTACACTCCCGACTTTCTTTGGACTCTCTTGGACACAGTCTCTGTCCACCCTACACTTCCTTTGTCAATTATTTTTGAAGCTTAGAGGTAGCTTTCAAGAGATACTTTATTAATCCCTCACGGGAAATTCAGTTCTTTACTCTCTGTTGTTGAGACATGCTTTTTACATTTATAAGTTGAAATACACATGCACATGCACAAACAGGTCCTGTGATCATGCACCAAAGCCTCAGTCACACATTCCTGTTTCTCATGGCGATTGTGCACGATTGTCATAATCCTAATGACACGTGCTTTGGTCGTGGTGCATGCGCTACTTGGACTGGATCAGCCTTGTATAGTCGTGGATGAACGGCAGGGAACGTGGAAGGCTCCCGACAGTTTTGAACTGTTCAAAACTGTCGTGGAGAATCGCCACTCTCAATATAGCGGGATGGAAGCCTAATGCAGTCCGAATGCAGACGATATTAGCGTGGCATATACGGAGCTCAGTCGGGCTGATCGTGGCTCAATCCTGAAAGTTTTATGAGGACGACTGACAAGGATGTATCCGTTTGTGCCCCGACTGTGTCCCTTTCAAGACGGCCGAGCGACGGGGCTCAGTTGGGGCTTACGTGATGCGAACTGAGCTCGAGTGGGGCTGACGTCGTGTCAGCGGCATGGAAATTCAAGGAATCCTCGTCACACTGCTGTATTAACCTAGCTGGGGTGGGAGGAACGCCCCCGAAGCGCTGTAGAAGCGCTACTGACGGTGTATTTACGGGCTGTGTCCAGGGGTGAGACAGTCATTTCATCCTGTATCATGGCGATCACACCAGCCTCCTCAATCATGTACAGTCGTGCACAGTCGCCATGAGAAACAGGAATGTGTGACTTAGGCATAATGGAGAGATGTCAGAGTGACGGGCTGCTGTTCCTGAAGAAGCACTTCCGAGCAGTTTCGGGGTTCAGTGCCTTGCTCAAGGGCACTTCAGTAGTGCAGTCCGCTGGTACCTCTCCAGCTACCAAACCAACATCCAAACATGGTTTGGTCAGGATTTGAGCTGGTCACTCTTCTGTCCCCAGACCAAGTCCTTATGGAGTGAGCTACTGCTTGCCCCTTCTTGATATTGCAGCTCCTGGTTGCACAACTCTGTAAATAAAGCAAGAGAAGAAGAGTTGGGGCACATCTGATTGGTCAGCAGACTGGCAGGTAGTGTTGTGCTCAAGACCACACAATCACCAAGACGTCCACAAAACCAGAATGCACCAAGACCAAGACAAGACCAAGACCATCAAAATCAATTTAAAAACCATGACATGGTTGAACAGTTGGGGGGGGGGGCGTCTTTCAGTCTCAACACCGGGAAGGCTGCAGTCATCACAGACAGAAATAACACATGAGTTTAAGCTTTTTGTTGTTTTACCAAGTGTTCCTCCTTACTCACATTAATGAAGTTGAAGAACAGTAGATCAGTGCTGGTCTTGATCGGTCCTGATGGAAAATCCTGAGTCCGGCCAGTCCAAGACTGAGACAAGACAGAGTAAAAGTGCTCTCGAGTCCGAGACAAGAGCAAGACCTTGAAAATGTGGTCTTGAGACCTAGACTGGTCTTGAGTAACAAAACACTACTGGCTCTTAATCTACTGTAAAGGACTAGAGTGAGCTCTAATAATAGATTTTTTTTGTCACTTTGGATCCTCAAGAACAAACTTTCTAAAAGATAAACTAAACAGCACTTTAGAGCAGGATCAGAAGAGCTTTTAAAACCTGAAGCCTTCCAAAGATTGACAAAAGAGTGAGCTTTAAGATACAGTTTTCCCAACAAAGATTCACTGCACACTTAAAGAGATATACTTCATCAAAAATGCCAGTGTTACTGCTCGAATGCACCTGTGATCCCATGGAGTCGAGACGGTTAACAGGCAGCAGCAGGAATAGAAACACAGGAACAGCTTCAACAATTTAAGCCCTGTGTTGATGAATTTCAAGAAATGTGTCGGTCCACAGGAACACTGTAGTACATATGCCAGCCCTGTACATGGTGCTGTAACACTGCTGCATACATCATGACAAATGTGAACAAACATGGCGTCTGCTTTTCTCCGTGTCCTCTTGTTTCTCACAGAAGATTTCACTCTTAAAGCCAAAACAAGTTTAGGAGCTTCTGCAGCCCGAGCAAGACACCATACAGTCCCTTTGTCTTCTGCTGGGCTCCCAAAATGCTGTTTCCATGTGAATGAAACGTCTTTATGGTCTTTAGTGTCCAAACTATGGCTTATGTCCAGCTGCAATATGGCCCATATCAGGATGTGACGTTTGAGCTTTCACATCTTAGTTACACCGCTGAGCAAAAACTGAGGAAGAACATAAATGATCAACATATTTACAACCAAAGTGAAAACAACATAATGCAAAGAACGAAGAAAACTGAAGCACAGCAGCATGAACTGAGCTCATTTGTTCTGCCATGTCTATCAATCATTATTTAAGCACCAGTGGCCCAGCTGAAATATGATTGGCTGCCCCAAATCCTTCTGTGATTAGATTTTAGCCTCTTAAAGCAACGATTAAGTAGATAGATATACTGAAGAGCTGCGATGTTGAACATTTACTAAACTAAACTTAGGATGTATCGAAGTGGCCTGCCCATTCTCATATTTTTCTTATTTTGGCCCTTGGTGAAAATGGTTTGGACACACCTGGTTTAAATGATAGGAAATAAAATTTGACAAAGAAATGTATTGTAGAAAAGAGCCACACCCTGTTTGGCACTAATCATCATGGCAGCAGGATCAATCATCATCACAGTCTGATCAGCGGGCCATCACAGGACTCGACTACATGGACTGATTCAAAATCTGGTTTAGTTTACAGAGTGAAGTCCAGATCACTGGAGCAACAGCTTCTATCATTTTGTCACTTTAAGCATCTCCTCTACAAAGTTTCTTTCTCCTCTGTGTGGCTCCAGCTGAGGGCTGAAACATGTCAATCAATCAATCAATCTTTATTTGTATAGAGCCAATTCATAACAAGTGTTATCTCAAGACACTTTACAACAGAGCATAAAGCTCTTCATTTTATTGATACACATATATGCATAGATACATATAAAGATACACATATACATATATATACAAATATATACATCCAACACCAACATGAATCCAAATAGCCAATCATGGATCCCTCCATCATGGCAGCAAGAAAAAACCTTCTGTTAAGCAGCAGGAAATCTTGAATGTGGATCCCAGTCTCATGATGAACAGCAAATCCACACCATGTTGTGATGGTGTGAGGGTGAAGGAAGGGAGGTAAGAGGAGACAAGTGGACTAAAATAAGAACTAAAGTTAGTGACAGATCCATGAACCATAGACCTGTCGTCTGATTTATTAGAGGGTAGCCTCTTGAGATGCTACATCTCATTTTCAGGAGGGTCATCATGTCTGAATGGTTGTGGTGATCATTTTATAGAAGTATAATCTCAGATATTCTTACTAAACATAAGAATTTATGGTAGTGACGAACTCATGGGTGCCCAGACCACAAGTGCATCCCTACCATATTTGTCTCCGTTAAGTATAAATTTGTTAAAGGCCTCTTGAGATGTGACATCCCATTTTCAGAGGGACTTCATGACTATGTGGTAATTAAAAAGATACTGTAGATGTATTGATCATGGATATGGAGATCATGCTAATATCTACATGAACAGCTATAGTGATAATGGGAATGGAGTGTTCCTAATAAAATGGCCAACTATGTGTCATGTTTATAATTGTAGTTTTGAGGCTACAGTTCAGGACATGTCTGTCCTGAACTGTAAGTTGCCTTTGCCTCTTTAAATCAGAAGTAGATGCTTTTTAGGTGTTAACTGGGATCTCTGTGATCAACACAAAAGACACCATGAAAAACTTTTTTGCTCCCTGCAGCCTCGAGTCAAACCTCGACTCATTCTGTTTAGTTAGTTTGCTTATCCAGCTCTTTACGTGATGATGGGAGGACAGCCATGAGTGCCTCTGCTGTCTTTTTTTTTTTTATTTTTTACTTCCGCCATGGAGGTGATGTTTGTTTTCTGGTTGTTTGTAGTTTGTGAACAGAAGAACTATATTTGAGTAGATTATGCAACATTTTCAGGGAGTGCTAGTCATGGCATGAGGAAGAAGGGCTCAGATTTTGGTTGTGATCTGCAGTGTTAATTTTGACAGCACTTTATAATTTAGTTTAAGTTACACTCTATTGCCTTAAATATATTTAGCTTTCGTTATAATTTAGTCATCTATTTAAGTCGACTCAAATATAAAGTGTAAGGCATTTTTATGTTTCCATGAATTTCTGAAGTCATGTTTTACTCTTGGATAAAATCAAACATCTAATAACCCTTTATTGAATGTTAGTAAAGTTTGAATGTCTAAATGAACAAAAAAAAATGTTCCTTTGTGTGAAATGCAGTCACCTTTATTTAGGCTACCTGGCAGAGCATCTCAGTTACAATACCAGAACTGACAACAAACAGTGAACCTGCTCTACATGAATATATCAATTCATAAAGAGAGCAGCTCTGATTGGATCACTCCACAACTTATCCCACCACCACCAAGCTAAGGCAGCTGTGATTGGATAGATTCCTAACTTGTCTCGACTTTCTACATGACCAAATTAGGTCTGATTGGATTAAGTCTCTGTCAAACATTTTAGTTTAGTCATTTGTTGATGACAGTCAGTTTATTTAGTTTGAGTTTTTGTCCATGTGCTCTTGTTTTTATTAGTTACTGTCTAGTTTTCATCAGGAAATAAACGTTGCTGACGAAAACTATGATGAAAATAATTAGTCAACAAAATTAACACTGGTGACCTGAAGATGGATGCAGATCCGGGAATCTTTCAAAATAATTATTTTTAATTGGGAGAGAGGACATTTTGCTAATAACTTAATAGGTTCTCAAGAGATTGGGTGACATGTTCAGGGAAAGTTGGTTCAAAGGAGAAGGGATCAGATATTGGTGGTGCTTCAAATCTGGATCCTGAATTTTTTCTAAAGGTTTTACTTTTTGATTTCCTGGACAATGTTGGAATGCTCTTGGAGCACTTATAGTTCCTAATTAAGATCTCCAAAAGTCAAATTAGATCAAATGTGGAAACATATCCTATACCCTCTCATGCATTGTTAAAGAATGATTTTGACAAAGTTCGTGGATCAAGATCCGTCTTCAGATCACCACTAAACTCCAATTACTTTACCCTTATCCCATAAAAACATTCCATAAATATGCCGGCAAAATCTTAGGTATATACCTGCAAAAATGTGACCTTTTCAGTGAATTTAACTCTTATGATACTCCTTATAGATGTAATTTTTTACTGCTGTGATAAACAAACAAACAAACAAACAAACAAACAAACAAACATGTTTCACCTCAAACAACTAAAACGTAATTGATTTTGAATATCTGAAATTCCAGCCATTTTACAGAATAAAACAAATTTAACAGAACAACTTAACAGAATGTGTGATTCTAATATTTATTTTGAGCTGCTTACTTTCTTCTTTTGGTCATGGACAGATCTTTGTAATCAAGCAAACATCGGCTTCAAGAGATGGAAGTGAGCATGTAATATGAGGCACATGTTTTATAGAAGATTCACACATGTAGAAGATCATTTTAGGTAGTTATAAGGAGAATTTTAAATGTAAAAAAGGGTCAAGAATGATCAAATATCAACACAGAGTTTGATAAAGAGGTCAATGGGATGTCCAATGGACCCAACAGCATGAGTCAAACCACTCAGATGGTCCCAACATAAGGATTATGTGGTGTGCATTAAAGAGACACATGTATTGCTTCCTTAAGGACACGTCCTATCTCCTCTCTCCTATCTCCTCTCTCCTCCTCTTTATGAAATCACTTTCTCTAACTGACGATGATTTCTTTGAGGCGCTCTTCTTTCATCATCTCTGACTGAATCTATTTTTACTCTGCGGAAACAAAAGTCCACGTCTCTTAAATTAAAGACGGGATAAGATCATCTGCATGTTCTGCTGGTGTGGAGCAGATTAAACGTCCCATTATCTCCTAGTTTCAACACATCCGAGCCTTTTGATCCAAAGAGAAGATCAACCAGCAGACCTGAATGTTCTTCACGATTCAGACTGAAGGACAAAAATCAGAGCAGCTCTGGATTATAGGGACGCAGCGGTCATGAAATTCAGAGGATCTTTATTCAGTTTTATAGAGTAATGAAGAAGCAGAAAAATATTAATTTTGTATTTTTCCAGAACATTTCCTTTTAGTACTATCATAGTGAAGCTATACTTGTCAGTCCTACTTTTTCCCCAAACTGGTTTTTAAACCTTCAAAACCTTTTTCTTGTCAATTATTCTTCAAAAATATTTACCCCTAAAGTTTTTTTTCGATGTTGAAGAAAATATTCCCCACACTTCAACTCCATTAGGACTTTATTGAACTTTACTTTGACTTTTTTCCTCATCTCTCCTCTGACTATTTCTTCTGTCACTTCTGTCATTAGAGGCAGTCAGCAAGAACAATTACAAAGAAGTAAAAAAATGTAACCATGACAGACAGCGGGCTCTAACAGACACTTACTAGACAAAGTTCAATATTTAGTGGGTGGAAACACCAACAACTTTTAACATCATAACATTTGTTAGTTCTAATTGGTAATGAAAGTCAGGTGTGCCATGTGTTTGTAATAGTTGCTACTTGAAGGCTTTGTCAGCCAACTATTTCCACACAAAGTCCAGAAATCGAGAAGGGAATTGGATTGAAAAGCAGAATCAATAATGCCATTGTCATCAATAAATCTGATCAATTTCAACCCTAACACAGACAAGGAAAGTTTCTTCCAGCTGGTAAAAAACATCAATAAAAACCTTACTTCTCACTTGAATTAACTTAATTTAACTCCTTGTTACACTTTAAGGCACTTTAAGTTTAACAGCTGTTCTTTATTTCATTGTAATTTCATATTTCTTTTTTCAAAAGGAACCTTTCTAAATGAAGTGAAGACCCAGAAGCATTTAAGTGTCAGCCATGATAAGAGCTGTTAGAATTCATCAGAAGTTAAGGAAAGGAAGGTCTTTGCTTCCTTTACTATCTCCTTTAGGATACACCGGACAGTCCTTTATGAAAGGAAAGGAGAATGAACGCCCCATAATGCCTTGCGGCATGTGATGTATATGCAAACGGTATCCGCCAAATATTTACAGAAATTTATGAAGGAGAAAGGACAAAAGTTATGTGGGACTGTGAAGTTATTTATATAGGGCTAAGTTAACATTTTTGCAGGTATATCACAACGAGATACCAAAATAAAGTTTTCCTTTATGAAACAAATTACAGATTCATGTTAATATGATGTTATTTTAATAAAAATCTGCATAACTGATATCTTCAGATTTCATCAGTTCAAGATAATAAGATAAAGTTCACCTTCATATTAATATTTTAACTTGATTTTCAGTGTTTACCAAAGTTTGTATGTTTCTAGAGAACAATATCTGCCATTAGGAATGTTTTAAGGATGGTAATATCACCATCATTACACCAAATCAGCGAATGATGCTCACATTTGTAAACTGAAAACAGATCTTAAAGTTTCTTTTTTAAACAAAGTCAGGTCTTAAAGTCAGCTCTGTGCAGCCTTTTCCAGGCGTCTGCAGACGCTGTGCTGTGGACAGAAAGGACTTCACTCTGCACAAACATTTGCAAATAAGAAGTAAAAAAAAAAGAAAAGGTGTGGATGGTGAGGCCCGTCTGTTGTTGAGCTCCTGCGTTTCCCACTGAAGCGGTTGATGAACTCCTCCAAGTTTATTAAAGAAAAGGAAACATGCAGCAAAGGCCGCAGGCAGGCAGGCTGACAGTTTATAAAGCAGCGTCCATTGTGGCCTGCAGGCAGATGCTTGAATACCTCTGAATAGACTCCCTCAAAGTGACACGATTGAGCCAGACAAGAGCAAAACGCTGAAAGGAAAAGCTTCTCCTCTGCTCCGCCGAGCTGATCGGCATTTCTAATGTCCCTGCTCTGAAAGAGCGTACATCTGCAGAGAGCTCGGCTCTGCTCGCTGTGACTGTCGGTGCTTCATGTACAAACACTGAAGCCTGCAGCTGCTTCCAAACTACAGGGAGAGCAGGGAACCTACGGGCAGGCTGCTGCTGCTTATATGTGGCTATTTTCTACTCTAACAGGTCATTTCCTGATGTTTGAATCATAAATGAAAGAGAAGAGCAAGGAAAACATGGTAACTGAAGCTTTTACAGAGTTTTTGCTCAAATTCCTGAATGTAGAGATGTTAAACTATCATTTATATCACAGTCATAGACGTGCACCCTCATGTGAAACAAAACTTTTCCTACAATAGTTAACATGTCAGTGATACAACCCTTCAAAATAAGACAACAATCAAAGTTTGCATTAATTTGGCTTGTGCAGACTCATTTATAAGTGTTTATGCAAATCATCAAGTTAGACTGAAATTACAGAGTTTACTGAGGACATACATATACAGAATAAAATATTAGAGACATAAAGGCAGTGCCAGGATGTTTTGTTTTAGTAGACCAACCTCGCCAAAGCATTGTCCTAGATTTGTGGATAAAAAACATATGGATGTTTGTGCTTTGAAAAGATAAAAGTTCATGATATTAAACATTTGGCTAACCAAGATAATCAGAGCAACAGCACTGCAAATTCACCACAGTTTTATCATTTAGTCGTTTTGTGCCTCATCTGTCTCTTGAACGTGCAGCTCCGCACTGGTTCGCTGGAAAAACACTGAAAGTTTATTTTCAGCGGGTCACGCTTCATTGACCCAAAACAGAGATCTACGACTCAGATTCCAGATTTTAAAATGCAGCGAAAATAATGGAATTAATAAAAAATGCAGACAGGAAATTGACATCAGGCAGGAAATGTAACCGTGTGTCATGTAGAAAAACCTTCCTACATTTAAATATTATGAACATTTTATGAGAAATAACAAACTGCAATTTAGTTATTAAAATAAAAGTCTGTTCAGTTTCTAAAAATAGTTTATAACATAAAGGCAAAACTTGATTCATGTCATTTTTGCTGCACTTGGAGGTTGGGTTACCATTGAGAACCTTTATTTATTGGCCTGACCAGTTTTTCTTGTGTGTACTTTATGCATCTTGTGGATAAGATCGATTTTAGGCTGTAATCCTTGACTTATTGATTATTTATTGATCGTCTTTTTATATGGCTTACCTTGACTGTTCATCATTACAGTTGTAATACACTTTAAATACTGAATGCACTTTGTAGAGCTTATATTCAGATTTTCCTCCTGCTTGTATGTTTTATGTTTTATCATGTACTACTGTGCTGATGCTTGGGATTTTATTTAAAGCCATATTTCCCCACCCTAGTAGCAATCACACTGCTCTCTCTACCCTTTTCTAAGTATGTCCACTGTCTCTTCACGGTCACGATCAGTTAAGGACAAAAATGACCCAAAAATATATTAAAAAAACTAAAGAATTTATGGACATTGCATGATTAGGAAGTTTTTCCCATTTCAAAAGTTACTGCCATGTCAGAAATGCCTTGGCGAATGGTTGGGCTCTCAGAGCACTTCTAGTTTTGGTATTTTTGTTTTTGATTATTAGAATAATGTATATTTTATCATTTCAAACACATGATTGGCATCCCAATTCATAGACATGCAGCCAGAGTTTTTGCACACTTTAGACAGCTTTTAAGAGTTTGGCTTAAAATTTTGTTAAGTGATTTCAAAAATGCTCAATGCTGGGTGTCCAGGACTTCTGTTTTTGTTGCTGTTGAACTAAATATATACCCAGCCATGTGCTAATCCTCCTGAGGAATAAACTGATATTTGTCTTCTATCACCATTTAGCTGACAAATCTCGCCATGATCGCCCAGCCCTATCATGATCAGCCCTGATTTAGAGCCGACTCTGCCCTGTCATAATCTAAGCATGACATGAAAATGTGATGACTAAATTTCAAGCCTAATTAGCGGTCCCCTCCACGTCTGAAAAAGCTAAAAACCGCCAACCACCCGTGCCACTTATGGCCATAAAATCCCACATTTTCTGCTCCTTAGCCTCTTTATCCTGGAATATTCCTCAGCGCCTTATTTGAGTGCGTGATTTTACCCGCATACACAAAGGCAATAAACATGTCCTCAGAGTGTTACTAATCAGAAATGTGCCCGCCCCCTCCACCAGCTGTGAGATCGGTGGCCGCCGCTCAGTGCGGACAGCTGTGATGGGGGGGGGGGCGCTGAGCTTCAAACAGAAACGTTTGTCAGCTGGAAACTGGAAACTACCGCCTGGATTTAAAGAGGCACTGCGACTGTACCGATACTTTAACCTCGCTGTGCTCTTCAGTGCAGCAGTTGAGTGGGAAACACCTCAGTAAATCCTGAATTACAGGCTGGACCAGCTGCTTTTCCCCAAAACAGATCCATAAAGGAGCGGGGATATTCTTACACCAAAATAAAATTGTGACTAATTTAATTCAACAGTTTACTCATTTTGTTTCAACTTGAAGTAATAGTCCAACTTTTTTTTGTTTTCCTGTCTTACCTCCCTCCTGACAGGCAGGACTGTGTATTCAGTGACAAGGAAGAGCTTTCCCATTGCTAATTAGCTTAGCTCAAACACTTAGAATCATTGGGTAGTGTTAGCCTGTCTCTGCCTACAGTAATCAGGCGAACTTTAGCAATTCTAAACGGTCCTGTATGCTCGTTGTGATGAGGCCTGTCTCGATAACAAATTATGCTGGACGATAATTATCCAAAAAATATTGCTGATAAACGATATTATTGTCAATGTTATTTTATAACATCATATTTTTATTAATGTAATTATAAAATATGTCATAATAAAGTGAGTATGCCATATCAAAAGCAACAAACTTTATTTTCTTAAGAGTATTTAACTGTAAATGGCAGGTCAAGAGCTTTTAAATAAAATCAATTAAACAAACAATATATTAAACAAACAAAAAACAGTGAATGAAACTCAATGAAAATGAAATGAACTATTTTTGGGAAAAGTGCATGTAAATAAAAATCATTAAACTGATCAAAAACAATAACAAAATAGACCCCGTCTCTGTAAAGAAAAAAAACGAATCAAAACTCCAATAAAAACAAACAATAAAAACAATAAATAAAATGGAGTTTCTCCCAGTCAATTCATACTGTCTGTCAAACATTTATAACATTGCTGGCTTTTCAACCGTATTGAAGGGTTGCATTTCTTCATTTCTTTTTGCAATGTAGCGAACAACACTATCTGTGAGCACGCACCATTTTGCGCTGTTTTATTTATATTTACTTTGCAGACCAAACGCCTCAGTAAGTGCTAACTGTCAGGACGAAGGCTCTGCTGCACCTCACCTTCTTCGTCACCACTACTTTCAAATAAATTCGACATATCGGCTCGTTGGTGTTCATGAGCTCACACAGTGTTCATTCTGTTAAAAACAAAATATTCCCACACTGGGGCTGTGGCATTGGGCTGAGGAACCGTAGCTTTTGTGCCATCATTCATATTAGTGTTTGTCTCCTTGTTTCTCCTCATGACGCTCACTTCAGCTCTCTGCATAGCTGTCAAGTTTTGGATTCGAAAATAAGGGACATTTCCCGGCGAACAGTCCCACCACCCCAACCTAGCTTCAGTATCTCTCACATTTTGAAACGGGTGTACAAGAAATCTAAAATAAACACTTTGTTTTCTTGGTTTGTTCCGCTGTGGGCTCTAATCTCATGACAGCTGCCACTCAGGCCACTGAAGGTGGCAATTCTCGCAAGGCTTCTTCTTCTTCTTCAGTTTTATGGCTTTTGTCATCCATCATTTTGGTGGATTTCTGCCCCGTTGTGTGACGAGGCTGGTGAAAGAGTTCAGTTTGGAGAGACAAAGGAATGTTTTTTGTTTATATTATATAATACGGGAAATTTACGGGAAAATACTAATACGGGAAGATGGCGGAAAAGAGGGATAAAATACGGTAGAATCCCGGCCAAAACGGGACACTTGACAGCTATGGCTCTCTGTCTGCGTATGCACGAGCGGCCCCCCCAAAGATTGAATGAATGGCAGATGCTCACTCCGCTATAAATCCACCATAGAACCAACGCACCCAGGTGTCGAGACAGTTGCACAGAGTGAGCCATCTTCTCATCCAGCCTGTTTGGTAGAAAGAGAGGGGGAAAACAAACATGCATGCACGTGTCAACTTACCAAGGACGTTTTTACTCATCGTGCGATTAACTGATTTATTGATCATCGTGACAGGCCTGGCTGTCTGTCTGTCTTTGTGGCCCTATGATTGGCTGTTGACAGTTCAGGTTGTCCCCTGCCTTTTGCCCAGTGTAGATGATGGATGGATGATATTCAGTGTGCTTCAGCTGCTTTACTTTCAGAACATTTTGGTCAAATATCCTGAAATAACAGCCTTTATATTCTCCTCTCATGTTTTTGCTTGTTTATGGCCACACGCTGCACTTTGTGTCACATATAGGAGCATCTTGAAGAAGCAGTGTGCTGGCCTGGATTGTCATAAAGAGTGACACCAGCAGGAGGATTTTCCGCCCTCCTCTGGACTGACGCTCAGCAGATAAAAAGCTCACCTATCCCTCCATCTCTTACAAACATATCAGCGCGCATTTCACCGCTTTTTTAACCAGGATCTGTAAGAGAGAGTCAACAAGCACAGATCATTTTCTTTCTCTGCTGCTCTGATTGTTAATCTACTTTCTTCCAAAATAAGATTATTCTATTTCCCTTTAAAACTTTCTGCGATTGCTTTCTCTAAGCCTGCAGCTGTCCACTGAGGGCTTTGCTGTGTCGAGTATATCTTAAGAGGGCCTCTTATTATTATATTTGCTCCCAGCTCTAATCTTTATCACTGTTTGTATATTGACAGTCTGCAATTTTTTGTTTATGGCTATTTTTTATCTGCTAAATAAAGACACATGCATGCCAGTGCCCGCGGAGGAAAGAAGATAAAGACTTTGCATTAATAGCAGTTTGCTAAGACATAATGCCCTGATAAAGGCGGCATCTTTGTGTGGGCTGGATTGAGTTCAGTGCCAGTTTTATGTTGTGTTTGGAGCTCTGTGGCTGCTCCTTTGGTTTGCTGTGAGATGTCTGTGGCTGCACTGAAGTTTTATTTAACGGTGAAACAACAAAAGTTGGGATTTCTTCCTTCCCTGTGCAGGAAAAGTGTGCAGATTCCTTAAGTCTTTTGGCAAATATTTTACTGATCATTGTAAAACTGCAGACGTAGCACGCTCACTCCACTCCGACTGCTTACTATACACTTTTGCAGCATTTGTTGTGTCTAAATACCATTGTGTTGGGGCTGTGTTGGAACAAAAGCAGGAACAATGCTGCGGCGTGTGAATGGGAGCGTGTTGCAGAGGCAGCGGCGGCGCAGCGCTGGTCTCGGCTGCGGCTCAGTTTTGCCCACTTGGGTTTGAAAACGAGGCCTTTTGTTGGCGGGGAGGCTCCCCGTGCCAACTGGCAGATTTTATTTCACTTTCTTTTGTTCCCCTTGAATAATTTTTTTAAACAACTTTTGGCTTTTGCCTCAATTAGTCGAGAGTTATTGTTGGTGCAGGCAGGAAAATCTGCAAGTCAAATGAAAATATGCAATTACAGCAAAAAATTATACAAACCTGCAGCTGATATTACGCTAAGCTGTGTTTCAAATCAAGGAGTTATTGAATAAAAACATTCAGCAAGAAAAGAGTTTCAGATTTGGAGGGAAGCATCAGGGGAGTTGTTTAAGTTTGTTCAAATCCCTTTTCTAAAGGTGACAAAGATGTTCTTAAAT
This sequence comes from Scarus forsteni, assembly GCA_036419115.1. Classification (NCBI taxonomy): domain Eukaryota; kingdom Metazoa; phylum Chordata; class Actinopteri; order Labriformes; family Labridae; genus Scarus; species Scarus forsteni. The sequence goes on from JAZDUH010000145.1 coordinate 5,198,619, forward strand.
GAGACATTTGCATTGGCAGACAGAAGATTTCCTGTAATGAGGACTTTAAAGTTTGGAGAAATGTTTCAGTCTGGGCTCTCACTTCAGTCATGTCAGTGATTTTGCTCACACATGCTGCAAAAATGTTAAAAAACAAGCCTTCTCCTTCTGTCAGCTCCATGTCCTGGCTCCACACCAACTGACCTCTTCCATCCTCAAACATAAGAGTGGCTGTAGTCTTTACACTGACTTTTGTTATTGCTAGGGATGGGAATTTGTAAGATTTCACTAACATTAGTGCTGTGGTCGATTCCTGTGGATTTTCTACTTGAAAAAAGCAAGTCAGCAGAGGCTTTTAGGGTCAACAGCGCCAAAGACTTGGCTCTCCTGATGCTTGTTGCTGTCTCAGTATGTTGTTGGTGTTTCCACTGTTGTTTGAAATCACACAGGGAATTATATAGTTGGCATAATATTGTGTTTGATTAGACACACCTACTCTATCCTCTGCCTGCCATGATTGTGCATCAGGCATCCTTTAGGCCGACTATCAGCGATGAGAGCGTGACATCCTGGAAACTGTGAAGAGAATTTTTAAGCAAGAAATTGTTCTATCGATTTGTCGTCAATCCTTGGTTGGAATTGGTTTTCAATTCCCAGTTATTGCAGAGTCATTGAGTAGAAACCCTTCTAGAAAATGAGTTTGAAAGCTTAGTCTTTTGTCGATCTATGAGGTTGAATTTCTGGTAGAACTTCCCCTTTAAAAGTGCTGTATGTTTTTCAGAAAAGTTGAATTTATGGAAACACGGTGACAAATTACTTCTTCACATTTTCTTGATGAACAAAATAAGTTTATTTTGACCAGTATAGTCACAATTCTAGGTCAGTCTGTAGGTTCTAATTCTTTTGTTTTTTCTCATCAGAAGCAACCAAGTTCATTAATAGATGGTAAAGTTGGGCATCAGTTCCTAGAGTAGGAAAAATAAGTAATGTGTTTTGTCTAATTATAACTTCAAAAGTGGCATAAAAGACTAAATAAAGGAGAAAAACATCTAGAGAAGCAAGTGCAAATGCCTGAATGTTTTTGCTTTAAGTTATTTCTGGCAAACTTTTATTTTTTCCTCCTCATAGCCAAGGCTTTGAGGACCTATATTCAGATCTAAGAAGGCTTCTTCATCATTGATCTGCGTCTGATTTGGATATATAACTCTTTATCTTGAGTTTCTATGGCCATAAAACTTTGAGCACATCAATCTGACATCATAATAGCATAAATACTCTGATAGCTCAGTTTTGTCCTGGAACAAAAATGTCTTTATCTTGCCTGTGGCTAAAGATTTGAGACTCCATGTGCTTTATTCAGAAAAAAATCCCGGTGGACTCGAAATAGGAGAAAATGCAGTTAAAGGGATTAACAAAAACGAAACCAGGCTATATGGCTGTAGAAATTGACATTTTTAAATGCATTTTTTACTTATTGTGTTGCTGCAGTCAGCCTCTAGTGGACAACTGAGGAACTGCAGCTTCATGCACATTTGCATTGACAGTGTTGTTTTCTTTAAGATATGTATGACATTAGACTTTGGAGGATGTCCATGGTTACAAAGTCATTATCATTGAAATTTCTTGTTGTCAAGAGCACAAAGTCTTTACATTAGGAATTTAACTTGTTGCTTTAAATGTTAGAGTTAAATCCAAAACAAGAAAACAACAGTTTCCTCTTGAGAAAAATCATCTCTTGTTTTTTATGTACCAATGCAGTGATAATGAGAAACATGTTAATTTAATGCATGGATGATATATATGGCCGACATATTTTCTGTAAATATGTGCAAAAATGGCAATATCTGCTGATATAAACTTCATGATATTATTGTGCATCCCTATTTTTTTATACCGGATGTTGCCACTGGAGAGGATATAAAACAAAACCACAGAATATAAAACAACAAATGTGGTAAATAAGGCAAATTACAGTTCAAAAAGATAAAGTTTATTGCCCAAGATTGAAAATTCACCCCCGGCTTCATTGCTACACACATTTTTTTCACCTCTGCAGCAGAATAAATCAATTAAAACAACATAAACAAATCAATTCATGATCTGTACAAGACCACAAACAGACCGTGCAGCAGTGTGAGTGTTTCAAAATGAAACCTAAATAAAAAGAGATCTTCCTCCTCCCCCCACCATCAGCTCGGTGTCATGCCTCGGCACCATTTGACCCCTTTAATTCTCCAATCTGCGAGCGGCACTTTGCTCGGCTGCTCGGCTTTAGTGACTCAGTCTGGAAGTGTTTACTGAAGTCCTACAGAGTGCTGCGGGGCTGCTCTCGCTCTTTCATGCCCGCAGGCCCCCTGACGAGCAGCTTCTATCGGCCCTGAAAGGCCCCGAGAGGCTCCGGGGGCCTCCGTTGTTTAAGGTGAGCCCGTTTTGTCAGCGAGGCAGCTGAGCAGAAAGAGGCGGCTAAAAGAGCCAAGATGAGGAGGCTGAAGGAGCCTCAGGCAGCAGCACCTCTCTGCTGCTCCCTGTCCTCTAAAGTCTGAGCCAAAAACCCTCAGCTGCTGAGACTGAGAGGAAGGATCCAGTGAATGAGTGAAGTCCTGCAGCTGGGAGATTGTCCCTGCTCTGTTAGCTGATTTGTTTGATTAAGACTTTGTTAAAAACAGGAACAAAGTGAAACAAACTGACAGGAATTAAACAGTAGCAGAATGATTAAATGGAGTCACATGCTGTATACTTTAAATGTGTTTACACCATCCCTGTGTCCATGTTTCTAGACAATTCACAACAGCCACTTTCAGCTTTTTCTAAATCCCCTTATGCCTTAAAAATTCATTTACTTTCCTTTTAGCAGTAGTCTCTTTTTATAACTAATCTGTTATAAAAGAGAACATAATGTTCACTTTTCTCTTTTGCTGCCACTGAGGATGCCAGACTATAGCTGTGTTTGAAACCGTTCACTCACTCTTCCCTATAGAGCGTTAACGAAATAGTGAACTACATAGGGAATGACCAAACGAGATTTCAGACACTACACTGAAATTTTCTGATCATCATTGCGTTAGTTGATTCGCCAGATATTCCTGTGATGCAAGTTGATGCGGTAAGCATCACGTAAACAAAATGGGCACTAGGACTGAACGATATCGAATAAATATCATCTCGATATTCACACCAGCTATCTTGATATCGATACAATACGATATGATGTGACTACGGTGAAAACCAAGCAATGCATTCAAGGGCAATCATAAAACGGAAATTTGTTGTGACTTCCAGAGCTGTACATGCATGGCGAGCGCTGGGGAAACCTGTATCGTTTATATTGTTGCTTTTTTGATATTAATATCTTGAATGTTCATATCCTGATATCGATAACAATATATTTTTCAGCCCTACCGGGCACACAGGAGGATAACAGCAGTTGTATTGGTGTCAATAAGATGTTGAAATGTCATGTTTTCATCTACGCTTTTGTGTTTCAATTGCAAGCTGTAGCGGCCCACGATAGTTCACTCTAAGTACAGCTAATTAGAGTGAGCTCGCGAAGTAATGGTTGGTTGTAGTTATCTTACGAGCCACAAGTTAGCAGCCCATATGTATATGTAAACGAAAGCAGCGCCAATTTATGCAGCCATCTTTCTTTTCTCCTTCTTCTTTGGAAAAACACAACTGCATTGCATTGTGGTATACGAAAGTGCAATATAGGGTACATCATATGTACATTCACACTTGTTGCACATTGTGGGTATTTTGTAGTTCACTGTATAGTGAATGAAAGTAACTGCTGAGAATTCAAACAACACTACGAAATGGCGAACACACTATATAGTGCACTATATCCATGACACAGCTTTCACTGTACAAGTTCTGTTGCCTCACATGTGTTCAATAAGTGACAGTACAGAGCTATTCTATTCTGTTCTGTTCTATGCACCTGCCTGTCTGACACCAACAACTACGCCACTTTGAAGTCACCTAGATCATCTTCTCCATTCTGACGCTCAGTTTGGATTTCAGCAGATTTCCTTTGTCCTGTCTTTATGCCAAGATACGCTGAGTAGCTGTGATGTAGTTGGCTGATCACCTAATCTTATATATAAGTTGTTGAACTGGTCCAACTTATTAAGTGATTGGTGGATTTCAATCAGAACAAAACTGATCAAGACCTTTTGCACATGCTTCTCAGTCGGCCTTCGTCCTGCAGGTCAAGTAGCACCAATGCTTTGGTGTCTTTTCTGTCACTATAGCCTTGACCAATAGTGTGCATAATACTGGCACAAAAAGTACATTTTAGAGATTTTGTTAGACGTGAAGAGCTGCAAGTTGTTCCTCTTTTTGACATATTTGTTAGCAGGTCAACAGAGTTAAGGAGATCCATGTTAAAGAGCTGAGCTGTTTGCTTCCTACTGTAGCATGTGTGCTCATGCCTTGATCCAGTGGTTCCCAAACTTTTTTGCAGCCTGTACCCCTTCAGACACTTGACCTCCAGCCACGTACCCCCTACTTGTACTCACTAACAGCAGCTAGAAAAAGAAATGTGCTTGTAAGCCTGCTGCCAGCCCCACCTTCTACATTTAACATGCAAAACAAACAAATACAATTTCGTAAAGTGAATTTTTTCTCACAAAATAGATTTATTTACCAGTAGGGCTGTAATGAAATTTCGTGGCACAAAATGTTGTTACACCCCTACTGCCAGTTTGAACTTTAACTATAAAGCAGTTGTTTGAAACCTGACAGGTAATTGAGCACCCCAATTAGTAATCACTGCCTTAATCAATAAAATGATTCTCTTACGTTGCATGTAAACTGGGACAGAGACAGTACTTCAGTAGTCTTATAGCCACAGCTGTGCACATATAAAGTGAGAGGATGTTTGAAGTAAAGTGAGAAGAGTCAGAGCGTGTGTGAGCGAGCAGGTTGGTTAAATCTGTCCTCAGGTGGAGCAGATCGTACTGAAAAAGATTTTTATCAGCGACAGAATAAGAGCCTTTCTTCTTCTTTATCCCTGGAACACAGCAGCCGCTGATAAAGCGCAGCATCAACAGGCTGTATTTTCAGAGAGGGACACGGTTCTGCTCTAATAAATTCATCATTTGTTGAGCCAGTGTGTTCTGTTCGACTGGTCACAGCCCACAGAGACTCCCTGAAAGCAGATCCTGAGTGTAATTATACTGGAACTAATATGATTTTCAAAATGACCCATAATTACTTTCATGCTGCTCTCCAGAGCTCCGTCACTCTTTGTCCTCATGTCTTCATAAAACCAGCAAACACTATTGTTGGTTTGCTCCTCCAGAATGCACATTTACACCCCGCTGTCTCTCTGAGCCACGGCTGCTGAAGGCCTCGGTGTCTCCTGTCTGTGAGGCATCAGTGAAGGCCTCCATTCAACACCTAAAGAACATTAACACAAACCAGGACAGAGTCTGTCTGTCCAAACACAGGACGGACGTCAAGCTCATTTTGTTGACTAATTAATTTTGTCATAGTTCGTCAACAACCTTTTTTCTCCTGACAAAAACTAGAAAACAAGAGCACATGGACAAAAAATAATTTAACTGCCATTTTCATCAGCAAATAAAAACTAGACTAAAATGTTTAACAGAAACTTAATCCAATCAGAGCTAATTTGGCCATGTAGGAAGTAGAGACAAGTTAGGAATCTATCCAATCACAGCTGCCTTAGCTTGGTGGTGGTGGGATAAGTTGTGGAGCGATCCAATCAGAGCTGCTCTCTTTATGAATTGATATATTCATGTAGAGCAGGTTCACTGTTTGTTGTCAGTTCTGGTATTGTAGCTGAGATGCTCTGACAGGTAGCCTAAATAAAGGTGACTGCATTTCACACAAAGGAACATTTGTATCTGTTTATTTAGACATTCAAACTTTACTAACATTCAATAAAAGGTTATTAGACGTTTGATTTTATCAAAGTGTAAAACATGACTTCAGAAATTCAAGGGAACATAAAAAAATGCCTTATACTTTACACCTTATATTTTAGTCGACTAAATTTACAACAGATTTCATCAACTAAAACTAGACTAAAATTAAAACAATTTTGATGACTAAATAATGAATTAAACTTAAGATATTTTAGGCAAAAGACTATGACTAAAACTACATTAAAAGTGCCGTCAAAATTCAGGTTTATTTTAGGCAAACTTACAGACTCTTCAGAGCTGCTGATCTTTTCTAAACTTCACATTACCTTCATGAGGATGTAGAAAGGACCAAAGTGGACCATGCTGGCACAAACGTAAGTGGGGTCTGTGAAAAATAACTGCCCGCAAATGTGTTCAGTTTCAGTTAAATCAAACAAAACAAACATCTCTAAATGCTGTGATTTAGAGTGAGGATTTGTCATATGTTAGAGCTTCTTTATGACCTCACAGTGCCACCTTTGGATCTGAACTGCTGAAACATCACTTTAACACTTGTTTTCAAATCAGCTCTTTTTCAACTCAGAGTAAAATTTTTAGGGGATTTGACTCCATCAGGGTAAAATTAACTCTTCCATTCCTGAAACTTTTCTGAATTTGCTGTGTTTTGAGTCAAAGTGTGTTTTTGTAAATGCAACAAGTTCCGAAATTGTGCCCTAGAACACAGAGCACTGGAGTTTGTTTCTATTTAACAGGCAGAAATTGAAGCCAAAGTCCTGAACATTGACTAAATTGTGCAAAAACAAAGAAACAAAGGAACAAAATGGCAACATTTTTTCCAAATATTCCATGGTTATCAAAACATTGCAGAAAACAAAACACTAAATAACAAAAACATGATTCAAAAAAGAAATCTCTTCAAACATGTCATATTAATAATCTTCAAACACATTAAAACTCGGAGAAACAAGTAAAAAAAACTTTCTAAATTACTCAAATGCAGATGTAGTATTTGAAAAAATGGAAGGATTCTTGCTAACCTTGCGTAGCTCCTGGATCCACTGAATTTAATGTTTGTAATTAGGCAAATTGACCCTGCCCAGCTCCAATTTTTCTTTCCTTTAGTGAAAGGATGAAAAAAAGCTACAAGCAAGATGACAGCAGGGAGAGACTGCAATGATTAGCTTAGATGCTAACAGCTGCAGTAGCAGTTTAATCAGATCTGAACCACACTTCAAACACACGTCTCCATTTTTGCTCCACTTTGACATGTTTTGACAAGAGTTTGTTTCACCAAGTAGCTTTCATTCTGTCCCTTCAACTACGTTGTCTGATTGGCCCGTCAAAAATGTGATTGAATCACCTGCAGGATATGCTTATAAGAGGTTCTGCTCTTTCCCAAACACTTTCTATGGGCTCTTTCCCAAATGGACAAGTGAAATATTCCAAATTGCCTTTTCTACTTTCATCCTCCTTGGTCAGGTCACTCACATATTGATGCATTTTAGACAGATTATACCAATTTGCCTGCATTTTTTTTACTGTAAACATAAAATTACCAATGATCTGGTGTTCAGGAGTTTGATTTCACGTACCACGGTATCAAATAGGTGTCGTTGTTGTTAGATATTTTTAAATGCTACTAGATAAAGCAAATTAAAATGATTACTTCTGTTATTCATCATGTCAAATACATTACACTGCGTTAAAGAATCATATTCTCTAAATTAAACAGACTGTTTTATGAACCATCTGGCAAAACATCCTCAGTATTTTGATTTAAACGATATTGTCTCCATATTTTAAAATGGTATTGAAATATCTTGGAACTTGATGAATAGTCCAGCCCTTGTGCATCTCTGTGTTTGCATTTGCTGCCCAGGACCAAAGCAATCTGATAAGAAATAAAGGCTGATGTGTTTCTATTCTAATCGTATTCTCGGTGTAACAGAAACAGGCCGCTGTGTGAATACTGAGTTTGTTATTTATACTGCAGCACATTTACAAACCCTGTGAGTGTGTGCGAGGAGCTGCACTGTTCTCCTGATAAGACATAGCATGCCAATTGAGGGATCTGCTGGAGACAAAGATGAAGTCCAGGTTTAGCCCCTCTATCGGCTCTAGGCGTCTGTCTCATTAGCATAATCTCTGCTTTCCATTATCAGCTGTAGAGAGGAGCTGACCCTCCCGATCCACCGGCCTGTCAAACTTTATTCTCCTCCAGCCCGGGGATCCGTATTGTGCTGCCGTCCACAGCGAGCATGGAGCTGCTGCAGGCATGCAAAAAGACACAAAAAAGCCCCAGTGCTGTTCAGGTTGTCAGAGAGGTGGTGGCGGCAGTGGGGGCTGCCGCTCGGACACTCGGTGTGCTGGTGTGACGTGCTCTTTCATTTACATCTCCAATCACTGGGAGCTCTGCTTCTCAGCTCTGCTTTCAAATCCGCTCTCAGATGACCCAGTTTTTAGAAAGTCCCTGCTCTGCAGAGGGAAACTTAAAGGCAAAATCACATCAAATTCAAGTTTAAATGGAATTTTTCAGGCTGAGCACAGACACACTGTGTTTTCATGGCTGCCTGTGGGGAAACTTTGTCAACTAACTTCTTTAGATTGAAGCTGAAAGTGATCACAGTTTGTTGGTGTCATTTATTTATCCTATGATCAGGAAAAGCCCTGATAGAAATGATGGAAACCTAATAATTCTGATTTATCTTTTTTTTTTTTTTTTGAAAAATTGCTTATTGTTTTTTTTGTGTGAAAACATAACATAGTTACAAACAATAAAGGAACTAACAGCAGGGGGAGGATCCATCGCACAAGCAACTTATAAACCACTCATATGACACCATGCCCATACAACCATATTAGTTTATTCGTTTGTGATTAAGCTTGCAGATAATCCTCCCATATGGGGCACGTTGTTGCTAAACAAAATCAGGCCTTATGGTCAAAACATAGGTGAACCATTTTGACCAAATTTCAGCAAAGATATCAATTTTACATCTCAGTTTAAATGTGATTCTCTCCATAACGTTTGTAGTGTAAACATCATCCAGTCATTTATATTAGGTTTGTCTCTTTTCTAGCATTTTCTGGCCAGAGCCTTCTTGCTTGCTACTAACAATAGTCTCAATAAACATTTGTCTCCCCTTGCACATTTAAGTTCTTCTAAACGTTGGTAGAGCAACTAACCAGACTAATGGTTACACTACATGGGTAGTGCAAAAACATACCTGATGGACCTGTTGGCCATGAAAATCAGTTGTTCTTTCTGGATCATTCAATGATAAAAACTAAACAGAAAAAGTTGGACCATTACCTCCTCATGCCTTTGATTGTACATATCTGTTGAGCCTAATATGTTGATATTGCTTTCATATTATTTTTTATTTATATTTTTCTGTTTGGCTAATACTGGGACCTCAACAACAAATTTAGTGCTCTTCTCATGAACTTTTAGACTGGAATAACAAATAATTCTCCTTTGAATCCTTTGCGTAGTTTCGTAATGACCGACAACATACCAGTCCTGGCCACCTTATGACTCCATGACAGAAAGTCTGGGTTTGGTTTTCCTTTTGTTTCTTTTGATTTGTCCCTCCACATCAGCAAATAAGTTCATCAAGCTCTGAAAAACAGCTTCCTTGCCCTTATAATGTGTTATGGAGAAGCTACAGCTGTAAACAGAGACATTCAAAAAGGAACAGCTGATGGTAAATACAGTCTGTTTGTTTGCCATCTCTGGTGTTGCCCCTCCTTCCTCCAGCATTGTCACATTGGTCATTAAATGCAGTGGTTACAGACGTGTTGTCTGCCACGCTCACTGGAAATCACAGCACAGAATCTATGGCTCTGTGGTTGGCATAAGAGGCTAATCTCTTTATTGGCAGTAGTTCTTTAACCAGACACCCCGGATAGACGGTCCAGTACATCTACAGGACATATTTTACTGGTCCATCTGGGCAGCAGAGTTGGTATAGTCTCTCATCCTAATCTCTCCACAAGCAGCCATTGCTCACAGGCTTGCAGCCACTTCTTGCTGTCCACATCCTCGTAGCATTGGCCTCTTCCTTCATTTTAAATCCTGACTGATCTGCAAACCGAGCTCTAGCTTGGAGCTTCTGCTGTTTACAGGATGGTTGGACCATGCATTCTGCTAAGGCCTCTTGCTTCTTTAAAGATGCTGTAATCAGTCTGGTTGATCTCAGAGCAAAGTAGGCCTCTGCCAAAAATATATATATATATATCCTTCCTGGGGATACGTGTATCGATAAAGATTCTACAGAATCAATATGGCCACAATGTTTTGTCAGTTGTTGTCAATACACTTTGGCTAACCGTTCAAACTCTATGATGAAGCACATGTTCCAAATTTTAACTTGGGTCAACCATCTTTTAGGGCTGGAATTCAGGTTTCTTAAGTTGTAGAATCAATTAAAACTCGTCCTTGTTATTTTTTTCTTATAAAGAAAAGCAAAACTTGTCTGGAATTCTGTTAAAGTGTAGTCAGTGTTCACGATTTAGGTGTATTGGGATACATATCAGTATAAGGATACGTATTGTATCGTGAGGTTGCTGAAAATACCAGCCCTAGAGCAAAAAGTGTATCTGCTTGAGGGATCTGCCAGATAAAACAGGTGAATCCAGCTGCTTTGCAAGGCCAAAACCTCAAAAGTAGTGGTGGGCGATACCGTAAGATTTGGTATTGATCCGAAACCGATCTGATACCAGTCAGTGTTGCCAATACCAATATCGATACCGATACTTACGGCGCTCCTTTCATGCCACTCCATCCTTTCATTTGGATTTTTAATTAATTATTAGTTAATAGAAATCCAACCAGGATAGTTGGTAAGTAAATTACTTCATTAAAATAATACAAAACTATAAAAAATAGAAAATAAGAAAAGAAAAAAAATAAGGCAAAATGACTGCCCTTCAGTGCACTTTTTTTCTTAAATATTGCCAGCAGCACTTCTTACTTTTACTTGGGTCACGTGACACAAGAGGGGGTAGGAGGAGCCTGCTTGGCTGTGCTCGTGCTGTGAAAGTAGCAGCAGTTGAAAGCAGCGACACTTACACAGAAACAGGCGGACAGGTCGCCTCCACGGCAGCACAGATAACACAGGAACTAAAGTATCGATACCACTGCACTAGTATCAATCGATATCAATACCAACGTTGGATCGATATATCGATATTTTTGGATCGATCCGCCCACCACTACTCAAAAGAGCTTCATATGAAACAGGAAACAGGCTCAGTAAAAAAAAAGCTTTAAGTGAGAATATTTTGCCAGTTTTAAGGAAAAATATTCTCACTAGACTTTCCACAATGTCCTTTTATGTCTGGATTATTTGAAGATTTAAAAACTAAAATAAATCCTGCTTTGCTTGTAAATAATATTCAAAATAATCTGTCAATAAGACAAGACAAATTTAACTTGAGCAGATCTTAAACCTTAATTTATGACCCTCACAAAGTCAAACTTTCTTGCTACATTGGCATTTATTTTCTCTTCATTATAGAATAAGTGTTTTGGATATTTTTGACTTGAAAATAGACAAACACACTTGCCTAGATCTGAGTTTTTGCAGTGCAGGTTTTAAATCAGAAAGAGCAGCTGCCTCTTTCTTTAATATGTTCTTGAGAATTTGTTGCATCAATGCATCGTGTGGTTGATGTAATACCTTCAGTGATTACACCACTGCTGTTAATTCTCCCTTCAGTGTTGTGATGATGTTGACTGCTGCCACTGCTCTTGAAACTCTGGAGGGAGAATAAGGTGACTTGTTTTGTTGAGAGGGGATTCAAAATAAAACACAAATAGACAAACAATAAACTGCCAGCCTCACGGCCATTTCCCTCAGTCTGAGGCCAAATCCATTCAGTGTGGGAGAGGAGAAGAGTCAGAGAGAGAAATACTGCAGGCAAAGAAGCCTTATTCTGCTTCCCTCCCTCCCTCTCTCCCACCTCTGCCCCTCTCCTCCTTAAATCCTGCAGCATGTGGAGGGAAAACAAATAGAGTCCATCCCGTCGCAGCAGCACCCGCAGGACTCGAGGTGCCTTTTGGAAAGTGATCCCAGCCCACTGCAGCGGCCTCAAGTGTTGTCACGCCGCGTTAGTGCCAAATTGCTTTGCAGCAACCCCCTCAAACCCTCCCTCCCTCCCCCATCTCTCCCCCAGCCAACCAACAAACAGCCTGTGCACTGTACGCGGGCTTTCTCTGCAGAGTATAAGAATATACCTACCTTGGTTTTTAGGAAAACAAATCTTTGCAGCCACTAAACGGTGAAAGAATTGATTTAATTAATGCAGCAGCATGTCCTGCGGCCACATGTAATCCTTTGAGAATTCTCCAGTGGGAGCTTTCAGGGAGGGGGCAGCCGGGGGGAATACAAAAAGATATTCTTCCTCAGACTCTTCCAGTGGCCTGTAATGGGAGCCGCGCTCTAATCCCATAATTCCTTGTTTAATTAAAGTACAGAGCCGACCCTGTAGTTGTCTAAGCCGGTCTGATGAGCCTTTTCTCTCTCACTTCTCAAGAAACAAGAGGAAGTTGTGCAAACAATAAACACACTCAAACAAACCGACAAACACAGTAACCAAGAGAGCTGAACGGACACCAAATACAGACCTGCACATCTGCAAACATCTGCTGAGCTGAGAGCTCTTCAGAATCCAAACAGACCCTTAACTCCTGATCCTCTGGGATCTTTAGATAGAATATCACAAGTCTGAACATAGTGTGAGGTAAATAAAAATGACCTCAGTCTGTCTTTAGGATGAGGCCTCTTCTACGGTTTTAAGTTATTGAAAGCCTGTGATTCATGTTCAATTTAACTTAAAGGCACCTGGCTGAAACAAAAATGAGCTACAATATGGCTTGTCCACTTTTTGATATCAGCTCGACTTCTCTTTCTACAGTTGTTTTGGTTATATGATGGGTATATGAAGGAGTTCCTGGCACAGTTTTTGTCTCACTTCTATTGTGAGCAGAGAAGACACTAAAATGTGATGTAGAGACACTGCTGATGTCTGATTACATCTATATTTAGCAGAAACAAATGTGATTTTAGTCCCTTTGGATACATCTTTGGATGGATGTACAAAAGGGTATATAAGGATGACTTTTAAGTCCTTAATTATTCTTTTGGTTTTCTATACATCATTTTGGTTTTTGACCATGTTTCTCTAATGATTTTATAGTTACCTATGTATTTAGTTTAAACAAATAACTTGCAGCTGTTTCAAATATGCCTGAGACTAAGACAGAATGTCTGGCTACTAACCATTGTTATGAACTCTGCTGTCTTAGATTACTACCATATTTGTTATGTGCATGTCTATATAACGGAAGAAAGCAACCTGCCTGTCTTTGTCAGCCCTGAACTGAACTGGCTGTAATAAACTACTCTGATAAATCCCCAGTCTTGTTTCAGGCATCTTTCATCAATTGAACATCTTGATTAAAATGGATGTAGTATATTTATTATTAAGTATAGGAATTGAAAACCTATTCCAGTCAAAGAGTCGATATCATGAGTCTTTTTACTAAACAATTCCCTTATCAATTCCACCACTGACAGGGTTCAGAAGTGTCAGAATTGTGGCTTTTTTTTTTTTTTTTTACAAAAAGCGCCTACTGCACAACCTTAAGTGAGTGGAAACACCAGCAGCTTGCAGAAGCAGTTATCTATAGTGTGATGTGTGTTTGACATTGTTGACACTGAAAATCTACAGGCCAACATTTTCCCACATGGAAAATCTACAGGAATCAATAAGAGAATCATTAAAGAATTGGATCAATTAGCAGGGTTGTTATTAGCACTGGTATGGATAAAATATTTTCAATTCCCATCTGTATTTATTAGATTTATTATATATGCTTATACGTGTATCTGTAAATGAAGAGCATGGCTTCAGCCTGCTCTACAAAGTGTTTGAGATAACACTTGTTATTAACTGGTGTTATACAAATAAAGATGGATTGAAATCACCCCACAAGCTCAGCTGTATCCCATAAAGAGATAAAACTCTCCTGGCTCTGTTTTCTGTTTGACTTCCAAGACTCTCCTCCTCTTTAATGGTTCGTTGTCTTGCTGCCTGCAACCGAATCTTTGGTACTTGTTTGTCTCTTAACAATGACAACAACACACAAACTTTTGGGGGCACGAGACTCCATTGCCTCCGTTTCCCCCAGGAAAGTGTTTGTGGAGGACTGAGACTTTCTGAAGTATATTTGGCAGGTGATTGGATTGTCCCATCAATCACATTTATTAAGGGCCAATCAGATAATGCTGTAGGCAGGAGCTACTGCACTACAGAACAGGTCTCACTTTGTAAAACATACTGATTGAAACATGTGAGAAGTGGAGGGAAAATATTAGGAGTGGGAGAAAAAATCGATACACCTAAGTATCGCGATTTTTTGTCTGCCGATTTTAAAATCGATATTTTTATTCAAAAATCGATATTCCCCCCCCCCCAACACACACACGCACACACACACTATAGGCGCTAAAGTCGCCAAATTGAGGCAAGCGACATTGCTGGATAAAACAGGCCATAGCTGTTAAAATAGTGCTGAGTAGATTTACTACTTTTCACCAGCAGATAGTGGACAGATGACAGGTTTCTATTCAAAGTTTTGGCGTAGCTATATATATTTATTTTAAAACACACACACACCGGACCGAGGGACGCGAGTGTGGCTGTAGAGGCTGTGGAGCGGAGCAGAGAGAGAGACACAGAGTGATAGAGAGTACTCACGATGCCGAGAGTACTTTGTCAAGTACTGTCTGACTCTGAATCTGAGGAATATTTACTCTCTGAGGATGACGGTCAGTCGTCTAGTGAGAACCAAACTGGCAGCGAGTGTGCGCCGCGGGAGCGGCTCCGCGTGCCATTACAGTCCCGGAGCAGTACATACCGAGAGCTTTTCCTCTCCTTGGCCGGCGACTGCCGAAGAGGGTAGGCCTACATGGTCTGGGATGCAGGGAAGCTCAAAACACCGCGAAAAGTGACGGTGTTAGCGGAGAATGAGACCGCAGAGCTCTGGTCAAACGAGGGAGAAGCCGGGGGAAACAGTGCAGGCAGCAGAGGCGTTCATGCCCGTAAATTACAGTGATGACGATGGCTGGGAAAACTAACCACTCTGAAACTATAGCCTTTTTAAATCTTGATAGCAAAATTGAATATTTCTTGAAAAAACTCTGTTGCCTGAAGGGATAATAAGCCACTTTTTATATGCAATCCAGGCTTTTGAAGAGAGAGCATGAACAGCTGGTTAAAATATATTGCTGAATAAATCCTAAATACAGACTCACATGTGATGTGTATTTTTCCTGATATAGTCTGTAGGCATCATCATTGTTCATCTTTTTCACTGGTTTTAAAAAAGCTAACTAAAGATTGCAAAAATTGGCAATATCGTAGAATCGCAATTTAAATCGTATCGGCACCTAAAAAATCGTAAAAAATCGAATCGGGAGAAAAGTGAATCGTCCCAGCCCTAGAAAATATACTTATGCTCTGTGTTTTTAATTTAATAAAGAAATGCATTTAGGCTAATCTCTGTACATACAGTCACTTCCTGCTGTTGTCTTATCGCAGCTCCCATCTCAACCTGCTTTAAAGGACTCTGAGTGGGCCGTCCCACTTTGGGACACTCACGATTGTTGTAGATTGGAGCTTGGCAAGAGGGACCTGCCTGATAACTAACCTTACATCATGCAGGATGATGTAACCAGCAACCAGCATGTCTAAAAGGGATATTTTAGAATTGTTGAAGCTGTATCAGGAGCTTGACCTGAAAGGGTTCACAGTATTGCTGCACAATTTTATGTAAAAACGAGACATGAAACTACGTTGGATTGAATGAATGATCAGATGAAACATTTCAGAGTTCTTTATTTTTCCTCCAGGAAGTCTCTTAATGATTTAATTAATGTTTCATGTTTCTTTTTGGCTTACAACCATTATAAAATTTATTGACTAACACCATTGAATCAGCTAAATTACCTTAAGTACTTTAAAACTAGTATAACATTTTGTCACAATAGTTTTTATCAGATCTGTTTAATCTAAATTTGTTGAATAAATGCATTCACAGCTGGTTAAAGGTGTTCAAGGAAATGTTAACAAAACATTAAAATTCTAAAATGGCTTAATCATAACCTTCAGCATGACTATACTCAGGGATTCATGAGTTAAAGTTTAGTATAAAGCTTTTTAAAGGACTTTCAACCAACTTTAGTGCTGTGTACTCCTCCTCTTTTGAGCAGCAGGCTGCTGTTACTGGATTTATTTTTCATATTTATTTTTTGAATTGGCTCTCATGCTCTCCAGCAAAAACTCAACAAGGCAGCGACTGAAATCCCCAAACTAAATGTGTTTACTGTCGTTCCTCTGCTTTTGTGTCTAACCTCTGGGCACCTGCATGGATTTCATTCGGCTAAATAACTTCGAAACAGAGGGCACTTGTGGTCTGTTGCCTGCATGCCCTGGTTTCATCTTTCAAAGTCAGCACAAACAAACAAAAAGTAAAATTAGACAGCAGGTCAGAGTTTCTTCACAACTAAAGAAAATGCGGTTTCCAGACAGACGCATGACCAATATGTCCTTCTTCAGTTTCCTCAATTTATCTGACCATTAATTTTTGTGAAAATCTTTTTATTTGTCTCCAAATGACAAACACGTGCTGCTTCAGTCTAGTTTAGCTTATTGTAGCAACAATACAAAACATAGAATCAAATGTTGAAGAGCTTCAGCAGCCATTAAAACGGAATTTAAAATCAGCTTTAACCGCCTTAGATTCCAAGTTCAGGATTTATTAGTATTCAGTGAATCTCCTGTTTCACCACATCCAAAGGTGCTCTACTAGACTGAGATATGGTGACTGTGAAGACCAATGGAGTATACGCTCAACAACTATCATGCCACATTCAAAGTCACTTACGTCCCCTTTCCTCTCCAATCTTGACCATTGTCTTGACCATGTCTACATGCCTAGATGCATTGAGTTGCTGCCGTAAGTGCAGATTAGCATTTTGGGTTCAGGATCAGGTTGTTTCATTTGTTTCCGTTGGTATATTTGTTTGCAACCAGAGATGTCAGCATCCATCATAACACAGAAATTACAAAGCAGATGTAACACAGAGCAGCAAAACAGAGGAAGATTTAAATACATTTATCCCAATTTAACCCATAAAGTTAGATAAAAAACTTTACCAACAATAACATTATAAAGTGCTTAAGGCTTGAAAATCAGGGTAAAAGAAAAATAGATATGTCAACACATAGAATTACAAAAAAAATCAGGTTGAGAAATTGGAGAAAAAAACAGGGTTAAACAATAAAACTTGAAAAAATTAATAAGTATATGTGCAAATACAGATGAGAGGTTGATCACCTGTACCTAATAAAGTGGGTGAAGAGTGTCTTTTGCAAGCAGGTGAAAAATGAAGTAAGTTACTGAATAAAAGAGAAGAATTTGACAGAGGAAATCAAAAGGAAAGTTTAGATATATATTTTTGGAAATCTTGAAATTCTAAAAATCCCATTTTACTTGCCAACACAAAATCCAAAAAAACATGTGTCAAAAATTCTCACATGACATCTGGAGCATGGGCGCTGTTGTCTTGAAGCAGGTTTCTCACTGCATCAGATAATCTTCCCTCCTCTCTCTCCCAGCAGCAGCATGGACACATCATTCATCTCTGAAATCAGCTGCACAGTAAATATTCTGGGACTATTTTCATCCTGCTGCTGTGTGTTTGTCTGCACTGCCCCGAGGCTCATGGTGAAAGAATGGTGCTACACACATCACCAAGGTGGTCTGGGGAGATTAGCACCCCTGTTTCCTCTCAAACCCGTCAGCATCATGTCCCAAGGGATGCTGGGATATGCAGATTTTTAATATAGAACTGTAGGTACAGGAGGCAGGAGAGTGATATAGCGCTAATAATCAGACAGAGAAATCATCTGAGGCCAGGCTGTTTAAGCATCAAACAAACCTTATTGTCCATTTTTCTGGATTTTCAGGAAGTTGAACCGCTTTTTTATAATTGTTATTTAATCTTAAAACTGATCACTCAAAGGCGATGAGGTGATAGGACAACTCCACACTTCCGGATGGTTATGCAGACAGCTCTGGTTGATTTTTGGAGGTCTTACAGCCCTTTCAGACTTGACAAAAACAGTTTAAACCTGGTAACAATCGGCTCCTGTCTGTAGTTTGAAAAAGTTTAATCGACATTTCAAACCGGGTCGACTGACCCTGCAAGCAACACAGGTTTTATTGGCTCGCCCCGATCGGATTCAATGAGAACACCACACCCAGGTCAACCTGCTAATTTACGGATGGCGTCAGTGGAATATGCCAATGGCATAACATCGCACCCGTCTCCTCTGTCTGAAATGTACATGACTTTTCGATGTCTCAGCAACTAATTCCATCCACCTTTGTATCTTCTGCACGGAGTTTTTACATTTTTAAAAAGGGATAAAAGTTCAAAGTATAGAAAACTGTGGCAATGGCCTCTATGCTCATTTCCATTGTTTACATGGAGGGGCTTCGTCACACTGATGATGTCATCAATGTGATGATGTCAGCTTGATGCGCCAGAGGAATAAAAACAGCAATGCAGCTCGTTTTCTGCTGATTGGACCCAGGTCTGCTGGCAGTGGGAAGAGAGTCACTTGATGATTGTTAGCAGGTTAACCTGCGCTGCAAAAAAACGCATTGACTTGCTAATTTTAGTGTGACAACGGTATAAGAGAGAGATGGAAGCAGCTTCGAGGGAGAGAGTTGGATTCACCCTCTTACTTAGAAAGACCCAAATAGTCTCTGGGCTAACATTGTACCTAGTAACAGCATGAACACTAGCATGTTTCGACCTCATGTTTCTGTGTCTTTGTCCAGGCAGCCGGATGGACGAGGTGTCAGACGTGGAGTCGGAGCCGGACCTCCCCCTGAAGAGGAAACAGCGCAGGAGTCGGACCACGTTCACGGCCGAGCAGCTGGAGGAGTTGGAGAAAGCCTTTGAGAGGACTCACTACCCGGACATCTACACCCGAGAGGAGCTCGCCCAGAGGACCAAACTCACCGAGGCCAGGGTCCAGGTAATGATTACAAATACATCATACCGTCCAGACCTTCATTCAGGGACCATTAATGGTGTAGTGTGAAAAAGTTGGCAGCATTTAACCGAACAGAAACTGTGATTATAGGGTACAATGTTTCTATTTGTATTTAAAGTCAGTCGAAATAGGTGTACAATCATCCCCATGAAACTTTCATTTTCTTTTTATTAAGTTAGACAAAGCTTTTTTATATTTATATACAGTGGGTCTCCCCTCTGTCGAAGCTGACATAAAAATCTGCCATGTTGTCTACAGGTGGGTTTTGGGGACAAAAAGAGCGAAACGCAATTTTTGAACACAAGTCTGGCTGCCGGTCCTGAAATCTACCTGGATGGCATGTGGCATCTTAACTAACCTATAATCTATTAAAATAATAGTAATAAACATGAATGAGAAACCCTCACCTCATACCTGTTGTAAATGATGCCCTGTTCACAATCCTTTTTGGTCTTCACCAGCTCTTGTTGCTTAGTGATGTGATGAACGGGCTAATTCCAAAATCAGAACGCTTGATGTAGGTAAAATGTCAATTTCTACACACTGCACCTTTAAATCTATTTTGGCCTTCACTTGAAGGGACCCTCAAGATCAAAACAAACACAAGCCTCATGAAACAGAGATCATAGTCTGATTATTTCTGCGGTTTTCTACACTGTTGTGTTTCCACACTTTTGTCACTGTGTCAGATAAGTCAATCAAGGAGCCACAAAATTCACCTATCATTTAAAACAGAATGAAGTCCACTGTGTTCTCGAGCTCATCAGTTTTCGAGCATACTCTTTAACAACTGATAATATTCATTTATAAGAACGTGGAGGGGCTTAGCACTTGATGCAACAGCTGGGCGATTAATGGATCTCTTGCTGTAGTGGGCCAGTTACTTTGCACATAATCGACACACAGTGGGGCCCAAAGTGCTTCCACGCAGCTCTTGGATTGGCTTTGCCGGTCCTCCATTTCTGTTGTTTTGTTCATATTCTATAGATATATTTTGTTCATATTCTGTTGTTTATTTACAGTTCAAACAGATTTCTAAGTAGAAAAGTTCCAAGTTTAAATGTCACTTGGGATGTAACTGTCAGGGCTCTTGGACTAAAATCCAGTATATTTGGTTTAACATTAACATACTTGACCAGCAACAATTTACCAATGTGTGCAACTGGAGCCTCTCCCCTGTGAGTGTGTATACTTCATGTTTCGTATTTCAATTTTTTCCCCTAGAAGTTAAATTATTATTTCCTCAATTTCTAATTAATTAAAAAATGTTATTATTTTAATGTTTTTTTAAATCTCATTTGTACTCATATTCATCTAATCTGACACAATGGCCATTGTACATCTCAAAATCATGAAGTCTGGCCTCAGCATTTGATGAAGTGCTTGTTTAGCTCTATATGTCTGCTTTGTGAGAGCAGAATAGAGTAGCCTGTACTGCCATTACATGCTGTACATACAGCAAACTTGTTTGAATAGTCTAGCATCAGTGCAGAACAACAAAACCAATGTTAAAAACACATTTGAAAAGGAAACATTGTATACTCATCCAACTGTTTAAGATGTGCAGTATCAATAATTGTGTAAATACTGCTCTTCTACTTAAGTTCAGTTGATCAGTCCAGAATTTGACCCCTCTCTTGCCCAATGATACCTTGGATCAGAAGTTTTTGAGGATGTTCTTCTATTTTCTTCTTTGCACTTGTTAAGCTCATTGCAGCGGTACTCCATTTTCACCTTCATGGCGTGTTTTGGGCTGTGTTCGTTGTTTCACATGAAACCACTTGTGTGTTAATCCTCGTAAAACTTAGAGAGAAGGAAAACCATCCTAATGAGACAACTTTCCATCAGCCTGTGGATTCTGTTTTCTCGACTTGCTCCTGACTGCAGACAGATCTTTGGCCTCCACCTTGTCATATGTCTTGATCACACTCACGCTGATCCGTTGGCACAGCATCCTGGTCCATTATAGTGAGACCCTGAAGGCCAGAGTCCGTATTTACCCACCAAGTCAGAGTAACAGTCTCACACACAACTCTGCCAGCTGTTCAGTCCTCAGCTGAGGAACCTGTCTGTGGGTTTGACAGCCGAGCGAGAGGAAACGCAGCCGAGGGAGAGGAGCCACGGCAGAGTTTTAACAACAGCTGTGAGGTGTTGGTGAGGGGGGAGTCGGGGAGCTGCATTCCTGCCGTGTATCTCACTCTTCCACATCTTGGCTAGAATCTGTGTTTCCCACCACTTTCAAGCCCACCACTCGTTGTAAAACTGACAGAAGATCACAGACGGGCCCGGCTGTCTCACGGGGAGATTTAATCCTCCGCAGAAACCCGGGTCAATCAAGACTCAGGAAAAACCAGAGAGGGAGCGAGCATGGCACACACATGCTCATACAGGGCGCTGTGGTCAGGGTGGCTCAGAGACGGGAACCTTCTTAGATGCCAGAACTAGAGTATGGACTATCTCTTAGACCTGATCCTTCTAGACGCTCGTCATCCTTCATTCACTCTTTAAACATTCATTCAGATATTCCTCCACATCATCATGTTCACTCAGCTGTCAACAACGATCTGTCAGCACTCTGCTGATAAAGTCTGAACATCTGCTTTCTTCATGGAGAGGAGCTGCAGTTTATTGGCTGAATATTCTTTACACTATTCCAGGGTGTACTCACACCAGGACCAGGTGCCCCATAAGCTGTGTTGGTACGGCACACAATTACAGGTGTTTCCACTGTCAAATAGGGAGAAAGGTGCCCAAATGACTGAACAACTTTTTGGCACAACTTCAACGGGGTGCCGAGCGTACCAAACCAACCCTAAAGGGTGGAGCTAAAAGGGTTGATTGGTCACAAAGATTGCTAATTCCAGAGTAACAGCAGCTAAAATGCAGAGTCCTCGCAAATCAAGCTTTACTTCAGACCACTTTGCTGTGTGGCACTGCTATGATGTTTACGTAGCTGGCACAACCCTCAAAAGCTAAACGGGATTTGGACTCACTGCTCCCAACTTTAACTAAAGCTGACCTAAAACAGACTACCTAGTGGAAACAGGGCTATACAGAGCTAAAATACTAATGTATTGATTATTATTATCCATGCTTATCTTATACTGTCAGCTCTGGACTCTTTCAGATGTCAATTGGTCAATGTGTCTGTTGACACTTTGGACTTCGGGTGAATCCAGAGAAACGTCATGGCTAACTCAGTCACCAATTTAAGCATCAGTACGTAGTTTATCTAACCTGACATGCCAGACGGACAGTTCCATATATCCACCACAGAAATATTACAGTAGTCCATCTGGGAAAGAGCTGTTCAAAAATGTTTTTAGAGGGGTGCTGGTTTGGCGTAGTGGTTAGCACCCCATGTACATGCTTCTGCCGGTCCAGGTTCGAATCCCGCCTGTGACCAGTTTGCAGAGTGTCTTCCCCTGCTCTCTCTCCTCCTTTCACAAGCCTATCCACTGTCTCTCTCCTATCAATAAAAAGGCACAAAATGCCTAAAAATATACATTTAAAAAAAAAAAAAAAATGTTTTTAGAGGTGGAACCTTCAAAAACAACTGCAGCCTGTGATTGGACAATCGATCTCATCACAGACCAATCCATATCAAGCCACAGTATGATATAGCAGCTTGACCCTGTTGTTAACTGTGGCTTAAACCAAGTTCCAGTCCTTAGACTATCGCCTTACGTAAAATTATAAAACATAGATTTGTCTTTTACCACTTATATGTGAAATGAACCTCGTCAAAGGCAATCCCCACCAAGTTCTTAAACTTCTGAGGAGAGCAGATTTCGCCAAAGTGTCACTAAATAACCATAACCATAGACTAACTGGCATGTCCTTGGAGGATTTTTGCATTCTCTCCCAGTTTCCCATAAGTGAACCCCGGTCAGCAGAACAGCAAAAACATGATTACGCATAAGAAAAGTGCCGTCCTTTACTCCTCTTATAAAGAAAAAATTTAGTCCATTTCTTATTAAAACTGCAGATATTGCCGCATCCATGGAGACCGCTTCAGAAGCCAACATTGTTTTCATTCATTCAGTCACCTCCTGTTGTTGTCACATCTGCAGCCCCTGCCTCTCTTCCCTGATTGGGCCGTTAAGCATTTAGCCGAGTGAAATCATTAGACAATGGAGGATGGCAAGACGGACATGCAAGATTTCAGACAATGAATCAGGCAGGATATAATTTATCCACCTTAGAACAGTGGTTTCAAAGTTTATTTCCAATTAGGAAGACTCAACACTGTTTATTTCTATCACTAATCTCCCTACTAGCATCCATTTTCTAGCATATAACACTATATAAGTTGGGCTGCTAGCTAATCACACTCAGCTTCATTATGAAGCCACTTAGCCTGTTTCTTCACTGTGTTAAGTAAAAGCTAAGACTATTGGTTACAAAAAGATGTATGGATGAGTAAAGAAGGAAAAGAAGAAACAAGACTAAGTTAATGTTGGATGGACTTGTTGGCAAGAACTTCTTGAGGCAGTTGTGCAACTTGCTGCAACACCAGGGAGCCCGTGGTCAGTGCCTTTTGGAGGCTTTCAGCTTGTTGGTTGTGTAAGGCCGTCCACATGATGTTTTTGCATAAATGTCAGCCATCTTTACAGAATTTGTCACAATTATGGTAATTTATTCCTTCAGAAGCTGGTGGCACAGTTGTCTGCACATGAATACATACATCCAGTTTAAAATACTCCTTTTCTGTACATATAACATGAATAAAACATTACGGGGTGTCTTGTGTGGTCAAGGCAGAGTCTGTTGTCCACTCTGGGCTCTGAAGTTTGACTGTGGACTCGATGCGTCTTACTCTTCTTCTTCTTCTTCTCCTTCTGCTCCTCTTGCTGTGGTTCCTCGAGGCGACAGCACCTGTTCTAATTATCTGAGTCTCCTCTTCAGAAATAGGAGTCCAAATGATCGGCTCCACTTGAAAGGCATGTTTTCATTTGCTCCAAATGAAAAAGGAGGATTCCTGGAGAAAGTGGGCGGGCGGGAGGCTGCAGGCTATACGTGGATTCCTGCTGCAGCTCGGTGTGTGTGTGTCGCTGTGGGTGCCTCTGCGTGTATTAATTCCTCTGAGTGGTATTGTATGGATTGGTTTAAGGGGCACTAATGGTGAAAATTCACTTACTTGTGTTTTCTGGTGTGTATATGTGTTTTAAAAGCCACATAGAGAATCAGATCTGGTCTGTTAATGTGTGTTCAGGCTGAGCGACAGGCTGGTACTCGCTCTGAGCTTCTGTCTTTAAGTCACTTTAATTAAGAACTTTGAAATTGGTGTCCCGCTGAGTTGAAACAGTTTAGCTTTTGGCGAAACAACCCTCCTCTGTGGTTTCACAATCTGCCTGGTTCTGCTCACTTTACTACTGGAGGTGTGTGTGCGCTAACCTGTCCCAATTTTTGACATAATTTTAACCCTTAAGAAACGACAATAAAGCTCTTAGAAACAGCTGATAGTGAATATTAGGCAGCAATAAGCTCAGTTTATATCCATCACTTCTCATCAGCTTGAGAGCTGCTTGGTGTATCATCTTCTGCTGTAGTAATCGTCAATAAACAAGTATATTAAATACCTAAATTCAGTAATGAGGGGCTGTCAGTGTGAACATGTCATCAGTGGAAGGTTCAACTTTAAAGGGATAGACCGGATTTTTCAAAGTGGGATTGCTTGAAGCCTATGGCGCTGGTTAGAATGATTGCAAGTTTTAAAAAAAAAAGGCCATCTCTGCCTCTGAGGGGAGATATAGATGTTTGGAGCAACATAGCAATACGTATGTATACACAATGCATGGATGTGTAAATTTATATATGAATCTATGGATATCTGCATGTATATAGTAGTATATATATGCGTGATATTAAAGTATATATGGATATACTTATTTCATAAGTTCATGTAATTTGCTTTCCTGATAAGTCTGTTGGAGTACAAATGTGGAACATAAGTCAAATATGTAACCGGGAATCAGGGGTAGGACCAGATAAGTTTGACTTCTTCCTGCTCCTTTTCGAGCATGTACATTGTAACTTCCGATGAATATTATACATTAGTTATCTGCTTTCTTATTTTTTCCTTATATTTTTTGTGTTTTATATATTTTTGTTGTTAATATGTTCGAAATAAATAAATAAATAAATACCTGGTACCAACAAAAGCCACTTTTAGGGTAAGACTCTGAGATTCTTTACAGCATTTATTTAACAAGAGACTATTTCGTGATTCAGCATATGAGCTAAGTATCCGTTTGCCAGCCTCATGCTTCTCTCCTCTCATCAGCTGATCAGGTCATCTGAATAATTCATCATTCGCTGAAGCTGCCGTGACACATGACACTGCTCAACAGATTCATGAAATACCTATAGTACTTCCCAAATGCATCCTGTAATGCATTTATAAATGTTATAAAAAAATTACAACCTATTACAGCTCTATTATCTTGAAAATTTGCTTTTTTTCTGACAGATGTTGCATCACAAAGTAGTTCGTCTTTACAATAATAATAATAATGAACTTTACTTGTATAGCACATTTTAAACAGAGGTTTACAAAGTGCTCTGACAGGCAGGAGCATAAAGACAGCAAAGTACAAGAGAATTAAAATCAATTAACATTAAAGACAAACACAAAAGGCAGAATGAAATTAAGAGAGTCGGTGGCATAGCAACCCAGACAACACAAGAACCCTGCTACCTAAAAAGAGACCATGAGGACCAAAATAAAAGCTAAAAAACATACAAACATAAAAAATACATTTAAAAAATAAAATAAAATAAAATAAAGGAGATTATGTGAGAGACAAAAATAAAACAATGGGCTTTCAAGTTATCTCTGAAAAGATTAAGAGTATAAAGTAGGGTGAAACAGAAATAAAACAATCAAGATTAAAAGTAAATAGAGGGGAAAAGTGTCGAGGAAAAGTGAAAAAGGGTAAAGAATCTCACTGCAGCATTTTGTCAAGCCAATGTGTTTTTTTGAATAGTTTTAACCTATAAGTGGGTTAACTACGAGGCTTTTGGTGGCACTGTTGTTGTTTAGTTTCAGCTAGCAGCCACACCTAGCTGTCTAACCTCAGGGACCAAACTCACAGGTTCCTTTATCAGCATCCATATTTTCCAGTGCGATGGGCCTCAAGCAACCCCACTTCAAAAAACCCTGAACTATCCCTTTACAGTTATCCTGCTGTAGTCCACCATGTTCATTATCTCCAACACGGAAAATACATTTTCGCCTGCATTTGTCTGTTCGTTGGCAAGATTACACAAAAACAATTGGATGGATTTTTCTGAATTTTTCAGGAGCTGTCACCTATGGCTTAAAAGCTAAACAATTTTGTTGGTGATCCAGATAACCGCCATTGGGGAATGATCACTTTCCCTGTGTTTCCAAGAGCTATGGGTAGTTTATTGGCTGAATCATAAACAGTTAGATGCAATGTTTTCCATCATAAAATCTCTTTTATTGCACACCAAAAGCTTCCACCAAGCAGTCTGGTTCATTTTAGCTGGGTGTGGCTAATTAAAGGTAAATCGTAAGAAAAGGGAAAAATCTACACAACACTAAACAAGAAAATATATTATTTTGGTATACAGCAGCAGAGGGAATCAAAATCAGACTTGTAAGAAGATTTAAATTAGTATACTCTGTCATAACTTTACCTTGTCCAAACCCTCGTGTCAACTGCATTACCTGTTAATAAATGATTTGTTTATCACTGAGTGGCGAGGTCTGGAGGGCGGGTAGGGAAGAGGAGATGTTATATATATGATGTTTGTTACGTGATGACATAAAAATGCACAAATATTTAGGACAATATTAGAAAATGTAGACATGTTTGTGAATAAAACTCAAAAAATAACTAAAAATAGATGATATTGAGATTGGCTATGTCATCATATCAGTAAATGATGATGTATAAATGTGAACATAAATATTTGATCACACAAAAAAAGAAAAGGAACCCAAATAACCAACCCTCCTTTTTGTGACCCTCTTTTTGAATGTCAGCAATGCCGTGGCAGAGGTTTGAGCTTCTTCTTCTTCTTCATTATTTTCCCATCACATCACAAAATCAACACCTCATTGTTCATCACATGAGGTTCAAGTGAGGCAACAAAAACTGTCCAGAAAGCTGTCTCCTTTCTCTTCATCTGAATTGCTGATTTCTTTAAATGTCTGACACACATTTTCCTCTTTTGCAAACAAAAACCCTGAAGTGACCTGAGCTGACCTTTCCACACAAAGGAAACAGTTTCAGCATTGACCCTAAAGGCTGCTCTTGGACTTCTGATCTCATTCAGAGGTGCTAAACTGTTTCATTTGTTTTGGCATCTCTTATAGTTTCACGTGTGCCTCTGTTGCATCAGATCAATAGTTTGGCTTAAATTAAACAAACCTCTGCTCAGACCTAAATCCTCCTCGATGAGAGTAAAGCCTTCAGACTCGGAGTGTTCGCAGCTTTGATCGCTCATGTGTGCAGCGTTTATCTGAGAAACGTCGACGCCTCCTCTCCCTCCTCTTTTGGCCTCCATTCATCCTTTGAGTCCTCGCTCAGCCGTCCTGAGTCACTGAGGAACAACGCATGATTAAACACACACACTCGCTCCATTTACACATAATAAAGTGCACACACACTCCGCTGACGCACCGTTTACTTTCTCTTCCGTTCCAGAGATCAATCAGCTCCTGTTTCTGTCCACATTGATCCCAAGAAGAAAAAAAATCAATGACCAATGAATTTAAAGATGCATTGTTTTGTATTTTCAGGTGTGGTTCAGCAACAGGAGAGCACGGTGGCGAAAGCAAGCGGGAGCCAATCAGCTAGCAGCGTTTAACCACCTGTTGCCGGGTGGCTTTCCTCCCACGGGGATGCCGACACTTCCCACGTATCAGCTGCCAGAGTCCAGCTACACGACCAACACCCTGCAGCAAGGTAAAGCACGAAACTGCTTTTATACTCTTTTCATTCTACAAACCAAAACTCCAACTAAGATGGGACGTTAAACAGAAATCTTTATTCACTACAATGACACACGATTATGAATATATTCCTAAACGCACATTTTTCTCTCAACCACACCAACACGGTGATTTCACCAAAATAAACATTTTTTTTAAACGGATAAAAAAGAGAAGAAATAAAAAAATATCCTGTGGATCTGTGTAGCGGTGTTAAACAGAACTGGTGTTGACGCGATGATGTCAAGCACCTAGCAACAAGTCACTGTAGCAACGGTTGCCAACAACAAGAACGATGGCCGACATTTACCATGCTATCTCTGTGTTCTTTGCACTTTTTGCCCTCATTACAGCTCGACAAATAAATGTAATGTTGGTATTACCGTGACCCTCTTCACCGTTAGACACATACACTTCCAGAAACTCCTCCAGGATGTATGGATATTTTGTGTAACAAGACTCCCAGTCGACATTTTCTTGGGCCTTTTTGTTTTTGTAATCCAATGTTATATGAAGTAGCAAGTCCACCTCATCGTCCGTCCACACAAACGACTCAATTTTGTTTGTTTTCTTCACCATCTTCTTACTCCGTTGACTGCTTCTTCTTCCTGTTTTTGACTGCGCATGCTCAGAATGTTCTTCTTCTATGGTTTTCACATTTTGTTGACCTGCCACTTATCAGCCAGGCATGGCATTGCAGGCTTCAGAGGCGATAGTTTTCAGTTTTAACTCTTCGTATGGACAGAGATATTTCTGTGGTGTGAACAGAGATTTTTTTTTTAAAACGAGGACAAAGACATCCGGTCAAAAAAATATCCATATACGTGTGGTCCAGGCCTTAATGTTCAAGCTGCTAAACAGTTTTTCTTTCTAAACTATCCACTCACTTTGAATTTGATAAATGTAATATGTTCCAAAACAGCTGGAACAGGTGCAACAAAAGAGTAAGAAACTTGAGGAATGCTCGAAAAACACCTGTTTAAAACAGCTTCAGTCCTTCACAAGAAATAATGGAGCAAGGTCCAGCATTTTAAACATATTTTATCAGGCAATTCCAAAGAACTGATGGACTTTTAGACAGCAGGACTGAAATTGATTTTCATGTCCTTTTCAATATTTTTCATTACAAACACAAGCTATATAATGGCAAAACTGATAAACCTGATTGTTTTTTGTAGATGTTCACTCATTTTGGTGTTTACAAATTCAGTGTGTTCAAAAAGGATGGGACAGAGGCAGCAAAAGAGTGGAAAAGTTCAGAAACACTTATAGAACAACTGTCTAAAACAGGGGTGTCCAAACTTTCTACATTGGAGGCCAAATAAAGAGGAATAAATAGACAACTGAGCCCCTTGCTGCTCCTCACTTTAAGTGTATTTCGGTAAAAGTTTTCGGATTTATGATGGGTTATCACCTATCAAAGGGCCCTTGTAACCCACGGCCATCACTGAATTTACACCTACTCAGAATGACCTTCTGAGCAGCAGAGATGGGAAAACTGATGGTATATCTTCACTGTCAGACACAAAACAAGAGTAAACTGCAAGAATGTTCGAGCATGAAGATGAATATTGCAATAAATTCTGTAAATGAGACTTTTTGCCCAAGTAAATTTGGGGGGCATGTGCATGATTAATGGTATTTTCTGCTGTTATTAAAAAGTCTTTATTCATTTAACTGTTTCAGGGGCCAATTCAAAATGGCCAGAGGGCCACATTTGGCCCCCAGGCCAAAGTTTGGACACCCCCAAAACATCCCTGAAAGGTTCAGTTGTGCATAAACAAGGATGTAGCAAGGTCCACCATTTTGGCATAGTTAATTAAGAGTTGTAAACTTGTGATTGGATGTTAGACATCGAGAGGGAAATTGATTTGCAGTTTCTTTTCAGTTTTTATTCACTTCAGAAACAACATATGTATATTCAAACTGAAAAGCTTGATTGTTTTATGTAATCGTTCACTCATTTTAGTTTTTATAAATGCAACATGCTCCAAAAAAGCTGGGATGTGGCCACAAACGTGGTTAAGTTGAAGAACGCTCATTAAACACCTGTTTGAAACAGGCTCAGTCCTTCAAAAGCGATGATGGAGAACCATTATAAGAAGTTAAGTAATCGTAAACATCTGATGGGCTGTTAGACATGGGACTGAAATTGATTTGCATATGCTTTTTAATCTATATTTACTATGAAGACAGGATATTTAATGTCCAATCTGATAAACTTTGTTTTTTGGAGATTGTGTTTCATTTTTGTTTGGAGAACTGCTGTGTGTCCCAAAAAATCTGGACAGGGGCAACAAAAGAGGGAGAAAATTCAGAAATACTTATAAAACACCTGTTTGCATCATCTCTAAAGGGCTCGGTCATTAACAAGCAAAGATGGAGCATCATTTTGGGCAAAGTTAACTTAAGTTGAATGTAAAGAAGTTGGCGGCATTTCGCAGAACAGAGACGGTGAATATAGGTTATAATGTTTCTATTTGTATGTAAAGTCTGTCAAAATAGGGGGAACAATCATCCTCATGAAACTTTGATTTTCTTTTTATTAAATTAGAAGAAACTTTTTACATCCATGAACTGTGGGTCTCCCCTCTGTGGAGGCTGTCATAACGATCCACCATGTTTCTGCTGGTGGGACAAAAAGAGTGAAATGCCTTGTTAGCAAGTTGAATTGAGTCTACAAAACTTTAAAAAACCTATAATCATCATCTTAACTGACCTATACTCTATCAAAATAATGGTTACAAATATGACTGAAAAAACTGTTGTAAATGATGCCCTGTTCACGACCCTTTTTGGTCTTCACTGGCTCTCGTCGCTAAGTTATGTGATGTTTTAGAAACGGACAGGCTCATTCTAAAATCTGAACACTAGATGCCGCTAAAATGTCAATTTCTACACACTGCACCTTTACGTAATCAAACATTTGATGAGCTGTAAAACATGTAACTATGAAAATACCAAGTCTTTTGGTTAAATTTAGCACAAAGATCATCAGCAGAGGGTTCATAATTTTCTGATTCTGGCTCTTCAGAAAACAAAGTGTGCCTTGTTGCTCTTACCTCCTCAGATGGCAGCGCCACAGTCCACCGTCCTCAGCCGTTACCTCCGTCCACCATGCACCAGAGCAGTCTGTCCAGCACCGACAGCAGCTCCGCCTACGGTCTGTCCTCCAACCGCCACGGCTTCTCCAGCTACTCCGACTCCTTCATGAGCTCTGCGGCGCCAAGCAACCACGTCAACCCCGTCAGCAACGGACTCTCCCCACAGGTAGGACACGAGAGATCTGTGCTATCTCGTTTGCTGTCATGGAAATCCAAATCAGCTCTTCCTTGTGGGTTTCACGTAGAGACTAGCTCTGACTGTGTTTTTATTTGGTAAAATAAGAGAAGTTTTCTTCCACTCATTTCTAAATAATGTTTCAAAAACATCTTTTAAGCTCAGGAGCTTTCCTGGAGTGTTATGAAGTTGGCCTGAGGATCCAGTTTGTGTTAGCTTGTTGTCAAAGAATTCCTGTTACGTTGGAGTGACAGATGCTTGTTCGAGGTGTTTTTCTTTCTTTTCATGGGTCATTTTCCTCTCGGTTGGTCTTAAAGACCAGTGTTGGGACTAATGGCGTTACAAGTAACAGAGTTACTGACGCCACTACCTTTTTCCCAGTAATGGGTAATCTAAATAATAACTATTCAAAATGTTAGCAGCTGATACTGTATCTGTCCTGCCTCGCTCAACCAGACACAGACAGGACAGACACACGAGAGTACTTGATGCCAGAGTTGCCAGGTTTGCTTATTATAAGCGACTTTTGGTTTTTTGTTTTAACTTGCATGAGTATATTGGGAGTTGTGGGCTGCACTTTTTTGGGCTTGTTCCAATAGTGCAGTTGCTCATTTGGGCTTGTTGTGCCCCCAAACCCAGGAGGAATCTGCTGCATGATCTACCATCAATATAAACCCAATTCAGAAGTTGTTAAAATTATTTTAACCCACACTAAAATTAAAATGATACTGTAAAAATTAGGTTTCCACTTAAAACTAGAAAAGCACTCAGAGAGCGCAGACCTCCGCCAGCGCCACAGTCCTCTCCCATATTGTGATTTTTACCATAAATATTAGTCCTACCTTTATTTCATGTGAATATTTAGATTCCTTGACCATGAAAACATACCATCAGCAATTATTTTCATAATGATATCTATTTTAGTTCAGTAGTTATTCACAAAAATCACATTTTTTGTCATGGCTGATACAGACGCTGATCCGGATCAACACCAAAATTGAATCAGTCCTTCCTTCTCCCATGCTAAACATTTCCTGAAAATTTCATCAAAATCCATCCATAACTTTTGGAGTTATTTTGTTCACAGACAGACAGACAGACAGACAGACAGGCAGACTCTCCCGAAAACATAACCTCCTTGGCGGAGGTAATAAATCCTGTGATTTATTTTAATTCTTTAAAGCCAGAATTAAATTTATTTCTAATGCAGCTAGGACTGTTTTCACCATGATAAAGCTGTAGAGGATTAAGATAAAACTTAGATAAAAACCTGACATGTCTGTTTGGTTACAGACTGTTTAGCAATAACAGAGTTACAAATAACAGCAGCCCCTCCCTTCACTTCTGTATAAAGAAAAGGATGTTCCACCTCTAAACAAAGGATGTTTAATAAGTAATTAACAGAAAAAATGAAGAAATATAACTCTGAAATTGAAAAAGTCACGTGGATAAGAATTAAAACACGCTTCATGTAGGTTTCTTTCTTTAAAAATGCTTATTTCAATCGCAAAATCTGGCAAGTCCAGAGCATCTGTGGGGTAAAAACTGGAGTTTTCAGGATGGAAGTAAAAGAAGTAAAAGTCAAGAACACACATGTGAAGTGTCCATTATCTCCTAAAGCAAAGTGTTTGTCTGTTGTTAGTAAATCTAAAACCTAGAGACCAAAAACACAGAGAACTCCACTGATGATGTCAGAGCTGCTGCAGCAGGTAACAACAAGGAAGGACACAGAGACGGAGACACACAGTTCAAGCAGGAAAAGCTTTTTCAGAAAAGTAACACATCAATTACTTTACCTGGTAACTAATTCCTTTTTTAAAGTAGTTTGCCTGACACTGTTCATGACCAGTTTGCTCTGTTTGCTCTTTCTTTAATTGATTTGGCTCATTTTTTTACTCTTACTGGTACGATACAGTAAAAGGACATCCCTACTGTTTATGTTTTTGCATGGCCATGAGGTTGTTTTTTTTCCTGCACTGATTACGTTGTTGGTGAAACAGCACTGAGACTTTGTCGCCTTTAGCCTTCAATGCTTCAAACCACCGATTGATTTGCCTTATTCTCATTTCTGTGTCAGTGTGTTTGTGAGTCCGTCCTGACAGCGAAGAGGGAGGGATCCCCTTGTCCCTGTCTCTGAAACAATAACCATTTCAAATCAGACTTTGTGTTCAGGAGGGATTGTTCTTTGGCTCATATCAACACATCACCCACAAATTTGATGTAATTAGTCATAAACACTGGGCAGCGCAGCCGATCCTCCAAACAGGCAGAAAATGAGATTGAAACGGTGTTTGACAAGAGTTTTAAAATCAACACGAACACTTGTTTGAGAGCACTCTCGCGTTCTTTCTGTTATTGACAGTGTTTTTCTCCGAGCTGGTGGGGCGGACTTTCATTATGAACATGGAAAGACGTGAGGATTTAGTGACAGAGAGGAGATTTACTATTGTAGGGGAGAGTTGGGGATAAGTAAGGCAGCATGTGCATTTATTAATCACTGTCATTGTTAATGCTGCTAAAGAAAGCTGCATAAACATAAAGAGCTATAGCTGTCTCCTTTTAATCTTACATCCATCCTAATCTGAAGGAAATGAGCGACAGAAGTTTACATCAGGGATTACCAGACTGTAGAGGAAAGGCTTCATGTACACCTACAAAGAAATAACGTAAAACTAGGGCTGGGAGATTTATCAAGTTTTTGAAAATAATGATATATTTTACAGCATCATATATATTGATATAGCTGTTGTTGTTTTCAAAAAGCATTAAATGAGCCATAGTTATGAATGTCAATGCTGAAAATGCCAAACAGGTGGCATAACCCCCCCCCCCCCCCAGTTTCAACATTGTCCCTGAACTTGCACTGTAGCTGGATTCATTGTCTGTACCCAGGCCAAGCCTTAAAGGTGTAGTCAGCGATCTTCTAATCTTCTAATCTAATGCACTATTTGTCAAAATCACCGTATTTCTCCTTTCCATCCATAACATGTCCCCACTGACAGCATGTTGAAAAAAAAAGTCCGGTTTCAATACACAGCCTTGGCTCTGAATTTCAGCAGGTAAATACTGTGGCTCAAGGGTTACTAAAGAGGGTACGCCCACATCCAGGGGGGCGTATCATACTCATGTACAGATCAGACAGAGGGGAGGGGAGTCGAGGGTTGAGAAAAAGAAAGAAGCGCAAGAGAGATAATAGGTGTAGGTGCAATGTATGGGAAAAACAGCCCAAAAGAAAAAGGTCAGAGGAGTGAAAAGTGAAGAAGAAGCCGTCGGGCATTCATCTTATTGTCTACTCTGCCAGAATGTACTGTTGTTGTGATGTTATCAATAATGGCAGTCGAGTTGTCTGACGAGTTGAGGTTACCTTAGCTACGTTGGTCAGCTACGCAGTTTCTACGGCCGTTTCCATGACGAGGCACGTCCATCAGCTTTCAGGGGTGGAGCCAGGGGTGAGGTGTCAAGGGAGAGGCGGGTCTAAATTTGTTTATCAACAACCTCTCCACTCATTTCCTCCCACATCGCTGACTACACCTTTAGCAATTGTGAGCAGCCCAAAACTGCACGGCCCAATCAGCATCCTTCAGAGCAGAAAGAGGCTGAGCTACAAGTGAGACAAGAGCAGGAAGTGACTGGAAATACAGGGATTAGCATAGATGCTAACAGCTTTGGTAGCATTTTCATCAGGTCATGACTGTATTTCTTCTCTCAGCTCTAAAAACTGCTCCAAAGTAAGGGTATTTTTTTCCCCACTTTAGACATGTTTCGATGAGAGTTTGTCTTAGGAAGTGGCTTACATTCTTTAGCATGGTAGCACCCATCTAAATCTGTCTGATTGGCCTGTAATAAATGTGATTGATGGAACAATCGTCCAATCAGGATTTGCTTCTTCAAGGCTCTGCCTTCTCAAACACTTTTGTTGAAATATAACTCCAACTCCACATCGAGCTCCACCAAGCAGATTGAACCAAAGCAGGAAAACAAGCACTGTGAGATGTGTGGATATTTTAAAATTGAGCAGAAATAGTGACGATGATGTCGATGACTGAAGCAAATCAACATACAGGAAATATAACGTGTTATCTCATAAATCCACAATTATTCTGTGAAGTTGTGGTTCTCCCGTAGGTGGAATATGTGGAAATCTGGCATTTGTTGTAGCATAAAAATGAGCCTATATCAATTTATATTGGTGACATTCATTTGAGCTATTGGTTTTATTTTATTAATGTTTTTTTAACTAATGCAACAGCACAAACCTTAGAAAATAGCAGTGCTTAAGTGCAATGACATTTTAAAGGTGCTATGAGGAGAATCTATTTCCGGCGACATAAAGGCTACCCATGAGCACGCGCGGTGACTGTCGTAAAGACGTGACCCAAGCCAAAGCGTGCGTTTGTTGTGATGCTAATGAATGCAGCTCGGACCTTCCTCAGAACTCTGCATTGCTTTACAACTTCTTTTTCAACAACTTACAGGATGCAAAGTGACGAGGTAATGTATCTCTTTCTAGTTACATAGCGGTAGTTTTTGATGTGTGACAACAAGCAATTTTTGGAAAACTTAGTATCGTAGTTTTGTAGCCGGCTATATATCACTACTTACAGCCTGGTGCTCTAAGACGTGTCTGAATAATTTAAATTTGCTTTAGTTTTAATTGTCTTGTTCCTGAAGTTGAGTATCCAGGCCAGTCCAGCCCTGTCCGACCTGACCACGAAGCTAAGGAATAGCATTTATAGATAACCTATTTTGATGCTATAAAACTCATCTTAAAGTGTGTATTTCGATCAGGCATATATCTAAAAGTGAGACTTTTCTGTAATTACCTAGAAACTCCTCATAGCATGTTTAAGTTGTCTGTCTAACATGAAGTTTCCTTATTCTTGGATTAGGAGCTTTTTTCATGCAAAATTGTACTTCTGAAACCTACATGCCCTACATTAAAGACATCTTATTAGTGTCAAACTTTACAGTAGAGCTCACTCTTGCAGGAAATATTGCTCGCCCTGCTGGTCAATCAGAATTTGTTGAAACGTCAGGACATTAAAGGCCAGAAAACAGTGATGTGGCTTTATAAAATGAAAGCATTTGTCAACATTTCTTGGTAAATATGACAGCAAAATCAGGTTATATGAAGAGATTAAAATAGAGCCCCCTTAAACGAAGCTAAAACCTCACACTCCTTTAACGCAGCGTATGTGTATTTGTTATTTTATGCTGCTTTATTTGCTTTAAATCTGAATTTTGCATCATCCTGGACAGCTTTCAGGTGTATTTATGAGCTTAAGGCATGACTGCTTTTACCACCAACTGTTCCTGTTCTGTGTAGAAACCAACATACAAGTCGACTCTGCTAAGAAAATCCCATCAAATTTAAACCCAAACGGCTCTCGTAAATTCATTTGATTGAAACATGAAATGCATCCGCCGCTGCTTTTTCTTCCGTGTTTATTGTCCTCTCGGTTCTTCTTGGTCCCAGCTGAAGCTTTTCCATTATGGGTTCACTGTGTTTGACCCTTTCATCATGTTCCCAGGCATTTACATGAGATAACAATGTAGCGAGAATTTCCTAAGATCCCACTTCAAAATTGCAGGGAGACCATATGCTGCACGTCTGACAGGCAATAATTCAATTTGAAGCCGCTATATTGCATTTGGAATGTAATTCACGCCAGCCATTTCAGCGCCTCCTCCTCTGCGATTGAATGGGAAAGAATTAGAGGCTGACTTTCATGTGGAGACGGAGCCAGTGCAGCCAATTCCAAGTCTTATTGACAGGAAGACAAAATGACAGAAAGAAGCGCGGCCTTGTGACGGCACTGTATGTGTAAATAGAAACCCTTTTTCCACCGCTCGAGCTGTAACACCCCCTCCCTTCCTGTGCTAAAATAACCTTTTTTTAAAGACACTTTTTGACAAATTCCCACAAATCTATTCTGCTCTAAGTGGTGCGAGGAGCTTCTTCCCCCTTCTGCCGGACCACTAATCCGTTTCTGTCAGGTCAGACAACTTAGTGACCTGCCACTGGAGATGAAACTATTACTTCCCACAGTGACCCCGACACTTCAACACATCACACAAGCAGAAAAAGGCACATCTCTCTCTCTCTCTCTCTCTCGCCCGCGCTCTCATTTCCTCCCTGGTTTGTTGCGAGCGAGGGAAGATTTAGCCTGCTTTGGAATGGTGGAGCTCTCTGGCTCGCTATTTGATGTCGGGGTGAGGGATAGAGAGAGAGAGCGGGCGGGCGAGCGAGGATAGAATAGAGTGGGTTTCAGCGTTGGGGGATCAGAGCTGCTTTGGTTCTCCAGCTCTGTCTCTTTGATCCATATCCCCGGGCCTGCCTGCCTGCCTCGCTAACTCAGGCCTCTGCTCGTGATTCCTGACAACTGTCGGCCTGAGATAAGGAGGTGGGGGGTGGGGGCGGGGATGGAGGGGGGGTTCTCCTACCCCCCACCACCGCCACTGCACTCCTCACCCCCCCCCAATCCTGCACACTGCAACCGCTACCTCATACACTTCTATTAATGTTAAAGGCACAATACGTAGAATTTCCTCTCTGGGATGTCTCAATTAATGAAAAAATGGCTTGTTATATTTACACTGCAAAAGCTCAGATCTTACTAAGTTAAAACGTCTAATTTCAAGCAAAAAACATTCATAATACTTACTAAAATCTCATACTTATTTGAGGAGTCCAGATGGATATCTTATTACAAGGAATTAAACAAAAATAAAGCCCTGAATAGCTTGTATATTTGAGAAAATATCTGCAAATGGAACAAGCAAAATTTCACTTCTTTCACTTTACTTACTTACTTCTAAGTAGAGCTGGGCAAAAAATCGATTAATTTGAATTATTTTCAGCAGAAGATTTAAAAAATTAAAAATCGAGATTTTTTTCTTGCCTTAGTAAGTCCAGTTGTAAGTAGTTGCAATTTCTGAAAAAAATTACCATTTTCATGATGGTCGGCCTTGTAGGATTTGCACAAGCACTTTTAAAGGCTTGTATTTGTTTTTTAAGTAGATTAAATATTGATCAGAGAGTTTCATGCTAATACTGTAAAAATACCGCAGTCCTTTAGTGTGTATGTAGACAAACCTGCCTACGTTTATACTACATAATCAACCTTTTATGACCCAGACTTTGACTTTAAGAGGGAAACATTTGGACAACATAAAGGTAAAACTTGATTTGTTTCATTTTTATGTCACTGGGAGTTTTGTTCCCTTTCAGGGAGGGAAAAATCGATTAAATTGTAAATCGAGTGTTGTGGCAAAAATCTGGGATTTTATTTCTAGGCCATATCGCCCAGCCCTACTTCTAAGACATGAAAGTTAAATTTGTCTTGCCACATTTCCAGATATTTTGGCTTCTTATAAGTAATTCATGTTTTTTTTCTTGGTTATTAAGAACTGAAATAAGATGTGTAACTGAACATGTCCGGCATTTTTGGCTTACAATAAGTCATGTGAGATTTTCAGAACTGAAACAGGATGAATAAACTTCCTTATATTTGAGTTTTTGCAGTCAAGCAGTCAAACAGGGACACACACTCTAATATTTTATTGGACCGCCTTTAGCTTTGATTACAGCACATTCTCTGTGTCATTGATTCGATAAGCTTCTCCAATGTCACAGATTTGTCCCAGATCACAGCACTGCCCCCACAGGCTTGGACAGTAGGCACTAGGCATGATGGGTGCATCACTTCACCTGCCTCTCTTCTTACCCTGATGCTCCCATCAACTCTGGAACAGGGTCAATCTGGACTCATCAGACCACATGACCTTCTTCCAGTCCTCCACAGTCCAATCTTTATGCTCCCCAGTAAACTGAAGCCTTTTTTCTGCTTAGCCTTACTGATTAGTGGTTTTCTTAAGGCTACACAGCTGTTCAGTCCCAATCCCTTGAGTTCCCTTCACATTGTGTGTGTGGAAATGCTCTTACTTTCACTATTAAACACACCCCTGAGTTCTGCTGTTGTTTTTCTTTGATTTGATTTGGCCAAATGTTTAAGTGATTCATCGATCACCATCATTCAGGATTTTATTCTGACCACATTTCTTCCTTGAAGTCGATGGTTCCCAACTATCCTTCAGTTTTTAATAATGTGTTGGACAGTTCTTGACCCAGTTTTAGTAGTTTCTTCAATCTCTTTAGATGTTTTCTCTGCTTGATGCCAATGATTTGACCCTTCTTAAACAGACTAACATCTTTTCCACGACCACAGGATGTGTCTTTGACATGGTTGTTTAAGAAATGAGAAGCTGCTCATTTCATCAGCTGGAGTTAAATAACTTGTTTGCAGCTAGGAGGAGGCCCGTACCTGTTTGCTTAGTTAAATCCAGGTGGCGACTATTTTTTTTTGGCCAGGCAGTGAAAAGCAAAAGTGTTCCCCCTCATTTAGTGGCCAAGTGAGAGCTTAAAGTCACCAACCTCTGCCTGATCTTCTTTTTTTTAATAGTTGCACTGTAGCCAGTTGCATCACATTATTGTTGATTTTACTTTTACATGCAGAGAGAAATAAAACTAGCATCTGGGCAGGGCACTGCAACTTACCAATTGCACAGCACATATAAACCAGGCTTGAGAAACGTTGAAGGGGGTTTTGGTAGTCCATCCATGTTGGCCACTGTTTTGGTACTGCTGTCCTGGCTCCAAGACAGTTTTGACACCAGCTCATAAAAGAGCAAAATAGTTCAGCAAAAAGCACAGAATTTTCCACAAAAAATTACCATACATTTTTGCACATTTCTTATTCTTCTCGCTTTGAGCTGGGGTAATTTTAGGTGTCAATCAGGGAGAGGCTGCACATAATGCAGAGTTGTGTGTCATCCTGTTTGCAGCATCATAGGTGAAGACAGTGTTGTCATCATCATGCAGAAGTGCATCAACCGCTACAAGCTGCATGTCTGCTCCTGCCATTAACTCATCCTTTAAAATTTGTTTTATGACTTTAACAGAGGGTATGCACCTCTGCTCTCCCCCTCTGCTGCAGGAGAATGATGCTTGTTTGGTGGCTAAAGATCTTGTCTGTCTACAAAACGGCTAAAAATTTAACAATGATGCACCACAAAGTTAATAAAACATATAGTTAGTTGCTAATGTTGCTATTTGTAGTGATGTTACTGCCCAACACTGTACTTAACAACCTGTATCAAAGAATGAATTGTTGAAAATCAGGTTTAGAGAATCAGCCAGGAGTAAAAATGTGTTTAAAGAAACATAAATACCCCCCCTCTGTCCCCCTGCAGTTCATAATGTGTTGACACGGCTGCATGCACCTGAATGTCAATGAGCACGCAGCCTAATATTAGTCTCAGCTGCTATTAAAATTTTCAGTATAAGCCCTTTGACTGGGCACGCTGTCAACTGGCACGCTCCCATGTCAACAAATCAAACAGGATGAGCACATATATTTACATCATTCCCATAATGAGGAGCAAAGCAGGGGGGTGGGGGGTAAACGGGGGGTGGATGTTAATTAGAAATCGCCTGAAAAACAGATGCAGCTCGAGTTTGGCACCAAAGCAAGCAGCTTTATGGCAAATAAATAAATAATAAGACAAGACCTACTCAAGAAAGCTGCCAGAGAAGCAGAGGAATTTAAATCAGAGCCACTGATGGAATGTTTGTAGGATATATTTTTCTTTATTTATCACTCAGAGTCTT
This sequence comes from Scarus forsteni, assembly GCA_036419115.1. Lineage (NCBI taxonomy): Eukaryota > Metazoa > Chordata > Actinopteri > Labriformes > Labridae > Scarus > Scarus forsteni. The sequence continues at coordinate 5,239,540 of JAZDUH010000145.1, forward strand.
CTCCTCTCCTCCTCCTCCTCCCTCCGTGGAGAAACTAAACAGAGCCCAGGGTGCTGTCTGACTGACTGAGTGGGTAGAAAAGTGTTAAGCCCCTCCAGTTCCTGCAGTTCAGATGAAATGTAGGCGTCGACTGGCTGCACAAAAAACCAGCAGCTACAACCTCCAACTCTCCGCTGCTCTTTAGAGCGTGACCACAACCAACGCTTGATTCTGATTGGCCAGAGGGTGTGCATTACTTTCAGATAACTTATCTGTGACATAAAGTCTCCTGTTGACGCAATCGGTGGAAAAAGCTTCTCACTCAGCTGTGCAGGGGGAAATGAAGAAGACATCAGAGCAACACAATCTGACTGCAGCTGTTTAAAAACGAGTTGGAAAAAAAACAACCGTAAAAAAGTTTTCAAGAGACCCCCACACAAAAACTAAACTTGAACATGATGTGTAGGTTATAAACATGAGACGGAATGGATTAATAACTTATATCTATATCTGTTTGAGAAAGGCAGGTCCCAACACTTTCCAGCCGAGACTCTGAAAGTGAAAATGGGGAATTTTAAATGTATTTATTTATACTAAAGGGACAGTGCAGATTGATAAAAATATGATTATAATTATGCCAAAATTTGCCAACAGGCTGTTTTACATCAGCTGTTTCTGGCAGGTCAGACAAGAACAGCATCAACGATAAAATAATAATAATAATGATAATGACACGCCAAACAATACTCAATAAATTTTATTTATTCATTTTTATTTTACCTTTATATTACCAGGAAAAGAAACTCATTGAGATAAAAAAAATATTTTTCAAGAGTGTCCTGGCCAAGATAGGCAGCAGCACTGTAAACAAAGTTACTTACATTTATTTTTTATTTTTTATCTTTTTTTCAATTTATTCCGTATCATGAAATTACAGGTCACATACTGTACATTTATAAGTTCTGTCACATTTTCCATTTCATGATCGAAAAGGGGCAGGAAGAAGAAAAACGTATTAATGCCAGCCCCTTTCTTGACATAATAAAGCAAAAATACTTGATGGTCTTACCTTCAGATATATAACAACTGATGCTTATTGAAAAAGAAGAAAAATTAGAAATAATACACACTGAAATACACATTTGTTTTAGAGTGCTACGTGCAAATGGATGTTTACAATCAAATTTCCTTCTATGATCCTTATTTTGCAACAACAACACATACAAAAACACAAAACATGTGTTACACTTAAAGTACAATGAAAAATAGGGGTGTCCTGATCCAATATTGATATCAGATATCGGTTCGATATCAGCAAAAAAACAAATATCTGATTATATCGGCCAGCATCTAAAATCTCCAATATAAGTACTCTGATACAAGTAGTCCATTTTAATTTATTTTTAATTTATTTATTTAATTCAGTTGTAGATTATTCGTATGTTTAAGGTAAACAGTTATTTTGCAAATTTTTAAATATATGTTTTTGTTTTTATTGGATTAATTAAGGTTACTTTTCAGGGTTTCCTAATTATTTTAATTTATTTTATTTTATTGTGGTATATTCTTACGTTTACCTCCGCCAAGGAGGTTATGTTTTCGGGATAGTTTGTTTGTCTGTCTGTGAACAAAATAACTCCAAAAGTTGTGGATGGATTTGGATGAAATTTTCAGGAAATGTTCAGTATGGGAAAAGGAAGAAGTGATTCGATTTTGGTGTTGATCTGATCACCGTCTGGATCCGCCATGACGAAAAATGTGATTTTCGTGAATAACTACTGAACTACAATAGATATCACTATGAAACCAATTGCTAATGGTACGTTTTCATGGTCAAGGAATCTAAATATTTACATGAAATAAAGGTAGGACTAATATTTATGGTAAAAATCACATTATGGGAGAGGACTGTGGTGCCTGCGGAGGTCTGCGCTCTCCGAGTGCTTTTCTAGTTAAGGTTAAATTAATTTACCCCATTGGTTAATAACAATTAGGTCAGTTTTTCTCATAACTTCTATTGCTTACTACTGTTCTCTGTTGAGTAATCTCACCTGATCGAGCCTTTTCTTACAGTCCATACTTCAAAATAAGTAGTAAAAGTCTGTATGATTCCTGCTGATATCGTATCAGATCCATATCTGGATTGGCCAGTACTCAAGGCTGCAATATCTGTATTGTATAAGAGGTGAAAAAGTTCTAATGGGACACCCCTAATAAAAAATAGTAAAGACAGTTAACTGAAAGGCTGGACTTTTGAAGGAAAAAAAGATCTGTCCAAACATCTGTAGCCAGATGCCTCAGTATTCACATCATTTAGTTTCCTGTTAAAGGTGTCCAGTGAAACCAGCTCATTGAGTTTCAGGTCTTTGTGCAGCTCAATCCAAGGAAAAGGTGCAGAAAAAAAAAAAGTACATATTTGCTGCCCAGTTCAAGCAACAAGAGGAGAAATACAAGAATGAGACTCCGCAGTGCACAACAAATAAAGATGAAGAACTTACAGCATCAGATATAACACATATTGGCTTCATGTTTACAGTTTACTTTGCATATGAATTTGATCATAGGGTGATTTTTAACAGAAGCTTAATTTATGTTGACAAAAGGGTCAAAACAGATAATAGTATGTCAGATTTATGATGACTATCAGGTAGAATTTATTTTAAATTAGTTTATTGGTGGTATCAGACAGACGCTGCCTTCACTTGTGTGCCAAACTGTGAATCTAAACAAAGAGTCAAATCTCTCCATCGCATTCATGTCCTGTTTCTGTCCTCACTGTATCTGCCAGAACATCAATCAAACGACACGACGACTCAGCTTCTGTACAGTAGCTCTTACAAAGTGTGCTCAGCCCTCTCCTCAAACATCTCTCTCTTCGTCTGTCTGTCTGTGAGCTGTCTGTCTCCCTGCGATGCATTCAGGGCCCAGCTGCCTGCTGTTTGCAGCAGCGCTCAGCCTGTCAGCCTCCAGCTGAGAGCCGTCGCTCTGTTTATTTACATGTCATTACAGAGAGGAGGAGCAGATATTAAAGCTGTCAGCTGCTGTTTGACCTGACATCCCTCAGTCGTCCAGCTTCCTGCTGCTTGAGCAAACAGCTCCCGTCTACTTTTCATCCTCTGACTCGACCCCAGCACGCTGCATAAAGAGCCTCTTGACCTTAAATCAGTAAAGGTTACCAGATAGTTTAGTGCAGACTCGAGGGTGGTGCACTGAACAAACAGACCTACTAGATTTAATATAATCCACGATTTCCTTACACGTCTGGATTAAGATCTTATTTGAAGATATGAAAACTAAAGATAAAGAGTTGCTTGTAGTAATACGTAAAACAATCTGACAATAAGACAAGACAAATTCAACTTAATCAGATACTAAACCTTAATTTTAGACCCTCACTGAATCAAACTCACTTGTTTCATTGGCCGATACAAACAATTCAATGTCTTATTTTTGCATTTCATTCCTTAAAGTAAGATATTTATCTCAGCTGGTTCAGTGAATGGTGATTATAATGAGTGTTTTGGATGTTTTTTACTTGAAAATAGGAAAACACACTTGCCTAGATCTGAGTTTTTGCAGAAATGTGGATGTGCTGGTACAGAAATCACCATAAAGATGTTTCAATATAATATTTTTTAAACAATGGGAGTGCTGTATTGTCTTAAGTCTCGGTTAGGTTCAGATAAGATTGATATTTCCGAAAAGTTAATGCACTTAAAAACATTTCTAGGTAGTGTACTCTTACGCTGTAGTATTATTTTTTGATGGGAATTCTTGCAAGTGGGGAAAATACTTTGTACTTGGTGGAGAGAACTTTCTATTTCATCTAATGTACTTAGTAGCCACATGGAGCTCATACAACCCCACTTCAAAAATACTGAACAGTCCCTTTAATGACTTGACGTGATGAGGTTAACCATCATAGTACATTTGCCAACGTTACAGCTGATACTTGGGATGTTTATGGCCAGTTTGTTTTTAGATTTTTATATTTGCCAATGCTGATAATCAAACTTTGTAGGCATATATCTGCCAAAACCAATATTGTTCCGATAAAAATGTGCATTTCTTGATGTGCATATCCTTGTGAATGAAACCACACACATTGAATGGACACAGACAGCATGCCCTGTGATTGGTCTGTTGATAATCACTGAGTGACTGTCTGTCAGTCTCTGAGTTCATAACAGACACTATGCTAAACAGAGTTTTTCCTTGCTGATGTTACTGTGCGCCCTCACAGAGGCACCTTCCTGTAATTTGGATGGCCCAGTGGATGATGAATGATGGATTCATGTTGGGTTCAAGATATATGTATGTGTATATATGTGTGCACTTGTATTTCATAAATGTAGATATGTATCTATGGATATATTTTTTCTTTATCTATATATATTTTTCATTTTTTTTTTTCATATATTTTTCCATATTGTTTTCATACGTTTTTTTCCATATTTTTTTCATAGTTTTGGGGGGGGGTTTTTTCATATTTTTTCAGACATTTTTCATACATTGATTCCTATATTTTTCACATTTTTTCATAGCTATCTATCTACCTATCTATCTATCTACCTATCTATCTATCTATCTATCTATCTATCTATCTATCTATCTATCTATCTATCTATCTATCTATCTATCTATCTATCTATCTATCTATCTATCTATCTATCTATCTATCTACCTTCAGCCTGCTCTTTATATAGATTGATTGATGATGTTTTGTACAATAATCTGATAGACTGAGCACAGAAAAAAAAACATTTGAAGGCGAGACTGTGATAGAATTCCTGCCGCTGACTCCCACTTTGGCAGATTGTTGTAAATCTACTTTGATATGACCAATGCACCAGAATGAACTTATTTTAACACAGAGTTATAAACTGGGCTTCTGTGCAGGCCATGGGAGGGAAAACAGTCTTTCCCCGGCAGAGTTTAGTGCACCTTTAAATCACATCATTTCTCCTGAAGCATCTAAAAGACTTAAAACAACTTTGACAGACTTCCATGATGTTATGAGAAACTGTTGTTGCGTCATGTGGACTGTTTGGTTGATGTCTTTTGTCCTTGGATGAAGTTTGTTTCATCAGAAAGGATCACATAAGAAGTGACTTAGAGCTCAGTCAGGTTCTGAGTGCTTTTGTTTCTCTGTTTTTTTTAAACATCTCCTCTTGGTGACATTGAATTTGATTTCTTTTTCATCACTGATGGGGGAGTCGGGATTTTCAGGATTACGTCCTCGGACAAAAAACACATCTGCTTATAGTAAAATAGCATAAGCTGATTGCATAATTACCTCTGATTGCATCAGATACTCTGCATTCAACAGTGACGTTCTCAATGTGCTTTGCAATTACTGTCTGATTGATGATTCAATAGGAGATAGTGATAGATGGAGTCTGACACCAGCTACATGTCAACATCCGCCTTAATCCCAGTCTGTGTATCCGCCCACATCCACAGCTCAACACCACACTGGGAGGTGAATCAGAATGAAGCAACATATTATTGAAATGCAAATATTCTACAGTTTTATCGTGGAAGTTAGCATCAAGAATGAGTTAATCCTGGATTGTCAGTCGTGGTATCTGTAGCCACAGCACAGGCCGGCCTCACAGCACAGTCTACAGTTTGAGAGCAGAGACTGAGTCTGAACATGACACGTTGAGTGGGACGCTCACAGTTTGAATTGTTGTCAGTGATGTTTGGAGGTGAAACCATGCAGTGAGGACTTGGTTTTAAATTATCTTAAAAACACACATGTCTGCTCCAGTGTTCTTCATTTCAGAAAAGCTGACACATGGTTATTGTACAGCTGCTGTTTTCTTCTAGAAAATGTAAATATATTAAAATAGACCCAGTTTTGTTTGCATGTTTGAGTTTTTATGACTGATGGAAGGAGACTGGGGCACAAAACATTTCAGTTCTGCTTTTGATGATCTTTTCTGTGTGGACATGCAAATGGGCCCAGCTATAGGCCTGTGTCCACAACCCCCATTTTTACCTCTCTGTAACCAATCACAGGCTCAGATCCAGAGCAGTTCTCACCAGCGTTATATAATGTCCGGTTCAAAAAGTTAAGTTAAAGCATCTATAAAGACATATTGCACGGCCCTGCTTGTTTAATGTTTGCCTGTAATCTCTGGAAACAGCAGCCAAAACATGAAAACAAAGTAAAGGTCATAATAACATCTAGAAAACAGAAAACTGTTCCATCAAAGAGCCCACACTGTGCTTTCTCAAGGTTTGTATGTCTCTTTGTGTGTTTTACATGTCTATTTATAGTGATAGAGTACTTCTATGTTCAAGACAAAAAGTCTGCAGCATCACTACATCCTCTTACCGCCTTTACAGCACGAGTAGCTGTCAGAAATAGCTTGTACTCAGCCCCCTTAAAAAGACCTACTTGGTGTATTATGTAGTTGATTTATTTTGTTTTTTTTGTATTAATGGGTTGATTTCTAATATCTAAAAAACTGAATAAGGGAGCCCACCGTTCCACCTGTGGGTGTGCAGCAAGGTTGAATTATTAATTCTTTCATTTCTTTATTTAATCTCGAGATTCCGTTGAGACCGTGCTCTCATTTCCAATGGCATAGAGAGTGCATAAAAACAGTAATTCAATCAATCAATCTTTGCGCCAATTCATAACAAGTGTTATCTCAAGACACTTTACAATAGAGCATAAAGCTCTTCATTTTATGGATACACATATATGCATAGATACACATATACATATGTAAAATACACATATACATATATATATACAAATATATACATCCAACACCAACATGAATCCATATAACCAATCATGAATCCCTCCATCATGGCTCAAGAAAAAACCTTCTGTTAAGCAGCAGGAAATCTTGAATGTGGATCCTAGTCTCATGATAAACAGCAAATCCACACGATGCTGTGTTGGTGTGAGGGTGAAGGAAGGGAGGTAAGAGGAGACAAGTGGACTAAAGTAAGAACTAAAGTTAGAGACAGATCCATGAACCACAGACCTGTCGTCTGATTTATTAGAGGTTAGCCTCTTGAGATGCTACATCTGGTTTTCACAAGGGTCCTCATGTCTGAGTGGTTGTGGTGATCATTTTATAGAGAACAATCGATGATATTCTTACTGAAAATAAGAATTTATGGTAGTGACGAACTCATGGGTGCCCAGACCACAAGTGCATCCCTACCATATTTGTCTCTGTTAAGTATATTAAAGGCCTCTTGAGATGTGACATCCCATTTTCAAGAGGGATCTCATGCCTATATAGTAATAAAAATAGATACTGTAGATGTATCGACCATGGATAGGAAGATCATGCTAATGTCTACATTACCAGCTATAAGAATAATGGGAATGGAGTGTTTCTAATGAAATGGCCAAATATGTGTCATGTCTGTAAATGTAGTTATTGAGGCTTCGTGACTCCACAGCAACAGGCAGTCTACACCAAGAGTCCCAGGCCACCTACAAGACCAGAGCACAAGAATTAAAAAATTAAAAAACAGCTCGCTGATTTGAACTTTTAGCAAAGGTCAGCTGCTTTTTGCGGGAATTTCTCAGAAACCAACAGCAGCAGCAAGATTGCTGTCATGCCAATGTCCCATTGTTCCAATGAACGGCTGATCCAAAGATAGCTAACACCAAGCTAATTGCCTCTAAGCAGTCATTGGCTAAATGTGCTCAGACTGCCTTCTTTAAGCTGCTCCAGCCTGCCTACTCTTCACTACTCCTGCTGTAAGCCGCTTTGCAACCCTCCTCCACCTGAGCTCCTCCTTCATGTCATTTTCTGACTTAATCAGTGTCAGCAAACTCTGACGCTCTGCCTGGAGGAGTTTGCTGCTTTTCTCACTATCGCATGCTTCCTTGTAGTTGAAAGGAAGGCAGGAATGCCTGCTAAACTGCTTGTCCCAAAACTATTGATAACCACATCTGTGTATGAAGCTGATCAAACAGGCACATTGCTAAAGACTGTAAAAACCCTCCCGTTGAAGTAATTGGACAAGGTGTGGTGAGTCCTACAGGTGTTTCTGCATGATTTATTCTTCTATGAGGACATTCAAGGTGTTTGTACCACAGTGAAGTCATGAAATAGATGCCAAGAGATTCAATAAAAGAGTCTTCAAATGCCTACTCCTCACCAAGCAAGTGTGAAGTGGGCATGATTGATAAAAGCTTCACATTCCCAACATTTTCCAACATGGGACAGGCGTGAAGGGAGTCAGCTTCAGGTGGTTTTGTTTAATCCAATAAGTACTTCTCTCTTTGAAGCACACTGTCACCTTTAGCCTTTCACATTCACCTCCTCAGTCTGTTTTAGAGCCCTGAAATCCCCGATTATCTCTGCACTCACTATTTTAAACTCTGTTTGGTACCGAGCAGCAAGCTGAGCGGCAGAAATAAATAAACGAGACGAGGCTGGGGACAGATCTGAGTGTAAAGAGGAGTGAGGGGATGGTAATGTGCAGCTCAGAGATAACTCCATCTTCCTCTCATCTCTCCATCTGCTAGACTCTCACACTGTTTCAGATGGTTGTCCACTTTTTCTGTTTGAATATCTGTCTACTGTATTTCACCGTTTATCCTCTGAGTGACCTTGACTTCCATGAAACATCTACTATAAAGTCCAGTCTTGAATTGAAGTGGTTAAAATCATGACAGTAGCTGAAGTTAAACTTTTAACCTTTACATCTGTGTGAGTTACAGCTTGTATGATCGTAATATCTGCTTAGATTTTGTAGGTTTAAAGAAATATTTCAGTATTTTAAATTTGGGTTGTATCAGGTACTTAAGAATGGTTAATGAAGTGACTGTGGAAGTTGTGCGATCGTAAAATAATGCCAAACAGAAATTTCCTGGAGGAAAAATTATGCACTCTTGAACTTTTCACGCAATGAAACATTTGACCCAACATAATTTCAATTACACAAAATAACTGTACAGCTGAGCACTTAACCAGTAAACCAACCAACATGCAAGGCCACATACTTAACTCAAACCTACTAAATAACCAAAAGAGCCAAAAACCAACAAACAAATCAACCAACCAACCAGGCCTCTGTTTTAACAAATTTACTTTAAGTAACCCAACAAACCAACTTCCAAACAAACAAACCAACAATCTGCCAGGTCACCTATTTCACTCAAACCTACCAAACAATCAACAGAGCCAACCATTAAACCAACCAGTCAACCATGCTACTTACTTGTCTCTGACAAACTAACCATCAAACAAACCCACCAGGCAACCCATTTACCTTCAACTACCCAACCAACCAATCAACAAACCACATTTCAATCTACCGAACCAACAAACCAATCTGCCAGGCCACTTCTTGAACTCAAACCTATAAAACAACAAACAGAGCCAACAACCTACCAACCAATTAATCAGCCAGACTACTTATTTGTCTTTAAAAACTAACCAACCAACAAACGTACTAAGGGTGTGACTGTGTTAGAGATACTGATGGATAACTAACATAGAAACTCAGAACCATCAGTGAGTGAATGTGAGACTAAGGCCCCATCCACACGAAGACAAACCGAGGTCTAAATGCAAAAAAAGTTTTTTGCCGAATCTGCGTATCATCCATACAAAGATGGCGTTTTGGGGTTCTGTAAACGATCATTTTTGAAACCAGGATCCAGAGTGGAAAGATTTTGAAATGCCGTATACACAGCTCCGTGATTTCTGGCTCTCCACTACTTTTCAGATACGCTTACGCTTCATAGTTTCATATCTTCATTGACACGCATTTGCCACATGCAGCATGGTCTCTGTTTTCAATCTCTGTTTCCAACTTTTGCTGCAAGTGCACATGCCCACTGTTTTTTCATCTGTTTCCGCTTGTTTCAGTCATATCGTTACAGCGCCCCTAGAGGTCTGGCATGTGTTTTACAGCATTTTCATGCGTATCATGGAGACGCACACATTTTCTGAGATGCCTTTGTCTTTATGATGATCGTTTTTGAAACTGTTAAGCATTTTGTCTTCGTGTGGATGGGGCCTGAATGGGTAAGTGTGACCTGCGGTGTAAAGCAGCTTTAATTAGCCAAAAGACTAGAACAGTGCTATATCAGCTCAAGTCCATTTACCATTATTGTGAAGGAGCTGGAAAACACCCCCTCACTGAAGTGACAATGGTCTGTACAATGTTGTGTGTTTGCTAAGTTGCTTATTATTCAACACAGGTTATTGGTTTGGTTTCTTTTATTTTGTAAACTCTACTAACCACTTATCTCTTCAAGCTCGACTTCCTGTGGGGTGCAGCAAACATGCTCCAACAGCTGCCAATCAGCTCGTTAAGCTGGGTTGGTGATCAGAGAAAGAGAGGAGGTGGAGGAGAGATATTTAGTTATGTTTGGATATTCTTGGTTATTTAGTCATTTTGGTCAATCCGCGTTTATTTATAGCCTTTTTGCTATGCATTGATTTAATGGTATTTAGGGGGTAATTTGTATAGATAATATATTTGTACAGATTTGCCTCTGTAGGGTGGAGATTGAGGTAGAGATGCCAGGTGAGAGAAAGAGGGAGGGGGAGCAGGTGGAGTGTGCCTCTGCTCAGCCTAAATCAGCTGCACCTGTTAATGTGAGGGTTTTCCTGCAGTCCGCTGTTGTATGAGCATCATGCTGAGAACTGCTGCACGTTAAGAATGAACCTTATTGAGAAACTCAAAGCTCTGTGAACCTGCTGCCTGACATCATTTATTCCATCTTCATACTGTAGATCATCACTCTCGCTGGTTTCATCGTTTTATCACCATCAAAAACCTTAAACCTACTGACCAATAAATCAGCCAGACAACATATTTGTCTCTAACAAACTAACCAATCAACAAACCTACTAAGCCATTCATTTACCTTTAACTAACTAACCAATCAACTTAAAAAACAACCAAACAAACCAACTAGCTGATCAACCAGCCAATCTGGCAGGCCACGTATTTAGCACAAACCTACCAAACAACTAAAAATTCTACCAAACCGACTGGCCACCTAAAAACCCACAAACTTTTAAATCGATTTTCATTTAACTGGTTCATAATCGATCCATAAAATCCAAAGATGGATCTTTTAACTTGGTAGTTTTTTCTTCTTTGGATGTGCAGAGAAGCAGCCTGTGGTATCAACCCTGCTAGTCTCTGTGATCAGCGTTTAGCGTTGCTTTCTACTGAACAAGATGTCATGAGATGTTACTGCAAACAAACATGGTGGAAGCACTATATGGGCACCACTGGCAAGTTTAAAAGCTGATGTTTGGATGTACAGTATTTTAGATTTAAACAGTATTTTAGATTTAACAAGTTGAACAAAAAACAAGTAATATGCAGAATATGCATTAATGCATATCATTAAATATGATTATGTAACTGCTTTGGGTTTAGTTCTTCATGTTAAAACAATTTTTAATGATGTACCAGGTCAAAAGTTAACTTTTTAAATTTACAGCACTATTTTAACTAAGATACAGACTGAATAAATATGGAATTGAATCGTGAATGGAATCGATTTGAGACCTTGTAATATCGAATCGAATCAATCCAGAAAATCTGAATCGATACCCAGCCCTACTAACTGAACAAGCCACTTCTTTAACTCTTGCTGACTAACCAACAAAGGAACATACTAACACAATGGATGAATAATCAATCACCAAACAATCCAAACTATCAACATTTTGACTTCAACCAAACTGCAAGAAAGCCAAGAACTTAACAAACCAAATAAACCATAATTCCAGCAAGTCCATTTCTATTTACAAAATAACTGGTTAAGTTCAAAACACCAGGCAATCTATTACCAGCTTTAAACAAGAACTGCCACAAACAACTTGATTGATATTTGATCATGTTCACAAAGTGTTAGCTCTGAGATTAGTTATCATGATGCATTTAAACATGTTTTTAGCCCAGTTCACCTCAGTGTTACTCTATTATTATCAGATTTCTTGTACTTCTTACCTGCTTCTCTAATTTAGATCACCTTTGGGGAATTTGGTGATTTGTTTTGATAGACTTTGAATTATTTGACACTAGCTCATAGATGCTTTTAAAAGTGTTGTAGATCGATGAAGCCTCAGACATTTTAATCTGGTTGTTAAAAAAATCAGTCTCCAGCATCTTTTTATAACACAACAACAATGACTTCATTTTCCTATTCACTGCTGCTGTGAACACATTTTGACACCACTGGTCACCTCCTGAATGCCGTCTGAGTGAAATGCATGCTGGGAATGTTAAGGAGCCCTACATTAGCTCCTGGCTGCGGCGTCTCATATCAGCGAGCTGCAGCTGCAGAAACAGACGGAGCTCAGACACCAACAAAGAAGAGGGTTTCCTCTGACACAAACACAAACAAAACACGGCATCATTAGAACAGCTGAGGACATTTGAATAATAAAAACAGTGGAACGTCTTTGTCTGGAGTTATAATTTATCTGAAAGGGTGCATATTGTCTCCGTTTACACTTCACTGTTCATTCCTCTGTCTTTGGAGGGTGGAGGGATGTCTCATCCAGCTGCTGCAGACGGATCTTTAGTGATGGAACAATGAGTGCTGCTGCAGTTGTGGTGTAACATTATTGTCTTTATTTGGTGTGAGTGATGGAAAATCTCAGACCTCATCTCCAAAATGATGCGCTACGCCAGGATTTGTTGTAGTGGGCCAGTTACTTTGCACATAATCGGCACACAGTGAAGCCCAAAGTGCTTCCATTCATGTCATCTCCTCCTCTGTCCGTCAGGTGATGAGCATCCTCAGTAACCCCAGTGGAGTCTCCTCGCAGCCACAACACGACTTCTCCATCTCGCCACTCCACAGCGCCCTGGACTCCTCTCCATCCAGCTCCATCTCAGCCAGCTGCAGCCAGCGCTCGGCCGAGGCCTCCATAAAGACGGTGGACAGCCTCCCGTCGTCCCAGTCCTACTGCCCCCCCACGTACAGCACCACCAGCTACAGCATGGACCCCGCCGTGGCTGCAGCCGGATACCAGTACAGCCAGTACGGACAGAGTGAGTCTAAATAATCTTATGACTGTATACAAAAGCTCTCCTCTGTGTGAGACTGCTGTCACATCAGGCAGAGATCAAGAAACAGGAAAACATACAAACCCTAATTTGAATGGGATATTGTGTTAAATTAAAACAGAACAAAAGATTTGTAAACACTTTTTAAACTTTATTTAATTGAGTACAGCACAAAGACAACATATTTAATGGACAAACTTCATTGACTTTTCCAAATATTCACTCATTTTTTTAAATTTGACTCCTTCATCACAGTCCTAAAAGCTGAGACAGAGTCAACAATGGACTGGGGAATGCTTAAAAAAAAGCCTGTTTGGAAAGTTCCACAGGTGAACAGTTTAATGGCTAAAGGTGAGTGTGGAAGGCTCAGTTGTTCACAAACAAAGACGGATCAGGGTTCACCACTTTGTGAACAACTGTGAGCAAACAGTCCAACAGTTTTGGAATATTTCTTTATATACGCTTTGTTACAGCCTCCTTGCCACTGAAATACCTGGACCGATTTTGACCAAAAAGGAAGACCAAAACATATTAAAGGACGCCCCACAAAAGACAAGGTTGATTGTTTTTATTTTTGTTTTAAAGTAAATAGTTCAAATGAGGAACAAACTCAATAAATCACAAGGGGCTGGAGCTGTCGGCAAAAATGAACAAGAGGAGAAAATGAGTTGTCCAACCCATAAGGGGCCGGCGCACCTCTCACTTCTCCCGAACTGCCTGACAAAAAAAAACTAACTAAAACAAAGAACAACCATTGGCGAAAAACAGGGCGAAAAACTAAAACAACAAAACCCGGCAACCTAGTGCTGCTGAGGAAATACAGAGGAGAAAGGAGACACAAAAATACCTGATACCAGCAAAAAAGGGACAATTAAGAAGTGCATGAACCTCCTGCTCCTCAGGTCTGTGTGTGTGCCCAACCATTGCTCCTCTCTCAGCTCCTCTAAATACCCTCCTCCTCCTTGAGCGCCGATCGCTCTCAGGTGTGCACCAGAGGAGAGAAAGGAGGAGGACCAGGGAAAGACAGAGGAGAAGCAGGGCGGCACGTAACATGCTTGCAGGGAATTTAGATATTTAGTCATCTCAAGTCCATAATATCATCAAAATATTCCTTGTCGAGATTTCTGGTTACCCATGGCATGGGTAACCTGCACATCAGTGAAGGTTCCAGTAATGCTGAAAGGTACATCCAGGTTTAGGAGCAACATGCTGCCATCTGTCTTTTTCAAAGAAGTCCTGCTTATTTCAGAGACATGAAGACACATTCTGCACAAGTTACAACAGCAGGTACTAGACTGACCTGCCGCAGTCCATGCTGGACATTTGTAGAGCCTTATGAAGCACAAAACATGACAATGGAGATAGTGAACTGTTGAGAAACCAAATATTCCACCGTCAAAGCTTCAGCATTTTAGCATCATCAGTTCCTTAGTGATTGTTGTCAAAAGCAAAGGTGATGTAACACAGAGGTAAACAGGCCCCTGTTCCAGCTTTGTTAGAATTTAAAAAAATAATTCAAAATTAGTGATTATTTGCAATGAAACAAAGTTTATCAATTTGAATATTAAATATCTTGTCTTGTTCAGTTGGATATAGACCTAAAAGGATTTACAATTTATTGTGTTCTGTTTTTATTTAACATCACAACTTCATTGAAATAGAAGTTTACATTAGGGCAGATATTAGGATGTGTAGAATCGCCTTGACTCGGTTTGAGTTTAAAAATGATTTTTCACAAACTCTGGTTTTAAGTTTCACCAACATTTCTGTAGGGGTGGTGACTTGATGCTGACATGTTTTCTTAAAGTCTTCAGAGTCTCATAAACAGTTTTATTGCCAATATTTGTGCAGAAACATTTGTTTTTGTGTTCTGAAACGTTTCTTTGAATGAGCATGTTCTGAGGTGATCCTGTGGGATGTGACTCCGGTGTTCCTCCACCTCCACCTCTCCCTCCTGCAGACAGATTTAAACGTCCTCTGCAGACATTTGACTCGTCTCTTGTTCTGTAGCAGGAAGCTCCTGACAGATTAAAGTGCATACTGTCAGAGCAGCTGAGGTGTGTGTGTGTGTGTGCTGTACCTGTGTTCCTACATGTGTGTGTGTGTGTTATCAGATGGGCTCCATCGCAGGCAGAGGACTCTCAGTGTGACTGCTCAACACGGATTTAGGGAATAAACCTGGTTGACAGGAAAAACAGCTTCCTTTAGAGGGCCTCACTAAACCCCTGTGTAACACAAACACACACACACACACACACTGCCCCCCCACCACCTGTCTGGGTGACTGGCATGTTGGCAGACAGACCTGCCCACCCATAGGTGCTCCTCTTTTTCTGGCTCCTCAGCACGGAGTGACAGCCTCCTTTCTGTGCACGCTAGCATCCTAACTGACATGCTTTACTTATCTCCCCCTCGATGGCCACCACACACACACACACACACACACACAC